>JAITYX010000003.1:2400000-3000000 GCA_021018815.1 Talinum fruticosum | reverse complement strand
TTAGATTCTCTCTGTTTTGCAGGTCACTCGTAAAAGATCAAAAGGACATCGGTACCTTGACAAGTGGATGTTCACGCCACATGTCGGAGATGCAGGACTCTTTTCCGAGTTGGAAAGACATAAAAGAGGAAAAGTGACCTTTGGGGATGATAGCAAAGGCAAGATAGTTTGTATTGCCAAGATTAGAAATGGAAGCAATCTGGTCAGCCCAGCCTACCTTATCAAAGGCCTAAAATACAATCTACTTAGCATCTCCCGACTATGCAACAAAGGCCAGGAGGTAAGATTCACTCAATCTAAGTGCTACATCTCATATGAGACCACCAAAGAGATCAAGCTTTCAGGTAAGAGGTCGGTAATACTTACATCATTCCTCTTTCTAACCCAAGTCGAATTTATCTTGCTTAAAAGCATCTCTCCATGATGATTCATGGACTTGGCATCGTAGATTAGGCCATATTAGCATGCATACTATGAAGAAATTGGCATCTAATGGTCTAGTTAGTGGTTTACCTAACTGTGTTTTTGAGAAAGACAAAGTATGTGAAGCATGCACTAGAGGGAAACAAGTCGATCTTCATTCAAATCTCTCGAAGACAGCTTCCACATCCAAAGTGCTTGAACTGCTACATATGGACTTATGTGGTGAAATCCCTATGAAGAGTCTCGGAGGTAAATCTTACATACTTGTTATTATTGATCATTATTCACGATTTACCCGGGTGTGTTTTCTTAAGCACAAAAATGAAGCTTTCAAGGAGTTCAAGCAAGCTCGCAGAAAAATTCAAGTTGAGTCTCGGACTCGGATCCGGAGGATTCGAACCGACCATGGAAGGGAGTTCGATTACTCGGAATTCTCGAGTTCCGTGACAAAAATGGAATCTCTCAAAACTTCTCAAGCACCCGAACTCCTCAACAGAATAGAGTTGTGGAGAGAAAGAACAGAACCCTTGAAGAAATAGCAAGGACGATGATGATTGAGCACAACTTGCCTTACTATTTCTGGGAGAGGCAATCAACACAGCCCAATTACACTCGAATAGATGCCTCATCGGACCCATTTTGAAGAAAACACCTTATGAGCTCTACAAAGGGAAGAAGCCAAATATTTCCTATTTCGCGACCATTCGGATGTAAATGCTTCGTTCACAACAACGGTAAGGATCACCTTACCAAGTTTGATGCTTGATCGACGAAGGTATTTTTCTAGGTTACTCCTCTCACAAGCAAAGCTTATCGCATTTTCAATAAGTGAACTAACAAAGTGGAAGAAAGCATCCACGTAGTGTTTGATGAGCTTGAACAGGAGAAGCCAAGTGAGTCGTCATACTCGGAACCGAAGCTTAGTAGAGATGATGACGAAGCCGAGCCTACAAATACTCGGACTCAACCCGCTTAGAATGAAGTCACTCGTAACGAGGTAACTCGGAATGAGACAACTCAAGAGCTCGCTCGTAACGAACAAGTTGATGAAGAGGGTCACTCAAAACAAGCTTCGAAGATCAAGCGGCTCAGCCCACAAATCTCGTGAATCGGAGAATAGGTGAAGCATTCAAATTTACTCCCGATCATCCCCAAGAAAACATAATTTCGGATATCAACAAGTGGGGTAAGAACTCGTTCCTCTCTACATAATCTATGTGCATTCACTGCATTCATTTCATTAAAAGAACCCAAAAATGCACTAGAGGCCCTTAATGAACCTGAATGGGTAGAGGCCATGCAAGAGGAACTCAATCAATTCGAGAGAAACCAAGTCCGGACTCCGACCAACCGACCTTCCGACCACCCAGCTATAGGAACCAAATGGGTTTTCAAGAACAAACTGGATGAGGGTGGAGTGGTAGTCGAAACAAGGCTAGACTTGTGGCTCAAGGCTATAATCAAGAAGAAGGAATTGATTGTGGGGAAACCTTTGCAACCGTAGCCGAATTGAAGCTATCGAATATCGTTGGCATTTGCATCCAAAGCATGCATATTAAATTATATCAAATGGATGTTAAGTGTGCATTTCTCAATGGTTTTATTGAAGAAGAAGTCTATGTCGAACAGCCTCCTGGTTTTGAAAACTCGTAATTTCCAAATCATGTTTTCAAACTTCAAAAGGCTCTCTATGGTCTTAAACAAGCACCTCGAGCTTGGTATGAAAGACTCGAGTAGCTTCTTGGTTCAATATGATTTTAAAAGAGGATAGATCGACAAGACTCTCTTCATAAAAACTAAGGGGAAAGATTTCCTTATTGTTCAAATCTATGTTGATGATATTATCTTCGGTGCTATTAATGAATTTCTGTGCCGAGAATTTTCTCGGGTTGATGAGTCAAGAGTTCCAAATGAGTATGATGGGAGAACTCAACTTCTTCCTTGGGTTACAAATCAAACAAGACAAAGATGGGATATATGTCCATCAATCAAAGTACACCAAGGAACCGTTGAAGAAATACAAACTCCAAGATGCAAAGCATGCATCTACTCCCATGAGCAAGCAGTATAAAGGTTGACTCGGACGAGAAAGGTAAAGCAATAGATCGAAACTTTATCGAGGTATGATTGGATCTTTGCTATATCTTACTTCTAGCGAGCCGTATATAATGTTCAGTGTTTGCCTATGCGCAAGATTTCAAGCTAACCCAAAAGAATCACATCTCACTCGCGGTGAAATGAATATTCGGATATCTTGTAGGTACTCGTAATTTAGGTTTACGGTATTCCGGAGACTCATAACTAACTCTTACTGGATACTCGGATGCAAACTACGCAGGATACAAAGTTGATCAAAAGAGCACATCCGGAGCTTGCCAATTTTTGGGTCAATCCCTAATATCTTGGCATTTAAAGAAACAAAACTCAGTAGCTCTATCAATTGTCGAAGTCTGAATATATTGCAGACTGGAGCTTGTTGCGCTTAGATTCTATGGATTAAGCAACACTTGAAGGATCTTGAACTATTCCTCAACTCGGCTCCAATCAAGTGTGACAACCAAAGCGCAATTAGCATCACCAAGAATCCTATCCAACACTCGAAAACAAAGCATATCGAGATCGGATATCACTTCTTACGTGATCACTCGTAAAAGGTGATATTGAACTTGAGTTCATTCCTACTAATCTTCAATTAGCCGATATCTTTACTAAGCCTCTTGGTGAAGATCAGCTTTGTTTTATTCGTAATGAGCTTGGTATGTTAAATGCTTAATTATGTGCTATTCTTATTCATTGCATAATTCCGTGTTATGTGTTTTCACTTTTAATAACCATTAGCTCGCTTGATTAAGTGATACTAGGCTGGTAGTTATTTCGTATTTCCGAGTCACTCGAAACCAATCTGAGTCAATCTCGGACGTAGAGAAACTTGGACTTAAAATTTTCCGAAACTATCTCTAGAACAGTGGAGAGTTTCGGATCATATTTTCAAAATCTTTCTCTCTCTCTCTCTCGAGCGCCGTGATCGGATATTAGCCGTGGATTTCTAACCACCGAAATCTTAACCGTTGAAGAGAACCGTCACACCGGTCTTCGGTGACTCGATGGACAAGCCGAGTCGAACGAAGTTATACTTAACGGATAGTTGACGGGCTTCTATTTTTTATAAATAGCGCCTATTCATCTTCGTCTCGATATTCTACATTCCATTTCTCTCAAACGAAACTTTTCGCGAAGATTTCTACGTGAACAGTCATCCTTGAACTTCTACAAGCGTCGAAGAAGCCATCCCTCGTAAGTTTCGACTCGCTCTCATCGTTTTCTTCTACACCTTTTTTGTTTCTTCTCTTCTACCTCTCCTTCTCTTTTCTACTCGAAAGCTTCATCTTTCCTTCCTTCTCTAAAAATGCCTAAAAGAGGTAACCATCCCGACTTCCGTGTCTCCTCCTCTTCCAAAAGCCTCGCACCAAAACGCCGTAAAGCTCAACCCCTCCAAACCCATTGTCACCTAAGCACCTTGTGCCGGACGACAAATTCTTTCCAACAACCAAATTTTCTTGGTAGTCCCACATTCAAACCACCGGAGCATACCACTTCATGTGCTTCATTGGGTTCATCTATCCCGAACTCGTCTCTCGAGTTCTACACTCACCTTACCCACTCCGAAAATGTTCTAACCTCCAGGGTTCGTAACATCACCGTTCGCATCAACACCTCTCTCCTCCACCGCTTGTTCAAGGTCTCCTCTCTTCTTGAACAGCAACCCCATTCCGTTCACCGAAGTCGCCGATGACTTCTTTGAAATGTACGCCAAAGAGTTCCCCGAGTCCCGAAAAACTTTTCTATGACTCGCTTGAAGTCGAAGCTCGCCTTCGTGCTTTCGCCGATGAGAACCTTTTTCTCATAGCATTCCAAGCAATGAGAACCCCAACTCCAAGCACCTCAAAGCTCTCTTTGACATTCTTAAGGGCTACGAAGTAGACCTCTTCCCCTCCATCATTGAGCGGATGGCCGCTGTGCCAGCTCAACTTTAATCTAAGAAGAACACCTCCATTCCTTTTGGTGCTCTTCTCACCCTTGTCTTCAAACAATTCCAAGTTCCTCTCCCTTCGGACCCAAACGCCGTAGTCCGAGGCCGCCGTTGTTGTCGGCAAAAGGAACCTGCAGGGGTACATATACTAGGAAACCGAACCTGGTGTCCGGGTGCATAACTCGTAGCCGAGGCCCCCTTCTCCACCTCGGACTCGAAATCAACCCCTCTCTCTCTCCACTCTCCACCTGGTGGTGCTTCCACGTCAGTGCCTCCAAAACTCTCTCTCGCTCTCTTGTCCCCAGCTTTTATGGACAAGATCAGCTCCGTGTCCTCCGATTTCGGAGACATGCTCCGGTCTTTCAAACTTGTTCTTCAAAATCGACCATCAACCAAAAGACCGGCCAATCCCAAATCCGAGAGCAAGCAGTCTCTTGTTCTTGTGATGAGGGCACCGGTGAAGGAGCAGCAGGAGCTGGTCGAGCTCCTCGAGAGAGAAGGTCCAAGGCGGCTCAGACCATGATGACTCGGATGCATCCGAAGCGTCTTCGAGCCCGAGTCCGACCTTCTCGGACAGCGGGGATGAAGATGCGGAAGCCGCAGATGCCGAGGAACCTGCGCCTAAGGCAAGTCCTTCCAGTGCAAGGGAAGGAACACCACGAAGAAGCAGTGGGAACCGCCGAGGGTCGACTCGCTCCACAAGCTCGGATAGCGATGCTCGCTCGGACAGCTAGCCTGGTGGGTCGACGACCTCGCTACTCTAGCGGGTCGACCGAGCAGCCCTCCAACTCCGGATGTTCCAAGGAAGTACCCCTTGATCCACTCACTCCGGGTCAGCCACCGAGAGCCGAGCCCCGACGATCATACCGGTTCTCCCTCCGCCGCGCTCAAGCACATCGTCAAGATCATATCGGCGCGGCGAACCTCCACTCCTCAGCCTCTACTCGAAATCTCCCTCTCCCTTGTAGGCTCTTCCGAGTCGCTTAGAAAAGATCTCTGGGAATGTGAACGTTGTGTAATGGCTGTGGGCTCCTAAAGGTGCTCCAGTCAATCGGTGATGTCCGAAAAGCAAGGTGGAAACCACCGTTAAGCTTAGCTTTGAAGTTTTTCGGTTTGGAAATAGACAACCCCGACACGGTGTCTCGAGCCCTGTTCGAAGTAGATAAGCCTTGTCTGGCTGGTGATTGACGACTTGAAGGTGCTACTTTTATAATTCAAAAAGAGATAACCTCGTTGGGATAACCTACAAAAGTAAATCACTTTGGTTCTCAAAGTATAAAATACTTTGGTACAAGATTAGGCAGAGATAATAATTCAATTAAGATAATTAAGTACATAACTATCTTAGGCCTAGAAGAATGGATATTTTTGAGTCTAATATTCAAAGTACTCAAATTCCATCGAGTTAGTTCTATGAGAGATCAAGTTAAAAGGAGTAAAATTATCAAAGTATTAAGACTTGATCTGCACAAATAATTCTCAAACAAACAAACTGGCCTAGAAAAAGGAATTAACACTTTAATTCACCTTACGTTGAAATGTGAATTTAGAACTCGGAATCAAAGAGTTAGAGAAATTAGTTGAACATGCGATAGATCCGAGTAATGTCTAAGTGACTCGAAACATCAATGTAAGAAGATATATAGGAACGTGTTTTCCGAGTCGATTAGAAACAAATGAAAACTTATACAGGAGTTTCTATAACACTCGAATGACTTGTAATCGAAACTTAGGAGGAATGAGGTTTGTACTTGAGTCTTCATGTATTACTTAGAAAGTCTTAAAGTTAGAATCTGAGTCTTCAATCTCCCCTTTTTATGAAAGCATTCCACACTCACATAGAAACGTTGTTAGTGTAAAACATGAGTTTTCATTCTCACTCGAGTAGAATAGATCAAAATAAGAAGGAGTGAGTGAAGTATTTCATACTCGAAAAGGCATTGTAGATACTATCACTACTTATAATCATTTATGTGGATAAGACATTTAGAGAAAAGAAATATGAATAGATATATCGGAGCAAAAAAGAAATAATAAGAGATCGAACTCGAAAGAGTTAACTCGTAAATGATTCTACTCAAAGAGAGAAAAGTCATACATATATACCCAAAAAATACAAAAAGAGGATGAGCTTCCCTAAACATAACAACATCAATTTTTCTATTTTTCTCCCCTTGTATTTTTCAAAAACACGGAAGAAAACATCAAAAGATACAGTTCATGTTAGACAAAAAAATAACAAAAACAACAGAAAAGAAATTAAGACAGCGGTGCTGAGGTGGAGGAGCGAGTAGCTCGCCGGCGCCGGTAGGCTTGTGATGACGTGGAAGACCACGGTGATGGCAGCACCGGACGTTTGGTACTGGCTCGGTTCTGGTTGCTCGACCTGCAACCAAGTCATCCTCCGGCTCATCATCCTGGAAGATAGCGGAGGGTGGTGCTTCTTCTGTTTTGACCACTCGTGGACTCGACCAATATCGTTGGGTCTTCGACCCACTCGGACTATTGTCCGAGCCGATCGACTCCAGCTCAAGGACTATAGCACCTTGTCCATCTTACTCGGGCTGCTTCCTCCTTCTTTTCTTCTTTCTTCTTCTCGTCTTCCTTTTCTTCCTCTTCCTCATCCTCCTTCTCCTTAGGTTGAGCTGCTTCAGCCGCAACTTCTTCTTCTTCTTGAGCGGAGGGGACTTGGCTGGGCTCAAGGACTCCTTAGACGTGTGTGAGCTTTCTAGGTCCTGAGCAGCCCTAGATCTCCTTTCTTAGAGGATCTGAAGTTGCTCTTATTATAGCTTGATAAGTCCCTTAATCTCGATGAGCGGATCCCGGTGCTCCTGGATCTGCGACTAAGCCGTCTTTTGGTTGATGACCGGACTCGAAGGACGTTTTTGAGAAAACAGAGAGTGCCCTAAAGTTCTTTGGTCACTGAGGGGTTCAATGGCTGATGCACCACCAACGAAGGAGGGAGAGATAGGGAGTCCGAGTCCGAGTCTTAGTCTCGTGGAGGGGTGAAGGGGGCTTCACTCGACCCATAGACCAAGACACCGGGCTTGACTTCCTGGGACTCATATCCCGAAGTTCCTTCCTAGCTACTACAATGGAAGCCTCATGAAGACTCGGACACTTCTCAAAGCATTTCGAGTTGCATTAAATGAATCGGTATAACCATCTCATACTTATAGAGTTTTGATTCCAAGGCATTCTTTGTATCTCGTAAACTTCTTTGAGTAAAATGGTATCTTCTCTAAGTGATACAGCTTTTACTTCTTATACTTCTTGCTTATCTAGAAGTGACTCGGACAAGCTGGTTCTCTCGTTCGAGTCCCTTATCACTCGATTTATCGCAGATTGAATAGACTAGTATTTCGTCTTTTCTCACTCGGAATCCGACTTCCGGTTATAAGCTCTATTATGTTATAGTCAGTACTTTTAGTATGATTATTACTTAGTCTATATCAAGTTATCTCACTCGATATTCTTTACATATCTTGATTTATCTCTTAGACTAAGTCGGATGAATTCCGAGTATCATTGATATTGGACTCGTAAAATTCCACTTCTCTTCGACTCGGATAATTAATTGCTTAATGATCGTAATTATTTTATTATCTCGTGTCTAATCTTGGACCAAAGTATTTTATACTTTGAGAACGAAAATTGATTTACTTTTGTAGGTTATTCAATCGAGGATACACTTTTCAAACTACAAATGTAACCGGCTTGTAACGTCAAATCACCAGCAGACATGGCTTTTCACCTTATCTCGCTCCAGGTCCCGTAAGATTGTGTTAGAGCCGTCCGTTTCCAAATCTAGAAAACTGGAACGCCAAGCTTAACGGTGGTTTTCACCTTACCACTCAGGACACCGCTAGTAGTTTTGGGACTTCTAAGAGAGTTAAACCGTTGTCCAACGTTTACATTACAACGGATACTTTCCGAGTGACTCGAAAGCTTCTATCAACGGTCACAGAGGACTCTCGGTCAGCAGATGAAGATAACGGCTACTCTACCCGGTCATCTATAAATAGAAGCCACTTCACAAGACTTGAAGATTGCTTGAACTTATTGTTAATATACATACTTGTGCAAAGTATTTGTATTCATTCTCAATCTTCTACTTACAACTCCTATTCCGTAATTCATTACCTTCGAGTTGTAAGGTCTTGTACTCGATTACAAACTCTTTTTACTTTCTTTGTAAGGTCCCTTGACTAAGTCGTAAGGGTGAACTCAGCTTAGTTGTCCCTAGCTGTAAGGGTTATCTCAGCTAGGAAGTACTAGATCGGATAAGGGAATTTCGAGTCTAGGAAAACTTGTATAGAGTTGTCTAAGGGAGCAACTCGGGTTCGGTCAGTTCACGGTATTTTGTGGACTCAAAATAGTGGATTTGACTTTGTGTCCGGATTGACACGGTCCGTGGTTTTCCGCCCCGGGAGGGTTTTCACGTATTCTCTAAGTGTTTACTTTCCGAGTTCATTCTAGATTCAGACTGTTTTAAAGCATTTGATTTTCTTGCCATTTCTATCTATTCGGTCTTTCCGAGTCTCTACTTTTCCGACTGTTTTGACTCGAACCGCATTCCGTATTTTACTTGGCAAAAGAGTTTGAATTTCCACAAGATTTCTTCCTCACCCTATTCACCCCCTCTAGGGTGACTCGGACTCTCCCCGAGCAAACCTTCACCTCGGACACTACGTTTGGGTCCGAGGGAGGGGAACCTTAAACCGATTAAAGACCACAGTTAGAAGGGCTTCGAAGGAGAAGGGAGAAGATTTTTAGATTGAGCTGGCACAGTAGCCATTTGCTCAAGGATGGCTGGGAAGAGGTCTACATCATAGCCCTCGAGGATATCAAATAGAGCTTTGAGAATCTTAGAATTAAGATTCTCTTTGCTCGAGTGATGAGAGAAGAAGGTTGTCATCACACGAAAGCAAAGCGACTCGGCCTCTCGTCCTTATCCGAGTAACCGAGAAATTTTTTCGTGATCGAGGGAGCTCCTTCGCATATTTTTCGAAGAAATCATCCGCAATCTTTTTGAAAGGGATGAGATTGCATTTTAAGAAGAGAGATAAGACTTTGAAGATTCGGTGAAGGAGGGACAACTTTATACGAACAACCGTGTCTCATACTCGTGAGGTGATGATTCCCTCGAGCAAGATAGGTTAGAATAGAACTTGGCAACGAGTTCGGGTAAATGAACTAACCGAAGCATAGAAAATTGTAAACTCTAGTGGTTTTGATATGACCCAACCACGAAAACGATGTGGTTAGGAAGAACTTGTCATCCAACATGAGGTGTTGGGTGACGAACACTTTGAGGGGTTAGAGGTACCCTCTTATGTTTGCTTGGTGCGAGATTTCTTTATCACAGGCCCTAGAAAATCTTGGGCTGAACCTCTTTAGGCATGGTTGAAGATTTAAAAGAGAGAAAGAGTGAAGTCGAAAGAGAGAGAGAGAAAAAGCATAGAGAATTTCGAAAGCTAGAGCGAGTAAGGAGAGAGTAAGTGAGCAGAGAGTAAAGTAGCAAAATGAAGGTAAAGGAATATTATTTATAACAAAAAGGAATGTCCTTCAATATTTAGTCTTACTTAAACCTCCAACGGTCGCATTAGACAAGTGTGACGTTTCCGCTCTCCAACGGTTAGAATTCCAGTGACTTTCTCCCAACAGCTAGTTCTCTCGATTGATGTGCACAGAGAGAGAGAGAGAGAGAGAAAGTGAAATTTTAAAAGAAATTTCAGATATTCTCCACTAATCTAGAGATGATTTCATAAGTTTGATGTTTATTTTGCCAAAAACCGAGTCCGACTCAGTAAGGTTCCGGAGTGACTCGTAAAACTCAAACACATAATAACTCCTAGCTCAATTTCACTTGGTCAACTAAACTAATTGTTATTAAGATATAGAAAAACATATAACACATAATCATGCATTAATCATTCCTAATAAAGCAAAACTAATCCTCACTAAGTGGCTTAGTGAAAATATAAGCTAACTGAAATTTAGTAAGAATGAATTCAAGTTCGATATCACCTTTCGCAGAATGGTCTCTCGTAAAGTGATATCTCGACCTCAATATGCTTTGTTTTTTTAGTGCTCGAACTCGGATTCTTACCGATGCAGATTGCACTCGATTATTACACTTGATTGGGATAGATTTGAATGAAAGTCCAAGATCCTTTAAGTGTTGCTTGATCCATAGAATCCGGGCACAGTACACTCAAGCTGCAATGTACTCGGTTGATTATCATAATTGATTGAGATAGATTTCAATAAAAGTCCAAGATCTTCAAGTGTTGCTTGATCCATAAAATCCGGGCACAAGCACGCTCGAGCCGCAATGTACTAAGCTTCAGCAGTTGATAGAGCAACCGAGTTCCGCTTCTTTGAGTTCCAAGATGTAAGGGATTAACCCGAAACCGGCATGCTGCTGATATGCTCATTTGATCTACTTTGTAACCTCGCATAGTTAGCATCTCGAGTATCCAGTGAGGGTCGGTTCTAACTCTCTTAAGAACCATAAACCAAGATTCTCGAGTCCCTACAAGATATCTAAAAATTCTCTTCACCACAAGTGAGATGTAATGCTTTTGGATTAACTTGAAATCTTGCACACGGACATACACTAAACATAATGTCGGACCTACTGGATGTGAGATATAGCAGAGATCCAATCATACCTCTATAGAGTTTCGATCTATTGCTTTACCTTTTTCATCTCAAGTGTAGTTTCATCGTCGTCGCTCATAGGTGTTGCTACATGTTTTACATCTTGAAGCTTGTACTTCTTCAAGCAACTCCTTGGTATACTAAGATTGATGGACATAGATGCCATCTTTATCTTGTCTGATTTTTAGACCAAGAAAGAAATTGAGCTCTCCCATCATGCTTATTTAGAATTCCAGCCTAATCAACTATAAAAATTCTGGACGAGTGATTTTCATTAGTAGCTCCAAAAATTATATCATAAACATAAATCGAGCAACAAGGAAATATCTCCCTTGGTTTTTATGAAAAGAGTTTTGTCAATCTGAGCTCTTTTGAAATCATTCTCAATCAAGAAACGGCTCAGTCTTTCATACTAAGCTCTAGGAGCTTGCTTAATACCGTATGGAGCTTTTTGCAATATAAAAATATGGTTTGGAAGTTCTGAGTTTTCAAATCCAGGGGTTCGTCAACAGAGACTTCCTCTTGAATGAAACCATTCAGAAAAGCACATTTGGCATCCATTTGCTATAATTTAATATTTATGCTTGATGCAAATGCCAAGAGGATTCTAATTGCTTCAATCCTAGCAACCGGTGCAAAGGTTTCCCCACAATCAATCCCTTCTTCTTGATTGTAACCTTGACCTACAAATGTAGCCTTATTTCTAACTGTCAAACCATCCTCATCCAGCTTTGTTCTTGAAAACCCATTTGGTTCCTATAATTGGGTGGTTAGAAAGTCGTTTGGTCAAAGTGGAACTTGGTTTCTCTCAAATTGATTAAGTTCCTCTTGCATGGCCTCTACCCATTTAGGTTCATTTAGGGCGTCTAGTTCATTTCTGGGTTCGATTAATGATATGAATTTAGTGAATCCACATAGATTTTGCAAAGAAGAACGAGTTCTTACCCCACTTTTGATGTGAGAAAAGATATTCTCGAGTAGGTGACTCGCAAGATATTTGAATGCTCTACCCGTTGTCCGGTTCACCAGGTTTGTTAGTTGAACTGGTTGATCTTCGATGGTCTAAGCTTGTTGAGTTTTCTCATCTGCTTCTCCTTCAAGCATTCCGAGCTGGATCTCTTGTTTAGTCCGAGTCATGATGTTTTGAGCCGCCTCATTCCGAGTTGCTTTCTTTTGACTCTGTCTGAGCTCAGCTTCAACAAGATCATCTTCATGTCAACCGAGTTTTAGATCTAAGAATGTTGACTCACTTGTTTTCCCTAATCAATCTCATCAAACACAACGTGGATGCTTTGGTCCACTTTGTTCATTATTTTGTTAAAAACATGATATGCTTTGCTGTGAGATGAGTAACCCGTAAAGATATCTTCATTTGACCTAGCATCAAACTTGGTCAGGTGATCCTTACCATTATTGTGAACAAAGCACTTACATCCGAAGGGTTTAAAGTATGAAATGTTAGGCTACTTTTCCTGGTAAAGCTCGTATGGAGTTTTCTTCAAGATGGGACTGATGAGGCATCTATTGAGTGTGTAGTTTGCTGTGTTGACTCGCCTCAACCTAGAAATAGTAAGGTAGATCATGTTCAATCATCATTGTCCTTCTTATTTCTTTAAGAGTTCGGTTCTTTCTCTCCACTTCTTCATTCTGTTAAGGGGTTCTGAGTGCCGAGAAGTTGTGAGAGATACCTTGTCACTAAACTCTGCAAATTCCGAGTAGTCGAACTCCCTTCCATGGTCAATTCGAATTCTTCCGATATGAGTCCGAGACTCTACTTGAATTTTCGTGCGAGCTTGCTGAACTCTTTGAAGGCTTTATTTTTGTTTTTGAGAAAACAAACCCTAGTAAATCGTGAGTAGTCATCAACAATTACAAGTTCATATGATTTACCTCCAAGACTCTTCACAAAGATTTCACCACATAAAGCCATATGAACTAACTCAAGCACTTTGGATGTGGAAACAATTTTGAGAGGTTTGAAGGATGATCCGACTTTTTTCCCTTTTGTGTATGCTTCGGAGATTTTATCTTTCTTAAATGTAGGTAAGCCCCTAACTAAACCATGAGATGCAAGCTTTCTGATAGTATGCATGCAAATATGACCTAATATATGATGCCATGTCCAAGAATCATCATGCAATGATGCTTTTAAACAAGATAAATTCTAACTTGGATCGAAAAGGAATAGTATAGGTATTACCCGAGAGCTTAGTCTCTTTGGTGGTTGCATAAAAATATAGCAATTGGTCCGAGTGAATCTTACCTCTTGACCTTTGTCACACAACCGAGAGATACTGAGTAGATTGTACTTTAATCCCTTGACAAGATAAACTAGGCTGACCAGGTTGTCTCATTTCCCAATCTTGCCAATTCCAACTATCTTACCCTTACTGTCATCTCCAAAAGTGACTTTGCCTCCTTTAAAATTTTCTAACTCAAAAAGAGTCGTGAATCTCCCGACATGTGGCCTTAGCATCCACTATCTAAGTGCCAATGACCTTTCGTCCTTTTCTGAGTTACCTCCCGAGGACTTGTTTCCTCGGTGTCGAGTTGTTAGAGTCTAACTCGATTTAACTTCGAGTCTGTTAGTGCCATCGGACACTTCAAGTCATCATAATCATCATCTTCTTCTAATGAGTCTTCATTGCTCCATGTGGCCATCATAGCCTTTTTCTTCTTTCTGTCCTTCTTTCTCTTTGGACAATCTTTGACTATGTGATCTTTGCTGCCACATTCAATGAGTTCTTAGTTAAAGATAACTTTGAAGGAGAAGATTATTTACCTTCTTGTAGAACTCTTCCTTTGGCCTCTTTTCTCATTTCTTATGTTTCATCATCCTTTTGAAGCTTCGACCAATTTGTGCCATTGGATCTTTTTCGAGTATGAGGAACTCGGACTTTCCCTCTCGCTTTCGAGGATTTCGGGATATGGAGCAGACTTCCTTAGAACTAGCAGGCACGGTTGCCATCTACTCTAGAATAAAAGGAAAGAGGTCAACTTTGTAGCCCTCATGAATATCATAGAGAACCTTGAGAACTTTGGAGTTGGGGTTCTCTTCATAAGAATGATGAGAGAAGAAAGTTTTCATCGAATAAAACATAGAAGCCTAACTTTTGACTTCATCTAAGTCACGTAAAAGTTCTTTCTAGACTCAAGCAATCTCTTTTGCATATTTTTCATAGAATTCATCAGCGACTTCATTGAATGGAACAAGATTAGAATTCGAAAGAGAGTCTTCACATCAAAAAGTGTGTAAAGTAAGCAAAGATTGATGCGAACGGTTTTACCTTAGATGAGAGAGGTGATGACGCCTTATGAGGTAGACATATGAGCGTAGAACTCGGACACTATGTCCGGGTAAATGTACTCAAAAAACAAAGATATGAATAAACTCTTGTTTTGAGGATGTGTTTCAGCCAAGAAAAGGATGTTTGAGGGAAAAACTTGTCGTCCAAGATAAAGTGTTGGGCGACAAAGTGCTTTGGTGGATCCGAGGTAGGCTCTTTGCCTTTGCCTTGTGAAACCTTAGATTGAGTACATTTAGTTCTAGCCTTCTTGGTGACCGAACCTCCCTCTCTTAGGCATGTTCATGAAGAGATTAGAGAGTGATTGAGAAAGTAAAGAGAGAGTAGAGAACAAAGAGACTTGAGAATCGGAGAGAGAACACGAGTGAGAGAGGGAGAGTTTGAGGGAGAAAAGAACAAGCATGCGAGCAATAAGTTGGGAAAGTGAAGAAAGAAAGTGAAACGGGACTATTTATAGTAGAAAAAGGGCTTCCAACCAACTTTCGACTCTAATACCAAGGAACGGTTCTCAAACTATTGAGTTGCTCCGTGCAGTAACAATTAGTTTCCCCAACGAATTTCTTCCAACGGTTAGTTTCTGCCGACTGTTCGCGTGACACGAGAGAGAGAAACAACTTTAAAAAACATTTATGAGATTTTCCATTTATCTAGTGATGACCTCGGAATTTTCATGTCCATTTTGCTCATAATCTCGGCTCGACTTAGTAAAGTGTCCGAATGACTCGTAACACTCAAAAATCTATAATGCATAGCTTAGTCTCATTCTCGAGTCCACAGCTCTATTTGTTATCTATTCAAGGAATATGTCACTCAATCATGAAAAAGCAACTCAAGCAATAAACCACATAATCATGCGAAGTTTATTCCTAATAAAGCAAAACCGATCCTTACTAAAGGGTTCAATGAAAATATCGACTAACTAAAATTTAGTAGGAATAAATTCAAGTTCAATATCACCTTTCTCATCATGGTCTCTTAAAAAATGATACCTGACCTCAATATGCTTTGTCTTTGAGTGTTGAACTTGATTCTTAGTGATGCTGATTGCACTTTGATTGTCACACTTCATTGGGATAGATGTGAATGATAATCTAAGATCCTTCAAGTGCTACTTGATCAAGAGAATCTGAGCACAAGTAAGCTCCAGCTGCAATGTACTAAGCCTCAGCAGTTGATAGAGCAACTAAGTTCCGCTTCTTTGAGTGCTAGGAGATAAGGGATGGACCTAGAAATTAGCATGCTCCTGATGTGCTCTTTCTATCAACGTTGTATCCAAGCATAGTCAGCATCTCAAGTATCAAGTGAGAGTTAGTTCTGAGTTCATTGAAAACCTTAGACTAAAATTCTAAGTCCCTCCAAGATATCTATAAATTCTCTTCACCGCAATGAGATATGATTCTTTAGGATTAGCTTGAAATCTTACACAAAGGCAAACACTGAACATGATAGCTAGCCTACTAGATGTGACATAAAGCAAGGATCTAATCATACCTCTGTAGAGTTTCTAATTTACAACTTTATCTTTCTTGTCCGACTTCAATTTGAAATTGCTACTCATAGGTGTTGTTGCATGCTTTACATTGTTTAGCTTGTATTTCTTCAATAGCTCCTTGGTTTACTTAGATTGATGGACATAAATGCCATCCTTGTCTTTTTGATTTGCAGACTAAGAATGCAATGAAGTTCTCCATCATACTCATTCGAATTCATATCTCATCAACTCGAAAACTCTTGACATAGAGTTTCATTAGTAGCTCTAAAAATGATATCATCAACATAAATCTGAATGATAAGAAAATCATTCCCCTTTGTTTTTATGAAAAGAATTTTTTCAATCTGATCTCTTTTGAAATCATTTTCGACCAAGAAACTACTTTGTCTTTCACACCAAGATCCGGGAGCTTGTTTAAGACCATATAAAGCCTTTTACAACTTGCAAACATGATTTAGAAATTATGAGTTTTCAAATCCATGGGATTGCTCAACATAAAGCTCTTCTTGAATATAACCATTTAGAAATGCATATTTGACATCCATTTGATAAAGCTTGATATTCATGCTAAATGTACATGCTAAGAGAATTCCGATCGCCTCAATCCTTGCAACAGGTACAAAGGTTTCCCCACAATCAATTCCCTCTTCTTGGTTATACCCTCGAGCAACCAGCCTAGCCTTATTTCCGACTATCAACCCTTCCTCATCCAGTTTGTTCTTGAAGACCCATTTGGTTCCTGTTACTAGGTGGTCAGAAGGTCATTTGGTTAGAGTCCAGACTTGGTTTCTTTCAAATTGATTAAGCTCTTCTTGCATGGCCTCTACCCATTCAGGTTCATTTTGGGCTTCTAGTGCATTTTTAGGTTCAGTTAATGATATGAATGTAAAAATGCCTACAAAATATGCAAAGATGATCAAGTTCATACCCCACTATTGATATCGAAAGTATGTTCTCTACCTGTCCTCCGATTCACCAAGTTTGTTGGTTGAATAGGCTGATCTTTAGTTAATTGTTCTTGCTAAGCCTTTGCATTGGCTTGTTCTTTAAGATTTTGAGCTAGCTCTTGAACTTGTTTATTCTAAGTCACAACATTCCGAGTTGACTCATTCTGAATTGCCTTATTCTTAGTAGCCTCAATTCTTCCGTTATGACTCTTTCTAAGCTCAGCTTCAGCAATATCATCTTCATCTCTGTTAAACTTGAGATCCGAAAATGTGGATTCACTTATCGTGCCAAGATCAATCTCATTAAAGACAACGTAGCTACTTTCTTCCACTTTGTTAATCCTTATGTTAAAAATTCGATAGGCTTTACTATGAGATGAGTAACCCGTAAATATACCTTAGCCGATATAGCATCAAACTTAGTAAGATGTTCCTTACCATTATTATGCACAAAGCATTTACGTCCGAATGGTCTAAAGTAGGAAATAGTAGGGTAGATCATTTTCAATCATCATAGTCCTTCCTATTTCTTCAAGAGTTCTGTTCTTTCTCTCCACTACTCAATTCTGTTGAGCAGCTTCTTGGTGCGAGAAGTTGTGGGAGATGCCATTCTTGTCACGTAAATCTGCAAATTTTGAGTAGTCGAACTATCTTCCATGGTCATTCGAATCCTTCGATTTGAGTCTCGGACTCAACTTGAACTTTCCCGCAAATCTTACTAACCTCTTTGAAGGCTTCACTCTTATTCTTCATAAAACACACCCAGGTAAAATTGTGAATAATCATCAACAATAACAAGTACATATGATTTACCTCCTAAGATTTTCACATGAATTTCACCACACAAATCCATATGAACTAACTCTAGCACTTTGGACGTAGACATAGTTTTAAGTGGTTTGAAAGACGATCTAACTTGTTTCCCTTACATGCATGCTTCACGATTTTATCTTTCTTAAATGCACAAATAGGTAAATCCCTAACCAATCCATGAGATGCAAGTTTCTTGATAGTATGCATGCTAATATGACCTAGTCTACTATGCCAAGTCCATGAATCATCATTCAATGATGTTTTTAAGCATGATAAATTCTAACTAGAATCTCAAAGAGGGATACTATAAGTGTTACTTTACCTCATACCTGATGACTTAGTTTCTTTGGTGACTGCATCGAAATATTGCAGTTGGTCCGAGTGAACCTTACCTCTTGGCCTTTGTCACATACCCGAGAAATACTAAGGAGATTGTACTTTGACAAGGTTGATTGGACTAACCGAGTTGTTTCCTTAACCAATCTTACCAATGTCGACTATCTTGCCTTTGCTATTGCCTCCAAATGTGACTTTACTTCCTTTTAAATCTTCTAACGCTAAGAAGAGTCTTGAATCTT
Source organism: Talinum fruticosum (assembly GCA_021018815.1). NCBI lineage: Eukaryota > Viridiplantae > Streptophyta > Magnoliopsida > Caryophyllales > Talinaceae > Talinum > Talinum fruticosum. Next base: position 2,981,746 of record JAITYX010000003.1, on the reverse strand, counting down.
CGGACATATGGTGTGAGCAACCATCTGTCTAAGTACCGAGTGAGCTTTTCGTTTCTAAGTCACCCGTAAAACGAAATAAACTAACTGTTCTCACTTCCTCTTACAAACCAAGTAACTCCCTTTATTATGGTCCTTTTTTGAGGAAGAGCATTTTTGGAACCCAAATTTGAATGATTTTGGGTCCGGTCCGATTTTGAGACTTCTTTCTAGAAAACCTAGTATGGTCTCTTTCCTTTGAAAATCCTTTCTTTTGTAAATAGTTGGAGAAGACTTTTTCCTATAAACTGGTCTAGGCTTAGTCCTCTTTTCATGAGACCGAATGGGACTGTGCTTAGCCTTTCTGAACTTCACAGTTCTTGAGTCAATTTTGAAAAGAATAGAATAGAAATGAGATTCCTGTTCACACTACTACAGGAACCGGTTTTAACTACGATTATAAATGACATTTAACTACGATTATAAATGACATTTAACTACGGTTAACAGGCGTCGTGCACGTGGGTGTCATTGTATGTACCATCTTTGACTATGGTTCAAAACCGCAGTCATAGGTCACTATATGACGACGGTTTCTTCATTTGAACCCTCGTCATAGGCCTTCCTCTCGTAGTTGAAAAAACGTGTTATAGAGCACCTATGTTGATCTGTTCCTTCATTTCACCCATCGTCATAGGTGAGCGTATGACTACAGCTTCGCTTGAAGAACCGTCGTTATAAGTCCGATTTTTACAAATAATTTTTCTCGTAATTACTTGCCTTCGTACATTACAAAAAGCATATACAAACATATATACAAACCACAATCCAAGTACACTCTTCATTAGAATATATACGAAACAACATACTTATCACATTTTGTATATGGTACAAGACAAGTGTAAAAATATATATATACCTATGTACATATTATACTTATAATTGTAAATGACTACTAAAATCACAAACTTGACCTATCAAATAATGAAGAATAAGTGTAAATATATACCTATCTCTCGTATACGATTATATACAAACTCGCCCAACCTTTGTTTTAAGTCATTGAGCACTTCATCCGTATAGGGAGTGGGTGGCTTCTTTCCCAAGTGAAGACTTGGATTCTAACTCTATGTCATTCTCAGTACCACATGAAGATTCAGGTATAAATCTCATTTCTTCTAAGTTTTGATTTCAAGTCATTATGAGTGTCATAGAAACTCTCGTATAAGTTTTCATTCCTTTCCGGTCGACTCGGAAAACACATTATTGTATATCTTCTAAACTAATGTTTCGACTCACTCGGACATCACTCGAACTACCTCATATTCAAATAATTTCTCTAACTCTTTTATTCCGAGTTCGACTACATATTTCAACGCAAAGTGAATTACACTGGTAATTCCCTCTTCTAAGTCGGTTTGTTTGAGAATTATTTGTCCGGATCAAGTTGTTATACTTTGATGTTCTATTCTTTTAACTTGATCATCCTAAGGATTGACTCGATGAAATTTGAATATATTGTATATTAGACTCGGAAAATTCTACTCTTTAAGGCCAAAAATAATTATGCACTTAATTATCTTAATTTAATTATTATATGTGCCTAATTTGGGCCAAAGTATTTTATTCTTTGAGAACCAAAGTGGTTTACTTTTGTAGTTTATTCAAATGAGGTCAACTCATTTTTGAAATGCAAAAGCGATCGGTTTCTAGCAATCAATCACCCGCATACAAGCTTTATCTACTTCGAACAGGGCTCAAATGCCATGTCGAGGTTGTCTGTTTCCAATATTGGAAAACTCTAACGCTTAGATTAACGGTGGTTTCCACCTTGCTTTTCAGACATCACCAGTTGGCTGGAACACCTTTTGGAGCCAAGTGTCTGTTGCACAACGTTCACATCCCAACGGATCTTTTTCGAGTGAATTAGAAGAGTCGTTACAACGACCGAGAAAGATTTCTGTTCGTAACCAAGACACAACGGTCACTCTGCTTGGGCATCTATAAATAGAAGCCACTTCACAAGACTTGAAGATTGCTGAACATCATTTGCAAAACACGTTACTTAAGCAAAAGTCATTGTTTTCATACTCAATCTTCTCTTTACAACTCCCGACTTGTAATTAATATTTTTGAGTTGTAAAGTCTTGTAAAGAGTTACATACTTCTCTTACTTTCTGAGTAAGGTCCCGTGACCGAGCTGCAAGGGTTAACTCAGCTCTGTTGTCCCCGACCGTAGGGGTTATCTCGGTTAGGAAGTGCTAGATCAAATAAGGGAACTACTGAGTTTAGGAAAACATTATAAGGAATTGTTTAAGGGAGCAATTCTAGTAGAGTCGATCCTTTGTGTTTTGAGGATTCAAAATAGTGGATTTGACTTGGTGCTTGGATTAGTTATGCCCGTGGTTTTCTACCCCAGGAGGGTTTCCACGTATTTCTAAATGTTTGCTTTTCCGAGTTCAAGCTAGACTCAAACTCGGTTGTTTATCTCTTTCAAAGAAAAAATTGTCTAAGTTTGTTTAAATTTCCCAATCACCCTATTCACCACCCTCTAGGGTGACTTAGACTCTCCAAGGGCAAACCTTCACCGGAAAATATTGTAACCAATGTTGTAAAAGACATATTAATTAGGTCGATTGTCCGTGTTAATGAAGCTGAAAAAGAATATAATCAATTACAAGTGCAACTATACGTCTTTGGGACTAGCATTTAAATAGACTTTGATCACAATCTCTTTCATGTACTTGGAGAATGTATAAGGTGCACTCCACATTCCCCGGTTGTTTATGGCACTACAGTAGTAAAATAGATTCCTAACACATAGAGAATTAGTTAGTACTTTATGTATCTAGCAACTAACATGAAATGAAAAACATCTAAAGTAGACTCTAATAACCAAGAGAACCTCACCTTGACAGGGACAATTAGTGGTAGTCTTTCTTCACTCATTTGTCTTTGATGCGTCCGCTATATTATTAACAGACTAGATCACGATTTTGCAATCGGAAAAATAAAATTCAAGTTAGACATACCATTTACTTAACAAAACAACATAAAATGATTAAAAGTATGAACTCATGCCTCGACGACGTCCTTAATATCTTCCCTCACGTCATGACCCGGAGGATCCAGCTAGTAGGCGAGATTAGTCTTTAGACATAAGGCAGCAGGCATCCAATGGTGGCTACATAAGCATAAATAAAACATTTTTATATAAGTATGTATAACACCATATAAAAACTTCATTAGTTAACTACTTCATTATTTGTCCACTTACCTCTCATTGAACGCCGCCAAGTACAATGTTTATCATCTGCAGTCTCTTTCATGACGTTAAAGATATAGGTGACTCATTCGTCACGATTTAGCGCAACTCCTTGAATAATAGAAGTAGGGTTCAAAACCGAACGAACTCCTTCCCAATCTCGTTCAGCCACCTTACATATTAATTGTATGTAGTTAGAAATTGAAATTAATAGTAAAAAAACTAATTATGAATATATTAATTAACTCACATCATGCCAAGTGTAATAGTGGATACGCCGATATCCTCCATATACAAAAATTGTAGTATGTCGTCCGGGACGATATAGACCGACATATAAACACGTGACTTGGCGCTCTATAGGTGATCTGTTCCTCTGTTGACGAGTCCGCACATAACTTTCAAGAGTAGCACACCAATTCGTGCGGGACTCTTCAATGGATTTGAGAGGAGAATTCTTCGGACAACGAACAGGTGTCACCGAATGTTTGCTTGTGCCATCTGGCGCCCTTCATCCCACTCTCGGATGTGTCCCCGATATCCTAGTGAATAATAAATAAAAAAATGAGACATATATATACCTGATATTAACAACATCTACATCTAATATTTTTAATAAAAATGAATTACTGTAGGGAGGATGACCAAGCTCTTGGGCCAACGAAGAAAAGGCATTGACTGCGTCATCAACAGGTGTGGAGGTCCGAGTCCCGGAGAGGCGACTCCCACTTGCCTTTCCCGTGCATCACCTCTTTCACACTCACCCTTACCTCATCAGCTATAAGGGGTGTCCTCCGAACAACAATATCCGCGTTCCACGAGAAAACAACACCCAATGCCACAACATGCTCTAGGGGAGGGTGATGAGAAGTTAGCTTGCAATTCGCCAACTGGATAAGAATAAGTAAACATTTGATATAGAAGTTAAATAACTTAAAAACCCTGAAAATAAATGGATAGAGTTTCCCGTAAAAGTAAACATTTTCCCGAGATAACGGCCCTCATCTAAAACAACAAAAACATACTAAATATGTAATTACCGAAGGGCCACACGCCGGAGTTACACAACATCCAACATATACCATAAGCAATTATTGAACAAGATTATACATTAATTACTCAAAATATAAACATGCATGCAAATATAATTAGAATGCCAAAATCTAAATTACCTTTGCCGAACTTCGAAAGGGTCAACGAGTGAGCTCGCGTTCACGCTGGCCGGTGTGTGGGGTGAGAAAGGACGTACATCATTAAAGGTGTTAGGTAATGGCATACCCATGTTGGTGAATTACGACCTCATCTAGAAGTGCATCTCTTCCCACATCTACGCCCTCATATCTTCCACATGTGCAGCCATTTGGGGCATTTCGGGCTATTGGGACTGCATTTAAAACTACATTAGGGCCATTTAGGTGTCTATATATGCTTGGCTAGAAGAGACGGGGCACTTTTTCCTAGTCCCAAAGTTCTCAACTATCCCCACCGCCCAACGATGACTCGAACATGACCATGATGCTCATCTCTTTCTAGGGCTAAGACTAGTTTGTCTCTCCTCCTAGTGGTGTTAGCGACTTCTAAAGTCGATTTCTATGACAAAGATTCCTTTAAGAAGAAAATATTATTATCATTTGACAAATTCATAAAATAGATCGATAAGTTCTCAAAATAAATAAAGGAAAATAGTAAAAAAACTCACGAGTTGGCGAGAAATAGCTTCTACATTAGTCGTAGTGAAGGTTCCATCTTTCTTCTTTCTTCCTTAGACACACAGACTCATCCCTATCAGCAACGAGCTGCGAAGTATCAATGGTGGACCCTTCACCGGATGTGGTTTGAAGTTGTTCAAGCTTTTGCTTATACAACCTCCCATCCAACTTCGCGTATCTCCCACGGGACAACAAATGAGGATACAGATTGCTCTTAATCCTCTTTCGGTTGGCTTCACCTACCGCTTGCACAAGTAATTAAGACAACGAAAATATCGATGCATAACACTTACATTTCTTCCTTTTTAATATCAATTCAATAATAAAAATATCGATGAATAAGACAATTCCCCTCTAATTGTCCTCTACATTTGCCCTTCTCAAGTATATCTCACCACTTACATTTATAGAAACCAACATCACATTGTATATGAGATTGAATATTGAATGAAATTACCATGTATTCGGAGAGGTGACATGTGACTCAAATGATCTCCGAGTCCTCCTCAATGATACAATTATAGACCTCTTAAGGTCTACCTTCTTGTTTTTTCTACCTGGTTTTGTAGACCCATATAGCGGCAATGCGATATTTGATGTTTCTAAACTTTTCTACCGCCTACATGAGGGCCTTGTGTTTTATGAAAGGGATCTGAGATTCATTAACGTTCAAGTTGAACGTTCTCTAAAACACAAGAACGATATGCAATAGTACATATATTTTAACCATTTACAATATAAGTTACAATACTAAGTTGATATGTATTCATTTACCCGAATATCGTTCCATAGGTCTGTCCTTAACGTAATCGGGGACGTCAGCCCATTTTTTAAGTTGATGTTTATGTGGGAACGAGTTGCCGCACCAATGTAGCTTATAAAGGTAGCTTTATTCTCACCTACGATATTTCGTGGCATCTAAATTGACCCGTGTAAGGAGACTTCCATCGTCTCTACTCGGACCAACTTCTCCTTGTTCATCATAGTTCGCCACTTCGATTTTTTGTACTTTTAGAAGAATCCATTTTATACTGCAAGTAATTATACAACTCTTGATAAACAAACATATACAATGATTTTCGGATGGAAACACATAAGTTGGGTCGGGCAGCAACCAACACGGGCTGACCGTGTAGTCCGCCACGGCCCGTGCTTGGTTGCATAGAAGCCCGGTTCCAAAATTTTGGCCATATTTTTGTCTCTTCTCTTATTTTCATATTCTATCCATTCACATTTCTCAAATATAAAATTAATCTACAAATTTTCTCTCAAAACCGCGAAAAATAAGACTCCTAAAATACACTTTTGAGTTTATATATGAAATTGGAAATCATTATCTACACTTTCCAGTTTCATAAAAATGCTGAAAATGACAAGACAAACAATAATACAATTAAAAACCCACAATGGAATTTAGGGAAAAATGCTAAAGATTAGGAGAAAGAGACAAACTTGGTGGTGCTCGAGAAGAGGACATGGCAAGAGAGGTGCAGCCACGTGGAGAGAGTGAGGTCGGCGAGAGAAGTCGCCAAGAGAGTGGTGCAGCGACAAACGGAATGCACAGAGAGTGAATGGGAGGGAGTGCAACTGCGACCTGAAACCGCAGAGTAGCACGTAAAACCACGAAAGCGAAGAGAACCAAAGCGAGAGAGTGTGAGACTAAAAATAAGATACCTATGAAAGACTCGGCATTGGTCGAGGGTTTTGGTGCGAGTACATTAGACGACGTTCCAACAACCGTCGTCTAAAGTACTTAGACTACGGTTCGAGTAAATAAATAGTCATTATAGAGACGTCTATGATGACGGTTCAGTATAAGGACCGTAGTCTAAGGTTCGATAGAAACTTTAAACGACAGCTTTTCCGTTGAACCGTTATCATATGTACATTAAAATAACATTTTTTTACGAAGATTCCACCGGTCCATTTTTCATGATGATTTGTCCTTTTAACCGTCGTTAAAAACCCATCATTAAAAGTGGTTTCGTAGTAGTGTCGGCGTTATAGCCAAGACCTTCTTTTCTAAATGAGACATACCGAGAGCCTATTAAAAGATCAAGGTTTTTCGACCTTGTGTGAGTTTTAAAAGCAATGTTGAGACTCATTAAGCTTCCTCTTCGATTGCTTATTCTCCGTTCCGAGTGACTCAAACTCACTCTCATTATCTTGAGCATTGGTCTCGAGTACCTTTAGATTTTGTCTCAAGGTTTCTAACTCATTTTTCAAAACATTACTCGAGCGAGTGAAAGACTCCAGTTATTCATTGAAGTCCGAAGAGTTAAAATTGGACTTTTCTTCCAAAGTAAAAATATATCTAGCTAAATCAACTATGGAAAACGTAAGGAATTATTCAATTACCTCCTAAGCACTCGTCTCCTCAACATTTGAGCTGTCACCTGTTTGACTCGATTCAGCTTCTAAGTCTCGTTAGTATCATAAGACACTTCAAGTCGTCGAATCATCTTCTTCCTATGAGTCATCATCACTGCAGGTAGACATCATAACCTTTTTCTTATTTCTGTCCTTTTTTCCTCCTTGGACAAGTCCTTGACTATGTGCTCATTATTGCCACATTTAAAGTAACCAGAGTACTTAGTTCAGGATAACTTTGAAGGGAATGAGTATTTACCTTTCCTGTCCTTCTTATCTTTCTTGTAGAACTCTTCCTTCGGCCTCTTCTACCACTTCTTGTACTTCATCATCTTTTTGAAGCCTCGGGCAATGAGTGCCATGGGATCCTCTTCCGATTCTAAGGAGCTTAGAATTTGTCGTCTACTTTCCGAGGCCTTCAGACGCAAAGTTCTTTTTGGTGCTTATCTCTGCATCCTCTTCTTCCAAGTGAATCTCTTGAGTGAGTAGCTTCCCAATGAGCTCATCCGAATTCATTTCGAAAGGTTCCGAGCCTCTTCAATGGCTGTCACCTTGGGACCTCATCTTCTCTTTGATAAACTTCTTAGAATTTTTCCGACCATTTCCTCGAGTGAGATCTTTCTACCCAGAGACTTGAGATTGTTAGTAATCTTAGCTAATGGAGCGTACATTTAAGAGATGTTTTCTTCCTGCTATATCTTCAACATCTCATACTTACGATGACATTAACTTATCTTCAGCTGCTTCACTTGACTTGTTCCTTCATGGGTGTTAACAAGTGTGTCCCACACCTTTAAGCTCTGTCATAGGTCTAGACTTTGTTGTACTCTTCTACACTGATGGCACACATCGAGTGTGCTCAAAGCTTTGAAGTTCTTTCCGAATTTCTCAATCTCTTCAATGGTGTACTCGGATTTCTCTTTATGCACATATCTTACACCTTCTGTCTTCATTGGAATGAAGTTTCCATTCTGGATGATGTTCCACAATTCTTCATCATTATCCCTTAGAAAGCATTTTGTCATCTTCTTCCAATGTACAAAGTTTGACCCCTTGAACTTAGGTGGTCCGGTAGATGATCTTACTTCATCGAACTCTCCATTGTTTTCGGGCATCGTGAGATCGTTTTGAAAGGCTAGGCTCGATACCAATTGAAGGTTTGCTCTTGGAGAGACTAAGTCACCCTAGATGGGGGTGAATAGGGTGATGTAAGATTTTAAATAAAAACCAAACTCTTTTTGAACAGTAATAGAATAGAAACAGATTCCGAGTCTAGATTGGACTTAGAAAGACAGGACAACTAGAAATACATGGTAACCCTCATGGGGCAGAAAACCACGAGATAGTGCTAATCAAAGCACCAAGTCAAATCCACTAATTGAATCCTCAATCACAAAGGATCGACTCTTACCGAATTGCTCCCTTAGACAATTCCTTTACAAGTTTTTCCTAGACTAAGAAGTTGCCTTATCCGATCTAGTACTTCCTAACATAGTTAACCCTTAAAGTCAAGGACAACCGACCTGAGTTATCCCTTATAGCTCAGTTAAGGGACATATAAAGAAAGTAAGAAAAGAATGTAAGTGATTACAAGACTTTCTTTACAACTCGAAAGTAAGAAATTACAGATTAGGAGTTGTAAGTTGAAGATTGAGTATGAATGCACTAAGTAAGTGTTTATCAATATGTTCAGCAGCAATCTTCAAGTATTGTGTAATGGCTTCTATTTATAAACATCCAAGCGGAATGACCGTTGAGGCTTGTTCCGGACTCGCTGATCTTTACTAGCCATTGTAACGGCTATTCCGAGTCACTCGTAAAAGATCCGTTGAGATGTTAACGTTGTACAATGGTTCTTGGTCTGTGAAAGATGGTCTAGTTATCTGGTGGTGATTGAAAAATAAGATGGAAACAACTATTAGACTCAAATTTGCCATTTTCTAGTTTTGAAACAAACAACCCTAATGCGATGTCCGAGCCAAGTCAAGAAATAGTTTGAAGGTTTGCTCTTGGAGAGTATAAATCACCCTAGAGGGGGTGAATAGGGTGATGAGGAAACATGCTTCAAAATTAAGACGAGATATGAATCTTAGGTGAGTGAGAGGCAAGGATAGACTCGGAAAAGCATTAACTCGGAATTCGAGTGCAAAGTGAAGAAGCAAATTAAATGGCACTTTAAGACTGTCTAAGTCTAGAATGCACTCGTAAAGTACGTGGAAACCCTCCTGGGCGGAAAACCACGGACCATGCTAATCCAAGCCGGAAGTCAAATCCACTATTTTAAGTCCACAAAATACGATGAGCCGACTTGACCTGAGTTGCTCCCTTAAACAACTCCTTACAAGTTTTTCCTAGACTCGAAATTACCTTATCTGATCTAGTACTTCCTAACCGAGATCACCCTTCCGAGTTAGGGACAATTGCGCTAAGTTAACCCTTACAGCTCAGTCAAGGGACCTTACTTAGAGAGTAAGAAAGAGAGTGTTTGTAATCGAGTACAAGACCTTACAACTCAGAAAGTTATTAAATACGAATTCGAGTTGTAAGTAGAATATTGAGAGTGAATACAATGACTTTTGCTCAAGTATGTGTATTAACAATAGATTCGGCAATCTTCAAGTCTTGAAAGTTGGCTTCTATTTATAGGTGACCAAGCAGCTTAGTCGTTGTGTCCATCTTCTAACCGGAAGTCCTTTATGACTGTTGTAAAGGATTTTCCGAGTCACTCGGAAAATATCCATTGAGATATGAACGTTGAGCAACGGTTCTTGACTCCTTGAGAAGTCCCAAAACCACTTGGTAGTGTCTTTAAAAAAATAAGGTGAAACCACCGTTGAGCTTGGTGTTGCAGATTTTCAATTTTGGAAACAAACAATCCCGACACGATTAGTCCGGGGCTAGGACAGAGGTGGAAAAAGCCTTGTCTCGATGGTGATTTGACGTCTTGAAGCCAGGTTACTTTTGCAGTTCAAAATTAGGATAGCCTCATTTGAATAACCAACAAAAGTAAATCAATTTGGTTCTCAAAATATAAAATACTTTGGTCCAAGATTAGTCACGGATAATAACGTAATTAATATAATTAGGTGACTAATTATCTCGAGTCACAAAAGGAATGGAATTTTCTGAGTCTAATATCCATGATACTCAAAATTCCATCCGCGTCGGTCTAGAAGATAATGAAGTCAAGTAGAAGATCGAGTAAACAAACTTGATCTAGACTAAACAAGGTTCAAACTAAATAAGCTGACTTGGAATAGAGAATTAACGAGTGTAATTCCCGTAACATGAAGTCGGACTCGAGTTTATGTGCGTGAACAAAAATGTTTGAAAAGCGATATACCCGAGTGTTGAGTGACTTAGAACTTAGTAAAAGAGGCATGTAGACGAAAGCTTTCGAGTCGGTCAGTCGATCGAAATATTCGGAAACATATATAGTAGATTCTGTAACACTCAAAGAAAATGCTATATCACTCATAAAAGTTTCTAAGGCACATGGAATGGCCCGGAATCAAAACTCTATAGGAGAAGAAGTCTTATACCTAATTCCTCAATGGAACTCAGAAAAGTGTAAGTTTAAAGTCCGAGTCTTCATAGTTGTTTTCTATCAGCTGATGTTTAACGGCTAGAAACCGGTTTCTTTTGATTTTTAACATTAAATTAAGCTTGTTTAAACAACCTACAAAAGCAAATCAATGTAGTACTCAAAGTATAAAAATACTTTGGTTCAAGATTTGGCACACATAATAATTAAATTAGAGTAATTAAGCATTTCATTATCTTTGGCCTAATAAAGTGGAATTTTCCGAGTGTTCTATCCATTGGTTCAGATTCCATCTTGAGTCAATCCTCAACAATGATCAAGTTAAAAATAATAAAATATCAGGATAAATAAACTTGATCAAGCAAGTAATTCTCCATAAATAAATTGACTTAGAAATTAGAATTAATGTTGTAATTCATTTTTAACTCGAAACATGAAGTTAGTGCTCGGAATAAACATGGTAGAGAAATTATTTATTCATGCGATGGTTCCGAGTGATATCTCGAGTGGGTTAGAAACACAATTTAGAGTGTTTTGCTAAAAGACTGGTTTCGCATGGATCACACCGGGATGAAAACTTAGATATGAGTTTCTATATGGCTTGGAATGACTTTGAATCAAAACCCAAGAGAGATAGAAAGTTATACCTAAGTCCTCATTCTTTTAAAAGATGAACTTCATGATCGACCTATCTTGGTGGATGCATGAGATGAGCAATACTCGAAAGATTAGGGTTGTCAAATTATGGGCTAGATACATTATTTAGTATTCACCAAGTGAAAGTCTATAGGACTTTTTAAGAGCTGTTGTAGCCTTTTTGGATCCTTACCACCACGTCTTTAGGTTTAGGGATAAGGAATTATACCCTTTGCCTAAAGAATATGATGCTATACAAGGAATCTAAAGGCGTTCAAAACATGTTTTGCCCAAGTCTTCTAAAAATCTGCTCGAGACCTACAAGTACCTGCTGAACCGAGCAATTAGAATCTAGGGTGGATTCTTGTTGGTAATCAGGTGAATCTGATGAACTCGATGATGCACTACCGGCACTGTATGCATTTTCGGAGGCGATCATTATCCCGAGACGTCGAGCGATTATCACCTACGTGGGGATATGGCGCTGGTGGCACCGTTGAGCTTCGTTGAGCGATTCTGAATTACTCGCTCCCTAACACCGGTAATAGTTGCTGATATGATCATAGGTTTAGATCGGGTCACGGCAAACTCTCGGGAAGACTTTGCTGTGAGCCCCCGTTGTTGTAGGTAAGAAAATAATGGCCGACGTGACCAAACGGCATAGACCAGGCGCCGACCACGACGATACATCTTGTTCACGCCGAAAGTCTCAATTTTTCACTCCTTTCTCTTTTTCGTTTAGTTTTTTTTCTTCTTTTTTATTTTGCTCATGTTGGGCCTAAAAATTTAAATTTTGACCATGCAGGACAATTATTATTATTATTATTATTTGTATTTGTGATGTGCGGATTTGGTTAACAGAGCACCTAAACCTAATCCGAGGCTCCTACGAATACCGATGCCTTCTTAACGGTACACTTCGTCGGCAAAACCGGGAAGAGGTGGTAGTCGATCACCCCGCTTCCTGGTGGGAGGAATACCTCAGGAATCATAGTGACAAAATTCAGTGGTATATCGTACACTTGGGTGGTCGAACGCGTTTGCCCAAGAGAAACTAGAGCCAAGGAAACCGAAGAGAGGTGGGCTCGAAGAATTGAGGAGTCGAAGAAGCATACCCGAGGATGATGGGGCTGTGTCTAGTGACCCCAAAGGAAAAAAAGTAAAGATAGACTAGGGCTTAGATATTTTTAGATAAAATTTAGGAAATAATAAAACAAAAGGAGGATTAGTTTTGCCTCTTTAGAACAAATTTATTTTTTTATAAGTAGTGTGCTTGTATTTGTTTCCCTTAGCTGTGTATTCAAGTAAGTAGTAGGCTTACCAATTATTAAATACAAGTATTATGTTATATTTTTATACTTTATTTTATCACTCATCTAGAGGTTAAAATAAAAAAAAATGGACCGCCTAATTGGACCACCTTCAAAATTAATTAAAATAAAGAGTAAAGTATATAAGCGGATCGCATAATTGGACTATCCAAGCAAATAAGGAAACCATCTAATTGGACGGTACAAAAATTGAATTATAGAGTTAAGAATTAAAAGATGGACATTCTGGCCTGGCCAACTCACTGTTGTCCGGGTGGTGGTCGGCGCCTGCCATGCCATGGCCTAGTTGGGTCAAGCTTGGCCCATGATCCAGGGTTATGCTAGACGTAGTTTTTTTAATGGATCCAAGTTTGTGTACTGAAAAATTTCTTCACCATCTAAATCGAGTCAATTTCACTGCTCTGCTCGGAAATATCTAAGTAAACACAAATAAACTTTGCCAATTAGGCTTAAACTTCCCTCATGGATCCTGAATTGGAGCTCTAATCTATTTGAGGACCAAATCTCCAGTTTGTAGGTTTTGAGGCTTCATTGTATTGTTGAATGCCCTTGATATACGTGCTTGGTATATTTTGACGGTGTGAAGGGCATTGAGGTGCCTTTTCATCAAGTAGACTAACTCTTTGTAGCTTGCTTTGGCCCACTTTGCTTCGGGTTCTAACTTTCAGCAATTATCCTTAACGAGGGAATGACAATCACTATTGGAACGATCTGCTTCCATACCATAAACTAGGAAGTAAGGTGTTTCTCCCGTAGAAGTTCTAATAGATGTTCGATAGCCACATAAAGCAAAAGGCAATTTATCGGGCCAATCCTTATAATTGACGACCATCTTCTCCACTATTTTTTGAATGTTCTTGTTGGTGGCCTCAATCTGCTCCATTGGTCCGAGGATGATAAGGAGAAGACTTATGGTTCTTAATCTTGTACTTATTTAACAAGTCTCGCTACCTTCATAAAATCACTGCCATGGTCACTAATTAGCTCGTGGGGCACCCTATAACGACAAATGATATTCGGGTAAGGAGCTTAGCTACTTGTTTTGATGTTAAGGTTGCATAAGACGCTACATCTACCCGTTTGGTTAAGTACTCAATTACTATTAACACAAATTTATGTCTGCCCGTTCCTTTGGGAGTCACCTTGCCAATAATGTCTATTCCCCAAATTTAGAATGGCCAGGGGAAGCTAATGTTGTGAGAAATAATGGTGGTTTCTGCTCGTAAATATGCATACACCGACACTTATGGAACATTCTAACAAACTCATAGAAGTATACTCGCCATGGTCGGCCGGTAATAACCAAGTCTCCGAATCTTCTAAACCAACATCTTCCCGTTCATATGGGGTCCACACTCCCCACCATGAATCTCGTCCATGATGTGCTTCGCTTCATATTGGTTAACACAAAGTAAGCTAATCCTAATGTTGATTTTCTTGTACGGTTACCCTTGATTAATGAAGAATTGGGCGGCTAACATCCCGATGGCTCGTTGGGCTCTAGGTGTGGAGTCCAAAGGGTATTCTTGCTTATCCAAATACCGATAAATGTCACGATACCAACTGTTTTGGTCAATATTAGACACTTTCAATGTGTAGACGTGTGCGGCTGATACCTCTAATTTAGCTAACACATCTCGCGAATTGGTTGTCATCCCTAGGAAGGTAGGTGAATGAAATGTTCCCGAAATGTTTTGATAGCTCTATCGGATATGCTTGATAGGGTGCCAAGGCTTCACTACGTACTTTCCATTTTCGTAAAATCTGATTAATGATCGGACCGGAGTCACCCAAAACCCCGATGTTTTTTACCTCGATTTCTACAACGGCTTCAAGTCGAGTGATGCAAGCTTCGTACTCTGCGGTGTTGTTGGTGACCTAGAAGTCTAGTTTAACCGAAATGGGAGTATGTGCTCCTCTCGGCGAGACTAGAAGAATCCCTTCTCTAAAGCCCATCTAATTGGGAGCGCCATCAAAATACATTGTCCAAACTTCCACCTTTACTTGTAAAAATTTTCATCCGGAAACTCAAGGTGTTCGAGTTGTGATGCGATTATACTTGATGGAATCCATGGGTGATACCATATGTACCATGTGGGCTAACATGTAGTGCCTAAGCTTCTTGGTAGCCTAGACTAATAGCAATGATGTATTCTCTAATGGCGTATCTAGTCTTATAATCTATGAACTTCTTACTCGGGTAATAAACTCCGCGTTCTTCCTTCCCGTCTCGTTGAGCTAGCATGGCTCCCATAGGTGTCTCAGTCGTGCTGAGATACGTAAGTAAAGGTTTCCCTGGTTGGGGTGGAACTAGCATTGGAGGGTCGACTAAATATTTCTTAACCTTCTCAAATGCTTATTGGCACTCGGTATCCCAAATGGGCTCATATTCTTTCTTCAACTTCTTGAAAATAGGTTCACGGACCACGATCAATTTTAATATGAAACGATTGATGCATTGTAAACGTCCTAGGAAACCCCTTATTTCTTTTTCGTATTTGGGAGAGGGATATCCTGAATGGCTTTGACCTTGGATGGATTAAATTCAACTCATCAAAGACTAACAACATAGCCTAACAGTTTGCCTAAGGTTACCCCGAAGGCACACTTTTGAGGGTTAAGGGGCATGTTGTATTTTCTAAGTCTCTAGAAGAATTTTCTTAGGCTGGGTCGGTGTTCTACCCTATCCTTCGATTTTATGATCATGTCATCCACATAAACTTTCGCTTCCTTATAGATCATGTCATGCATTAGGGTTGTAGCCATCCTTTGGTATGTGGCACTCGGCATTCTTGAGCCCAAATAGCATCACCACGTAACAATACGCCCCCTTTGAGTAATGAAGATTGTCTTTTCCATGTCTTCTTCAGCCATCATCACCTTATTGTACCCAACATAGCCATCAATAAATGAAAGCAAGCCATGACCCGCTATGTTATCTATAAGGATGTTGATATGAGGCAGCGGGAAATTATCATTGGGGCTAGGCTTATTCGGATCTCTAAAGTCGACGCACATGGGGACCCTGCCGTCTTTCTTCGGAACCGGTGTTATATTTGCTACCCACTAAGGATAGCGAACTACCTTGATGAACCCATCCTCTAACCGCTTATGAACTTCTTCCATAATCTTTAGTGCCCACTCAAGTTTCATCGTTCTTAGTTTATGCTTAACGAGCTTAGCGTCTAAGTAAAGTGAAATTTTATGTTCCGCTATACTTGGATCTATCCTTGGCATGTCTTTGTAGGATCATGCAAAGACATCCATGAACTTTGTAGGGAGCGAAATAAATTACTTTCGCTCTTCCGGATCTACCGTCTTCTCGATCTTGACTTCTTGAGGTTGATCTACCGATCTTATATTGATTATTATTGTTTCCTCTATTATTGGTGAACGATTTTCATGATCTTCCATAGCTTTTATAAGTTTTTTGGGGATTTCTTATTCATCATTAGAGGAAAAACAATTGAAAGTAAGAGGAGGCAAAGAGTATGTGAAAAGATTCACTTTACTTAATGAAGAGATGAGTACATTAGACTTAAAAGCTGAAGATACAAAATTAGAAATAACTGAATTAGGAAAAGAGCTGGAAATAACAAATGAAGAAGCCCTAACACTAGACTCAGCAAGGGGATGTGCTCCTAAGTTGAAGGCGAATTATTAACCCTCCTCGGTATCAATCCAAGTAATGTGCTTGGAGCCTTCGTTATCAACGTAAGGGATGAACTCTAACGGATCGAACTGCGGGTGCGACATGGCTCAGGATAGTACCGAGACCCAATTCCCCTTTAAGTTCTTCTCTTGTCCAAACAGATGGACTGAAAATATTGTTCCCAGCCAAGTTGGTCCAATCTGGCATGGATCGTCCCTTTTCGAGGAGGTAGGGTGCCTCCTTCTCCAATATATAGTAGTCACTGAATATATCCAAACCAAGTAACTAGGATGCCCTTTTCCTTGATGTAGTAGGGCGCATGATAACCATAATAAGGAAAGTGATCTCCTTCCTTTAAAAAGTGTCATTTAGAGTATAAGGAAAGGGTTTGATAGAGCGAACTGTGTTTGGTGACTCCAATCTGATCATTAATAAGATTTCACATAAGTGGAAGGTATGTAGTGAAGCCTTGGCACCGTACCAAGTGCATTTGATATAATTAGCAAAATACTTCGATACCATATTGTATACATACCTTCCTAGAAATGATAACCAGTTTATGGATGCCCTAGCCAAGTTAGCATCCATGATCAATATCCCTAGTGGCGTTCATTCAATGCCCATTCATATAGAATGATGAAGTCGACCTATGCATATATATGCACTCGGAAGTGTCTAGAACTAACCAAACCAGTTGGTATCATCACATTCACCAGTATTTAGAAAACCAAGAATACCCACCAGACTCCATATTCGAGCCCAACCACCCATTTGTATGTTAGCAGCACAGCTTCTTCCTAAATCCAGGGCAACGATGACAAGCAAACCAACATAGCAATTAGCTGACTTTATGTCAATCAACATGAAGTAGAGCGCTTAATGATTAAAATTCATGGAGGGGAATGTGGACCCCATATGAATGGATAAATGTTGGTTCGAAGATTAAGAGGTTAGGGTATTATTGGTCAACCATGGTAGCAGATTATCATGAGTTTGTTAAAAGATGTCACAAGGGTCAAGTGTATGCAAACTTGCAGCACCAACCACCTTCCTTTTTAATGACACTTGCATTGCCCTGGCTATTCTCGGTTTGGGACATTGACATCATCATTAAAGTGACCCCTAAAGGAACAAGCGGTCATGAGTTTTTGTCGGTAGTCATTGACTTTACCAAATGGGTAGAAGCGGCATCCTATATGACTATAACATCAAAACATGTGGCAAAATTCATCACACATAACATCATCTACCGATACGGGGTACCACATGAACCGATTAATGACAATGGTAATCATTTCAAGAAAGAGGTAGCGAATCTACTACAAAAGTACAAAATCTATTGCCCTCGGACCAACAGAGCGAGTCGAGGCCGCTAACAAAAACATCTCGAAATATAGTGGAAAAAATGGTTGTCATTTACAAGGATTGGCCCAATAAATTTCCCTTTGCTTTATGGGCTACTGGAACCTCCATGGGAGCAACACCTTACTCCCTAGTGTATGGTATGGATGCAGTCCTTCCAATAGAAATTTCCATTCCTTTGTTGAAAATCATTATAGAAAGAACGATTCTCGAGCGGAATGCACAAAAGCACACTACAAGGAGTTACTATACGAAAGGCATTTGCAAGCTATGCACAATCATCAAATGTACCAGGCGCGTATATCAAAGGAATTTAACAAAAAGGTTAAGCCTTGTAATTTACATATTGGAGATTTGGTCCTTAATGAAATCGGAGCGCCAATTCAGGACCCTAGAAGGAAATTTAGACGTAATTGGCATGACCCATTCATACTTAGTCAAATATTGTCGGGAGCGAGTAGTAAAGCTGAACGATTTGGACGGAGAAATTTTTTTCAATTTCTTAACTTGGATCAGTTAAAGAAATACTATGTTTAGCATGACATTAGACGATTTCAACTTTTCGCCGTGCCCAGCCCAACCAAGTCAACCGTTCCAGTCAACGGCGGGTAGACCGAGCTAAGAAATCCCTATGGTTGATATTTTATATTTTGAAGTTTAATTATTTTTAGGGCGGTCCAATTAGACGATCCAATTATTAATTAATTCCTCTAAGTGCACGATAAAATGAATGAAGCATAAAAGTGAGCTTATAACTTATTTTTACTTTATTATTGTTAAAAACGAGTAAGCTTACTTCGGGACCACTTCGCGAATCGAAGGGCTACGGCAGCAGGAACAATTCCTCTTGGATCATGTTCTCGAGCTTTCAGTGCCTTGTGTCATTCGATATTAGTCTCTTTTGTCCAGCCTGGATAAAATCCAGAGACCATGGTACATCATTTCTCTGTAAGTTTCATCAACCTCGGCGAGTTCGTCTAATAATCAACCCACATAAGTACCCTCCTCGTGCAACTAAGGCCTCCAAAAATCTCAAAAGAGGCAGGCGTGATGCAATGCAAGTAAGGGATATCCTGGACTCGTCCCATTTATCACATTAGAAGGTTAGGGAAGTAGTACGTACTAGTTTCAAGACCCAACAAATGTAGAAACAATCGCCTCTCGGCATGTGTCCAAAATTGGGACACCCTCCAGGTGCTTGATATATGTTAGAGTGAATTTAGGGAAGTAGGGGTTTGTCGAACCATAGAGATAGACCAAAATTAAATCAAATTGCAACTTGAATTGAAGGCATAAATATCGAAACTAACCTAAACAAGTACTAATTTGAATTTACGAGCAAATCGGAAAATCAACATAAAATATATAAAACCGAATCAAAATATCAAACTAAATTGAAGAGCAAGAATTAGATCATCAAACTAAATTGAATCAGAACACAACTAACGTAATTGAAATTACAAAAGTTAAGAATTTATACCAAAAAGCTTGAACTGTGAACAATTGATTTGAATACCTAGATCCGAACCGAATAATCCTTAGCAAATTCAATACCAAAATCAACCACCACTTCGAATTCATCCTCAAGAAAAATTCAACTACTCTCAATTAAAGTATAAAACTAAAACCTAAAAAAAACTACTACTGAAATTTTCTCAACTAAAAACTAAAATTGGGGAACAAGAATTGAAATTTGAGAATTAAAAGCTGGAAATTTACACCTATAGTCGTGGCATTCGGTTGGCCAGTCACATGGTCCGTACATTGCCGCCTCCCATGCTTTGTACACCGCCGCCTCCCATGCTCTATTTAACTCGCTCCCTTTTATGCTCTCGGTCTCCTCCTCTTGTTGTGATTTCCAGCCTCGCCTGTGTCCCTTCCTTGTGCATAGAGTCCGAGTAGAATGAGGATGGGAAGAGTTGGATATGGGTTAGAATTCCGGTAGCTAGGGTTTCGGGTAAAGAAGAAGCTAGTAGCTAGGGTTTCAGGTAGAGGAGAAGCAAAAGGAACGGGGATTTCGAGAAGAGGCTGAAAGAGATGAAGATGGAGAGTTTGAGATGATGAAGCAGGTTGTAAGGGAGGTTTCGGTGTTCGGGAAAATTGAAAAGAGGAAAGAAGGAAGGCTAGGGTTTTTCCGGTGAAGGAGAAAAGAAAAAGAGATGGAGATGGATTTTGGTTTGATGAAGCGCCAAGATGAGATCGAGAAGGGTTCCACAAGTAGTAGTGAAAAGAAGAGGAAGATAATGGTCGGCGTTCGGGGAAGGGTGAAAAGTTAGGATTTCGATTTGAGGGAGAAGAGGGTTGGGCTTTAGGGTTTTCAGGTAGCACATGAACGAGAGGAGAAAGAGAGAGCTTAAGGTTTTAGTGGGTATGATGGGGTTTAAATGAGGGAGTGGATATAGGATGATGGGATGGGCTTCGAGTATTAGGGTCGAGGGAGAGAAAAGGATACGAGTGTTGGGCTCGGTTCGACCCAAAATATAAATGCAACGACAATAAGAATCTATTTCAACTTATCAAACCGTGAACCAACATCGTTAAGTACGAAGTTTTATGCTCATACATCATGGAATCAAAAGTTTCAAATTGATGGTTAGTCAAGATGGGGTCAAAAGAAAAGGACTCGGGATGAATTAAGAAATTATCATGGTCAATGTGCTGAAAACAAACATTCTTTTATACTCGAGATCTTTGATTATATAAGAATATCATGTTCATTCTCACAACTAACATGCATTTCAAGCTCATGAGCCCATTCAACAAGTAAAGGAGAAAGAATCTATAGGAGATGAAGGGTCTACTATATTAGTAATATCTTTCTCCTTAGTTTCCTCTATTTCAAAAAGGGAATAGCAGGAGTCCCTTGGAAAACACCATCAGTAGTGTCCTTAGAAGTATTAGGTGAACCAGTTTATTAAGGCAAAGAGTAAGAATCCTCACTCTATCCACGTGGCTGTACCTCTCTCACCGAATCCTCTTTTCGGGCACCACTAGATTCGTCTCTTTCTCTTTATCTTTAGTATTTTGCCCTAAATTTCATTGTAGGTTTTTAATCCTGTTATTGTTGGCCTTCTCATTTTCGGCATTTTCATGAAACTCGAAAGTGTAGATAGTGCTTTCCAATTTCAAATCTAAACACGAAAGTGTATTTTAGGAGTCTTATATTTCGCGGTGTTTTGGAGAAAATTTTCAAATTAATCTTATATTTGAGAAGTGTGAATGGATAGAATATGAACATAAGAGAAGAGACAAAAAAACAACCAAAATTGAGGAACCGGGGTTCTTGGCAGCCAAGACCGACAAGTGCGAGACTACACGGTCAACCCGTGTTGGCTGCTGCCCGACCCAACTTATGTGTTTCCGTTTGCAAATTTTTGTCCATGTTTATTTATCAAGAGTTGTAGAATTGCTTGCAGTATAAAATTGATTACTCTAAAAGTACAAAAAATTGAAGGCGCGAACTATGATGAATAAGGAGAAGTTGGTCCGGAGTGGAGATGACCTAAATCTCCTTACATGGGTCGATTTTTGATAGCCATGGAAATGCTATAGGTGAGCATAAAGCTCCCTTTATGAGCTACGTTGGTGCGGCAACTCGCTCCTACGTGAACATCAACTACGGAAAATGGGCTCACGTCCCCGATTCAATTAAAGACAAACTTTGGAATGATATTCGAGTAAATGAACTACATTTAAACTTAGTATTACAACTTATATTGTAAATGGTTAATATATTGTACTAATGCATATCGTTCTTGTGTTTCGGAGAATGTTCAACTTGAACATTAATGAATGTCGGACACCCTCCGTGAAACACAAGACCCTCATGTTGGCTGGAGAAATGTTTAGAGACTTCAAATATCTCATTGTCGCTATATGGGTCTCGCAAAACAAGGTAAATAAAACAAGAAGGTAGACCCTGGGAGGTCTACAATTGTATCACTAAGGAGGACTAGAGATCGTTTGAATCACTTGTTGCCTCTCCGTAATACATGGTAATTTCATTACTTTTATACCTTTTTTGATACTACATCATCAATGATTATATAAAAAGTTAATGGGTAGCTTTAAAGAGAAAATAGAGGGTACGCAACTTCATTCAATATTCAATCTCATATAAAAATAGTGTGATGTTGGTTTCCTATAAATTTAAGTGGTGAGATATACTTGAGAAAGGCGGATGTAGAGGACAATGAGAGGGGAGTTGTCTTATGTACTGATATTTTCGTTGTCGAATTGATATAAAAAGGAAGAAATTGTCGATGATGTATACAACTATTTTCGATTTAAGTGTTATGCGCTGATATTTTCGTTGTCTTAATTACTTGCACAGGCGATAGGTGAAGCCAACCGGAAGAGGATCAAGAGCAATGCGTACCCTCATGTATTATGCCGTGGGAGGTACGCGAAGTTGGAGGAGAGGTTGTACAAGCAAAAACTTGAACACCTTCAAACCACATCCGGTGAAGGTTCCAAGCATAGATACTTCACAGCTCGTTGTCGATAAGGACGATCCGTGGGTCAAAGGAAGAAAGAAGAAAGAAGGAACCTTCACTACGCTCGATGTAGAACGTATTTCTTGCCTAGTCGTGAGTTTTTTTACTATTTCCTTTGTTTATTTTGAGAACTTCTTGGTTTTAATATTTATGAATTGTTAAATGATAATATTTTTTTCTTACAAGAATCTTTGTCACCGACATCAACTTTAGAAGTCGCCGACACCACTGGGAAGAGGGACAAGCTAGCCTTGGCCCTACAAAGAGATGAGAATCATGGTCGTGTACGAGCCGTCGTTGGTTAGGTGGGGATAGTTGAGCACTTTGGGGCTAGGAAGAGGCATCCCGTAACTTCTAGCAAAGCGTATATGACGGCTGAAATGGCCCAAATGAGGTCCTAAATGGAGTCCCAACAGTCCATAATTGAGTTCTAACAGACCTAAATGTCCCTAATGGCTGCAAAGGTGGCAGAGATAGAGGCCTGGATGAATTCGTACTTCATCACCAACATGGGTATGCCATTATCACTCCACGCACCGGTTAGCGTGAACACGAGCTCACTTGTGAACCAATTTGAAGTTCTGGTGGAGGTAATTCATATTTTGCAACCTAATTATATTTACATGCATGTGTATATTTTGACTTATGAATGTATAATCTTGTTGAATAATTACTTATATTGGATGTTTTTGTTGTTTTGGATGAGGGTCATTATTTACATGCATGTTTATATTTTTGACTAATTGGTGTATAATCTTATTGAATGAATGGTGTATATTGTGTGGTTACTACATAACTCCGCCGTGTGGCCATTGAGTAATTACTTATTTAGTATGTTTTTGTTGTTTCCGATGAGGGTCGTTATCCCGGGAAAATATGTACTTTTAAGGGGAAGCTCTATCCGTTAATTTTCAAGGTTTTTAGATTATTTAACTTCAATGTAAAAGGTCATCCCATGATTTTATGTTATCTTATTCTTATGCAGGCGGTGAATTGCAACCTAACTTCTCATCACCATCCCCTAGAGTATGTTGTGTCATAGGGTGTTGTTCTCCGATTGAGTGCAGATATTGTTGTTCAGTGGTACACCACTTAGAGCTGATGAGGTGAGGGTGAGTGTTAAAGAGGTTATGGACGGGGAAAGGCGAGTGTGAGTTGCCAATCCGGGAACGGACCTCCACATTGTTGATGATGCAGTCAATGCTTTTGTTCGTTAGCCCAAGAGTTTTGTCATCCTCACTACGAGTAATTCATTTTTGTTAAAAATATTAGATTTAGTCGTTGTTAATATCGCGTATATATATATTTTATTTTTATATTGATTATTAACTAGGATATTGGGGACAGATTCGAGAGTAGGATTAAGGGTGCCAGTGGCACAAGCAAACATTCGAGTGGCGCCCATTCATCGTCCGAAGAAGTCTCCTCTCAAATCCATTGAGGAGTCCCGCACAGATTGATGTGCTACTCCGGAAAGTTATGTGACGACTCGATCAATAGAGGAACCATTCATGTGTCGAACACCAGGTCACGTGTTTGGGCAACGTAAAGGGGATATGTTGGTCTATGTGTTCCCGGACTGACGGACTATAGTTTTTGCACATAGGGGATATCGGCGTATACGTTATTACTCTTGGCATTATGTGAGTTAATATATTCATAATAAGTTTTTTTTTTTACTATAAATTTTAATGTATAACTACATACAATTAATATGTAAGGTTCCTGCATGAGATTAGGAAGGATTTCGTTTAGTTTCGAACCCTAATTCCATTATTCAAGGAGTTGGGTTGAATCGTGAAGAACGAGTCACCTATATCTTCGATGTCATGAAACATACTGCGGCGGCTAACACATGGTACTTGGCGAGTGTTCAATAAGAGGTAAGTGTACAAACAATGAACTAATTAACTAAAGTTTTTATATGGTGTTATACATACTTATGTAAAAATGTGTTATTTGTGTTTATGTAGCCACCATTGGATGCTTGCTGCCCTATATCCAAGGGCTAATATCACCTACTTCCGTGATCCTCTAGGTTGTGATGTGAGGGAAGATACCAAGGACGTCATTGAGTCGTGAGTTCATATTTTTAATCATTTTATAATATTTTGTTAATTAGTAATCGTTCAATGGTATGTCTAACTTGAATTTTATTTTTCCGATTGAAAAATAGTGGTCTACTGCGTTATTATTATGGTAGAGGCGTCAAAGACAAACGAGTGAAAGCAAAGCCACTAATTGTCCCTATCAAGGGAAGTTCTCTTGGTTATTAGAATCTACTTTAATTGTTTTTCATTTCATATTACTAGATAGATATATAAAGTACTAATTAAATCTTTATGTGTTGGGAATCTATTTTATTATTGTAGTGCCATATACAACCAGGGAATGTGGAATGTGGCTTCTATATTCTCTAATACATGAAAGAGATTGTGACCGGACTCGATTCAAATTCTAGTCCCAAAGAGGTACACTTGCACTTGTAATTTATTATATTCTTTTTTCACCTTGATTAACACTTGTATTTGACCTAATTAATATGTCTTTTACAACATTATTTACAATATTTTCCAGGAAAGAAGCCACCCACTCTCTATACAAATGAAGTGCTCAACGAGTTAAAACAAGGTTGGGTAGAGTTTGTATATGACCGTATAAAGAAATAGGTATATATTTATAGTTATTCTTCATTATTTAATTGGTCAAGTTTGTGATTTTAGTAGTCATATAGTTATAGGTATATATGTACATACGTATATATATTTTTATAGTGTCTTGTACCATATACAAAATATGATGAGTATGTCATTTTGTATATATTATGGTGAAGAGTGTATTGGATTGTGGTTTGTATATGTGTTTGTATATGATTTTGTGTTGTACATAGGGCAAGCAAACACGAGAAAAATTATTATAAAAACAGACTTATTACTACGGTTCTTAAGGTAGAATCGTAGTAAAAAGGTCCGAGGTTGGAGCCTATGACTGGTTCTTCACCCGAACCGTAGTCATAGGCTTATTTATGATGATAGTTCCTTCATTTGAACCGTCATCATAGGTGTTCTGCAATAATTAGAGGAAGGCCTATGACGACGGTTCGGATGAAGAAACTGTCATCATGGATAAGCCTATGACTTCGATTTTGCCATCCGAACTATCGTCATATAGTGACCTTTGACAATAGTTTTGAACCGTAGTCAAAGGTGGTACATACAACGACGCCCACATGCACGTCGCAAGTTAACCTTAGTTAAATGTCGTTTTTAAGCGTAGTTAAAAATGGTTCCTATAGTAGTGATATACTCTAACATAGTCTTAGTGTGTTGGTCAACTCCTTCATAAATAATTTGGCAAAGACGCCACTTGTTCTAAATCGTGATGGGGATATTGGGCCAACAAACTCTTAAATCTTTCAAAGTAATTTCAAAATGGTTCTCTATCCATCTAAATAAATTGATTGATGTCATTCCTTAACTTTACAGTTTTGCTATTAGGGAAATATTTTTTCAAAAACAATTTAACAAAATCATCCCAAGTAGAAATCGAGTTAGCAATTACGTTATACATCAATTTTTAAGCAGCATCTTTTAAAGCAAATGGAATCAATCTTATTCTTATTTCATCATCGGAGATATTAGGAAATGTATCATAGAAATCACTTCATCAAATTCCATTAAAAACATATATGCATCTTCATAACCATGAAATTTTGGGAGTATCCGAATATAATGTGGTTCAATCAAAAGACTCACATCGGATCCCAAATTAGACAAGTTAAAACATAAATAGTTAAAACTCCTAAGAGGATAAAAGAGATCGCTCAAAATTTTATCACATGGTCCAAATTCAATCATTTTTTTCTAATTTAGGTTCAGGTTCCATTTCAATTGAAAGTTCAATCCTAACCAATTGTCTTTTAGGTTCCCTAACCCAATAGCTTATGCATTAAACAACCCCACAAATATATTTTTGGTCTTTTTGTTTTTTGATCTTTTTCTTTCTTTTACCAAAACAAGAAAATAAAAACAAAACTGAAACATAATAATTAAAAAACACTAAATATAAAAGCAATAACTAAAATTAGAAATATATAAGCCGAAAATTTCGGAAAAATCCATGGATTAAGCGCATAATTTTTTTCCTAATTTTTCTGACCTAATAACTGCAGAAAACTAAAACACAAAAAATCTAAAAAAATAAAAATGGCATCTAATTACTTCGACAATTACATAAAATTTTTAAAATTCCAAAAACTTCAAAAAATTACCCTAGACTGTAAACAAACCTAGAAACATGCAGAAATTATAAAAACACAAAACAAAAACAAAATCAATCGAAGAAAAATTAAAAAAAATTAGAAAATAAAAATCTCGAGAAAAGTTCCGCACAATTTTTATTCCCTAATTTCCAAAATAGGAACAAGTTTGCAAATTAATTTTTTTCTTCTGGACAACAACTCATCAACTAAAACCATAATCAAAGCAAAAAGCTTATACTAACAATAGACTCAAAAATTTTTGGACAACCATTAACTAATCAAAGAAACCTGAATAAAACTTAAAAGTGAAACTAAAAACAACCTAATAATAGTAAAAACAGAAACTAACACTAAAACTAAGGCTAGCAAACTTGATAGAAATCAGAAACGAAAAACGAACAACGGAAACTAAACTTAAATAGTAAATTTACGACTTGATTTGCAACCTAATTTCAATTAACGTTATCTCCGGCAAGGACAGACATTTTGTTGGAGTGAATTTAGGGAAGTATGGGATTTGTTGAACGACAAAGATGGACCGAAGTTAAAATAAGATTGCAACTCGAATTGAACGCTTAAATATTGAAACTAACCTAAGCTAAACTAGTTCGAATTTATGAGCAAATTGTGAAATCAACGTAAAATATCTAAAATTGAATCAAAACATCAAACTAAATTTAAGTGCAACAATTAGAACATCAAACTAAATTGAATCGGAATCCCACTAACATAATTGAAAATGCGAAATTAAGAATTTATACCAACAAACTTGAGCTGTACAAGCCGATTCGAATACCCGGATCCGAACCGAATAATCATCGAGCAAATTCAATTCCAATATTAATCAACTGAATAATCATACTTAAGAACCATTCAACTAATCTCAATTAAAGTCTAAAACTAAAAACTAAAAACAAACTACTACTGAAATTTTCAAAACTAAAAACTAAAATTGGGGAACTAGAATTGAAATTTGAGAATTAAAAACTAGAAATTTAAACCTAAAGTTGTGGGTTTCGGTTGGCTTGTCACGCCGTCCGTCCACCGTCGCCTCCTATGCTCTGTTTCCCTGCTCCCTTTTATGCTCTCGGTCTCCTCCTCTTGTTGTGATTTCTAGCCTTGTATAGGTCCCTTCCTTGTGAATAGAGTCCGAGTAGAATGAGGATGAGAAGAGTTGGATATGGGTTAGATTTTTGGTAGCTTGGGTTTCGAGTAGAGGAGAAGCGAAAGAAAGGGAGATTTCGGGAAGAGGTCGAAATAGAGGAAGAGGGAGAGTTTGAGACAATGAAGGAGTTGTGAGAGAGGCTTCGGGTTTATGGGAAAACCGAAAAGGGGAAAGAAGGATGGCTAGGGTTTTCGTGGTTAAGGAGAGAGGAAGAAGAGAGAGAAACTTGAAGGGTTAGGGTTCCGCAACGAGTAGTGAAAGGAAGAGGCCAATGATGGATGGCCTTCGGGGATTCCGGTAGCGGGTGAACTAGAGGACAGAGAGGGCACTTAAGGTTGGAAAATTATATATTATAACTGTATGTATATTACAATATACATACGACACTCACGTGACGTTCAATTAATAAAAGAAGTTACTTCTCTCTTCTCGCCTTCCTCCCTTCTCGGCTTTCTCTCTCCTCTCATTTCAGTTTCTTCTTCGATCACTAGAACGCTTCTTTATTTCTCTCTGTGAGAATTGTGCCCCTAATTTCTTCTACACTTCTCTCGGTGAGGATTGCTCGAGCTTTTGCGTTGCTCATTCCAGCTCCATTGTATGTTTTCTCTCTCGTAAGTTCCAATTTCTTGTATTTGGAGATGATTTTTCGGTTTTCGAAGGTCTAGTTTCGTTCCTCATTTTCGGGCTCAATTTTGCAGTTGTTTTCTTCTCTAATTTGTAGCTTGCTGCATAAGATGGATGTACCCAGACCTTCTTCTCAAAATGCTAAAACTAGGTAAGTGATGTTTGAATTTTTAGAATTGTTCGATTTCACTTTCATTGTTCTCTCGTTTTCAATTTTATATTCTAAGGTTTACAACTGGTGAAAATATTACTAATTGAGTCTATGAAATTACCTATTGGGATTCTAGGATTCTAATTTGTTTGATTTTCATTTTTATTATTCTAAGTTTTCAATTTCATTGTTCAATTTGCCTACCAAAGACATTGTATGACAAGACTATAACCATTTTCAGTTTATGTCCTTGAATTGTCCAAGGTTTACTGAAAATTCGTCAATGAGCCCACATCGGAAGGAAATTTTGCCATTAGTGAAGTAGAATCATAATGGGTTGATTAGAATCAAGAGTTAATTGAGACTATAGATTAGTGGTTTCAATAGTTGGTAATAGCCTTATTATTGGTTTCTCATAAAGAATGTCTATTATTGGTCACGACTTCTTGAGGCCACCCTTTGTACTCTAAATCTAAGGTGATCAAAATAAAGAGTCGTTTCCTTATTGGATTCACATAAATCAGGAACCTTTTTTGCCTCATGTTATCAATTTGATGATATTGATAATCGCATATATTAATACCTTAAACTTGAAGAGTCCTACTAGGCATAATGGGAATGATGATTACAATTATGATCAAGCGAAAGCTCCTCGGTTTCTTTTGCATCTTGCATTATTGGATTTGTTTTATGAATTATAGGTTGATTACTTAATGGGATCAGACTATTTGTGTTATTGAACAGCAGACTTCCTAGTGCTCTCACTGAAGTTTTTGGTCTTGCTACCTTTAAATTATAAGACAAGTCAGAATGGATAATCATAGATCTCCCTTCTTACGCACTTGCTATCTTTAGTGAGTTAATTTTGAAGGTTTTTCTACAGCTGTCCCACTAAAGTTTGAACATTTAGTGTTTAATTCTTATTCAATTGAAACAAACAACTCATCGGTGTTAAAGTCACTTACAAAATCGGGAACTCTTTGCCTCCTGCTATTAGTGTGATTATAAAGACATATATCCTTACCTCGGGTCTCCAAGAGTACTACCTAGCAGCATATTATTGATAAACTCAATTACCAAAGCAACCTCGGTTATGATCGCAATTCTCTGCATGTATTCTCCTATTAGTTTGTGATTGAATGGGAGTCTTTGTCCATCATGCTTAGGTGGCATGTTAGAGATGTCCTGCTTGGGTGGTGTAGTTAGTAGACTGCATGTCAAAAGTTGAAATAGCTCAATTATGTAAGCAAGTCAATGTTGCATATCTAGTCCCTTGCCAAATCAATTCATGTTTTAGGGACATCGGACAATGTGAAAAATCCTGATATAGAAAAGCAAGCACCTCCTTTAAGTCCGGATGACAACTTGTTTGCAGATGATCAAGGATTTTGGGAGGCTTGCATTGAATTGGCCAAGACTTATGACTGAACTTCGGTCCAGGCAACTTTACACCTCCAAGCTTTGATTTAGGATTTGATTTCACCTCATCTCAACCACCGCCTAATCAACCAAGTACTAGGGATGAAGGAGAACCTAATCAACCAAGTGATGGGGATATAGAAGGTCATAATCAACCAAGTCTTGGGGATGCTTGCAGGTCATAATCAACGAAGTGTCTGGTGATGAAGGAGATCCTCGAAGTGGATCGAGTACTCTTATTCAATGCAGCCCCAGTTGAGCCAAGATAGAGATGGAGATGAAGATATCGGCAATGTTCAACCACCTAGGAAGAAATTGCGAGGGCTTTATTTGAGGTCACTATACTTCCAAAGGCACATTGATGCCTTAAAGTATTTGTCCACTAAAGAGAAGCATGTTTCGACTGGGGTTTTATTCCAATTGATGAAATTCGTCTTGAGAGGTAATCCTTTAAGAATTTTTTATTCTCATAAATTTATTAGATGTTGTTAATTTTTATTTTCAATGAAATATTATTTGATGTCACCATACATCTAATTTTTGTTTTTTCCAATGAAATATTATTTGGATCCTAATGTGATTTATTTATTCTCATACTTACTAAATGATTCGAGAGAAATTGAAGGGTACTCTATTGCCGTCAAGGTTCTTTTTTGGGTGTACTCCATATGTAAGTAATTTGTGTTTTTAAGATACTTTAGTTTGTGTTTGCTCTTTGTAGTCCGTGTTTAATTAATTTAAATGTTATGACGTAGATGGAGCGTAAACGTGGGGTGACGATAGTGAATATCCCATGGAGAAGTTTAAATCTTATAAAAAGTTATAAATGATGCGATTCAAATGACTTCCTGGATTGACATTCTGAAGTCGAATCTTGTAAGATCTTTTTGTATTTTCATTTCGAGTTACTTGGCTTGACGTTGCTTTCATGTAATGTTTAAAGTTGTGTTGATATGTGCAGATATTTTTCCTATATTCCATAATAGGCATTACTTTGTGGTGTGTTTCAATTTGTTGAGAAAGAAAGTGGAGATTATAGATAATGTTTCTCGGAAAACTAAGAAAGTCATGGTGATTATACCAATGTTTACCTCTTGGTAATCTTGAACCTTAATTTTATCGTTTTTTAGGTATTACTTTTTGATGCATGATGAACTTACGTTTATATGCCTTGTTGCCTTAGTTTTTTTTTTTCTTTTCGATTTAGAACCACCTTATGACATTACGGTTAAAGATTATCTAAACCATAGTTAAAGATTCACTGCATTAGAGAAAAAGCTCACTACATTGGAGAAAAGGTTCACTGTATTACAAAATAGGATTTACTGCAATAAAAAACAGGTCTACTAAAGTTCTATGAAAATTATGTGAAAATGTACCATAACGGAATATGAGTTGCGAACAATCAATGATAAATACATCCTTACTATACTATGAGTTGTTGGGTACAAAGTTGATAGAAAAAGCACTTTAGGAGTCCGCCGGTTTTGGGTCAATACCTTATATCCTGGGACTCAAAGAAGCAAAACTCACCAACTCTATCAACTGCTGAACCTAAGTACGTTGCAGTTGGAGCATGCTTTGCTCGGATTTTATAGATCAAGCAACACTTGAAGGATCTTGGACTTTCATTCAAATCAATTCCAATCAAATGTAACAATCAAAGTGCAATCAACATCATTCAGAATCCAGTTGAGCACTCAAAGACAAAGCATATTGAGGTCGGTATCATTTTCTAAGAGACCATTCCGAGAAAGGTGATATTGAACTTAATTTCATTCCTACCAAACTTCAATTAGCTGATATCTTTACTAAGCCATTTAGTGAGGATCGGTTTGGCTTTATTAGGAATGAGCTTGGCATGATTAATGCACAATTATGTGCTTTTCGAGTGGAATTACTTTGCATGATTATGTGTTAAATGTCTCGTTTTTATGCTTTAATAACCATTAGTTCAGTTGACCTAGTGATACTAAGCTATGAGTTATTCCTTGTTTGCGGTTTCGAGTCACTCGAAACTTTACTCGATCGGACTCGGTTTTGAGAAAAATGGACATCAAATTTTTGAAATCATCTCTAGATTAGTGGAGAATTTCGAAATTTCTTTTAAAATCTCTCTTTCTCTCTCTATCCGTCACGCGCATTGATTAGAGAACTAGCCGTTGGGAGACAAGCACTTGGAATTCTAACCGTTGGAGAGCGGAATAGTCACACCGGTCTAAGGCGGCCATTGGAGAGTTGGGTCGAACGAATGCGAAGGATAATTCGTTCACTATAAATTCCCGCTCTTACCGGCGAAGGCGCATCGCTCGTTCCTCCACCTCGACTCAAACAGCTCCCTCCCCACCATCTTAAAATTTTCTCTTTTTTTGTGGTCTAGACATACAAATTTGTATCTTCTTGATACATTCTTCCTTTGTGTGTTTTTTCTGAAAGGCAAGGGGGAGAATAGTTAGAAAATTTATGTTTAGGGGGTTTTCTCTCACCTCTTTTGTGTATATATCTTGTCTATGTGAATATTAATGAAGTTTTTATTTCGTGCTTATTTATCTCTCAGTATAATTGTTTTCTAAGTTTTTATTTATTTTCCGAGTTTTTATTTAATGAAGTTGAATCCGACTACGATGTTGTATGCCACACACCGTCACGGAGGCCCCTAATGAGGCAAGTGTATCCAGAAGTGCACCAATTGAGCTTGTTTATTTTGTCAATGTTCGTTATGTTCACCAAATAGTGAACATAAACCTCAACAACTTAGTCGGAAAAAGGATCGTACACAAGAGAAGAGCAAGCACGATCCAAACTTGTTGTTAGGGAGAATGTTGAGTCCAAAAACTAACATCCTCAAAGGCCTCAAAAGGACAGTATATTTAAACAAAATTACTATGTTTGAATTTATCGGCTATAGGGCCAAAGAGGTGACGGAGATAGTCACGGTTTTCGTACAATTCGATAAGCCCAAACCGGATAAAACGAGCAAAATTAAAAGGCATTATTGTCATCTCACAAAAAGAAAGGTGAAACGTGTTGGTAGTATCCTAGTAGCGCTTACTAATGGCTCCGATGCTAATGGGGTCCCTCTCCCTCTTATCGGTGAGATGGTATAAAGTAAGGTAAAGAGGTCCAAGCCCGACATTATGCATGATATCATCACGAGGAATGTTCATCTTCCTGCATGTCTCCATAAATTTTGGGATGGCTCCACTACTTTGAATCGAGCCTTTCTCCAAGACAAAAATCCAATAAGATTTTAGTTCAAGAACAATTCTAAATGAGCAAATGAAGAATTTTAAGCCAATTAGCTTACCGAAGGAGTAATGGCCAGTGGAGAAAAATGATTTTCGGCCTCGACTAAGAGATCATTCGGGTTCCATTCATTTTGTGAGTGCCATTCTCGCTCAAGGAAAGAGTCTTGCGTAACCTTTCTTCTAAACATTTTGAAGATGGGAGATTTTTAGAACCAACTAGTTTTCAAGAAGAAGCAAAGTTAGAATGCAAAAGATGAATACAAAGCAAGAACGAGGAGTAAGTGTGCAAAATGAAACACACCAAGCTTCTCATTCTATAGGAAACTTCGGTCAAGGCAGCCACCCTCATAAGACAAGGGTCAAGCAAGTAGTGGGGAACCAAGATAATCTGGCAAGGCACGCCGAGGGCCACATCTGCCAAAGCGGGCCGGTGCCGGCCACGAGGAGTTAAGAGGTTCCTTCGGTGATAGCCCTTGCAACCTAGCTTACCCACTTAGCTTATGGGGCTTTGTTAAACCGTAGCATGTAACCTTTGTCCCTTTGTGAATGCAAGTGGGAGTTTCCAGGCCCACTAATCAGCCTTTGGGGAATAGTCTTATCATCCGTGTTTTCTTGAATTACTCGGGTAAAACACTCAACTTTTGTCAATTATGTACTAAGAAGTATGTTAGCACAGACAAATTATTTAACCAAGCTTCATATCAAAGAACGATCAAAGTTTCAGCATCAAAATATGCCAAGCTTTAGGCTATGAGGGAGCCAAGCTTAGGATATCCTTACCGGACTTCGAACACATGCATCGTGATCAAGTTCAGGCCCCACTTTAGAGTTCGGGTTTGATTATAACTAGTTCCAAGCATCACACAATACCTTATAAAAATCGAAGTAAGTATCCTTTAGTGTCTACTTTGATCTTCGTCATTTTAGACTTGGTCAAGGTGGGGGCTAACTAGAGACACCTAAAAATGTCGTCTCTTATCTCTTTATTTCCATATTTTATTCTATTGGCTCGATGATGAAATCTCGAGTTCTATTTGAGGATCCGGATCTCTAACTGTCATCGATTGGGGTGACATAAACTAGTAAACCACAAAGAACCCCTAACACCAAATAAATAACCTTTTGCCTTGGGTCGGTCTACAAATCCCCTTTTCTTTCGGACGATCCAAGAAGCGGGCTAAACCTTCGGAGATAATAGAGTCCGAGTGTTGTGTGCCGGGAAAATCCAAGTTCGAATATCGTATTTTATATCTCGTCCGGTCAGACAAGGAGTTGAAGACCTAAAGACAGACTTTAAAGCATTGCATTTCATGATCACAAGCATCAAAATGTTGCCCTTAACCTCAAGAAGACGAGTCTACACGAGACTAGGAGCTTTTCCCCTCAAAATGATGTGGCTGGTGCACCGCCACCCGAAGACTTAAATTAAATGTTACGTTTTTACCTGGAGAATCCCTTGGAGACACGCTAGGGCACAAAACTATCGAAGCGTTTGGTTGGCCGGCGCCATGAACCGATTCCATCCGGTTTTATCTCTTCTTTATCCGGTTCAATATGGTAAGATTCTAGCCGAGGTTTATTTTCAGTTGTTTGGGCGGCCGACGGAGGATAAACCTTATGTCATTTATGACCTAATTCCTCTCCTATAAATAGAGAATGTTGATTGTC
Organism: Talinum fruticosum; assembly: GCA_021018815.1. Lineage (NCBI taxonomy): Eukaryota > Viridiplantae > Streptophyta > Magnoliopsida > Caryophyllales > Talinaceae > Talinum > Talinum fruticosum. Next base: position 2,946,869 of record JAITYX010000003.1, on the reverse strand, counting down.
GGTCGTAGGACGGCTTTGTCCTACGTGTTATGCTTGCAGAAATCTAACCACAATACTCATATTAAACATTATGCTTGCCGAAATCAATCTCAAACATTCATCCTTCCCACTCACTCGTCGTTGAATCTATGTAAAGAGTAAAAGAATATTTAGTTATTCTGATATCTAGGCACCTATTCAACTAAACTTTCCAATTCTCTACATATTCACCTTTCAAGTAATCCATAAAAACAAGCCCTATTACTTTTTTTTTATCATCGATACATTAAGAGATCTTGTGTGGAGATCCAAATCAGCAAGGTTGGACAACCTAAGGGTAATTGTTCATCCTTCAAACGGTTATTTACTTTATGTTTCATTTATCGCCTTTTGTATTGTGGTTTAAGAGATGTAATCGTTTCTTTTAATTCCTCTTCGCTCGATGTAATCTTTAATTTTTCTATTTTCTTTTCCTTATCGCTTCCTTTACCGCTTTCTTTATTGCTTTTCCTTTAATTCTCGTTTGGTTGCTTTTTTTGTCATTGTAGTATGTCGCTTTCATATTTGTTTTACATTATTTTAATTCACTACTCAAATTAGTAATGGCCGTTTTCGAACGAGCGGAACGGAAGGGTTATTCCTACGTTTCGTACCCTCGCCCCCAAATCCGATTCTCTGTTGAAAGACCGATTTAGTCAATTGTAGCCTCTTTTAGTCTAAGTCTTCCTATACTAATATTGCAAGAGCAAGTTATTATTTTTGTTAGTTTTCATCCTAAAAGCGATCGGCGACTCCCTTATTTTATGCTTTACTCTTATTGAATTTGCATCCCGGTATTTTTTGATTGTAGGGATAAAAGAAACTAGTTTCGGATCCGCCAACCAGGGTAGAGACGGAGGTTAATTTCCTCGGTCCTCGCCTCTGGTTGGCACCCGCCACCGCTAGGTGCAAGCTTCCTCCTGCACCGAGTGGTCGGCAGGCGAGGCTTCGATCCGGTCATTAGTCTTTCCGGAGGTCTGCAGCTTCTTGTCCGATTAGAAAAAACGAAATGCAGAATTTTGATCCTTGAATTTCTGGTACGTGGCACTAGACTCTGTCTTCTTTGGAGGCTTAGCCCGGTCTTGGATAATTCGAAGGAGAAAGTGATTTTGGATCAACCTAAGGAAAACAGCTATTTATTTAGTGCTTGGAGGTTCTTTGTTGCTTATCGCCTTTCGTCGCACCAATCAAATACAATCTATAATCCAAATCCTCAAACAAGACTAAGGGTTTCATCATCCGGCCCACAGAATAAAATACAAAATTAAATAAGATAAGAGATGACACTTTTTAGGTGTCTACATTTATGCTCCACTTTGACCGAGTCAAAAAGACGAAGGGTAAAAGTAAACACTAAAGGGTAGTTACCTCGATTATGTTCGACGATTTTTTACTAATTATTACGTAATATCCGGAATTGGTTTCGTTGAACCCAAACTCTAGAAAGAAGCGTGGACTTGATCGCGATGCATGCATTCTAAAGTCCGGTAAGAGGGCCCTAAGCTTGGCTTGATGAAGGCCTGATGCTTCGCACATTTTATTGCTGAAACTTTGATCGTTATTTGATCCGAAGCTTGGTTAAATAATCTGCTATACTAACATACTTGTTATTCGACATACAAATTGACGAAAGTTCAATGTTTTACTTCAACTCGATCGAAAATAGACTGAAAAATCTGATCTAAAAGGCTGATTGGTGGATCCAAGAGCTCCCACATGCATGCATAAAGTGCAAAGAAGTCACATGCCACGATCTTCTTGGATATGTTTTCTTACAGAAGGGCACAATTTGGAGTAGTGGAGCTATTCCCAAATTTATGGAGATGTGCGAGAACAATTAATTTCCTCTAGAAGATGTCATGTAAAATGTTAGATTTGGCTCTCTTATTCTTGCTTTGAATCATCTTTGTGATAAGAGAAAGCGGGATACTATTAGGGCTATTAGTGAGAGCTTTTAGGATACCACCATCACCTTCCATCTTCCTTTCAAGGAAATGACCATAACTCCTTTCAATTTTGTTGTTTTATCTGGTTTGGGCATCTTGAGGGAGTCTTTAACCTATGACAAAAATTTGTACAAAAATCGTGGTCACCTTCTTATCTTTTTGGCCCTAAAGTCGACAGATTTCCTCAAAAATATTTCTTTTACACTATTCTTTTGGGTGCTTTTGGGGATGCTCGGTTTTAAGGTCGTCATTCTCCTTAACAAGTTCATATTGTGTTGGCTCTTTTATTGAGTATGGTGCTCTTTTCTAATCAAGCCTCCATGGTTCACGTTCACCATTTGGTGAACTTAGCGGACCTCAATAAAGTAAAGGAGCTCAACTAGGGTTCTCTTGCATACACTTGCTTCATTATGGGCCTCCGGGTCGAGTGTGTGGCACCTAAAACTTCAAATAGACCCGACAAATTATGTTCCATTGTGCGGTTTATGGAATATCATTAAGGTATGCTTAAATTATTAACTCGTTTCGAAAGCATTTTTCATCTTATGTGGATAAAAAATCTTACTTCATATGCAAAATGTAGCCATGGTTGTACGAGTACTGCTCTCACCTTTACGCCAGTTCAACGAATCGTCCTGTCTTTCTGGCCTCTATGTCATGCGCTAGGATATACCTTCAACAGTCCACAATTCATGGTATAGACTTCTTGAGATCATCCCTCTACTGTGTGACCTCGGTATGTTATCTTGAAGCGTAAAATTCACCTAGAAATTGTGACCAGAAAATTTTTACTTCACTTATTAGCTGGCTGCCATTGCCCACTGCCTATGGTACACCTTGTGGGCCTGCCGATGGCGGGTGCTAGCCTTGGTTATACACGGTTTATGCCTATTTTCTTATTGTCTTTTACTCTTGTTCGCTTGTTTCTTGATAAATTTTGTATGTGCAGGCCAATTTTCATCCTTGGGCCCAACTCGACTTCCTCCAAGTGCGATCATAGCACGGGAGTTATGCGAAAGAAGGATCTTGTTTAAATGTCCTTTTGGGTTTTGTTGGTATCTCGGTTATAGGGTCACACCACAAATCCAGATTAACACATGGCCTCCATTTTTCGAGTTGAACCACCTTAAACAATGTTCTACCTTTGTCCTCTTCCTCAACAAGAGCAAGCCGCTGCTATCATCCGACATCCTTATACTTCATTCTTGAATTTATACGCATCCAATGCTCATCATGTGGAGCGAGATCATGTGAAGGTTATCTCTTGGAGAGACTTAGTCATCCTAGACGGGGGTGAATAGGGTGATGAGGAAATTTAATCAATAAATCACTACTACAAAACTGCTAATTAGCGACGGAAATTAGTGACGGAACCAGTGTCGGACAACGACGGAATTAGCGATGAAAATAAAAATCCGTCGCTAATTTAGAATCGGCGACGGAAATTTCCGTCTCTAATCCGTCGCTAATTTACACAGCGACGGAATATTCCGTCGCTAATGTTAGATCGATTTTTCAGATGTAGGAAAACCCAAAAAAATTTAATTAAATTAAATTAGTACTTAGCGACGAGAATATGCCGTCATTGTTCAGTCACTATGTACAATTTTTTATTTACATGAAGATGTTGGTATGACTTCTAACATGTTCAATGACGAAAGTGACCAGATTGCTTCCTTTTCCAATCTTACCTATCCCAATTATCTTGCCTTTGCTATCATCTCCAAATGTGACTTTTCCTCCTTTGTACTCTTCTAACTCGGAAAAGAGTCCCGAGTCTCCCGACATTGGCGTGAGCGTCCACTGTCCAGTACCAATGTCCTTTTGATCTTTTTGTTAAGCTTGTCGTACAGACAACAAATTAAACCACTACTTAAACTTATAATAAACAATATAGCAAGGGCAAATAGGGATCAAATCCACGAGGAAAGATATAATAACATGCAAGTTTTAATCTAATTAAATTTACTACTCTTAAAAACAAAATAGAAAATATAAATTAAAATCACTAACTAAAATTCATAGAAAATTATCTAATAACTAAATAAATAATTTATACAGAATAATAAAACTACAATAACCCAGAAATATTTTTGTATATTTTTTTAGAATAATTAAAACAGAAAACTAAAGCAGAAAATAAACAAATTCTAAAACAGAAAATTAAATAAGTAAAATTCTGCACTAAAATAATTACGAAAATAAATACTAAAATTACCCAGAATAATAATACTAATTTTCTAAACCTAACCAGACCCTAAAAATATAAAAAAAAATTTAAAATCTAATTTACGAATTTATTTTATTAAAAACCTGCAGTAATTAAATTCAAGAATTAAATCTGAAAAAATATCAAATTAATTCCAAAAATTCTAAAATTTAATCACAGCAAACTAGGACTCTATCTAAACCCTAAAAGAAAATAAAACACAAACAATAACAAAAGAAACTATTTTTAAACTAATTTCTAACAAACTGACTCAAAAATAATAAAAACTAACAGAAAATTAATTCTAAAAATTAAAATATATAAAGACTCAAAATTAAATTAAAATAAAATTACTAAAACTAACCTAAAATACTGATCTTTGGGGGGTAACGAAATTAATAATAAAAGACTATATATTTATAAATAAAAATTGACAAACTAAAGAAAATAACTAAAAAGCAAACAATTAATTATTAAAGATAGCAAATTTATAAAAACACTTAGTATAATCTATATCCACCATGCAAATTATTATTTATCATTAACACACAAATTGATCTACCCATGAGCTAAACTCGTAGAAGACAACCACTAGCGGATCTTCCCCGTTTTTCCTTAGTTATTAGTTTACTTAGGCCTAGCCCTAATATAAACCCTACTAATATTGATAACCCTAGCACTAGCACTAGAATTTAATCAAATTAGAGCATTAAGTATTAGAAAAACATCATCTAGCACCTAATAACCAATCTACTAGCAAATTGATTTAAGAAGGATCTATGATAATTTCCTAATTAAAAGAGATGGGTATGAGCCATCCATGATTAACTAGGGTGATACTTATGTCTAAAAGATCAAGCAATTACGTACTTAAACCCTCTAAACTATCACATGAATTTATATAAAACTAAATAGCGTGCACTCTAATTAATTAGACATAAATTCATAAACTTTAAACACAAATTATCATAAAATCATGGATCAAATCAATAAGACAATAAAAATCAAAACTTTGTTTCAAAATAAATAATTTAACATGGTTTCAATGAGATTATACTAAGTATAAGAAAAACTACTCACACATCATGTAATTTAAAACATGTAAACTAAATAAAACTAGCATCTTTAGTATTAATCTATCAATAAAAACTCAATCTTTTCTAATAAAAATTACAAAACTAAATTATACTACCGATATTAGTTTCTTTGACCCAGGAAGATGAAGAAGATGATGATGGATGTGGCTGGCTGGGCAGCGGACAGCAGCAACAGCAAGCGGACAGCAGCAGCAGCAAGCGGACAGCAGCGGCAGCAAGGGTTCGAGCGGCAAGTGCAGCGGCTGGCTGGTGGCTGGGCAGCAGGTGTAGGCGGCAGCACTGGTGGTGGCTGGGCAGCGAGGTGCAGGCGGCAGCAAGCGGTAAGAGGTGGTGATGATGTGTGGGTGCTTCCCCGGTCTCTCTCCATGATGATAATAAGTAGTATATATAGGGTGAAAGAGTTAGGGTTTATTTCTCTTTCTTCTCTTCTAAGTTTCCCTTTTCTATTCCACTTAGGATTTCCTAAAATATAATATCCTAAAATAAATATTTTACTACATATTATATTTATGGACCGACTTCATATATTTTCTTGGATTCTTGTCGGTAGCTAAAAATCCACTTTTAACGACTTTTCTTCTCTTCCCCACTTTATTCGATAATTACCTATAAATAGACAAAATAGAATAAATTAGATAAAATAAACTATATAATATAAACTCAATAACTACTAAAAATACGTATAAAATACGGCTTAACACTTTTCTTAGTGGCCTGCAAAAAGAAAACAAACTAACCCTTCTCACTTCCTCTAACGAACCCGAGTAACACAATTCTATCGTGGTCCTTTTCTAAGGAAGAAGGTTTTTCGGAACCAGATTTGAATGACTTTGGGTTTGGTCCGATTCTCGAGTCTTCCGTTTAGAGAACCGAGTCCGTGTCTCTTTTTCTTGAACAACTTTTCTTTTATAAACCGGAGGAAATGGTTTTCTCTTGTAAGCTGGTCCGAGCTCGGTCCTCCTTTCATTTTTATGAATGGGACCGTGTTCGGCGTTCCTGAAGTTTACGGTTCGGAATCCTTTTTGAAAAGTTCTTAGTCGGAATTTGATCGTAAGAGCATTGAGATCCTAAGAGCATATCAAGGTTTTTCGACCCTAAGTAAACTTTAAAACAAGATCTTGAGACTCATTGAGCTTTTGCTTTAGTTGCTCATTTTCTTTTTTGAGTAACTCGGACTCGGTCTCATTGGATTGAGCACTAGTCTTGAGTTCTCCGAGTGTAAGTCTCAGCTTTTCCAACTCATTTTTTAAATTAATGCTCTCGGAAGAAATTGACTCGAAGTTGTTCTCTAAAATGAGAAGAATCGAATTGGACTTCTCTTCCAAAGTGAAAATATACTTAGCTAAATTAGTTTTAGAGAATATGAGAAAGTATTCAATTACCTCTTGAGGAGTTCCTTCCTCATTGTTTGATTCATCCGAGTCCGACTCTGTTTCCGATTCCGAGTCGGAAAGTGCCATTAGACACTTTGAGTTATCTAAGTCCTCGCCATCTTCCGATGAGTCCGATGAGTCCTCGTCACTCCATGTGGCCATCATAGCCTTTTTCTTCTTTCTGTCCCTTTTTCTCTTTAGACAGTCTTTGACTATATGTTCCTTGCTCGCCACATTCAAAACATCCAGAGTTCTTAGTCAAAGATAACTTTGAAGAGGAAGAGTATTTACCTTTTCTATCCTTTTTGTCTTTCTTGTAAAACTCTTCTTTTGGCTTCTTATCCCATCTCTTGTGCTTCATCATTCTCTTGAAGCCTCTATCAATAAGTGCTATGGGATCCTCTTCGAGTCGGAAGAACTCGGATCTGCTTCTCTTGTTTACGAGGCTTTCAGCGCAATGTTCTTTTTGGTGCTCGACCTCTGCGTCCTCCTTTTCCGAGTGGATCTCATGGGTGAGAATCTTCCCAATGAGTTCGTCCGGCTTCGGTAGAGACAAGTTCCGAGCCTCTTCTATAGCTGTCACTTTGGGACCCCATCTTTTCTTGGGTAGGCTTCGAATATCTTTCCGCACATTTCCTCGTGGGAAATCTTTTTACCCAGAGATTTAAGATTGTTGGTAATCTCTATAAATCGAATGAACATCCGAGTGATGTTTTCTTCGGCTCCATCTTAAACAACTCATATTTATGATGATATTGGCTTATCTTTGCTTGTCCGACCTTGCTTGTGCCTTCATAAGTGTTGACAAGAGTGTCCCACACTTATTTGGTTGTATCACGGTCGACACTTGATTGTATTCTTCCGAGCTGATGGCGCACATTAGAATGTTCATCGCCTTGAAGTTCTTTCGAACTTTTACGCTTCATCAGCTGTGAACTCGACCTTTGTCTTGGGTACGAGTCTTGTTTCTTCTGTCTTCATGGGAATGTAGTTGCCCACTTGTATGATGTTCCGGACATCCTCATCATGATCCAGTAGGAAACAGTCCATGAGTTTCTTCCAAGTGCATGAAGTTGGATCCTTTGAACTTTGGTGGTCTGTTGGAAGATCTTCCTTTATCGAACTCTCCATTGTTCCGAGCCATTTGATCTTTAAACTTTTGGATAGTTAGATCCTTTCGAAAGGCTAGGCTCCGATACCAATTGAACATTTGCTCTTGGAGAGTATAAGTCACCTTAGAGGGGGTGAATAGGGTGATGAGGAAACTTGCTTGTATTTAAAATAGATATGAATCTGAGGTGAGCGTGAAGCAAGGTTAAACTCGGATTTCAATAAGTAGTGAAGAAACAGATTAAACGGAATTTTAAAAGCTGTCTAAGTCTAAAATGTACTCAGAAAAGTTATAATTCATAAAATACGTGGAAACCCTCCTGGGTAGAAAACCACGAGACCGTGCTAATCCAAGAACGAAGTTGAATCCACTATTTTGAGTCCACAAAATACAGTAGACCGACTTGACCTGAGTTGCTCCCTTAGACAACTCCTTACAAGTTTTTCTAGACTCGAAATTTCCTTATCCGATCTAGTACTTCCTAACCGAGATCACCCTTACAGTTAGGGATAAGCTGAGCTGACTAAACCCTTACAGCTCGGTCAAGGGACCTTACTTAGAGAGTAAGAAAGAAAGTGTTTGTAGTCGAGTACAAGACCTTAAGTGTTTATAACTGAGTACAAAACCTTACAACTCGAAAGTTATGAAATACGGAATTGGAGTTGTAACTAGAAGATTGAGAATGACTTTTTGCTCAAGTATGTGTATTCACAATAGATTCGGCAATCTTCAAGTCTTGAAAGTTGGCTTCTATATGTAGATGACCAAGCGGCTTAGCTCGTTGTGTCCATCTTCCGACTGGAGGTCCTTTGTGACCGTTGTAAAGGATTTTCTCGAGTCACTCGGAAAATATCCGTTGAGATATGAACGTTGAGAAACGGTTCTTGACTCCTTTGGAAGTCCCAAAACCACTTGGTGGTGTCTTCAAAAATAAGGTGGAAACCACCGTTGAGCTTAGTGTTGCAGATTTCCGGTTTTGGAAACGAGACAATCCTGACAGAGTGTATGGGGCTAGGTTAAAGGTGGAAAAAGCTTTGTCTCGTTGGTGATTTGACGTTATGAAACCAGGTTACTTTTATAGTTCAAAAATAAGATAGCCTTGTTTGAATAACCTACAAAAGAAAAATCAATTTGGTTGTCAAAGTATAAAATACTTTGGTCCAAGGTTAGACACGAGATAATGATATAATTAAGATAATTAAATAACTAATTATCCGAGTTAGAAAAGGAATGGAATTTTCTCAGTCTAATATCCATGATACTCAAAATTCCATCTAAGTCGAGTCTAAAAGAGAATCAAGTTAGATTAAGAATATCGAGTGAACAAACTTGATCTAGACTAAACAAAGTTCAAACAACATAAGCTGACTTGGAATAGAAAATTAACATTGTAATTCCTGGAACATGAAGTCGGACATGAGTTTATGTGTGTGAATACGAGTGTTTGAACATGCAATAATTCGAGTGTTGAGTAACTCGGAGCCGAGTTAGTACAAGTATGCTTTACGAGTCGAGTCGAGTCACACAAAGACATATGAAATAGTTTCTAGAACACTCGGAATAAATGCTATATCACTCGGAAAACTTTCTAAGGTACATAGAATGACTTGAAATCAAAACCCTATGAGAGAAGAGATCTTATACCTGATTCCTGGATGGAACTCGGAAAAGTGTAAGTATAAAGTCCGAGTCTTCATTTTCCATCTACGTAATTCATTCTTCTAGTATCACCAGGTCTATTCCCCAGTCATAAGTTTTTGGATTTTGTTTGGCAACCCTAGCCTTTCGAAAAAATTACCCTCCTTCTCCGAATGGTTGGAATTAGATTGTTTAAGTTTCTTTGTCACAACGAGTTATAATTGTTCTTGACAACTCAAGGTGTATCTCATTAAGTACCCCTTTTTGCTCATCCTCATTCTTAGGCATATTACTCTCTATTTCCCGAGAGTGGGGTTGGAGGGTGGTGGTTAGCTGATTGAGCATGCATAGACTCCAAGTCTGTTTTCTCTTAGTTCATTCCCCGAAACATTTTCATTCTGGTTTGACATTATGTTTAATGGGAAAAGTAATGAAAGTAATTAGTTTTTTTCTAAGCCTCGGTACTACTACAAGGATGTAAAATTATTTGATACTTAACACTTGTTTAGGCAAGTGACACAAGCTGATATTTATAACATATTTATAACTCATTAGAGATTATATTCTTCATTAATCTACACTGAGTCCGTGGCCCTAGTAAGGGTATAAAATATCCACCTTGAATACCAAAATTGGTGGATAAAGCGGTTAGGTTAGCTGGTGCTTTAACCCTTGAGTCCATAATATCTTTTTTTCTCTCAATAAACTTTCTCAACATGGAATCGGGATTGCTCTTGTTACTAGTCTCATGTGCCAAATTCTTTCTCCATTCCCTTATTTTCTTTAATGCTTTCATCTAAACTTACATGAATGATTTTGGAGGACTCCTGAATAATAGTCACACTTATCACATCACTAGTATCACTCAAGATATCATCGTTGTAATTATGTCTAAAGTCATAACATTCTTACGTAGTACCATTAACTCACAATTCTCTCTTCTAGTGTCTAGACTTGAAACTTCAACCTCTTTATCAACCTAGTGTAATTATCCTTATAATTTCTCAGCAGAGGCTCTAATACCACTTCGATAAATCCCTAGACTATAATCACTCTTATAGAGTCAATTCCTAGCCAAAATAAGTTTAAGAAACATACGACAATGGAAGCTAAAATCAAGTTGGGACATTACCAATGCCTCTTGTAGTTAGAGACAAGGCTAATATTTATACAAGTTCCAAAAGTCATTATACGTGTCATATATTTATATTTACACAAACAGTTAAAAGATCTCCAAATAATATGCATAAAACCTAAATCGTTTAGGAATCCAAACTATTCTTAAACACATAACTCATAAAAAATAAAAAAACATTCCGCTCGTAAATCCACATCAAGTCACTACCCATTACCAATCATTTGAGATTCTTTTACCTCGGTTTATTTCTCCTCGTGAAATTCTTGTTTAAATTCTATTTGCTTCTCTTTCCCTCAAACGAGTTTAAAACATAACATATAAAGTGAGTGATTGGCTAAATACATTACCCTTGTACTTGTAAAAAATTTCGCATAGTCGGTGAGCCCACGTACAATTTTAAATTCATTTAAAACTCAGCTTTTAAGCAAGATAGCTCAATTTCTATTCCCTGTAAATTTTTCAATTTTATTCGAGTTTCGTAAACTTTTTATTTCCAGCCAGGACTAAGACCCTAATATACTCGCATTTGGAGCCATGGCTTCGATTAAACGATTCGATTAAAGTTCTCGATTATTGGGAAGGACCCAATACGATTAGTTCTGCTAGCTAACATTTGTGAACGGTTACTAGTAAACCATTAACGATTAATTAGGACCTAATAGAATCGTAGGTCGAAGTTAGAATTTAAAACAAACACGTTGGTGTTGTACATAACAAAAAAATGAACTTTTTGAAAGGTACAAGTAGCAACATGCCTCGGTCAATCGTTTCCTTTTAATATTGATTTTCTTTGTTTTCCGGAGAAGTACGGTTCTCGTTGATTTTCTGTTTTCAAACATTAATTTATTCTTTGCATTAATAAACTTATTAGCCTTTCTTGTATCTATTTTTGATTAGTTAGTTTATACATTCGTCCTCTTTAACTCCTCATGTATTATCTAATTAAGCTATAATTTCTAATGAACTATTCTATTTACTTTACACTTTGCCCAATTTAATTGTGAAGGTTCGCTCTTGGAGAGGCTAAGTCACCTTAGAGGGGCGTGAATATGGTGATGGAAGATTTTTGTGAATTAACAAGATATTCTACTCAGTAAACACTTAGAAAGAAATTCAAAGTCTAGATTGGACTAAAATATATATAAAACACATAATATACGTGGAAACCCTCCTAGGGCGAGAAAACCACGGACAGCGCTAATTCAGAAAACCATGGACTCTTTAAAAAATTGCTCTCTTAGATAATTTACTTATATGTTTTTCCTAGACTCGGAAATTCCCTTATCTGATCTAGTACTTCCTAACTAAGATAAACTTTACAACTAGGGGTAGCCGAGCTTAGTTAACCCTTACGACTCGATCAAGGGACTTAGTAGAGAATTGAAAATGTAGAAGTGATTACAATTTCTCTTTATAACTCAAAAAGTAATGAATTCGAACTGGAGCTGTAAGCTAGAAGATTAAGTGGGAGTAGATTATATTTAGTTCCAGCAATCTTCAAGTCATGTAGCAAGGCTTCAATTTATATTCGGTTCAGACAATCTTTAAGTTGAGGCTTGTTCGGACTTGTGAGCTTTATTAACAATCCTAACGGCTAGTCCGAGTCACTTAGAAAAGGACTCGTTACAAGATGAACATTGTTCTTTGGTCCTTGGCTCACAAAGTAGTCCATTCCATCAATTGTGACTGAAATATGGGGTGGAAACAACCGTTAGACCCAAAGTTGATGTTTACCGGATTTAGAAACAAATAACCTTGACACGGTGTATGAGCCTTGTCTAGAAAAGATGCTTCTTCGGAGGATGGTTCCGACTCCTCGGCGGCTTTCGGTCTTCTCTTCCGGAGGTACGGGATTTGATCTTGTTGGTGCTTGATCACCTCTTTAAGCTTGCCAACTAGGGCTTGATTCAGGTCGATCTAACGCTGATCCTTACTCTATAACTAAGTCAAAATTGATATGAAAGCACTGGAAAGCTATCATGGCTGCTTGCAGCTCTTTGGCTAGGGTAGGAAATTAGGTTGCCACCTACTGAAGAAACTCAGTAGAAGGGGCAGGCTGAAAGGATAAAGGTCCACTAGTAAGAAGGGGGTCTCGGAGTCTTTCGAGTCTACGATAGAGGAAGAGGAGCAAGTTCGGATAAGTGAGCCCGGACACCGGGTTGGATTTCCTAGTAACATAGATCGATGAGCTCACCTTTGCCCATGCAAACGGCAAGCTCCAGAAATTTGTGTGGATCAAAGGGAGATCCACCTTAAAGCGAGCAAAAATAGGAGAAAAAGAGCTCCAAAAGGAAGGGGAGGTTTATATGGTTAGAAGGAATAGATGCCATCTACTCCAAGATAAAAGGGAACATGTCAACCTCATACCCTTTAAGAATATCGAACAAAACCTTAAGAACTTTGCTTGTTAGGGTTCTCTTTGGAGGGATAGAAGGAGAAGAAATTCCTCATCGATCGAAGCAAAGAAGTCTTGCTTCTAAGGTCATATGAGTCACAAAAAGTTCTTTTTGGACTTTAGAACCTCCTTGGAATATTGATCAAAGAATCCATCAGCGACTTCATTGAATGGAATAGGGTTGGAATTCAGGAAAGCGTTTTAACCCCAAAGAGTTTGTGGAGAAGAGAGAGGTTGTCCGAATGGTTTTTCCTTGAACAAGAGAAGAGATTACATTATCTATCTCATACATGTTGGTATAGAACTCAGTGATGAGTTCCGGGTAGATGTAATCGCAGAAACACAAGTACTTGTAAGCACTTGTGTTGAGCATAGGCTCAATCTAAGAAAATTTGGTGGTCTAGAAGAATTTTTCTTCAATGAATTAGTGTTGGGCCACGATGAGTTTGTTGTCATTAAGGGCAAGGGCTTTACCTTTAGTTGGATCCTTCGAGGATTTTCGGAACTAGTGGATTTGGTTCTTGCCTTCTTCGTGGCTGAACCTCCTTCCATGGCGCTTCCCCTCTTAGGCATGAATCACACAAAGTGAGAGGAGTTGAGTGAAATAAAGAGAAGCGAGTAGATAAACGAGAGAGAGAGAGAGTAGAACAAGAAGTTTTTGAGAATAAGAGCAAAGAGAGCGAGTGTGAGAGCAAGAAATAGTAAAGTGATCGAATGATAATGAAGGGGTGCTATTTATAGAAAGAAAGCTTTCATTAAACCACGGCTTTTCCGATTCAGCCCACACGATAACGGTTAGTAGATCATTGAGTATTTTAGCGTGTAATAGCTATCTTCAAAACTGCTTCCCTCTAACGACTAGTTTGCGGACTATTTGTATGCCGAGAGAGAAAAAGATGTTTTCGAAAACATTTCCAACAATCTAGAGATGATCTCAGAATTTTAATGTCCATTTTTCTCATAAACCGAGTCCGACTCAATGATGTGTCCGATCGACTAAAAACTCACTCCAAAACTAATAACTCATAGCTCAGTCTCATTTTGATTCAACTGATTGATTTGTTATTCACTCAAAAAGCCTAAAAATTAATCAAATTCTCAATAACTCTTGCAATAAATAAGATAATCATGCAATTAACATGCCAAGTTCATTCTTAATAAAGCAAAACTTATCTTCACTCGGAGGTTTTGTGAAAATATCAGCTAATTGAAATTTGGTAGGAATAAACTCAAGTTCAATATCACCTTTCTCAAAATGGTCTCTAAGAAAATGATAATTGACCTCAATGTGTTTCGTTTTTAGTGATGAACTGGATTCTTGGTGATACTAATGGTACTTTGATTATCACACTTGATTAGGGTTGATATGAATGACAGTCCAGGATCCTTCAAGTATTGCTTGATCCAGAAAATCCGAGAACGAAAAGTTCCAGCTGCTATGTACTCGGCCTCGGCAGTTCATAGAACAATGGAGTTTTGCTTCTTTGAATACCCGGAGATGAGTGATTGACCCAGAAATTGACATAGTCCCGATGTGCTCTTTCTATCAACTTTGTATGCAGCATAATCGGCATTTGAGTATCCAGTGAGGGTTAGATGTGAGTCCTTTTAATACCACGGACCAAGTGTCTCGGTCCTTGCAAGATATCTAACTTCAAGATGCAAAGCACGCATCTACACCCATGAGCAGCGAGTATAAAACTTGACTCGGATGAGAAAGGTAAAGCAATAGATCAGAAACTCTATCGAGGTATGATTGGATCTTTGCTATATCTTACTTCCAGCGAGCCGGATATAATGTTCGGTGTATGTTTATACGCAAGATTCCAAGCTAATCCAAAAGAATCACATCTCACTGCGGTGAAGAGAATATTCGAGATATCTTGCAGGAACTCGGAACTTAGGTCTATGGTACTCAAGAGACTCGGAACCGACCTTTACTTGGATACTCGAGATATGGATTACGCTGGATACAAAGTTGATAGAAAGAGCACTTCCGGAGCTTGCCAATTTCATGGTCAATCCCTAATATCTTGGCACTCAAAGAAGCAAAATTCGGTGGCTCTATCAACTGTCGAAGCCGAGTATATTGCAGCCGGAGCATGCTATGCTCGGATTTTATAGATCAAGCAACACTTGAGAGATTTGGGACTATCTTTCAAACTCGTTCTAATCAAATGCGATAGTCAAAGTGCAATCGGCATCGCAAAAAATCCAGTTCAACACTCAAAGACAAAACATATTGAGGTCGGGTATCATTTCTTAAGAGACCATTCTAAGAAAGGTGATATTGAACTTGAGTTTATTCCTACTAATCTTCAATTAGGTGATATCTTTACAAAGCCTCTTGGTGAAGATCGGTTTTGTTTTATTCGGAATGAGCTTGGTATGTTAAATGCGTAATCATGTGCTCTCTTATGTGAAAATATTCATTGCATGATTATGAGTTATGTGCGTTCAAATTGTTAATAACCATTGGACCAGTTGATTCAGTGATATTGAGCCGATAGTTATTATTTATGTGAATTTTTCACTCACTCAAAAACTTAGCTGAGTCGGACTCAAGATTTTTGAGAAAAATGGACATCAAATCTCCGGAATTATCTCTAGACAAGTGGAGAATTTCGAACTTTTTTTAAAATCTTTTTCTCTCTCTTTCTCTCTCACGAACTGTGATCAAACGCTAGCCGATGGATTTCAAACCACTTGAATCCTAACCGTTGAAGAAGAGAACCATCACACCGGTCTAAGGTGACTAATGGACGAGCCGAGTCGAACGAATAGTTAACGGACGTTTATCTTTCTATAAATAGCGCCTATTCATCTTCGTCTCGTTACTTCACATTTCATTTACTATCTCTCTCTCATAAGCAAAACTTCTCGCGAAAGCTTTCTATGTCTACGAGTGGTCTCTGGACATTTTCAAGCGACGTAAAGATCATCTCAAGTAAGCTTGACTGCTCTCAACTCTTTCTTCTACTCTTTTTCTTTCACTCTCGGTGACCTACTCTCTTCTCTTCTCTTCCTCAAAGTTTCATTCTTTTCTACTCTTCCTCACAAAATGCCTAAGAGAGGTAATCATCCCGACTTTCTTGGCTCTTCATCTAAAAAGCCACGCACCAAAAACCAAGAAGGCTCAACACGTTCTAAACCTAGGTTGTCACCCAAGCATCTTACACTTGGACGACAAGTTCTTTCCAACCACAAAATTCTCGGGGTTACCCCACATTCAAACTACCGTGAAGGGTTGCTCGGGGAGAGTCCGAGTCACCCTAGAGGGGGTGAATAGGGTGATGGAGGATTTTCCTAGAAATTCAAGTTCTTTTGATAAAGACGAGACAGAGACAGATTCCGAGTCGACAGCTGAGTTAGAAAAGTATGGACTCGAAATGCTATCACGAGTAAAGAAGCAAATTAAGCGAGAGTCGTAAAACCTGTCCGAGTCTAGAATGAACTCGGAAAGATAACACTTAGCAATTACGTGGAAACCCTCCTGGGCGGAAAACCACGAACCGTGCTAATCCAAGCATGAAGTGAAATTCACTATTTTGAGTCCACAAAATACCGTGAGTCGATCGAACCCGAGTTGCTCCCTTAGACAACTCTTTACAAGTTTTCCTAGACTCAAAAATTCCCTTATCTCGATCTAGTACTTCCTAGCTAAGATAACCCTTACAGCTAGGGAAACTAAGCTGAGTTAACCTTTACAGACTTAGTCAAGGGACCTTACAGAGAAAGTAAGAAAGTGTTTGTAACTAAGTACAAGACCTTACAACTCGAAAGTAATGAATTACAGAGTGGGAGTTGTAAGTAGAAGATTGAGAGTAAATACAATGACTTTGCTCAAGTTCGTGTATTAACAATATGTTCAAGCAATCTTCAAGTCTTGTGAGTTGGCTTCTATTTATAGATGACCGGGCAGAGTAGCCGTTATCTTCATCTCGCTCATTGAGAGTCCTTTGTGGCCGTTGAGAGAAGCTTTCGAGTCACTCGGAAAGTATCCGTTGTGATATGAACGTTGGACAACGGTTAAACTCTCTTGGAAGTCCCAAAACCATTGGCAATGTCTTGAAAGATAAGGTGGAAACCACCGTTCGACTTAGCGTTCGAGTTTTCTAGATTTGAAAACAGACAGCCACGACACAATCTTCAGGAACTGGAGCGAGAGAAGGTGAAAAGCCATGTCTCGCTGGTGATTTGACGTTTTGAAGCTAGGTTACTTTTGTATTTCGAAAAGTGTATCCTCGTTTGAATAACCTACAAAAGTAAATCAGTTTTGGTTCTCAAAGTATAAAATACTTTGGTCCAAGATTAGACACGAGATAATAAAATAATTAAGATAATTAAGTTGGTAATTATTTGAGTCGGAAAGAGAATGGAATTTTCCGAGTCTAATATCCATATAGCTCAAAATTCCATCCGAGTTAGTCTAAGCAAAGAATCAAGTTAGAAAGAATATCGAGTGAAATAACTTGATATAGACTAAACATGAAACAGATCGAGAGTACTGACTTCAATAAGATAGACCTTATAGAAAGGAGTCGGATGTGAGCGGAATACTAGTCTATTCGAGCATGCGATAAATCTAAGTGATGAGGGACTCGGAACCGAGTGAGATACGCATATCGGTTCTCCGAGTCACTCAAGAGATACAAGAAGTAAAAGCTATATCACTTAGAGAAGATACCATATTACTCGGAAAAGTTTCTAAGGGCGAGAGAATGCCTTGGAATCAAAACTCTATAAGTAAGAGATTATTATACCCGATCCCTCTTATACAACTCGGAAAAGTATTGAGCGAGTGTCTAAGTCTTCAATCTCCCCTTTTTGATGAAAGGCATTCCATACTTAGACAGAAACTTTGTTAGTAAAAAAACGCTTTTGGATAATTGCGCATGAAGTCGGATGAGTAAAGCGAGACTTAATGTATTAGAGCATAAAGTAAAATATGCTTAACAATGAAATAATGTTAACTCGGAAAGATTATAAACACGTAAATCATTGAAGAGAAAGAATTAATTCATTGAACATAAATAGAATACATAGATTGAGAGGGAAGGCTCCCCTAAACAAGACAACAAGTTTTTCGACTCTAGTTGTCACCCTTGCCTTTCAAGCAAAAACAACAACAAAAAGGAAGGGAAGAAAAGAACAATTAGTACAACTTTGATGTCCGGACAAAAGAAAGAAAATGAAAAACTCTCAAAAAGAAGAAGAATCTAGCGGATCGAGGAATTGTGACTCGGTGCATGGCGCCTACGAGGGAGAGGGGGATTTCGAGTGGAAGCGGAGGGAGTGGAGGTACGCCGGCGCCGATAGGATCTTGACGATGTGCTTGAGTGCGGCGGAGGGAGAACCGGTATTGCCGTCGGGGCTCGGCTCCGAGTGGCCGATCCGAACGAGTGGATCGAGGGGCTGCTCTGCTCGACCCATCGGTGTAGCTAGGTCGTCCGACCCGCCGGGTGCGGCTAGGTCGCTCGACCCACCTAGGCATCGCTGTCCGAGCCGACTACAACTATTTGGGCTTGTGGAGCAGGCTCGACCCTCGGCAGCTTCCCATCGCTTCTTCCTTGTGTTCCTCCCCTTGCCCGGAAGGAGCCGCCTCAGCCGCGAGCTCCTCGATGTCTCGCTGCTTTTGCATCTGCAGCCTTCTTCTTCTTCTTCTTCTTCTTCCCCGCTGTTTGAGGAGGTCGGACCTAGGCTCGAAGACGCTTCGGACACGTCCGAGTTCCCATGGTCCTGAGCCGCCTTAGACCTTCTCTCTCGAGGAGCTCGACCAGCTCCTTCCGCTCCTTCACCAGCGCCCTCATCTCAAGAACCAGAGTTTGCTCGCTCTTGGATTTGGGATTGGGCGGTCTTTTGGTTGATGTTCATGGTTTGGAGGACAAGTTTGAAAGACCGGAGTGTGTCCTGGAAAACAGAGGACATGGAGCTGATTTTGTCTATAAAAATAGGGGACAAAATAGCAGAGAGAGATTTGGAGGCACCAACAGGTAGAGCAGGAAGAGAGAGAGGGGTTGATTTCCGAGTCCGAGGCGGAGAAGGATGCCTCGGCTCCGAGTTGTGCACCCGGACACCAGGTTGAGTTTCCTGGTATCCGTACCCTCGAAGTTCCTTCTTGCGGACAACAACGGCAGCCTCAAACACAGCGTTTGGGTCCGAGGGGAGAGGAACTTGGAATTGTTTAAAAACAAGGGTGAGAAGAGCACCAAAGGGAAGAGAGGTGTTCTTCTTTGTTTGGAGTTGAGCTGGCACAGCTGCCATCCGCTCAATGATCGAAGGGAAGAGGTCTACTTCGTAGCCCTCAAGAATGTCAAAAAGAAATTTGAGGTGCTTGGAGTTGGGGTTCTCCTTGCTAGAATGCTGAGAGAAAAAGGTTCTCATCGGCGAAAGCATAGAAGACGTGCTTCGACTTCAACCGAGTCACTAAAAAGTTTTTTCGTGACTCAGGAAACTCTTTAGCGAACTTTTCAAAGAAGTCATCGGCAACTTCGGTGAAAGGAATAGGGTTGCTGTTCAAGAAGAGACAAGAGACCTTGAACAAGCGAGTGGAGGAGAGAGGTGTTGATGCGGATGGTTACATTTTGAACCCTGGAGGTTAGGACACCTTCAGAGTGGGTGAGGTGAGTATAGAACTCGAAACGAGTTCGGGATATATGAACTCGCTGAAGCAAAGAAAATTGTATGCTCCGGTGGTTTGAATGTGAGCCAACCAAGAAAACTTGGTTGTAGGAAAGAATTTGTCGTCCAGCTGCAAGGTGCTTTGGGTGACAATGGGTTTGGAGGGGGTTGAGCTTTACGGATTTTTAGTGCGAGGCTTTTTGGAGGAGGAGGAGACACGAAAGTCGGGATGGTTACCTCTCTTAGGCATTTTGAGAGAATGAGAAAAGGAAAGATGAAACTTTTGAGTAAGAAGAGAGAGGAAGAGGTAGATGAGAGCAAACGAAAAGAGTAGGAGAATGAGATGAGAGCAATCGAAACTTACTTGAGATGGCTTTTACGATGCTTGAAGAACTTCAAAGATCACGGTGTACGTAGAAAGCTTCCGCGAAAAGTTTCGTTTGAGAGAGATGAAGTGTAGAATACCGAGATGAAGATGAATAGGCGCTATTTATAGAAAATTTACACGCTCGTCAACTATCCGTTAAATATAACTCCGTTCGACTCGGCTTGTCCATCGGTCATCGTAGACCGGTGTGACGGTTCTCTTCTCAACGGTTAAGATTTCAGCGGTTAGATATCTCGCGGCTATTGTCCGATCACATCGTCGAGAGAGAGAGAAAAAGATTTTGAAAATATGTTCCAAAACTCTCCACTACTCTAGAGATAGTTTTAGAAAATTTGAAGTCCAAAAATTTTCTCTACGTCCGAGTGTGACTCGGATGGATTTCGAGTGACTCGAAATAAGAAATAACTACTAAACCAAGTATCACTCGAATCAACTGAGCTAATGGTTATTAAAAGTTTGAAAACACATAACACGGAATCACGGAAAAAATCACACGGTTATGCATTTAACATACCAAGCTCATTCCGAATGAAACAAAATTGATCTTCACTAAGAGGCTTAGTAAAGATATCAGCTAATTGAAGATTAGAAGGAATGAACTCAAGTTCAATATCACCTTTTTCAGAATGATCTCGTAAGAAGTGATATCCGACCTCGATATGCTTTGTCTTCGAGTGATGGACTCGGATTCTTGGTGATGCTGATTGAACTCGATTGTCACACTTGATTGAAACTAATTTGAAGGAAAGTCCGAGATCCCTCAAGTGTTGCTTTATCCATAGAATCCGAGCGCAACATGCTCCAGTCCGCAATATACTCGGCTTCGATAGTTAATAGAGTTACCGAGTTCCGCTTCTTTGAGTGCCAAGATATCGGGATTGTCCCGAAATTGGCAAGCTCCGGATGTGCTCTTGAATATCAACTTTGTATCCAGCATAGATACGCTTCCGAGTATCCGAGTGAGATGTGATTCTTTTAGGTTAGCTTGAAATCTTACGCATAAACATACACTCGAACATTATATCTGGCCGGCTGGAAGTAAGATATTGCAAAGATCCAATCATATCTCGATAG
The DNA here is from genome assembly GCA_021018815.1 of Talinum fruticosum. Taxonomy (NCBI): domain Eukaryota; kingdom Viridiplantae; phylum Streptophyta; class Magnoliopsida; order Caryophyllales; family Talinaceae; genus Talinum; species Talinum fruticosum. The sequence goes on along the minus strand of JAITYX010000003.1, from coordinate 2,925,861 downwards.
AGTTTCGATCTATTGCTTTACCTTTCTTATATGAGTCAAGCTTTATACTACTACTCATGGGTGTAGATGCGTGCTTTGCATCTTGAAGTTTATATTTCTTCAGCAGTTCCTTGGTATACTTTGATTGATGGACATATATTCCATCTTTGTCTTGTTTGATTTGTAACCCAAGGAAGAAATTGAGTTCTCCCATCATACTCATTTGGAATTCTCGACTCATTAGCTCGAGAAAATTCTCGGCACGTAAATTCATTAGTAGCACCGAAGATAATATCATCAACATATATTTGAACAATAAGGAAATCTTTCCCCTTGGTCTTTATGAAGAGAGTCTTGTCGATTTGACCTCCTTTGAAATCATTTTGAACCAAGAAGCTACTCGAGTCTTTCATACCAAGCTCAAGGGGCTTGTTTAAGACCATAGAGAGCCTTTAGGAGTTTGCAAACATGATTTGGAAATTCCGAGTTTTCAAAACCAGGAGGTCGCTCGACATAAACTTGTTCTTCAATAAAACCATTGAGAAAGGCACACTTAACATCCATTTGATATAATTTAATATGCATGCTGGATGCAAATGCCAACAATATTCTAATAGCTTCGATTCCGCAACCGATGCAAATGTTTCCCCACAATCAATTCCTTCTTCTTGATTGTAAACTTGAGCCACAAGTCTAGCCTTGTTTCGACTACCACTCCACCCTCATCAAGTTTGTTTTTGAAAACCCATTTGGTTCCTATAACTGGGTGGTCGAAGGTCGGTTGGTCGAGTCCAAACTTGGTTTCTTTCAAATTGATTGAGTTCCTCTTTCATGGCTTCTACCCATTCAGGCTCATTAAGGGCCTCTAGTGCATTTCGGGTTCGAGTTAATGAGATGAATGCAGTGAATGCACATAGATTTTGAAGAGAAGAACGTGTTCTTACCCCACTGTTGATATCGGATATTATGTTCTCTAGTGGATGACTAGAAGTAAACTTGAATGCTTTACCGGTTCTCGATTCACGAGATTTGTGGGCTGAGTCGCTTGATCTTCGAAGCTTGTTCCGAGTGATCTTCTTCATTGGCTTGTTCGTTCGAGCGAGCTCTTGAGTTGTCTCATTCCGAGTCACTTCATTCCGAGCCGGTTGAGGCTGAGTCTTTGAGAGCTCGGTTTCATCATCATCTCCGTTGAGCTTCAATTCGAGTATGAAGACTCGCTTGGTTTTTCCTGTTCATGCTCATCAAACACAACGTGGATGCTTTCTTCCACTTTGTTAATTCTCTTATTGAAAATGCGATAAGCTTTGTTGTGAGAAGAATAACCTAGAAAAATACCTTCATCCGACCGAGCATCAAACTTGGTCAGGTGATCCTTACTATTGTTGTGAACGAAGCACTTACATCCAAATGGTCTGAAGTAGGAAATATTTGGTTTCTTCCCCTTGTAGAGCTCATAAGGTGTGTTTTCTTCAATATGGGTCCGATGAGGCATCTGTTCAAAGTATAGTTGGCTGAGTTGATCGCCTCTGCCTGGAAATAGTAAGGCAAGTTGTACTCCATTTTTTGAGGAGTTCGGGTGATGAGAAATTGTGAGAGATGCCATTTTTATCACAAAACTCGAGAATTCCGAGTTGTCGAACTCCCTTCCATGGTCGGTTCGAATTCTCCGGATCCGAGTCCGAGACTCAACTTGGATTTTTCTACAGAGCTTGCTGAACTCTTTGAATGCTTCATTTTTGTGCTTAAGAAAACATACCCGGGTAAATCGAGAATAATCATCAATAATAACAAAGATATATGATTTACCTCCGAGGCTCTTAACAGAATTTCACCGCATAAATCCATATGCAGTAGTTCAAGAACTTTGGATGTGGAAACTGTCTTTAGAGATTTGAATTAAGATCTGACTTGTTTCCCTCGGTGCATGCTTCACAAACTTTATCTTTCTCAAAGACACAGTTAGGTAAACCCCTAACCGGACCATGAGATGCTAATTTTTTGATAGTATGCATGCTAATATGGCCTAATCTACGATGCCATAACCATGAGTCATCATAAAGAGATGCTTTTAAGCAAGATAAATTCTGACTTGGGTCGAGAGAGGAATGATATAGGTGTTACCCGATCTCTTACCCGAAAGCTTGATCTCCTTGGTGGTAACATCGAAATGTAGCAGTTAGTCCGAGTGAATCTTACCTCTTGACCTTTATCGCACAGTTGAGAGATGCTCAGCAGATTATACTTTAATCCTTTGATAAGGTAGACTGGACTCGACCAGATTGCTTTATTTTCCAATCTTGCCTATCCCAACTATCTTGTCTTTGCTATCATCTCCAAATGTGACCTTTCCTCCTTTATGTTTTTCTAACTCGTAAAAGAGTCCCGCATCTCCCGACATGTGGCGTGAACATCCACCGTCAAGGTACCATTGTCCTTTTGATCTCTTCCGAGTGACCTGCAAAACAGAGAGAATTTAACCCTTCTCACTTCCTCTAACGAACCCAAGTAACATTCCTTACTCGTGGTCCTTTCTCGAGGAAGAAGGTTTTTCGGAACCTACATTTGAATGACTTTGGGTTTTGTCTGATTCTCGAGTCTTCTTTTCGAGAACCGAGTCCGTGTCTCTTTCTATTTGAAAACCTTTCCTTTTGAAACAGGAGAAAATGGTTTCTTTTTGTGAGCAGCTTCTAGGCTTAGTCATCCCTTCATTTCGTGAATGGGACCGTGCTCAGCTTTCCCGAACTTTACAGCTTCGGAATCCTTTTGAATAATTCCGAGTAGGAATTGGATTCCTCTTCTTTGTTGAAACCAAGACCTTCTTTTCGAAAGGAGACACATTGTGATCCTAAGAGCATGTCAAGGTTTTTCTAACCTTAAGTAAATTTCAAAATTAGATCTTGAGACTCGGTGAGCTTCGTTTTAGTTGCTCATTTTCTTTCCTGAGTAGCTCGGACTCGGTCTCATTAGTTTGAGCACTAGTCTTGAGTTCTCCGAGTGTGAGTCTCAGCTTTTCCAATTCATTTTTCAAGGAAGTGCTCTCGAAGAAATTGACTCAAGTTGTTATTTGAATTTAGAAGAATCGAATTGGACTTTTCTTCCAAAGTAAAAATGTACTTAGCTAAATCAACTTTGGAGAATTTTACGAAATAATCAATTACCTCTTGAGGATTAGTTTCCTCATTGTCCGAGTCCGAGTCCGACTCCCTTTCAGCTTCCGAGTCGAGATTGCCATCGGACATTTCGAGTCGTCCGAGTCCTCGTCATCTTCCGATGAGTCCTCATTGCTCCATGTTGCCATCATAGCCTTCTTCTTCTTTCTGTCCCTTTTCCTTTTCGGACAGTCTTTGACTATATGGTCTTTGCTGCCACACTCAAAGCATCCAGAATTCTTAGATAAGAGTAACTTTGAAGGTGAAGAATACTTACCTTTTCTGTCCCTCTTGTCTTTCTTGTAGAATTCTTCTTTTGGCCTTTTATCCCATCTTTTGTGCTTCATTATTCTCTTGAAGCCTCTAGCAATCGAGTGCCATGGGATCGTCTTCTAAGTCAAAGGAGCTCAGATTTGCTTCATTGGATTCCGAGGCTTCCAATGCTATGTTTCTTTGGTACGCCCTCGACATCCTCCTCTTCTAAATGGATTTCGTGAGCGAGAAGCTTTCCGATGAGCTCGTCCGGCTTTAAGAGTGAGAGGTTTTGAGCCTCCTCTATGGCGAGTCACCTTGGGACCCCATCTTCTTTTGGGTAGACTTCGAGTATCTTTCCGCACATTTCCTCGTGGGAAATCTTCTTACCCAGATGATTTGAGATTGTTGGTAATCTCAGTAAATCGAATGAACATTTAAGTGATGTTTTCTTCTGGCTCCATCTTAAATAGCTCGTATTTACGAAGATACTCGACCGATCTTCGCTTGTCCGACCTAGCTTGTGCCTTCGTAAGTGTTGACAAGCGTGTCCCACACTTCTTTTGCTGAGCCGCAGGTAGACACCCGATTGTATTCTTCCGATCTAATGGCGCACATCGGAATGTTCATTACGTTGAAGTTCTTTCGAACTTCTGCGCTTCGCCGAGAGTAAACTCGGCCTTTGTCTTAGGAATGATTTTAAATTCCTCTCGCCTTCATTGGAATGTAGTTTCCTTGTTGTATGATTTCCCACACATCTTCATCATGATCCATGAGGAAACATTCCATACGTTTCTTCCGAGTGCCCAAAGTTTGATCCTTTGAATTTTGGTGGTCTGCTGGAAGATCTTCCTTTATTGAACTCTCCGGTGTTCGAGCCATTTGATCTTTAGACCTTTGGGTGGTTAGATCCTTTCTAAAAGGCTAGGCTCGATACCAATTGAAGGGTTGCTCGGGAGAGTATGAGTGACCCTAGAGGGGGTGAATAGGGTGATGGAGGATTTTCCTAGAAATTCAAGTTCTTTTGATAAAGACGAGACAGAGACAAATTCCGAATCGACAGCAGAGTTAGAAAAGTATGGACTCGAAATGCTATCACGAGTAAAGAAGCAAATTAAGCGGAGTCGTAAACCGTCCGAGTCTAGAATGAACTCGGAAAGATAACACTTAGCAATTACGTGGAAACCCTCCTGGGCGGAAAACCACGAACCGTGCTAATCCAAGCACCAAGTGAAATTCACTATTTTGAGTCCACAAAATACCGTGAACCGATCGAACCCGAGTTACTCCCTTAGACAACTCTTTACAAGTTTTCCTAGACTCAAAAATTCCCTTATCTCGATCTAGTACTTCCTAGCTAAGATAACCCTTACAGCTAGGGGCAACTACGCTGAGTTAACCTTTACAGCTTAGTCAAGGGACCTTACAGAGAAAGTAAGAAAGTGTTTGTAACTAAGTACAAGACCTTACAACTCGGAAAGTAATGAATTACGAGTGGGAGTTGTAAGTAGAAGATTGAGAGTAAATACAATGACTTTGCTCAAGTTCGTGTATTGACAATATGTTCGGCAATCTTCAAGTCTTGTGAGTTGGCTTCTATTTATAAATGACCAGGCAGAGTAGCCGTTATCTTCATCTCGCTGATTGAGAGTCCTTTGTGACCGTTGAGAGAAGCTTTCTTAGTCACTCAAAAAGTATCCGTTGTGATATGAACGTTGGACAACGGTTAAACTCTCTTGGAAGTCCCAAAACCATTGGCGATGTCTTGAAAGATAAGGTGGAAACCACCGTTTAGCTTAGCGTTCTAGTTTTCTAGATTTGAAAACAAACGGCTCCGACACAATCTTACGGAACTGGAGCGAGAGAAGAAGCCGGTTACTTTTGTATTTCGAAAAGTGTATCCTCGTTTGAATAACCTACAAAAGTAAATCGGTTTTGTTTCTCAAAGTGTAAAATACTTTGGTCCAAGATTAGACACGAGATAATAAAATAATTAAGATAATTAAGTTGGTAATTATCTCGAGTCGAAAAGAGAATGGAATTTTACGAGTCTAATATCCATATAGCTCAAAATTCCATCCGAGTTAGTCTAAGCAAAGAATCAAGTTAGAAAGAATATTAGAGTGAAATAACTTGATATAGATTAAACATGAAACAGATGAGAGTACTGACTTCAATAAGATAGACCTTATAGAAAGGAGTCGGATGTGAGCGGAATACTAGTCTATTCGAGCATGCGATAAATCTAAGTGATGAGGGACTCGGAACCGAGTGAGATACACATATCGGTTTTACGAGTCACTCAAGAGATACAAGAAGTAAAAGCTATATCACTTAGAGAAGATACCATATTACTCGGAAAAGTTTCTAAGGGGCGAGAGAATGCCTTGGAATCAAAACTCTATAAGTAAGAGATTGTTATACCTGATCCCTCTTATACAACTCGGAAAAGTATTGAGCGAGTGTCCGAGTCTTCATACCGGTGCTTACAATTTTCTTTGTTTCACCGAGTTCATTGACCCCGAACTCGTTTACGAGTTTTACGCTCACCTCACTCACTCTCAAGGTGTTCTAACCTCTAGGGTTCGAACGTTACTGTTCGCATAAACACCTCTCTCCTCCACTTGCTCGTTCAAGGTTTCCTCTCTTTTCTTGAACAACAACCCATTCCATTCACTGAAGTCGCTGATGACTTCTTTGAAAAATTTGCCAAAGTGTTCCCTGATTCACGAAAAAGTTTTCAGTGACTCGGTTGAAGTCGAAGCATGCCTTCTATGCTTCCTGCTGATAAGACCTTTTTCTCTCGGCATTCCAGCAAGGAGAACCCCAACTCCAAGCACTTAAAAGCACTTTTTGACATTCTTGAGGGCTACAAAGTAGACCTCTTCCCCTCAATAATCGAGCGGATGGCAGTCTGTGCCGACTCAACTCCAAAATAAGAAGAACACCCCTCTTCCCTTCGGTGTGCTTCTCACCCTTGTTTTCAAACAATTCAAGGTTCCTATCCCCTCGGACCCCAACGCTGCTTACGAGGGTGCCGTTGTGGTCGGCAAAAAGGAACTCCGAGGGTACGGGTATCGGGAAACTCAACCTGGTATCCGGGTACACAATTCACAGCTGAGGCCTCCTTCTCCGCCTTAAACTCGAAAGAAACACCCCTCTCTCTCCCTGCCCCACCTGTTGGTGCTTCCACCTTAGGTGCTTTTAAGTCTCTCTCCGCCATTTTGTCCTCCGCTTTCCTAGACAAAATTAATTACGTGTCCTCGAATTTCAAGGACATGCTCCGGTCATTTAAAACTGTCTATCAGTCCATGACCATCAACCAAAAACAGCCAAGTCTCAAATTCGAGAGCGAGCAAGAACTGGTTCTTGAGATGAAGGGCTTGGTGAAGGAGCAAAAGGAGCTGATCGAGCTCCTCCGGGAGAGAAGGTCCAAGGCGGCTCGGGACCACGGTGACTCGGACACCTCCGAAGCATCCTCGAGCCCAGCCTTGACCTCCTCGAAAGCGGGGAGGAAGAAGAAGCGAGACAAAGAAGAAGCGACGCCGAGGAGCCTGCAGGTGCGAGCATCTCCTTACGGGCAAGGGAGGCATAAAAAGAAGAAGAAGGAAGGACCGGCGAGGGTCAACTCGCTCCTCAAGCATAAGTGGCAGTACTCAGCTCGGACGGCGAGTCCGAGTGGGTCGAAAGACCTAGGCTGCGCTAGGCCAACTGCGGCGGGTCGAGCCGAGCGGACCCCTCCAGCTACCGGAGTCCACGAGGAAGAACCTCTAGATCTTCTCGTTACGGGTCGACCACTCAGAGCCGAGCCCTTGACGGTAATCCCGGTCCTCCCTCCGCCGTGCTCAAGCACATCGTCAAGATCCTACCAACGCCGGCGTACCTCTCATCCCTCTTCTTCTACTCGGACATCCCCCTCTCCCTCGTAGGCGCCATGAACTGTGTCACAATTCCACGATCTGCCAGATTCTTCTTCTTTACGAAAATTTTTCGTTTGTCCGGACATCAAATATGTACTACTTGTCTGTATTCTTCCTATTTTTGTTTTTACTTGAAAGGCAAGGGGAGAACATAGATAGAAAATTTGTTGTCTTGTTTAGGGGAGTTTCTTCATCTGTGTACTCTCTTTAATTTCAATGAATTAATGCTTTCTCTTCAATTTTCTCTGTGATTATTGGTTATTACAACTATTTCTAAGTTAGCATTATTTCAATGCTAAGTATATATTCCTTATGATCCGATACTTTAAGCTTGCATTACTTGTCCGATTTTCTACGCAAGTATTCAAAAGCGGATCTTTATCACTAACAAAGTTTCTGTCTAAGTATGGAATGCCTTTCATCAAAGAGGGGAGATTGAAGACTCGGACTTGACTCGAGCACAATTCCGAGTTCTAACAAAGGAATCAGGTATAAGAATTTCTCACTTATAGAGTTTTGATTCCAAGGCATTCTCTGTACCTTAGAAACTTTTATGAGTGATAGTATTTTCTCTAAGTGATATGACATTGACTTCATGTATTTCTTGCTTGTCTCTAAGTGACTCGGAAAATAGATATGCACTCACGTTGTCTCACTTAGTTACGAGTCCCTCATCACTTAGATTTATCGCATGTTGAAATGACTAGTATTTCGCTTAACCGCACTCAAATCGACTTCATGTTATAAGTCCTATTCTGTTATAGTCGGTGCTTCTAGTCCGAACCATGCTTAGTCTAGATCAAGTTTGTTTCACTCGATATTCGTTGTATAACTTGATTCTCGCTTAGACTAACTCGGATGGAATTTTGAGTTTCATGGATATTAGACACAGAAAATTCCATTCCTTTTCGACTCGAGATAATTAGTCAGTCAATTATCTTAATTATATTATTATCTATGTCTAATCTTACACCAAAGTATTTTATACATTGAGAATCAATTTGATTTACTTTTGTAGGTTATTCAAACGACGATACACTTTTTGAAATACAAAAGTCACTACTAGGAAAAAGGGTTCTAACGACGAATAAATTGGTGGTTAAAAGTACATTTTATTGTCGTTAAAAGTGATTAACGACCAAAAAATTTTGGTCGTCGATCGTCGTTAGTGCTTCCCTCGTTAATACTTTTAACGATGACTTTAAAATTTTCAGTCGTTACTTAAAATAACGATGAAACAAGATGTCGTCGTAATTAGTTGATTAAATAACGATGAACTACATATCATTAACGACAAAATTTTTCGTCAGTAGATTTAGAAGAACCATAAATACAAAAATTAAAATCATGATCATTAACAACCAATTTGGTTCATCGTTATTTCTTTAACGATTAACATTTTCATCGTTAATAATATTATGGATAACCTAAATATATAATTTTGTCAATTATATTTAAAATAATGTAATAAACTATTGATCACTAATATATAGTAACAACAAACTCGAATTGATATGTATTACTTCCTTTGAATACCACTCGGTCTGCGATTACACAATATAAAACATAACCTAATATCAAAAGCATCCTAAAACACATAATCTAAAAAACAATTGAGGAAACTAGAAGTTCTCATAGTAATTGATATCCGAGTACAAGCAATATTAACCAAAAAACTAAAAGGTAAGGAAGTGTTGGAACTTGAATGAGTAGTCCACATCTCCAAACAAGTCCACATCTCGCAAAAAAATAGAGAATTATTAGTAGTATCCGGACGTACGTGGATTGATTGGGTTGATTACCAAACCCCCTAACATCGAACGATTATGTGTCCCAATCAAATCCTAAGAGAGAGTTGAAGAAGGATTACCCAGTTTCAAGCTTGAAGGGGAGATCGCCGGGATCGCCGAGAACAGCGACTATGCGCGGCAGAAGGCTGCGAGCATCCAACAGCAACTACTACTGCAGCGAGATGGTTGCTTGCCCAGCCAACAGAGCTTTTGCTTGCACATAGTCTGTTGTTAGCTGCAGCAGACCTTCTACGATGAGATAACGATTGCTTGAGTTACGAGATGAAATATGTAAATTAGAGGCTGAGTCTATAGCTGCATCCGTAAAAGCTTTGGCATATGAAAATGTTCAATATGAATTCTGTTTGGGCAAGAAAGTGAGACATAAGACATTTGGTATGTGAAATCAGCCTTATCTGTTTCTTGATCTGTCTGCTCGATAGCTATTAGCGAGCTAGAATAGCACTCGTTTTTCTTTATGCTGTAAATTGGCTCAATCTTCTATTCTACCATCGGAATTTCATAGTTATGAGTCCATTGTATGAAAATTTTTGTAATTCCGCCTGGTATCTCAAGGTTTAAGGATTCATTATTTTGCTTGAAGCAAGAAGTCGGCACGATAAAGTTAGCTGTATGTTTTGCTAGACCAAATAGGTTTAAGGTTTAAGGATTCATTATTTTGGTTGAAGCAAGAAATACCCAATATGCCCCTCTTCATTCCATAGGCAAAATGTGTGAATTATCCGCTTACGCACAACACTTTGACTTGTAGTTCTCATAATAGTTCGCAATTTTACATAATTGAAAAGTGCAATTTTCAGCAAACTGTTTTCACATGATAGAACAAAAGACTTCGTACAAAAGATGAGCTTATACTTTCTAAAGCAGCTCTTATCTTTTTATAAGCGAGACTTTGACATAATTGGTACATTCAATAAACAGGACCCCATTCGGAGACTAATGAAACAAAAATAGTGCATTCGTGTGACATCCCGAATAAGAAAGTCTTTCAAGTTAGGAAGCATATTTCACAAGTTGGGATAGATGCACTAAAATACTCTCGGACAAACTTTATTACGAGAGATCGGAGATGTATCCGAAAGATATCACATACTTAAGAGCAGCTCCAACTAAGTAATATTAAACTTCCAGCTTGATTTATGGAAGTGAGTATTAACCTTGGAGAATAGGGAAGACATGTGACACATATCTATCCCCCATAACACAGACAAATAAGATCGGGGAAGACTAGCTCAAAGTGTCTTCTCTCAAAAGACGTTTAGAATAGACTTCCCAATATATTTCTAGAGATATTTACTAAGGAGGGAACAAGGGCACATGAGTTAGAGTGGATCATCTCCAACACCAAGCTGAAGAATACATGATCTATATAGATAGCTGAGAGCAACAGCGAGAATCATCCAGCCTATGATGCATGAGAATTCATTGAAATTCATTGTATTTAGCAAGTGTAACATGATAGCAACAACATGAGGTAGCAGGGAGCTGTCCCGAAACATATATTTAATCTAAAAACAAAAGCTATTAGAAAAAAGTTTGAAATAGGTATCCACTCAGGTGCAGCAGAGTGGCAGCTGGCTTATTTGTGTCTAGATAATGATGGTAACTCGGTAGGAGGTTTACGACTTTATTTTCATGAGTGCAAGTAGTGGTTGCTACCACTTTTATCGCCATCTTTTGCCCTATCCTTGAAATCCTTCCTAAGTTGGCAGAAGCCTCTTTTATGGGGTTTGTCTTTCCAATCTTACTGAATATTTTGTTGCACATAAATTCTTTAATTGAAACAACTTCTCTGCTTAATCGGGGGAATGTTCCAACAGAAACCATATTGGTGCTGTTATCATTGTCCTTAATATTTATTTTAGAGAAATAATGAAATAAAATCTCAAAAACAGAAAATTCCTCCATGGATTAAGCGAGTACGAGAAACTACTCATCTTGCCATACCCTCCAAAACTACCACAAAAGCAAGAAACATAAGTCCCAAACATTGAAAAGAAATACAAGAACACCTCAAGCCTAGAAAAAAGGAAAGAATCTATGACATACGGTTCGACTAGAAGCAAAGCAAGTTTACAAAAATCTAAAAGAGACATAAAATAAGTCCAAATGCTATAACATGCATACCTTGTGAGGAGAATCCTTCACCATACCATTGATTGCATCATCTCGAGCCTTTGATTTCTCTGAAGATCCACTCTGCATGAAAATAGCAACTGCTCCATGAATGGTAACCAAAATATACCTTAGAAATGGCAAAACTAGCGGCGAAGCACTTTATTTTCCAAAAAAGATGGCCAATGAGTAAAAACGCCTACTGAGTATCGGAAAATGACTATAGCAAACTAGTTAGCAACCACAAACACACTTGCCAACTTCCTTTTCCTATTTTTCCTTTTTTTCTTTTCTATTTCTTTTTTTAGGACCGGGGGTGGGGGTGGAGGTGGAGGTGACAAATGTAGAACATAGATATGACAAAGGCCCTCGAGTCAAAGTCACAACTCACAACCGAAGGATTTGGTATCATGCACCAAACTCCGGAAAAGGTTTAGATCAAAATAAGTTTAATGCTAGATGCACCATTTCCTGCTGACCTCATGATTTAGACGAAGAAGCAAACCAAAATGTAAGCACATACCTTGGAAAAACAACAAATGAAATATAAATTCTCAAATTTATGACCATGACTGTCAATTGCATATGGCAAAGAATGCACAAATTGCAAGACATGTTGACAAGGAAAAACACTATGGGTTGTTAGACCAAATTTCTTATTGATGTCAATAACATTTGCCATTGGCAATGTCTTTCATGATTACTGCACACTCAACAGCTTTTATAGCAAAGAATGAAGATACCTCGAGGCTGCTTTAAAGCAAAATGAAATCAACTAAAAAGACATTTTGAAGAATTATGCACACTTATACATCAAGCAACCCAGTTTGTTTGAAATGAATTGTTGGTTTACTGGTGTTCCATTTAGTTTGGTCCTCAAGCAACGAGGTGAAGTGACCTTTTTCACAGCAAGATTTGAGCAATTATTGTTTAGTTAAGAGGAACATCAAAGGGAATTACGATTGAAGAAGAAACCATTAGAAGGTTGCCAAAAGCTGTCATATAAGACTTGTGTAATGGGAATTCTATTTAACTAGACAATGTCTCTCACAGATCTACCAGTTCTAAGTAAATTATATGTGCTGCTTACGTCAATCTCTCACCTTAAACACCAGATGAATTTTTGCTGTGAAGGATAGCCATAGATTTAACACACCAACATGCCATAGAACTTCTTATACAATGCCAACGAAAGCTAAAATGTTGAACTAAACAGCTCCAACAATCAATATAATAGCCGGATCGAGAGTGTGAACCATTATAACCTGAACTCTATCTCTCTTGATTGGAACATAAATTCAGACAAGTCATAAGCAATTTTGAAAATCCAATTTCACCCAACAAAATTCAAAATCGTGGACACACAATCGCACAACATATAAAAGAATAAAGACTAAAAATCAAAGCAGAAATCAATCGAAAAATTAGGGGATAATTTGGAGAACGAAACCCTCGTACACTGGAAATCAACCGCAAAATTTGGCAGCGCGGGGTTTGGCAATGGCAAGGTTGTTGGCGGCCGGCGATTGATCGTCGGAGAGACTATGTGAATGAGGAGGGCGGAGGGTGAGGCGATCCGTGGTCGGCGATTTCGGATCGAGCATGATAGTAGCGGTGGGAGAGGGTAAGAACGAGCGCGAGAGGAGGGTGGAGGGCGAGGCGGTCCGTGGTCGGCGGAGGGCGAGGCGGTCCGTGGTCGGCGGCCGGCAATCGAGTGTCGGAGACGAGACGAGAGACCGTGAGTAGTGCGAGAGGCTGAGAGTACGTTGTGCGATTGAGAGCAAGGCGAGGGTGAGTCAATGGCGATTGTAGAAGTAGGAGAAGAAAGAAGAAGTTCTTGTAGCGATCGGTTAGCTTTTGATTTCGTGCGGTAATTTTAGATAGAGGGAAATTATAAGTAAATTTTTTATTTTATTTTTATCTTCTTCCCTCCTATTTACAATAACGACCATATTTTAAATATTAATAACGATGATTTTTATAACCCATCATCTAGTGATAATTTTTCCAATAAAATCATACGACGAAAATGCACTCTAGTGCCGATCACCTCCATTTTGTGCAAAAACACATCATTTTACTCTTTCACTCAACGAACAAGCGAGGCATGAAACCCGGGACGTTCGTACAATAAAGTTTGTGACTGGCGCCTTGTTTTCGGACTCAACTTGCTAAAACGTTGCATTTTGTTCCCAAAGGTCATCTAAAGCACGAAACCCCGGGAACTTCCACGCGACGTCATTGCTTGTCCGGTGCCGGCCTTCTCAACGCCCCACGGGATTCCCGGTTTGTTTAAGAGGATATTATCTGGTTTTCCCTTTATCTTCTCTGGGAAATCTGACCTCATTTAGTGAATTTTCGACTATCGATTGCATTACTTTTAGGTCATTTTTGTTACCTAGCTTTCCTCTATAAATAGAGGGCCTAACCCCTCACTTTGAAAGAGATCATTAACCTAGCTACATGCTACTCAAATTAGGTTAAGAGTAATTGAATGCTATATCGGTATTCTAATCCCTTGGTTCATTTTCAACTAATCATTACTCCACCAAGCATTTTATCATTCTCCTACACTACTCTACTGCCACAAATTCCGTAAAAAGCCTTCTTCGATTTTTTCATCTCTTGTCATGCTTTCAAATCCGTTCGCAATTTAAGATCAATAGGTTGGACAACCTAAGGGCGCACATTTCATTCTCAATCCCGATTATGGTTTATTTAAGTTATGTTTCTTTTATTGCTTTCGGTATGGTAAAGAAAAAATGTAATCATTTTTAATTCCTCTCTTTCCGATTTAATCTTTTATTTTTATTTTCGCCTTCTTTCGCTTCTCCTTTCGCTTTCCTCTATTGCTTTTATTTCTTGCTTTTGTATCTACTTTAACATACCTTGGTTGATTTATATTATGCATTTAATATGTTGTATGCTTGCCTTTAATACATTTCTTAAACTCACTTCTTGAATTAGTAAAGGTCGTCTATTGATGGGCGAAACGGAAGGGCTTATCCCTACGTTTCGTACCTTCGCCCGAATCTCGATTCTCGGTTCTAGATCGATGGAGTCATCTTTTCAAACCTCTTTCAAGCTTAGTTTTCTCATACCAAGATTGGAAGATTATTTCTTATTTTTGTTAGTTTTTATTCCCAAAAGCCGATCGGCGACTCCCTTTTCCTATTTTATTTCTCCTAATTGCTTCTCGACATTTCTAATTTAAAAAATAAAAAATTTAAATTAATTTTTGCCCGCCGAAGCCATAGGACTGAGACTGATTTCTTTGTCTCATCCTCATGGCCGACGCTGGTCATCGATCAGCGTAGGTTCTCGCCAGACCAGGCTGGTAACCGAGGCTTCGCTTTCGGTCCAAACTAGTTTGTAACCTTTTCACCCAAAAGCCTTGCGGTAGAATGCTACTTTCATTTTTCTACTTTCTTGAATTATGAAATAATATCATTAGACTTCTAAAAATAATTTCTAAAATAATAGATTAATAAAATCGCCAATCTTCCTTTCAAAATCAGATTACAAAAATTGAAAATCTCAATAAGAGATACACCCCCACTTTCCACATGAAATTTCAAAAATTATATTTCAAAAGAATCTTCAACAATCAAAGGGACCCGACATTTACGGGAAAGTCGAGTCCCAATCGGGTTCCACGATGAGGGCACGAGTCGTGGTTCCTACACTTATAAATGGAGAATTAGAGAGATATCTTGAAGGGGCTAGAGGTGGAAATAGGTGGTGGAAGGTACGGTGATGGAGTTGGGTTGTCGGAGTAAGCGATTTCGGATGTCGGACGGTCCCGCCCCTGCTTGACACAAAATAGAGAGAAGAGAAGAGATAAAAAAGTTTGCTAGGTAGCAACAGGGAAGCGGTGGCAACGTCTTGCTGGCGGTGATAGGGGCCAGCGAGGCTGGCCGGCAATGGCAAGGGACGAGCAATGAGGGGAGTAAAGAACGAAAGATGAGGGAAATGGAAGATAAGATTTTCTTTCTTGATGTTTTGAAAATGCAACCTCTCCACTATTAATTTAATTGGGCCGAGAGTAACCACTGCAACCAGCCCTCTAAATTCCCATTCTTCTCCTTTTTCCTTCTTTGTCTTATCAAATTTTAATATCATCTTACTATTTTTCATTCCACATGGTTAGATATATAACCACATTTGGCCAAATTTTACTTCTTGTGTGTTTTTTAATATATATAAATTATATATTTTTTTTTACTTATTATTATTTTAAATTAATTGGGTTTAGAACAAAACTTTACATTATTCGAACACATATACATTCCGTCGTACAAATATAAATTTACACAAATTACCCATTATTATTTGCGATTTGTGTTTGCTTTTTTGTTTTATTTCACTTTCGTATTAGTACGCAACTTATTGCTCTTAAACAGTATTAATACGATACAATACAAATTTAAAATAATTAAATATGATTAAGTTTCAGGATGTTACATTAACTCTCTTACATTATTAAGAATATTACATCCACCAAGCATCAATCATTATATCCATCAGAATACTCTAAGAGCATCCCTAATAAGAAATATCTCACTTTAATCCCACTTGTTCCATATCATCAAGTACATCAATAAACAAATAAAAGTATAACTGGTACCAAAAAGGGCACACAATTCCACAATAAGTAGAACAATTTTTAACAATGTACAGCCCCACTTTCTTTCTCCTCCATTCAGTTTGGACAAGTCGTACTTTTAGTCTACTTTTGAGTTCTCATGTCTCACTTTAATTTTCCACAATAAGAAAATAATCTCACATGTTTTCCTACAATTGAGTGAGACCAAAATGAGACCTTATTGTGGATGCTTTAAGTTCCACTTTAGTCCCAGCAAAATGTGAGAAGGCAAGTGGACAATTATACATATTATGTAAAATTAAAAGTGGGGAATGTACAGCCAAATTTGAGACCAAATTTGGGATATCCAAATATCTCAAGTGGGTTAATTGCAATTATCCTGGTAAATGTGGAATGTCCAAAAATGTCATCCTTATGATGGAATTTTATCCCATTTTGGTACCACTTATACCTTAATTTTTTTATTAATATATTTAATGAAGTGGAACAAGTGGGAGTGAATTAGGGATCCCCTTATTATTGATGTTATAATATATTAATTTTCAAAGCAATCAATCCCTTTTTCTTTTTTAATAAAATACTTAACACGTCTTCTATTTCCCTAAATCATAATCTTGGTTTTCATCTCAAATTTACTATTAGTTTCCACAAAATTTGTTCTTACAATGTCATTGTTTATACTGGAATCTAATCATTTTTGCTCTTAACAACAACTCTAAATATGACTTAACTATATCAATCTTCATAAATATCTCAAAATGCTCAAATATAAATGTGTATACTTGAACCAAACAATCTTCTTACCCTTTAAAATTCTTCATTTGTTTCAATAACTTAAAAGGACATGTACCCTTATTACGAATGTAAAACTCCAATCAATGAACAATAATCATGATATCAAGGTGACATCTAAGATCAAAACATTACATAAATAGACCATAAAAGAGCTAATCAACTTAATATAAGCAATTGTAATGTTCTTAATGTTCAATAACTTTCATTTTCCTCCAACATTATGCACACTATGTTTATTCACATAATTATCAATATAAGGATTAAATTTTATCTCTTTACATATTATCTCTTATGTATTCACCGAGACAAAAACATATATCCTACAGATATTTTACATAACATGTCATATTCAATTCCTAACATACAATAAATGTTATATATTAGTATTTTATTTATTTTTTTAAATCAAACACAATCAAATAGTACAATTAGGTGTAGCCATTACTAACCGCATTCACTAAGATTATTGTGGCGTTTGGTTGGATGTAATGCAATAGAGGTGTAATGTAATCAACTATGTAATGTAATTAGGTATGTAATGTAATGGGATAACAAGTACATTACCATGTTTGGTTACATAAAAAGTGTAATGTAATCACAAAGGTAATGGATTATTTTAATGGAAGAAAATAGTAATTAAATTATTGTAGTGGAGGTAAATGTTATCTAAATAAATATTTGAGCAAGATATTTAAATTTGAGCTTTTTAAAATATTTTTATAAATAATCAAGTTTTATTTCTTTCGTGAGAATATCAATTATATTATTCTAATGGCTATAAATATCGTAACAAAGATAAATGTTATCCACACAAAAATATTTTAAATTCGAAATCATATTTGAGATTTTTTTAATCTTTTCTATCATATTTTTCAATTTTAAATTTTTTGGTGGCAAAAAAGAACAACCGGATTATTCTATAATGGCGATAAATGTTTGTCGTAGTTAAGATAAATGTATCCAAATAACAAAATTTTAAACTCTAAATTTATAGTTGAGATTTTTTTAATCTCTTCTATCATATAATTAAGTTTTGAATTTTTTTCATTGATAAAAGAATACCAACTAAAATTATTTTATTGATGATAAATATTTATTGAATTAAAGATAAATTAAAAAAATTAAAGATAAATGTTAACAAGTAAAAGAAATTGATCAAAAAAATTTAATTTAAGCTTTTTTATCTTTTTAATTGAATAGTTAAATTTTGACCTCAAAATGTTGAAGTTGGATTTTTCTCTTAATGACCAACCGATCATATTATATATTAAGATAATAAAAGAAAAAAATCAAGTTTTTTTCTTAAATTGATGAATTTTTTGCTTGCGAAGGAGGAGGGAGAAAAAGGATATGGAATAGAGAGAGAGGGGGAGAGAGGGAGAAAATTATTGGAAGTGTGTTAAAATTTGATCACAAAGATGGATGTAATCATGATTGTTTAGTAAATGTTCAAGTAATTGTAATTGCATAGGTAGAGGTTAATGTGATTACAATGCAATTTTAATTGCATTACAAACTTGTAACCAAACATGCTAATGTAATGACCATTACCACTTTGATTGCATTACCAATTTGATTACATCCAACCAAACATGCCCTATTGGTTTCCATATATACTTGGTTATAAATAGACAAGTGTTATAAGAGTAAAGTATAAGAAAAAGGATGTGTTTCTAATATGCTTAACAATAACTATTATTTGTGTCTATAAGAAATAATATTGAAGTCTCCAAGATTATAATGGAACATAATGAACGTTTTAAGAATCACCACGATATGTCATCAAGGATATGTAGGTGTAACAAATGAAATAATATGTAATGGACTTAATGTCCTATTTTCTTGTACCACTTAATGACATTGACTTGCACTCATAGGATTCGAAGCTTATAGTGACTCTAAACCTTGGCTTTGATGTCACGGTTGTAATGTCTTAAACCCCATAATCATCTGTCTAGTCTTAATGATTAATTAATGCCCCACACCTTTTAAATATTATGCACTCTCTTATTTAGTTGGTGAGGATCTCTAGATTGCTCTTATAACTTCTTATGAATGCTATAAGATCATTGATTATTATCACTATAAGAAAAATGATGTTTTGTAGCGAACATTTTGTGGCAAATTTAAAGTCGCTACAATATTTTTAAAAATCTCAAAATATTTGTGGCAATACAAAATTTGCCACAAAATGGGCAGCCTGTAATGGCAATTATTTAAAATTGCTACAAATAATTCTAATTTTTTTTACAGGTATAAATTTTAGCTTATTAAATTAGAAATTGTAATACCCGAATTTTATTTTGGGTAATTATATGAGTTAAATTAATTAATTAGTTTCAATTAAATAAATTAGGCCGAATAACTAAAATATATACGTGGATATATATTCATAGTATTATTTAAGCAAATTATCATAAGTTGTGTAGTTTTAATTAGTAAAATATATTAATATCTTTCTCTTGATTTTCCATCCGGATCCAAATAAATAGAAGCTTAAGACGAATTATCCTACCTATTTTGAATTCGAACCTATATTGCACCTAACCAAAACAAAAGAAAAAGGAAAAGGGGGAAAGGGCAATTAAGTGTCGATTAATTTAGTGTAAAGTGGGGATTCGGTGTCATTAACCGAACTAAGCAGAGAGAGAGAGAGAGAGAGAGAGAGAGAGAGGAGAGAGATGGAGAAGCAAAAACCAAATAGAGCAAGCAAGGGAAAGCGAGGGAGTGAAACAGAAATCGAGGCCAAGAGAGCGATAGAGAGGGAAGTTCGAGGAGACAGAGGCGGAAGAAAAGATTGGGAGATGGAGCAAGAACCAGCGAGGATGAACGAGAATGGGAAAGTGAGAACGGGAACTAGGAACCCGAGGCGTGAACGAAGAGGAAGAGAGGGAAAGGTGACCGAAGCGAGAGGAGAAAGGGACAGAGAAAGCAAGCAAGAACGACAGGCGAGAGAGGCTGGGAAGAGGGACAACGACGAGAGGGAGAGGAAAGCAACGAGCAAGAAGGCGAGAGACCGGACCGAGAAATAGAGCGCGTGAGACAAAGAGGAGGTAGAGACGAGAGGAAGAGAAGGATGAAAAAGGGGAGGGGCCGAGTTCCAAATCAATTGTTCAAACCCTAGAATTCGAGGTGGATAATTCAACTCTTGAATTAATGAAAATCCGAGCCCGAATGGATTTGTTGTTAATTATCCGAATTGAGATGAGAATTTAAGTTTATGGTTTGCTTGAATTTATCATGTTTGTGATTGAATATCAGTTTAGAATATATTGAATAGTTGATTTTGTGAAATTGTGGGATGACCTAACCTATGGAGTAAGTGTGAATTGAAAATTGTGGAATTGAATTGAATATAAGGACTATTGTTTGTTTGCGATTATTGTGGCTAATTGGAAACTAGATTAGTGAATTGACAAGTTAGGTAGACGTAATATGAGGATTTGAGGCAAATACAACAATTTGTGATGAGTTGGAACTCA
This sequence comes from Talinum fruticosum, assembly GCA_021018815.1. Classification (NCBI taxonomy): domain Eukaryota; kingdom Viridiplantae; phylum Streptophyta; class Magnoliopsida; order Caryophyllales; family Talinaceae; genus Talinum; species Talinum fruticosum. Next base: position 2,905,752 of record JAITYX010000003.1, on the reverse strand, counting down.
TTGGGTTGAAATTCTAACTGTTTGTGATGGTTGGGGTTATTGTGGCTCGTGTGAAATAGAATAAGAAAATTGACAGATTTAGGGACAAAGTATGAAAAAGTAAGTTGAATAGCGAGTTGTTGTGGTGAGTTGATTATGGCACGGGATAATTAAATTCTTGTGATTTCGAATTTCTCCGAATTGCGATTGAATTAAGTTTAATGAGACATTTAATGAGACATTGTAGTTTGGAGTATAAAAGGGAAACGTGAAATTGGAGTATAGAGGTTCAAAATGAATTCGAGGAACAGTAAGTTGGTGCTCTTTAGGAAATGGAATAACTGAATGAAGCCTATGAATGAAACTTGAGCTTGAAGGCACCTGCTTGAAATGAACTAGATGTTAGGGTCTTTAACTATCTATGTGAATTATGAGGATTTTGCGTAAATTAACAAGTTAGAATGCGTACATATTGGTAAATGCGCGATTTAAGGGTGAATTATTATTAAAGGAACTTACATATGAAAGAAAAGGAAAAAGGAAGCTGCACATTTGAGTACGCTAATAGTCTTCATTACGAAAAGCCCTGTGTTGTGATTGATCAATGCAAACAGTCTAGGCCGAATATGACTCACATAGGCAATTCTTAATTTTAGTTAGTCAGCTGTTGGATAGGGTTTACGGGGTCCTCCACACATGTAAATAAGCTAATAAAAAATGTGTGAAATAATATTAAAGCTGCCTTAATATTAGACACCAAATATTAAAAAACTATCCAAAAAGAAAAAAGTTTGCTATAACTAAGAACTCAAGGTGCTAAATTTGGAATCCATGATGGGACAACCTTGTTCTTCATTAATAATCATCTTTTACTACATGTTAAACTTGTCCAAAGCCCTAATAGCCTCAAATTGAGCAGCAAATTAAAAAAAAAGGAATTTTTGGGCATCCAAGACTGAAAGTGGCCAAAGAGCACGAGTTTAGAAACACTTGCGCCAAATCTTCTCTAGTGACTTTCTAGGGGTGAAAATTAGCATGGGGGACAAAAGAAACCTTTACTTTGATTGTGGATGAGGTCGGACATACTTACAAGCCCTGTGTTGTGACTTATTAATGCAAACAGACCTAGGCTAGAATGTTGCTCACTTAGGCAATTCTTGATTTTAGTTAGCCACTTGCTTTATAGGGTTTAGGGATTCCTCCACACATGAAAATAAGCTAATAAAACATGTCTCGAAAACAATATTAAAGCTGCCTTAATATTATAGCCCAAGAAAGAAAAAATTGTCCAAAAATGAAAAAATTATGCTATAACTAAGAACTCAAGGTGTTAAAATTGAAATCCATGCTTGGGACAACATTTTTCTTCGTTGATAATCATATTTTACTACATGTTAAACTTGTACAAAGCCTTAATAGCCTCAAATTAAGCAGCACATAAAAAAAGAAGAAACATTTCCGCTAAATCTTCTCTCTCGACTTTACGGGGCTGAAAATTGGGAAGGGGACAAAAGAAATATTTACCTTGATTGTGGGTGAGGTGAGACACCCTTTTAGGTCCTATGTTGTGACAAATCAATGCAAACAGACCTAGGTCGGAATGTGGCTCACGTAGGCAATTCTTGATTTTAGTTAGTCGGCTTCTTCATAGGATTTAGGGAATCCCCGCATATGTAATTAAGCTAATAAAACATGTCTAAAATAATATTAAAATTGCCTTAATAATAGAGAGCCAAACTGAAAAACTTATCCAAAAATTTAAAAATAAAAAATTGTTATAACTAAGAACTCAAGGTGGTAAAATTAGAATTCATGCTTGGGACAACCTTTTTCTTTGTTGAAAATCATCTTTTCTTACATGTTAAACTTATTCAAAACCTTAATAGCCTCAAAGCTGGGCAACAAGAAAAAAAATGGAACTTTTGGGAAGCCATGGCTGAAAGTCAACACTTACGCCAAATCTTATTTAGTGACTTTCTACAGCTAAAAATTGGCATGGAGACAAAAGACACATTTACCTTGATTGTGGATGAGATGAGACACCTTTTTCAGGTCTTATGTTATGACAAATCAATGCAAATAGTTTAGGCCAGAATGTGGCTTACTTATTCAAATCTTGATTTTAATTAGTCACCTTCTTCATAGGGTTTAGGGGTCTTTCATACATGTATTTAAGCTAATAAAATATGTAAAAAATAATATTAAATTTGTCTTAATATTATAGACCAAAAATGACAAAATTGTGCAAAAATAAAAAATTGTGCTTTAATTAAGAACTCAAGGTACTAAAATTGGAATCCATGTTGGGATAACCTTTTCCTTTTTTGATAATCATCTTTTAGTACATGTTAAACTTGTCCAAAACCTTAATAGCCTAAAACTGAGCCCCAAAAAGAAAAAAAATAAAAGAATTTTTGGGCAACCTTGGCTAAAAGTGGACAAAACTTCTCTAGTTACTTTCCGGGGCTGAAAATTGGCATGGGGATAAGAGACACATGTACCTTGATTGTGGACAAGGTGAGACACCCTTTCAAGTCCTATGTTGTGACAAATCAATGCAAATAGCCTACGTCGGAATGTCGTTCACGTTGGCAATTCTTGATTTTTGTTAGTCACCTTCTTCATAGGATTTAGGGAATCCTCCACACATGTAATTAAGCTAATAAAACATGTCTAAAATAATATTAAAGCTGCCTTAATATTAGAGAACAAAAATGAAAAAATTATCCAAAAACTAAAAAATACTTTGTTATAACTAAGAACTCAAGGTGGTAAAATTAGAATTCAAGCTGGGACAACCTTTTTCTTTGTTGACAATCATCTTTTCCTACATGTTAAACTTATTCAAAACCTTAATAGGCTCAAAGCTGGGCAGCAAGGAAAAAAAAAAAAGGAACTTTTGGGCAGCCTTGGCTGAAAGTGACTAACACGAGCACAACTTTAAAACCACTTGCGCCAAATTTTCTTTAGTGACTTTCTGCAGCTGAATATTAGCATGGGGACAGAAGACACCTTTACCTTGATTGTTGATGAGACGAGACACCTTTTCAGGTCTTATGTTACGACAAATCCATGCGAGATAGTTTAGGCCAGAATGTGACTTACTAATTCAAATCTTGATTTTAGTTAGTCACCTTCTTCATAGGGTTTAGGGGTCTTTCACACATGTAATTAATCTAATAAAACATGTATAAACACAATAGTAAATTTGTCTTAATATTATAGACTAAAAATGAAAAAAATTTGCAAAAATAAAAAATTGTGCTTGTAATTAAGAACTCAAGGTACTAACATTGGAATTCATATTGGAACAACCTTTTCCTTTGTTGATAATCATCTTTTAGTACATGTTAAACTTGTCCAAAGCCTTAATAGCCTAAAATTGAGCACCAAGAGAAAAAAAGAATTTTTGGGTAACCTTGGCTAAAAGTGGACAAATCTTCTCTAGTGACTTTCCGGGGTTGAAATTGGCATGGGGACATAAGACATCTTTACCTTGATTGTGGACAAGGTGAGACACCCTTCTAAGCCCTATGTTGTGACTAATCAATGCAAACGACTAAGGCCGAATGTGCCTCACTTAGTCAATTCTTGATTTTAGTTAGTCACCTTCTTCATAGGGTTTAAGGGGTCCTCCACACATATAATTAAGCTAATAAAACATGTCTAAAATAATATTAAAGCAGCCTTAATATTAGAGACCAAAATTGAAAAAATTGTCTAAAAAAAAAAATTCTACTATAACTAAGAACTTAAGGTGGTAAAATTGGAATCCATGATGGGACATCCTTTTTCTTTGTTGATAATCATCTTTTACTACATCCTTGTCCAAATCCTTAATAGCCTTAAACAAAGCAACAAATAAAAAAAAAAAGAAGGAATTTTTAGGCAGCCTTGGCTGAAAATGGCCAGCACGGCATAGTTTTGGAAACACTTGCACCAAATCTTTTCTAGTGACTTTCTAGTGCTCAAAATTGGCATGGGAACAAAAGACACCTTTACCTTGATTGTGGATGAGGTGAGACACCCTTCCAAGCCCTGTGTTGTGACTGATAAATGCAAACATCCTTTAACTAAACTGTTATTTCTTTGAAATTATATTATCTCATACACTATGAACTTTTTAATCCAAATAGCATGCTTATATAGACTAACATTCATTAAAATTTTATGTTATAGGTACACGATTCTTGCTGCAGATTTAAGATTTGAAGCGAAGAAGGAAAAAGTCTTAAAGATGAAAGATTCTTTTTATTATTTCTTTCTTAGAATAAATGTAGAAGATTTGATGGAATGATTTTGTGTTTTCTTTTATATGTCAAGAAATTTAAACATAGACATTACTTGTCTCATAAGATTTGAGTAATCTTAGCTTATATGGTATTTATATTAACGAATTATCATTTTCAGATTGATTTCACTTGGTTTAATAACTTATTAATGTATTATTATAACCATAAGCTCGGTTTGCTAAATAATTGTCAATTAGAAATACTAAAACAAAATAATAATAATAATAATAATAATAATAATAATAATAATAATAATAATAATAATAATAATAATAATAATAATAATAATAATAATAAGAAGAAGAAGAAGAAGAAGAAGAAGTCGAAGTCATCCGAAATAGTTAAATTGCCACAATATATATTAAAATTAAAATTAAAATATAGTCATAACAATATAATTTGCTACTAATATAATTTTTTTGTAGCAAACAATGACTTTGTAACAAATGTAACTTGCTACAAGTAGCAAGTTATAGTAGCAAAATAATAGTTTGTGTCAAGTTACCATTTGCCACAAAAACGTAACATTTGTGGCAATTTTAAATTTACAAGAAAAGACTTTTGTAAGCGAAGACTCGGGCACCGTACAACACTTTCTGAGATGTATGAACGGAATCGGGTATAATAATTGCTTACTTATAGAGTTTTGATTCCAAGGCATTCTTTGTACCTTAGAAACTTTTCCGAGTGATATGGTATCTTATCTAAGTGATATGGTATCTTATCTAAGTGATACAGACACTTACTTCATGATTTTCTTGCTTATTCTTGAGTGACTCGAAAACGTATATGAGTGTCTCACTCGGTTCCGAGTCCCTCACGTGCTTAGATATATCGTTCAATGTTTAGACTAGTTTTCCACTCGGATCCGACTTCATGTTATTTGTTCTATCCTGCTGAAGTCGGTGCTTCTAGTCTAATTCATGCTTAGTCTATATCAAGTTATTTCACTCTAATATTCTTCATGTAACTTGATTCTTCGCTTAGACTAAGTCGAGATGGAATTTTGAGTTACATGGATATTAGACTCGAGAAAATTCCATTTCTTTTCGACTCGAGATAATTAGTTGCTTAATCATCATAATTATTTTATTATCTGTGTCTAATCTTGGACCAAAGTATTTTATACTTTGAGAACCAAAAATTGATTTACTTTTGTAGGTTATTCAATTGAGGATACACTTTTCAAACTACAAAAGTAGCCTGAGCTTCGAACGTCAAATCACCAGCGAGACATGGCTTTTCACCTTCTCTCTTGGAACGCCAAGCTTAACGGTGGTTTCCACCTTATCTTTCAAGACACCGCCGAGTGGTTTTGGGACTTCCAAGAGAGTTAAATCGTTGTCCAACGTTCATATCACAACGGATACTTTACGAGTGACTTAGAAAGCTTTTGTCAACGATCACAAAGAACTCTCGGTCAGCGAGATGAAGATAACGGCTACTCTGCTTGGTCATCTATAAATAGAAGCCAACTCACAAGACTTGAAGATTGCCGAATTTATTGTTAATACACGTACTTGAGCAAAGTCATTGTATTTACTCTCAATATTCTACTTACAACTCCCACACTTGTAATTCATTACTTTCTCGGTTGTAAGGTCTTGTACTTAGTTACAAACACTTTCTTACTTTCTCTGTAAGGTCCCTTGACTAAGTCTGTAAAGGTTAACTCGGCTTAGTTGTCCCTAACTTGTAAGGGTTATCTCAGCTAGGAAGTACTAGATCGAGATAAGGGAATTTACGAGTCTAGGAAAACTTGTAAAGAGTTGTCTAAGGGAGCAACTTGGGTTCGATCGGTTCACGGTATTTTGTGGACTCAAAATAGTGAATTTGACTTCGTGCTTGGATTAGCACGGTCCGTGGTTTTCAGCCCTAGGAGGGTTTCCACGTAATCTCTAAGTGTTTACTTTACGAGTTCATTCTAGACTCGGACTGTCTTAAAGTCTTTATTTAATTCACCACTTTACTCTAAGCGGCGTTTACGAGTCCATATCTTTCGACTCGAGAATCCATCTCTATATTTTATTTGGCAAAAGAGTTTGAATTTCTACGAAAATCCTTTTTAACCCTATTCACCCCCTCTAGGGTGACTCGGACTCGCCCGAGCAAACCTTCAATTGGTATTAGAGCCTAGCCTTTCGAAAGGATCTAACCATCCAAAGGTTTAAAGATCAAATGGCTTAGAACACCGGAGAGTTCGATGAAGGAAGATCTTCCACTGGACCACCAAAATTCAAAGGATCAAACTTTGGGCACTTGGAAGAAACTCATGGAATGTTTCCTTGTGGATCATGATGAAGATGTATGGGAAATCATACAACAAGGAAACTACATTCTAATGAAGACAGAAGAATTGAGAATCATTCCAAAGACAAAGGCCGAATTTACTCCTGGTGAAGTGAGAAGTTCAGGAAGAACTTTAAGGCTATGAACATTCCGATGTGCGCCATTAGCTCGGAAGAATACAATCGGGTGTCGCACTGCGACTCGAGCAAAAGAACTGTGGGACACGGTTGTTAACACTTACGAAGGCACCAGCCGAGGTCGGACAAGCGAAGATCGGCCGGTATCTTCATAAATACGAGTCTGTTTAAAATGGAGCCAGAAGAAAACATCACTCGGATGTTCATTCAATTTCTTGAGATTACCAACAATCTCAAATCACTTGGGTAAGAAGATTTCCCACAAGGAAATGTGCGGAAAGATACTCGAAGTCTACCCAAGAGAAGATGGGGTCCCAAGGTAACGGCCATAGAGGAAGCTCGGAACCTTTCACTCTTAAAGCCGGACGAGCTCATCGGAAAGCTCCTCACACACGAAATCCACCTAGAAGAGGAGGATGCTGAGGGCGTACCAAAAGGAACATAGCACTGAAAGCCTCGAGAATCCAAAGAAGTAAACTCGAGCTCCTCGACTCGGAAGACGATCCCATGGCAGCGATTGCTAGAGGCTTCAAGAGAATAATGAAGCACAAAAGATGGGATAAAAGGCCCAAAGAAGAATTCTACAAGAAAGACAAGAGGGACGAGAAAAGTTAAGTATTCTTCACCTTAAAAGTTACTCTTATCTAAGAATTACGGATGTTTTGAGTGTGGCGACAAAGACCATATTATCAAAGAGCTGTCCGAAAAGGAAAAGGGACAGAAAGAAGAAGAAGGCTATGATGGCAACATGGAGCGATAAAGACTCATCGAGAAGATGACGAGGACTCGAGACGACTTGAAATGTCCGATGGCAATCTCGACTCGGAAGCTGAAAAGGAGTCGGACTCATAATCGGACAATGAGGAAACTAACCCTCAAGAGGTAATTGATTACTTCCTCAAATTCTCCAAAGTTGATTTAGCTAAATACATTTTTACTTTGGAAGAAAAGTCCAATTCGATTCTTCTAAATTCAAATAACAACTTGAGTCAATTTCTTACGAGAGAACTTCTTTGAAAAATGAATTGGAAAAGCTGAGACTCACACTCGAGAGAACTCAAGACTAGTGCTCAAACTAATGAGGCCGAGTCCGAGTTACTCGAGGAAAGAAAATGAGCAACTAAAACGAAGCTCACTGAGTCTCAAAATCTGATCTTAAAATTTACTCAAGGTCGGAAAAACCTTGACATGCTCTTAGGATCATAATGTGTCTCTTTTCGAAAAGAAGGTCTTGGTTTCAACAAAGAGGAGGAATCCAATTCCTACTCGGAATTATTCAAAAAGGATTCCGGAACTATAAAGTTTAGGAAAGCTGAGCACGGTCGCATTCACATAAATGAAGAAACGACTAAGCCCAAAGCTGTTTACAAAGGAAACCATTTTCTCCTGCTTCAAAAGGAAAGGTTTTCAAAAAGAAAGAGACACGAGACTTAGTTCTCTACAAGGAAGACTTAGAATCGAGACAAAACCCAAAGTCATTCAAATGCGGGTTCGAAAAACCTTCTTCCTCAATGTTACTTGGGTTCGTTAGAGGAAGTGAGAAGGGTTAGATTCTCTCGTTTTGCGGAGTCACTCGGAAGATATCAAAGGACACTGGTACCTTGACGGTGGATGTTCACGCCACATGTCGGGAGATGCGGGACTCTTTTACGAGTTGGAAAAACATAAATGAGGAAAGGTCACATTTGGAGATGATAGCGAAGGCAAGATAGTTGGGATAGGCAAGATTGGAAAAGGAAGCACTGCAGTCGAGTCCAGTCTACCTTGTCAAAGGATTGAAATACAATTTGCTCGGCATCTCTCAACTGTGCGATAAAGGTCAAGAGGTAAGATTTACTCGGACCAAGCTGTTACATTTCTAATGTTACCACCAAGGAGATCAAGCTTTCGGGTAAAAGATCGGGTGACACCTACATCATCTCTCTTTCGACCCAAGTCGGAATTTGTCTTGCTTAAAAGCATCTCTTCACGATGACTCATGGACATGGCATCGTAGATTAGGCCATATTAGCATGCATACTATCAAAAATTGGCATCTCATGGTGCAGTTAGGGGTTTGCCTAAGCGTGTTTTTTAGAAAGACAAAGTTTGTGAAGCATGCACCGAGAGGAAACAAGTCGAGATCATCATTCAAATCTCTGAAGACGGTTTCCACATCCAAAGTGCTTGAGCTACTGCATATGGATTTATGTGGTGAAATACATGTTAAGAGCCTTGGAGGTAAATCATACATATTTGTTATTATTGATGATTATTCTCGATTTACCAGGTGTGTTTTCTTAAGCACAAAAATGAAGCTTTCAAGGAGTTCAGCAAGCTCTGCAGAAAAATTCAAGTTGAGTCTCGGACTCGGATCTAGAGGATTCGAACCGACCATGGAAGGGAGTTCGACTACTCGGAATTCTCGAGTTTTGTGACAAAAATGGCATCTCTCACAACTTCTCGGCACCCAGAACTCCTCAACGAGAATGGAGTAGTAGAGGGAAAGAATAGAACCCTTGAAGAAATAGCAAGGACGATGATGATTGAGTACAATTTGCCTTACTATTTACGGGCGAGAGGCGATCAACACAGACCAACTATACTCCGAATAAATGCCTCATTAGACCCATTACGAAGAAAACACCTTATGAGCTCCACAAAGGGTAGAAGCCAAATATTTCCTATTTCGGACCATTCGGATGTAAGTACTACGTTCACAACAATGGTAAGGATCACCGACCAAGTTTGATGCTCGGTCGAGATGAAGATATTTTCTTGGATATTCTTCTCACAGACAAAGCTTATCGCATTTTCAATAAGAGAACTAACAAAGTGGAAGAGAGCATCCACGTTGTGTTTGACGAGCTTGAACAGGAGAAACCAAGTGAGTCTTCATACTCGAATTGAAGCTCGGTAGAGATGATGACGAAGCTGAGCCCACAGAGACTCGGACTCAGCCGGCTCGGAATGAAGTCACTCGAGAATGAAACGACTTAGAATGAGACAACTCAAGAGCTCACTCAGAGTGAACAAGCCAATGAAGAAGATCACTCGGAACAAACTTACGAAGATCAAGCGAGTTCAGCCCACAAATCTCGTGAATCGGAGAGCGGTAAAGCATTCCAGGTTCACCTCTAGTCATCCCTAGAGAACATAATATCCGATATCAACAGTGGGGTAAGAACTCGTTCCTCTCTTCAAAATCTGTGTGCATTCACTACATTCATTTCATTAACTGAACCCAGAAATACATTAGAGGCCCTTAATGAACCTGAATGGGTAGAGTCCATGCAAGAGGAACTCAATCAATTCGAAAGAAACCAAGTCCGGACTCGACCAACCGACCTTCGACCACCCGAGTTATAGGAACCAAATGGGTTTTCAAGAAGAAACTGGATGATGGTGGAGTGGTAGTCGAAACAAGGCTAGACTTGTGGCTCAAGGTTACAATCAAGAAGAAAGAATTGATTGTGGGGAAACTTTTGCACTGTTGCCGAGAATCGAAGCTATTAGAATCTTGTTGGCATTTACATCCGAGCATACATATTAAATTATATCAAATGGATGTTAAGTGTGCATTTCTCAATGGTTTTATTAAAGAAGAAGTCTATGTCGAGCGAGCCTCCTGGTTTTGAAAACTCAGAATTTCCAAATCATGTTTTCAAACTTCAAAAGACTCTCTATGGTCTTAAACAAGCTCCTCGAGCTTGGTATGAAAAGACTGAGCAATTACTTGGTTCAAAATGATTTCAAAAGAGGTCGGATCGACAAGACTCTCTTCATAAAGACCAAGGGAAAGAGTTCCTTATTGTTCAAATATATGTTGATGATATTATCTTCGGTGCTACTAATGAATTTACGTATCGAGAATTTTACGAGTTGATGAGTCGGGAATTCCAAATGAGTATGATGGGAGAACTCAATTTCTTCCTTGGTTTACAAATCAAACAAGACAAAGATGGGATGTATGTCCATCAATCCAAGTACACCAAGGAACTGCTGAAGAAATACAAACTTCAAGATGCAAAGCATGCATCTACACCCATGAGCGACGAGTATAAAGCTTGACTCGGACGAGAAAGGTAAAGCAATAGATCAAAAACTTTATGGAGATATCTTACGGGCACTAAGAATTTAGGTCTATGGTATTCCGAGAGACTCGGAACCGACCTTCAATGGATACTCGAGATGCGGACTACACTTGGATATAAAGTTGATAGAAAGAGCACATCCGTAGCTTGCCAATTTCAGGTCAATCCCTAATATCTTGGCACTCAAAGAAGCGAGAACTCGGTAGCTCTATCAGCTGCTGAAGTTGAGTATATTATAGGCTGGAGCGTGTTGCGCTCAGATTTTATGGATAAAACAACACTTGAGAGATCTTGGACTATCTTTTCAATCGGTTTCAATCAAGTGTGACAATCGAGTGCAATCGGCATCACCAAGAATCTAGTCCGGCACTCGAAAACAAAGCATATCGAGGTGCGATATCACTTCCTAACAGACCATTACGAGAAAGGTGATATTGAACTTGAGTTCATTCCTACTAATCTTCAATTAGCTGATATTTTTACTAAGCCTCTTGGTGAAGATCGGTTTTGCTTTATTCGGAATGAGCTTGGTACGTTAAATGCTTAATTATATGCTATTATTATTCATTGCATGCTTACGTGTTATGTGTTTTCAAATTATTGATAACCATTAGCTCGATTGATTCGAGTAATACTCGGTTAGTAGCTATTTCCTGTTTCGAGTCACTCAGAAATCTATCCGAGTCACACTCGGACGTAGAGAAAATCTTGGGCATCAAATTTTACGAAACTATCTCTAGAATAGTGGAGAGTTTTGGAATATATTTTCAAAATCTTTTTCTCTCTCTCTCTCGAGCACTGTGATCGGACGATAGCCAGTGGATCTCTAACCGCTGAAATCTTAACCGTTGAGATGAGAACCGTCACACCGGTCTACGATGGCTCGATGGACAAGCCGAGTCGGAACGGAGTTATACTTAAACGGATAGTTGACGGGCGTGTATTTTTTTATAAATAGCGCTTATTCATCTTCGTCTCGGTATTCTACATTTCATCTCTTTCAAACGAAACTTTTCGCGGAAGATTTACGTACACAGTGATCTTTGAACTTCTTGAGCGACGTAAAGGCCATCTCAAGTAAGTTTCATCTGCTCTCATCTCTTTCTTCTACTCTTTTTGTTTCATCTCATCTACTTCTTCCTCTCTTCTCCTACTCAAAAGTTTCATCTTTCACTCTCTCTCTCACAATGCCTAAGAGAGGTAACCACCCCGACTTTCAGGTCTCCTCCTCCTCCAAAAGCCTCGCACCAAAACTCCAGAAAGCTCAACCCCCTCCAAACCCATTGTCACCCGGCACCTTGCGTCTGGACGACAAGTTCTTTCCTACAACCAAATTCTCTTGGTTGGCTGACATTCAAACCATCGGGGCATACAACTTTCTTTGTTTCAGCGAGTTCATCTATCCCGAACTCGTTTACGAGTTCTACACTCACCTCACCCACTCGAAGGTGTCCTAACCTCCGGGGTTCAAAATGTAACCGTTCGCATCGACACCTCTCTCCTCCACCGCTTGTTCAAGGTCTCCTCTCTCTTCTTGAATAGCAACCCCATTCCTTTCACTGAAGTCGCCAGACGACTTCTTTGAAAAGTTCGCTAAAGAGTTTCTGAGTCACGAAAAAATTTTCGGTGACTCGGTTGAAGATCGAAGTACGCCTTCTTTGCTTTCTGCGATGAGAACCTTTTTCTCTCGGCATTCCAGCGAGGAGAAACCCTAACTCCAAGCATCGAAAGCTCTTTTTGACATTCTTGAGGGCTATGAAGTAGACCTCTTCCCCTCAATAATTGAGCGGATGGCGGCTGTGCCAGCTCGACTCCAAACCAAGAAGTACACCTCTCTTCCCTTCGGTGCTCTTCTCACCCTTGTCTTCAAACAATTCCAAGTTCCCCTCCCCTCGGACCCAAACGCCGTATGCCGAGGCTGCCGTTGTTGTCGGCAAAAAGAACTTCGAGGGTACGGATACCGGAAACTCAACCTGGTGTGCGGGTGCACAACTTCGGAGCTGAGGCCACCTTCTCCGCCTCGGACTCATAAATCAACCCCTCTCTCTCTCCCTCTCCACCTATTGGTGCCTCCACCTCAGGTGCCTCAAAATCTTTCTCTGCTATTTTGTCCCCTATTTTTATGGACAAAATCAGCTCACGTGTCCTCTGCTTTCCAGGACACGCTCCGGTCTTTCAAACTTGTCCTCCAAAACATGAACATCAACCAAAAGACCGCCCAATCCCAAATCCGAGAGCGGCAGTCTCGGTTCTTGAGATGAAGGCACCGATGAAGGACCGGAAGGAGCTGGTTGAGCTCCTCAAAGAGAGAAGGTCCAAGGCGGCTCGGGACCATGGTGACTCGGACGCGTCGAAGCGTCTTCGAGCCCAAGTCCGACCTCCTCGGACAGCGGGGAAGAAGAAGAAGAAGCTACGAGATGCGAGAAGCGAGACGCCGAGGAGCTGCGGCTGAGGCGGCTTTATCCGAGCAAGGGAGGAACACAAAGAAGAAGCAGTGGGAAGCGATGAGGGTCGAGCTGCTCCACAAGCCCAAATAGCTATACTCGGCTCGGACAGCGATGCTGGGTGGGTCGAAGACCTAGCTGCACCGGCGGGTCGAGACGAGCAGCCCCTCTAGCTACCCGGGTTCAAAGGGAAGAACCCCTTGATCCACTCGTTACGGGTCGGCCACTCCGAGCTGAGCCCTTGACGGCAATCATCGGTTCTCCCTCCGCTGCGCTCAAGCACATCGTCAAGATCATACCAGCGCCGGCGTACCTCCAACCCCTCCGTTTCTACTCGAAATCCCCCTCTCCCTCGTAGGCGCCATGCACTGAGTCACAATTCCTCGGTCTACCATATTCTTCTTCTTTACGAGAGATTTCTACTTCTTTCTTTTGTCCAGGACATCATTCTTCCCTTTTTTGTTGTTGTTTTTGCTGAAAGGAAAGGGGGAGAAATAGAGTCGAAAAAACTTGTTGTCTTGTTTAGGGGAGCCTTCCCTCTCCTTACGTGTATTCTCTTTAATTTTTAATGAATTAATGATTACTCTTCTTTTCTATCTGCGTTTACAGACAACCAATTCCGAGTTAACATTATTTCATTGTTAGCTTTACTCATCCGACTTAATGTGCTTTTATCCAAAAGAAAAGTTTACGTCTAAGTATGGAATGCCTTTCATCAAAAAGGGGAGATTGAAGACTCGGACACCGCACAACACTTTATGAGTTGTATGAACGGAATCAGGTATAACAATTGCTTACTTATAGAGTTTTGATTCCAAGGCATTCTTTGTACCTTAGAAACTTTTCTGAGTGATATGGTATCTTATCTAAGTGATACGAGCACTTACTTCACGATTTTCTTGCTTATTCTTGAGTGACTCGGAAAACGTATATGAGTTTCTCACTCGGTTACGAGTCCCTCCGTGCTTAGATATATCGTTCAATGTTTAGACTAGTTTTCCGCTCGGATCCGACTTCATGTTATTTGTTCTATCCTCGCTGAAGTTAGTGCTTCTAGTCTAATTCATGCTTAGTCTATATCAAGTTATTTCACTCTAATATTCTTCATGTAACTTGATTCTTCGCTTAGACTAAGTCGGATGGAATTTTGAGTTACATGGATATTAGACTCGGAAAATTCCATTTCTTTTCCGACTCGGATAATTAGTTGCTTAATCATCGTAATTATTTTATTATCTGTGTCTAATCTTGGACCAAAGTATTTTATACTTTGAGACCCAAAAATTGATTTACTTTTGTAGGTTATTCAATCGAGGATACACTTTTCAAACTACAAAAGTAGCCGAAGCTTCGAACGTCAAATCACCAGCGAGACATGGCTTTTCACCTTCTCTACTCCAGTCCCGGAAGATTGTGTCGAGGCTGTCTGTTTCCAAATCTGGAAAACTGGAACGCCAATCTTAACGGTGGTTTCCACCTTATCTTTCAAGATACCGCCGGTGGTTTTGGGACTTCCAAGAGAGTTAAATCGTTGTCCAACGTTCATATCACAACGGATACTTTCCGAGTGACTTAGAAAGCTTTTGTCAACAGATCACAAAGAACTCTCGGTCAGCAGATGAAGATAACGGCTACTCTGCTTGGTCATCTATAAATAGAAGCCAACTCACAAGACTTGAAGATTGCCGAATTTATTGTTAATACACGTACTTGAGCAAAGTCATTGTATTTACTCTCAATCTTCTACTTACAACTCCCACACTTGTAATTCATTACTTTCTCGGTTGTAAGGTCTTGTACTTAGTTACAAACACTTTCTTACTTTCTCTGTAAGGTCCCTTGACTAAGTCTGTAAAGGTTAACTCAGCTTAGTTGTCCCTAGCTGTAAGGGTTATCTCAGCTAGGAAGTACTAGATCGAGATAAGGGAATTTTTGAGTCTAGGAAAACTTGTAAAGAGTTGTCTAAGGGAGCAACTTGGGTTCGATCGGTTCACGGTATTTTGTGGACTCAAAATAGTGAATTTGACTTCGTGCTTAGATTAGCACGGTCCGTGGTTTTCTGCCCCAGGAGGGTTTCCACGTAATCTCTAAGTGTTTACTTTTTGAGTTCATTCAAGACTCGGACTGTCTTGAAGTCTTTATTTAATTCGCCACTTTACTCTAAGCGGCGTTTCGAGTCCATACCTTTCGACTTTGTTTTTTACTCGGAATCCATCTCCGTATTTTATTTGGCAAAAGAGTTTGAATTTCTACGAAAATCCTTTTTCACCCTATTCACCCCCTAGGGTGACTCGGACTCTCCCGAGCAAACCTTCGATGAATCGACTTTCTGTGGCAACTTTGTGGCAATTTAGAAAATTGCCACAAAATGGATATTGTGGCAAAATTTTTGTATCTTGTGGCAAATTTAGTTTTCACGAGAAGCAAATTTTCTCGTAGTGTATTTTTAAAAAATTTTATGTTGTCGGATCTTATTATATACTATGTTTGATATGGTTGGGTAAGTGATTAAGGATGGAGGAAATGCAAAAGACTAGGATAATGAAGAAGTCATCTCGGATATCGGTTGGAACATAAAACTAAGTTTGAACATGAGGGATACAAGATAGAGGTTTGCTTGAAATTGAAATGAATACTAGTTATTTGAGGCTATGGAGACATGTGTAGGTAAAGTCCTGAAAACATACTCAATTAACAAGTCTTAAATTCGGATAACACAAGGATGAAAATCTTATATCTGAATAAACTTATTAAGTGGATTTTATTTAAAATTCTTACCAATATACTATTAAAATATTATAGCTACACAATTTCTTGTATTCCTTATTTAAGAGATAAAGGTTACATAATATACTAAAGTATATGGTATCATTATAATGTATATATATATTTTTTTTCTTAAGATGGGACGTTAGTTCATACCTTAAAAACTGAGATAATTAGCTTCTAAAATGACCATATGTTGAATTTAGATGTAGCAAAGTGATTATATATATATATATATATATATATATATATATATATATATATATATATATATAGGAAGTTATGAAAAATATTAAGCATTATATAAAAACTTTAGTACTTCTTTTTACCCTAAAGGAAATTTCTCCATATTAAGGGTGTGTTTGTTTAAAAGGAAAATATTTTATTGGAAAATTATTATTCCATTTTCTACTGTTTGGTAAATAAAAATTTGGAAAAAATTTTCTGAATTAAAATATTTTCCATCACTTAGCGGAAAATAAATTCTTAACTTTTAGGGAGGAAATTAATTTTCCAATGTTCTCCCACTAACTCGGCTAACCCCTCCCTCTCGCTCTCGCTCACGTGAACCCTAAGGCCTCTCGCTCATCGCTCTCTCTCTCCTCTCGAGTCCTTGCGCATCGCTGTTTCCCTCTCCTCTTGAGTCCTCTCGCTCATCGTTGTGTCCAAAGCCTCGGTGGTGTATCCAAAGCCTCGCCGTCCTGCCCGTGCCTCAACACCTCCTTCAACGACCCTTTCAAACATCCGCGATGGCACTTAGGGTAAAACTCTTTGATTAGCTTGACCTCCAAGTCCAAAATCCGCTACAAAGGCATTCTTTTCAACATCAACACCGAAGAAGCTAGCTTGGCCTTCACAACGGTATTCATCTCGTCTCCTTGCTTGTTTATTGCCTCGATTAATTGGGTTTTTGTTCGCAATCCTTTTCGCGTTTGGAAAACCTTCAGTTATTTGGGAATTTTGTTAGGTTAGATTACATGCTTCTGGTTGTTTGGGGGATTTGAAGCTCATATTGTTATGGTTTTGGTGGCGTTAGGTTAGGTTTTGTTGCTTTTGAAATTGCTTATGTTCCGTGAAATCTAGATTAATGGTTAAAGGAAATTGCTTATGTTGTCTAAGAGCTCCCCAGTCGAAATGATTAAAGGAACATTTTTTAATTGAAAGCACAAGTATATATAGTGAACTCTGCTCGTGTTTCGCCATCCTTCACTTCTTTCCCGTTTACAGATTGGTCGGTTGTCCTGCTCAATCATTCAACAATGGAACTGAATCATGCAACCTTTTGAAGTCTAATTAGCTCCCTCAATGATGAATAGACGGTTAATATAAGATAATTTGAAGTCTAATTAGCTTTAAGGACCTTGTGAAAATAGATATGAACTCCATGGTTTAATTGTCTAGTTACATTATCGGTTGATAGAAAGTTGATTTGGAGCTTCTCTAATATAGAATGAGCTGCTTGATTTGAGGGTGGGTTTGGTCTGTTTATGTGAATCTTGCCCCCCATTTTTTTAATTTTCTTGTCACAAACATTGACTATTACTATGATGTATATATCGGCAGTTTGATCATTTGGAATAGAGGGTCGCGAGGAAGGATGGTGCGCAAGTCCCCGCCAGTGATAAAATTTATGAATATATAGTATTTAGAGGAAGTGACATCAAGGTAAACTGAACTTTCATAGGCTGTTTGATTGTTTAGGATAATGGGTTCTTCAATGTGCACACCAGTTTGATAAGACAAGTTTTAATTGCATAGGAAATTAGTTTTATTTCCTCTTCCTCGACCCCCACCTTTAAGAAACTTTCAAGAATAATAGGGTTTTTGGAAACATGTCTTCTAGTAGAATGTCATTTCTAGCTATACAAGAAAAGCCCAAGAACGATAGGTCTTACAATGATAGTTCTAGGATGTGCTATTGCTATTGCTGCTTGGAAATATGTCTAAATATACTTGGTATGTCTAAAATATTACTATTACTTGTTTATTATTAGATCATTGTTCGGACTACCGATTCCTATCATCAGTCTTGTTTTGAAAAAATGTCATACAACTATTTCTAGAATCGTTAGTTTTTTCCTTGTTTTGAAATTTTTGGAGATGCATAGTTCCACTCCTTATCAGCACCCAAGAAAAAAAGGTTCCACTCCTTATGACCATTAAGCTTATCTTGATTTCATGTCAAACAAAGGTGATTCTTAAAGGTGGTAGGAGACCAGAAAGGAAGGTTTGTGAGTTCTCGTCAATTTGAAGAATTTGAAGAAGCAAATAGTGGCAGGAGACCAGCAAGGGTGAGTCTTTGCAGATTTGCTATTCACCTTGGTAACATTTAACTAATCATAAACTGCATGCGGAACATACTTTCATATGATTTTAATAGAGCTTGGCCAATTGTTATTAAGTCAATTAGAACATTCATGTCCAAGATCTTGAACATTAGTTTTCTCAGAATAATTTACCTCTGTTAAGTCAATTGTGCAAGTATCACGGATTCATTTAACTTTAATTATATTCTTTAGATGGCAGATGAATTAAAAGAAGAAGAAGTTGTGGTCACCGGTGCTACTATTGCTTTTGTAGGAGGCACATTAGCCTTTCTTAAAAAGTATAAAAAAACAAATAGTGATGAATTTCTTCCAATCCCACGTAAACCACATGTCAATAGAGATCTTGAGAGAGAAAATTATATAAATAGTGTATTGTTATGTGGGGATAGACATTGTATTGATCAAATTCGAATGAGCCATATGGCCTTTTTGCATTGTGTGGAACTCTTGAAAGGAGGGAACTTCTTGCTAACACTATACATATGAGTGTTAGAGAACAAGTTGTCATGTTTCTACACCTATTAGGCCATAATGTAAGATTTAGGGCAATAAGAGGAAGATTCTTCCGTTCTACTTGGACCGTTCATATCTATTTTCACAAGGTCCTTAAAGCTATGCTTAAGTTGTATCCAGAGTTTGTTAACCCTCCTAGCTCCTTTACCCCTCCGAAAATTGTAAACAACTTTAGGTTTTATCCATGGTTTGAGGATTGTATAGGAGCTTTAGACGCGCACTCATGTGCGTGCATCTATACCTATCGAAGATCAAGATAGGTATAGGAATGGAAAAGGTGGGTTGTCCCAAACTATGCTGGCTGCCATATCTTTCGATGACCTCAAGTTCACATATGTACTAGCCAGGTGGGAAGGATCAACACATGAATCTAGGGTGTTAAATGATGTGGTTCCAAGAGGCTTCCATGCCCCGGAAGGTATCACTTGATAATTTGTTTTTTCCCCTTAAAGTAATATCACCTAGATAGTAATGAAATTTTTGATCTCTTGTAGGGAAATATTTTCTGCTAGATTGTAGTTATACTCTTCGGAAATATTTTGTACTACCTTATAGGAAAGTTCGATATCACCTGAAAGAGTTTGATGAGAACTCACATCCAACAAATGCCAAGGAAATGTTTAATCTACGTCATTCTTCCTTGAGGATTAGTGTAGAAAGGGCATTTGGTGTCTTGAAAAGCGCTTTCGCGTGCTAGACGCAGAGCCATTTTGGGATTTTAAAACTCAAGTGGATATCATTCTTGTATGTTGTGTGTTACACAACGTTCTTAGGAGTGTTGATCCAAATGACTATATTATGAGAGAAGTTGATTAAGAATTTTCAAATTATACACAAAGATCTCGATTTTCACAAAGAGAAGAGAGGGAAGAAAACTAAGTTTGGAAAATAAAAAGGGATGATATATTGAATGCAATGTGGCAAAATTATCAAGAACGAAGATGAAATGTTTCTCATAATAATGTGTACTTGTAAGTTTGATTTTCTTTTTCAAATGTTACTTTCAATCTATGCCTTGTGTTGAATTTTGATAAACTGATCTATGCAGCATGGATAAAGGGAAGAATAAGGAAGTTGATGAGAAAAGAACTCAATTCCGGTGGCCAAAGGCAATGTCAAAAGAATTACTGAAATTTTTGGCTAATGAAGTAAAGAAGGGCAATCGACCAAATAATACTTTCAAGTCTATCTCGTTCAGCTGCAGCAGTGGATTTCATATCAAAGAAGTACAATGTCAAATGTTTGTCCGAGCACGTTGAAAATCATCTCGAAGACAGTCAAAGTTATATGGGGAGTGATATCAAAGCTTTGAAATAAAGATTCTGGCTTTGGATGGGATGAAAACCTTAAGATGATCCAAACATCACCTACTGTGTATGATGCATACATTGAGGTATGGTAAAATCCCCTTCCCCTTTTTACTTTCTTTGTTTATGTACAAAATAAAAATTGTATAAACCTCTCTGCTCGCTTGACTTTGATTGTAAACCGCCCTGCTTGACTTTAATATCTACGAGTTGCATAGAGAACTTGTATAATTAGTACATCTATCTAGACTCAAGAATGGCACATTCTATACACAAGACAACACTACACAAATGCTATCATCCAAATTGTATAAACCTTTAGGCCAAAAAGAGCAAACAACTAATAGCTCACATAGCTTGGACATGGGTCACACGGCTTGATCTTGCCCACCAGCTATATAAAACAACCAAAGTCTTGTTGTATTTTCTTCTATGCTAAATTTGTACAAAAACACAAAAAGCTTACAAAATTTCTCGGTGCATATCCTAAAAACGCTATCATTTCTATTTGTACCATACAGACACATTATCAACACTACATAACAGACTAGTGTATGAAAGCAAACCCTTAAATGACCTGTTCATCGGTAGGTGTTAAGGTAATAGTAAACTGGAGATAGGATGAAATGTACAGGAGAATGTTAAAAGTAAACATAATAGAAGCAATTATGTAGGGAATCAACTACATTTGTTTAGAGTAACATAGTTTGAAGCCTCACTAAATCTCATAATCATTTATAAACCGCATGTCTTAGATATTGAACTAATACGAAATATAAATAGGCACATTTGTAGATGCATTTCAATTCACAATCACTAGCTAGACTATACACAACCCTTTGGGAAAAATAACAAAGATTAACAGAATGCCTCCCTCCACTTCCGCCCTCATTCATCGAGTATCATCATTTCTTCCGGATCGGTATGAGCTTAACGATGATCGTGGATTAGTATCATCATTTTGGTTGATCCACCACTGCCTTCAAAATGTGTGGGAATTTACTCCCCCTTTATACATTATTGTTAAGCTCCATATATGCATATATCCATATAAGTTGCTTGAACGTGCATTTTGGTTGGTTACTTGAGTAATTGCCGGAGAGAACAAGTTGTGATTTTTTTATGCTTTTTTTCCTGATTAGGCAAATCCTGCTCATGACAAGTATTTGAATAAAAAAAATTGAGATGTACGATGAAATGGCAATCGTTATTGGGAAGGATGTAACTAAAGGAAGTTACGCCAAATTATTTGATGATGTTGAAGTGGAGTCTTCCGATAATGCGATAAATCTAGAAGAGAAGAGTAATGATGAAAGTCAAGCCGTGAAAGCATATGACAATCCATCGGTTTCTTCTATTGGTGTACCATCGGGGTCAACAAAAAGTCGAAAGAGACCTCGTGAGGTTGACCTGGATATACAAGTAATTTCTTCCCGGCTTGGTCAAGTTGCAACGACTCTTGAAAAATTCTCCAAATCCAAGCTTGATGTTGAGGTACTTTTGAAGAGTTTTTGGCTTCGCATTCGATTATCCGATTGCAAACAAAATTCAAGGCAGAGGCTTTCTTGTGAAAAATGAGAAGCTTCACAAAATTTGGGTTCAAAACTTCATGAAGAAGAACAACACAACCTGATAGTATTGTATTTTTCCTTTAAGAATTTTTTAGTTTGTTATATTTATGCCTTAAGGTTTTACTATTATTGGGTTTGGATATGACTTATGAGGAAGTTGTTAGATTATGTTAACCAGTTAGCGTTAGCCTTTTGAATGCTTGTTAAGTTAAATTGAGGTTCTTGAATTGTTAGTGGGATCATATGGATTTATGCTTATGCTCGTTGTTTTACATATGGTATGAGAGAGAATATGATTTTATTTTTTAGTTCAGTTAGAATATTTAACTATCTTCAACTTGTATTATTTTTTGGGTTTATCTAGCCAACGAATTAATCGAAAAAATATACATGTTTTTAGCGAACTTACATCGGTTAATTTGTTAACTTTACCACATTTTTAAAATCACAATAACAAACCATTTTCGGGTTTAGGGTTTAGGGTTAGGGTATGGGGTTTAGGGTTTAGGATTAGGGTATCGGGTTTAGGGTTTAGGGTTAGAGTTTATTTTCCTTGAAAAATAAATTATATTCCTTCCTCCCAAACAAAGAAAATTATTTTTTAGAAAAATTATTTTCCTTCCACCAAATAAAGGAAAATGTGGGTGGAAAATGATTTTCCTTGGAAATCATTTTCCCATGGAAAATAATTTCTTGGAAAAATATTTTCCTCCCAACCAAACGCACCCTAAGTTTCAAAAACGAAACATATTTTAAGAGGGGAACAACTGTAATAATCTGAAGCTAATTAATATTATCAATCCCCTTAAACAACAGTTAACCTAACTAAATTATTTAATTTGATTAATTAGCATGAGTGGTATATTAGGTTCGAGAATTACAACTATCCCGTGTTGTGACCCATAAAAACAGTAGTAGAATATCCAATAGATCACTTGAACAACTACAACTTAATATTCTGATTTACAATTGAAATATTTTACCTTTCAAACACGTGGGCAAGATTTAAAGAGCCAAAAACTCACTGATATGCACTTTGAGCAACGCGCTAAAATGGAAAATTATAAGTATACCTTTTCGGTTCCTTCACATAGTAAAATACATAGCCCATGTTCACATACTACCCTAATTATGGTTCCTTCATATAGTAAAATACATAGCCCATATTAACATTTAAAGAGTCAAAAATTCATTGATGTAACTAATCCCTTTAAAAAAGAATGTTTCGGAGATTCTATTTACTCCATATTCACGTACAACACTAATTTGTAAATGGATTCGAGTATGAGTTGCTGCAATAATTTACAAAAATGTCGGATCTTTACAGACACACAACACTGATTTGTAAAAGTATCATGCCTTTCAATACATTTTTTATTTGATATACCTAACACGTATCATGGAATCCACAATCTCAATACCTAAAAGTAAACCATTCTTTCTTTTTTTCTTTTTTTAAACATTCTTTTAGGCTCTATTTGATTCTAAGAAAATTATAACGACGTTGTACGGACATTTTGAGCTCGTGTTACGCTCAAATGCTCAAAATGAAAGTTATGTTTAATGAGCCAATCTTCTCCTCATTAGGAGCCTTGACCCAGGCTTGGTCCGGCCAAAACAAAATGGATATGTGGGCCGGCCCAAACAAGAAGGCTTATTTTGGTGGTGCTAATGGGTTTTTGTGGTTTATTGGCTTCGTCACGCCAATCGGACTCGATCATAATTTGTGTCCGCTAACAAGACTGTGATTTTATCACCGGGCTGAAAAAATAAAAATAATAGAAATAAAGGAGATAAGAGTGACACGTTTATGGTGCCTATAGTTAATTCCCACTTTGATCAAATCCGAAAGAGGAACGGTCAAACTAGACACTAAGGCTCTATTTCATTCATGGAAAATTGAGTGGAAAAAAATAAATTGGGAAAGTAATTTTCTTTCTAGTGTTTGAATTAAAGAAAATTAGAAGGAAAAAAAGCTCATGGAAAATAGAATGGAAAATTAGAAAAAATTTACTTAAAAACTTTCCTTCCAATTTGGAAGGAAAAAGTCGAGAAAACAAAGAAAGGAAACGCTGCTGGTGAGCTCGATGAACCTCTGCTCCCTCCTCTCTCTCCTCTCTCTCCTTTCTCTCACTCCCCATCTCTAACCCTAGCTTTCGATTCTCAATGGCTTCAAACCAAAACCCTTCAATTTCATCGGGGAATCGCGCTAATAAACCCTTTCTCAAGCGTCCAATACATCCATCACATATCGAAGGTGATTCTTCGCTTCCTTCAAATCGCCCAAAATTACCCTTGAACTCCTCCCTCGGGAGTCCAGTGTCATTAGATTCATCTACTCGAAAGAGTTTGAAGCGAAACTGATTGATGAGTCTCAAATAGATGGTGATGAGGATGAAACTCAAGCTTCAATTTTCGGAGCATGGCGAAGCCTCTCGAATCCGCTCGACCATGCCGATGAAGAATCCGAGCGGATTTCTTTATCTCTACCCTTTGCTTTCTAGTTTTTGATTTTATGGGTTTAATCATAATCTTGTGGAGTATTGAATTTTTGGGTTGATTGTCCATGTTGATTTGCACGCAAGGTGTTTGTGAAAATTACCTAGAAGATGGAAATGTGTTGCTTAAGTTTATTCCATATTTTATAAACTTGTGTTACGTATTCTACTGGCAATTTCTTAATTTTTCTATAGTTTGTGGCTGATTGTTCGGATATCTTCTCTTTGTTATACTTTCTTCCTTGAGAGCTTTGATATTACTGCTGGCAATTAACATACATGTTCCCAAATCTTTTGAGCATAGGAGCATTTTAGAAATATGTGGTCCGCAACTTTTGTTGTGTTTGCCTCCTGACGAGCTTGCAATGAGTGTCTTTGTCCTCTATAAATGCAGAGACCCTTGCTGCATTGCGAGTTCTTTTGTGTAAGAGGATCCAACTACTGTAGGAGAGCTTCGATATATTTGCCCTATTCCACACCAAATTAGCCCAATGCACCTTATTTTGTTCCCTTTGCATCTATTTGTATCCAGATTGGACATTACATTGCCCATTAGGGTTGTTCCATTCCCAATTTGAGGTAAATCCTGCTGAACTTGATCCTTCACTTTGCAAAACTTTTTCCAATACCAACAAGTGTATGTTGCAAGGTTATAATCTTCCCAGGGAGTGTGTTTAATGTACTCGTAGTGCCCATGAACCCACTTAACCCATAGGTTATCCTCCATTTTTGCGACTTCCCGGACATATTTTGCTATTAGTGCTTTATTCCACTTGCCAGATATTTCTTAAGCCAAGTCCTCCAACTTGCTTTGGCCTGCATACCATCTCCCATGCAAGTAGGGGAATTCTTCTTTTATCCCTTCCTTCTCGGCAAAATATAAATAGGGTTTCTATTTTTTTTTTTTTGGGATTGAGCCGGATGATTTTCTTTTTTGAACTCATTCTCATTTTGTTATTATGATGAATTGATGATGGTAGCTTTGACGAGGAAACAGTGGCTTGATGTATTTTGTTTGTAGTTGTGCTAATTGACATCTTCAAATATATATATTGGTTTGTAGTTGTCTTTTGTCGCTTTTCTTATTTAGTTTGATTGAATTTTTTAAATAGATTGATGAGGAATGGAACAAGCTTAGAAAATGGACTGGAGCTAGTGTTGCTTGTTTATGGTGCCTATGCGGCTAGCCTAGTGTCTCTAGCATTTCTTGATAATTATGTTGATAGGTCAATTCCTAAGGATGGTGAAGGGGATAGTCATCGTCAATTTTTTCTTAGTAGGCTAACACTAAAAAAGATCAAGATTGTAGTAATGAGTTTCGCATGGGTAAGGATGCCTTTGCTAGGTTAGTGTGCTTATTATGTGATTCGGGAGATTAAGGGACACCTATTCTAGCTCGGTTGAGGAACAAGTTGCCAAATTTCTTCATATTATTGGCCATATAGGAGAAATTATTCTGTGAAATTGGATTATTGGCGTTCTAGTGAAACAGTTAGTAGACACTTCCATAACGTCTTAAGGGTCATTGTTTCCTTAGAAGGGATATTTTTGAAGCAACCGGATGCATCGGAATGTCCTTCGGAGATTGCAAATAGCTCAAGGTTTTTCCTTATTTTAAGGATTGTATTGGCGCAATTGATGGGTCACATTTTCGTGTCAAAGTACCAAGTGATGTAGTTCAAAGATATAGAGGACGAAAGCAATATCCTACTATGAATGTTCTTGCAGCTTATGGCTTTGATTTGAAGTTCACATATGTATTACCAGGTTGGGAAGGGTCCGCTTCGACTCGAGAGTTCTTAACGGTGCACTCGAAAATAGAATTGATAGGTTGGAAGTGCCTGGTGGGAGATATTATTTGGTTGATTTAGGATACCAACTAAGACGTGGGTTCTTAACTCCATATTGGAAAACAAGATATCATTTGAAAGAATATGATGTTCTTGCTCCGCAAAATGCTAGAGAGATATTTAACCATCGACATTTTTCTCTTCGAAATGCAATTGAAAGGGCCTTTGGTGTTTTAAAGAAAAGATTTGCAATGTTAGCTAGTGGAAGTGAACCTTTCTACTCGGCACAAACACAGGCTGATGTTGTGCTTGCTTGGAAGCATATTACATAATTATTTGATGGTTGTTGATCCGGATATAGAGCTTATAGAGCAAGTTGATCGGGAACTACTTAATTTAAACCAATCATATGATATATGTCCTTCAAATTCAACAAGTGAGAATAGAGAAATGGAAGAATTTAGAGCTAGTCTAGCCAATGCGATGTGGAGGGATTATAATAGTGGTCGTAATGCTCGGTATGTTATAATTCCCTTTTGAATTCTTTGTTTAAGTTCTTGGTCATGAGTTATTTATCTTGTTTCCTAACTAGTCTTGTCTCTTTTGATTAAAGGATGAATGTGACATTGAGGAGGATCGAAGCATAACAACTTGTGGAAAGAAGAATCTTACATGGTCCGACGAAATGGACATAATTTTAACGGATGGACTCTTGGAGCAAATGGAGAAGGGTCAAAAAATTGGTAGTACTTTCACTAGTACGGCTTTTTCGAGATGTTGCTAAATTAGTAGGGTTGAAGTGTAACAAATTGGGATTTTCTGTTTTGAATGTTATAAATAGGCTAAAAACGTTGAAAAAAAGCATGCTGATGCTCAAAAATTTTGCACCAAAGTGGGTTTGGTTTCAATGAATCGACACAAATAATTGAGCCGGCACCGAATGTATGGGAGTCTTACCTTTTGGTACGTATTTTTCTTTCCCATAATGCACTATTGTTTATCTTCTTAATCTTTTATCTTTATTATAGATTTCTCTGCTTATAGATTTTATCATCTCAAGTTGCACCATCATCGAAATGAAAGAATGTTGCGAGAACATGCTGAAATCAACATGCTAAAAATGCTTGGTTTCATTTGTTATAATGTTAATTTTTGTAGGCAAATCCAACGAGTGAATGCAATTCGCTTCAAACCTGTGAAGAACTTTTATAAGTTGGACCTTTTGTTTAGGAAAGATAGAGCAACCAGAAGTAATGCGGTTGGACCGAAAGAAAGGCAAAAGCAATGGAGAAAAGAACCAACTTCAAGTGATGGTGCTCCTAATGAAGAATCTTCATGTGAACCTTCATCAAAAGACCAAGTTGTGGCCAAGAAATTGAAGAATAAAGTGACGGCAATAGAATTTGTATGTGAGGAGTTGAAATCCACTGAAATCGGGTATGGATGCTTGTAGCTATGGCACTTGAGAAGGGTAATTTAAGAAATTATACCGAAGAACAATTGTATGATGCAATTACAAAGGTAAAAAATTAGTTTGTGACATGATTTTATATATAATTTTGTTTCTAATGCTTTCTTTGGTTAATAGGTTGATGGTCCGAGCGACATATCTCAAATGAAGGTCTATCAAGTTCTTTCTGCGGATCCCAACTCAGCTAGAGCTTTCCTTGCCTGCCCAAGTGCTCGTCATGCATTGTGGTTGAAAGTGAAATTTGGCAATGACGTTATCTAATTTGTTAACATTTTATCTGTTATGGATTGTAAATTTTGTAGTTGATTTTTAAAATATTTGGAGAGATGATGGATAATATAGTGTTACTTTTGGGATTGTAGAGATTTAATGCTAATATTTGGTTTTTATGACAATGTTAAAAATATTTATGAGCTACTTGTCAAATTTGGTTTTTGATTACAATGTTAAAAATATTTATGAGCTACTTGTCAAATTTGGTTTTTGATTACAATGTTAAAAACAGATTACAAGCTCCTTGTCAAATTTGATTTTTGGTTTTTTCAACGTGATGGTAATTTCTTATTGATTATTATATGTTGTAAGTGATTGGTTTAGTCATGCTTAAGTTACTTGTTGTAAGTGATCTTCAAAACTTGAAAATATTAAATTTCAATCTAAAGGGATTTGACGGCTGGAAACTAGTTTAGAAACCCTAAAATTTGATGGAGAAAAGAATTGCCAAAAAAATAGACAAAAATCGCTTATAAAGACGCCGAAATAGTGTCACACAGCACGTGCGGAATATTCGCATCTGCCGTGCATGATTTTCGCACGGCCGTGCAGGTCCTGCACGGTAGGCCGTGCGAAATGCCTGAACTCTCTGCCTCTCTTGCACGGGCCGTGCGACTTTGGCACGGGTACCGTGCACGACTTCAACTTCAGTAACTTCTCGCACGGCCGTGCAAGATGCGCACGGGGGCTCGCGAAATGCCCGAACTCTCTACCTCTCTTGCACGAGTCGTGCGACATTGGCACGGGTTACCGTGCACGACTCTAACTTCAGTAACATCTCGCACGGCTGTGCAAGATACGCACAGGGGCCCGTGCGAAATGCCTAAACTTTCGCCTCTCTTGCACGGGCCGTGTGACTTTGGCACGGGTACCGTGCACGACTTTAACTTCAGTAACATCTCGCACGGCCAGTGCAAGCTGCGCACGAGGGGTTGTGCGACCTTCCTTGACTTCGGGCCCTTCGCCGATGATCCGCATGGCTGTGCGGCTTCGCACGATAGGGTCGTGCAACTTCTCTTGATGTGTTTTAGGCTTTTTCTTGCCTCCTCTTGGACCCGGACTCTTCTCTTCATCGCGTTTCATCAAATTTACCTAGAATCTCTTAAATTTAACCCCAAAAACCTGTAATAAAGAGATTTACGAGCTTAGGTGACGATAAAGAGAAAATGAGCAAGATCTAACCCAAAACTAAATAAATATCATTGAAATCATCATGGAATTGGGTTAAATAATGTCTTAAAAACCAGCGAAAACGAGGTTTAACGGTTACATTACCGATATGTGAGCTTGTATATAATATTTTAATGAGGGTAAAAACTCACTTGATTAGGTTTTATTTATTTTTCCAATCAATTTTCCTATTTCCAAACAATGAAAAAAATGTTAGTTGGAAAATCAGTTTTTTCCTTGTGTTTTTCTCTAATCCAAACAAGGGAAAAAAATCAGTTTCTCTCAACTTTTTTCCTTCTCATTTTTTTCCTCTGAATTTTCTTTCCACCCAATTTTCCATGAATCAAACAGAGCCTAAGGCTCTATTTGATTCTAAGAAAATTTGAAGGAAAGAAAAAATGTGGAAAATGAATTTCTTTCCGTGTTTGAATTGAAGAAAAAGGAGAGAAAAATAGTTTGATGAAAAAACTCATGGAAAATTTTATCAATTTGGTCAATAATATTTTCCTTCCAAAATTGAGGGGAAAATGTAAGAAAAATTCACAAGAGAGAGAAATGGAGAAAGAGAGAGAATTCTATTAAGAAAGGTCATTAAGAATTTTTCTCTCCTCTCAATTAATCAATATTATTGAGTATTTTCTCTCTCCTTTCCATGACAATGTAATGATGGGTAAAAACTTGGAAAATGATTATACTTTTTTTCCTTCTATTTTTCCTTTAACCAAATACAAGAAAAAAAAATTAATTTTCCCTAAACTTCTTTTCCTCATTACTATTTTTCCATTAAAATTTTCTTTCCAACCTATTTTCTTCAAATCAAATAGAGCCTCTAAGAAAATAGATTGGAAAGAAAATTTAAATGGAAAAAACGTGATGAGGAAAAAGTTAGGGAAAATTTTTTTTCTTGTGTTTGGTTCAAGGAAAAATAGAGGAAAAAAATTATAATAATTTTCTAACCTTTACCCATCCATCACATTATCATGGAGAGAAGAGAGAAAATACTCAATATCATTGATTAATTGAGAGGAGAGAGAAAATTCTTAATGACATTACTTAATAGAATTCTCCCTCTTTCTCCATTTCTCTCTCTTGTGAAAATTTTCTTCCATTTTTCTCTCAATTTTGGAAGGAAAATACCATTAACCAAAATGCACAAAATTTTCCATGAGTTTTCCATCAAACTTGTTTTCTCTCCTTTTTCTTCAATTCAAACAAGGAAAAGAAATTCATTTTCCACATTTTTTTCTTTCCTTCTAATTTTCTTATAATCAAATAGAGCCTAAATGTTTATGAATTGAAATAAACATGCTTTAAATAGAAAACATTCTTGAGCAAATCTCAAACCTTAACAATTTGCTTGCATGCCCAAAGGCATACGTAGGAATTCTTTAATTTCAGAAAATCAACTCACCTTAGAATCATAGATAGGTGAGTTGATTTTCTAATTAAATTCTATATATACGTATGATAAATGTTAAAATTTAGTTTATAAAGGCTTTTATTTAAAGCATGTTTATTCAATTCATAAACATTAAATCTATTGATTAAGTAGAAGGAAAAAGAAAAAAATGTAAAATGATTTCTTTTCCTTGTTTGAATTATATTTGATTCTAAGAAAATTTGAAGGAAAGAAAAAATGTGGAAAATGAATTTCTTTCCGTGTTTGAATTGAAGAAAAAGGAGAGAAAAATAGTTTGATGAAAAACTCATGGAAAATTTTATCAATTTGGTCAATAATATTTTCCTTCCAAAATTGAGGGGAAAATGTAAGAAAAATTCACAAAGAGAGAGAAATGGAGAAAGAGAGAGAATTCTATTAAGAAAGGTCATTAAGAATTTTTCTCTCCTCTCAATTAATCAATATTATTGAGTATTTTCTCTCTCCTTTCCATGACAATGTAATGATGGGTAAAAACTTGGAAAATGATTATACTTTTTTTCCTTCTATTTTTCCTTTAACCAAATACAAGAAAAAAATTAATTTTCCCTAAACTTCTTTTCCTCATTACTATTTTTCCATTAAAATTTTCTTTCCAACCTATTTTCTTCAAATCAAATAGAGCCTCTAAGAAAATAGATTGGAAAGAAAATTTAAATGGAAAAAACGTGATGAGGAAAAAGTTAGGGAAAATTTTTTTTTCTTGTGTTTGGTTCAAGGAAAAATAGAGGAAAAAAATTATAATAATTTTCTAACCTTTACCCATCCATCACATTATCATGGAGAGAAGAGAGAAAATACTCAATATCATTGATTAATTGAGAGGAGAGAGAAAATTCTTAATGACATTACTTAATAGAATTCTCCCTCTTTCTCCATTTCTCTCTCTTGTGAAAATTTTCTTCCATTTTTCTCTCAATTTTGGAAGGAAAATACCATTAACCAAAATGCACAAAATTTTCCATGAGTTTTCCATCAAACTTGTTTTCTCTCCTTTTTCTTCAATTCAAACAAGGAAAAGAAATTCATTTTCCACATTTTTTTCTTTCCTTCTAATTTTCTTATAATCAAATAGAGCCTAAATGTTTATGAATTGAAATAAACATGCTTTAAATAGAAAACATTCTTGAGCAAATCTCAAACCTTAACAATTTGCTTGCATGCCCAAAGGCATACGTAGGAATTCTTTAATTTCAGAAAATCAACTCACCTTAGAATCATAGATAGGTGAATTCACCAAGAGTGCTCTCCTTTTTAGCAATATACCAAACAAATGTCCCTAAAGAGACTATTATATTTTTGAGATTTTGAATACTAAGACCTTGCATTTTTTGGTCTACAGATCAAACCTCATACCACAATATAGATTTAAAATATTTTTTGATTTTGGTTATCCCCACCGCCACATAAATCATTTGTAATACGTGACTTATTAAGGTTCGAAGTAGGATACTTAAGGATTAATTAATCAACTAAACATTTTCAGCATAGGCAAGTATTCTCTTTGTCCAACGTTATGTACTTAGAATTTTTTTTTTTAATGAGAATGAAGCATTCCATTACTATCATGTAAAAGAGGTAAAATTCTATAAAGGGTTCAAAAGACCCTAAAGCCAAAAATTTTAAATCCAAATAAAGTGCACACACCTTGGGTTATAACCCGCCTTCTAGGAAGGGTTGTTATTAGTCAAAGGTGAGGTATTGCTATCAAAAATCACTTTAAAAGTTTTCTCTGTCCTTTTTATGTCCCTATTACTTGTTTCCCTTTGTAATCTATATTGAAGCCTAATTTGCATTTCCATCTTGATGGTTTGGATCAACCTTTGAGGTGTGCTTGTTTTGGTAGTGAAAATTCTGCAGCACCTTTCTGTCTAGATATGATAACAACAAAGCTGCAATGAAGACCCAAACAATACTTTTCTCTGTTTTTGATCCTCCGATATTTTTAGCTTTTCTTTCTTGTTGGTCCCTGTGTTTTGAGTTCCAATATAGGTGGATAGAGCTGCCACAATCTCCTTGCTGAGTATGCACTTTGGAAAAATAGGCGATTAGTAGTCTCGGAGATCTCTCCACGAAAAATGCAACTTGTACCAAAGATGGGGATGCCCGGATGACACAATATGTTCCTAGTTAGCAATCTATGCTTGCAGTAAAAGCCACATAATATATCCGTGTTACGTACTATAATGGGTGACCAGGCTATTTGATAGTAAGGAAAGATCCGATCCCGCCCTATCAGCATAAGGTAACATTCTTTGTCTATAGAGGCATGTTGTTGACTCTAGGTCCTTGCTCGATAACTTTATTTGAACCTGGTTTTTTATTTATGCGGTTTTCTCCAGTACCAGCTAGTAGTTTGTGAAGGATTATGATCCTAAAAGTTTTGCCCCTTAAGATAGACCTCATTAATCCACATGACCCTTACAGAGTTAGCCTTGGAAGATATGGCCTATATGAGTTTTCCTACTATAACTATATTCCACACCTCAAAGTCCCCGATGTTGAGCCCCCCTCGTTTTTGTTCTACACAACTCGTGCCAAGTAATAGGATATATGCCCTTTCTTTTACCCTTTCCCCATTAAAAGTCTATGAAAAGTTGCTGCAGCTGCCTAAGAGTATCTTGAGGCAAAATAAAGATAAAGGACCAATATGCTAAGTTGATATCACCAAAGTGTTAATAACCTACACCTTTGCTTTGTATAGGAGACGTTTCTTGTGGCGAACTGTAGTTTAGCTTGAATCCTTTTCACTATCTTGTGACAGTCTGTTATGCTCCACTTTGCAGGCGATAGAGGCATAGCATGAAATTTCATAGGGAACTGATCACCTATGAATCCGAGTTCTTTGAAGGATGTGGGCTTTATGGTTCTCGGTCATGCCATTGATATATACTTGTGATTTTTATTTGTTGGCAGTCAATCCTATAGCTTTTATGAAGTGCTCAAATCTTGTCATAAGCAAATCAATAGACTTGTAACTACCTTTGTAAAATAGCATAAGATCATATGCAAAACATAGGTTCACTAAACCCATCTCTTATACAATGGGTGGAACCTAAAGCCCTGTTGGTGACTCTGTAGGTTAAGGGTTCTAGTTAGATACTCCATGGTGATGACAAAGAGGAAGGGGGATAAGTAGTCATCCTGCTTGAGCACCTACCACCTGAAATGTTTCTAGTTAACTCCCCATTGATTGTAATTTTATAATTGGCAATAAAAATATAACCCATTATCCACATTATAAACATAGGTGGGAATTTCATTGCAACCAACATATTTTGTACAATAATCTAGGAGACAATATCATATGCCTTTTGAAGGTCAATCTTCATAAAACATCTTAGAGAAGCATGCTTCCTTTGATATAGCTGGATCACATCTTGAGTAATAAGTATGTTTTCAATGATAGTTCTTCCACGAACAAAGGCCCCTTGGTTCAAGTTGATGATAGTAGGTAAGACCTTGTTCAGCCCATTGGTTCATGTTGTGCAGCAAACAATAGGCCTAAAATCAGTCACTTTATGGGGTTTGGTATTTTGGGAACCAATGTGAGGATAATAACATTTAGATCCTAGAGCAATTGTTTCCCTGAAAGAAGTCCATGATAGCAAGAGTCACTTCTTGACCAATAATCCGCCACGCACTTTGGAAAAATCCACTCCCATAACCATCCGGGCCAGGACTCTTGTTTTTATCAATAGCAAACATAGTATCCTTGATTTATTGAGGCTAATATGTTGAATATTCTCAATTGTGAGAGGATGATCCAAATACACAATATATTGTTGGATAGTTTACTGCTGGTATAGAACTAGTGCCGAAAAGTCCAAGTATAGTTTGCAGCGAAAGTAGATTTGATGCTATCTAGGATTGAGTGTTCAACAGCTAGTCTCATCCTAGATCACAAGTATAAAATTTCTATAAGCTCTCTGTCTAATGGTAGAACAAAATAATTTTGTGTTCTAGTCCCCTTGGATCAGCTATTGAGCTTTATTCTTTGGGTTGAGAAAAGTTATCTCAGCAGCAAGCTTTGTTTTAAAAGTATGGTAGACAAGTCGTTACAGTGTCCGTATTCATAGGGTCTGTCAAAATGTCTTCTTGTAGCTGGTGAAGTATTGTTCTAGCATTTGTGGTTTGTTCTCTAATTTGTGCAAACTCCAATCAATTGATAGCTCTCGGGCCCGTTTGCAACCTCTCGTAATTTCCTGTGAATTTTTACCATAGGACATGCTAACATTTGCTATTTCTAGATCTTACATATGGCCTATTCATAGTTTGGGGAGGTATCCCACATATTGTAGTAGATAAACCTTTTTGGTTGAGCTTTATATTGTTGAGCTAATTGAAGACTCGATTTCTAACTCTAAGTCATTCTGAGTATTACATGAACCTATCTCTACTAAGTTTTGATTTCAAGTCATTCTGAGTACTATAGAAACTCTTGTATAAGTTTTCATTCTACTCTAACCGACTCAAAAAGCACCTTATTGCATATCTCCTATAGTTATGTTTCGACTCACTTAGACATCACTCAGAACTATTGCATGCTCAAATAATTTCTCTAACATTTTTATTTTGAGCACTCGATCGTGTATTTCAACACAAAGAGAATTACAATGTTAATTGCTTATTCTAAGTCAGTTTGTTTCTTGAGAATTATTTGATCGGATCAAGTTGTTATACTCGATATTATACTCTTTTAACTTGATCATCCTTAGGATTGACTCAAATGGAATTTGAGTATATTGAATATTAGACTCGGAAAATTCCATTCTTTTAGGCCAAAGATAATTAAGTTTTTAATTATCCTAATTTAATTATTATCTCGTGCCTAATTTTAGACCAAAGTATTTTATACTTTGAGAACCAATTGCTTTTGTAGGTTATTCAAATAAGGCTAACTTATTTTTGAAATACAAAAGCAATCGACTTCTAGTTGTTAACCACTAGTGGACAAGGTTTATCTACTTCTAGACATGGCTCGGACACCATGTCGGGGTTGTTTGTTTCCAAAGCTGGAAAACTCCAACTCTAGGCTTAACGGTTGTTTCCACCATAACTTTCAGTTACCACCAAGTGATTGGACCATCTTTTGGAGCCAATAGCCGTTGCACAACGTTCACATCCCAACGGATCTTTTCGAGTGACTCGGAAGAGCCATTACAATGGCTAGTGAAGACTTCGTTTAGAGCCAAGACTCAACAGATTACTCTGCTTGGTTGGATATAAATAGAAGACACCTCACAAGACTAGAAGATTGCTTAACATATTGTTGAACACATTGCTTGAGTTGATTTTCTCATTCTTATTCAATCTTCTTTTTACAACTCCAAGTCTCGTATTTAATATTTTTTGAGTTGCAAAGAAAGTCTTGTAATTAGTCACACACTTTTCTTACTTTACGAGTAAGGTCCCTTGACTGAGCGGTAAGGGTTAACTCGGTTAAGTTGTCCCTGGTTGTAAAGGTTAGCTCGGTCAGGAAGTACTAGATCGGATAAGGGAACTTCGAGTCTAGGAAAACATTGTAAAGAATTGTTTAAGGGAGCAATTCTAGTAGAGTCGATCCTTGTATTTTGTGGATTCAAAATAGTGGATTTGACTTAGTGCTTGGATTAGCACTGTCCGTGGTTTTCCGCCTCGGAGGGTTTCCGTGTAAATCTATGTTATCACTTTTCCGAGTCCAATCTAGACTCGGAATCTACTATTTAGCTGATTTGTTGCAAAAATTGTTTATATTTCTTCATCACCCTATTCACCTCCCTCTAGGGTGACTTAAACTCTCCACGAGCAATCCTTCACTAGTGAGACTAATATGGGGGTGTGGTCGGAGATATCCTGAGTTATGAAGTGAACAGTCTGTCCTCTAAAATGGTCAATCTAGGCAGAATTTCCAAAGAAAGTTGTATAAATTTTAGAAAAAATCCCCGTACCATCGGTATGATCATTAGACTAAGTATATCTTTTTACGAGTACATTCGAGCACTTTTAAGGTCACATGCTTTAATACAATCATGGAACTAAATGTAATCTCTAGGCTCCACTTCATTACCACCAATTCTATCCTTACAGGTCCCAACATTGTCAAAGTCACCCATAACAAGCCAAGGTCCATCACAATTTGTATCTATGTCCCTTAATGAGGTCAAAGAATCCACTCTCAATGCATCATCATTAAAAGCATAAACAAATGATATAAAGACCCTGTATAGTGACTTTGTAATGGTTGACTTTTGCACTCATGCTTGTGAACATCCACTAAAACTCTTCGTTTATTCCAAAAACCTCACAATCTTTGCAAAGATCATTGTGGGTTCGAGCAACATTTGTGTCCCTTACTTTTATCCCCAGTAGGCCCCAAATGAGACCCCCATTTTTTCACGAAGGCTTGCTACAACATTTTGCTTATTAGGGCTATTAAGCCCTCTAACATTCCAAGTGAGGATACTAGCCATCTCCCTGCGAGAAACCTATACTACCATTTATGTTAACAACCACTATTTCCTTTACTATAGGGGTCTTAGAATAATTTTATGCTGCTACACTTGTCTTCGTCAAAGGTTTCACTTGATTCTTGTACTTAAGTTGGTTCTCTATTAGGCTTAGGTGCGATAGTGTAGACTCCTAAAACTTGTCATCCTTATTTCTTTTATTTACGTAT
The DNA here is from genome assembly GCA_021018815.1 of Talinum fruticosum. Lineage (NCBI taxonomy): Eukaryota > Viridiplantae > Streptophyta > Magnoliopsida > Caryophyllales > Talinaceae > Talinum > Talinum fruticosum. Next base: position 2,868,756 of record JAITYX010000003.1, on the reverse strand, counting down.
TTTATTTTGTAAGTCCAATGATGATCACATTCTTGTTTATGGATTTGGATCACGGATGGTATTTGATTGGTGTAACGGAAGCAAGTAAACCATAAGAATATCCTTAAGCATAAAAAATAACCTTTTACCTTGGGTCTATCCAAAAATCCTTTTCTTTCGAACCGTCCAAGCCCGGGTCAACCCTTTAGAGTCAACGGTGGCTGGCACCACGTACAAGGCTTTGCTACGCTCAAAATGTCATGTTTCGTCATCAACATCCAACAAAGACACGAAACTCAAATCATTCGAACAACATCGTTAAGGCCGCGCCGCATTTCACTGGTCGGAATCACCAAAACGCTGCGTTTTGCTCCATGTATCCAATCAAGACATGGAGTTTGCTTTTACAAAACAATGTCAATTATGGCCAGCGCCGCATTTCGGGGATTTCACCCCAAACGCTGCGTTTTGGCTTGATTTTATCTGCAATATGGAAAGAGTCGAAGGACCGTACGATGCCGTTTAGGTCCGGCGCCACGCACACCGGCTCGAATCCCGGGATCTAGTTCTTATTTTTGGTCTCATTTTTCGTGATTTCCTCATCCAGTTTCTGCTCATTTTAGGGCTTCCTAAGCTTTAAGCTTAGGCCATTTGTGACCTAATCATTCCCTATAAATAGACAGACTTAGGCTCTCATTTGCGTATGGTCATTTCCTATGCATTATGCTGCTGAAGTCCTAAGAGCTACTCGAATATTTGCTTAGATCTTTTGGTCTCCCTTCAGCCTAATCCTCCCTACATATTAATCACGCATCTTCCTACTTAACTTCACAAAACTTCATAAAAAGCCCCTTTAAATTCACCATCGTCGCACTTTCAAATCAAGTTCGAGATCCGGATCAGCAGGTGGGACAACCTCGAGGACACCAAATCGGCCTTCAAACCATGGTTTATTTAATTTGGTTTATCGTTTTTGGTATTGTGGAGAAAGATGTAATTGCATTTAAATTCCTCCCTGCCCGATATAATTTTTTAATTTCATTTTCATTTTCTTTTACTTTCCTTTCATTTCTTTATCGCTTTCGTTTATTGCTTTCGTATCTATTTTTATGCTTTGGATAACATGCTTTGATTGCTTTAAATTTCTTATCTAATTATGTTGTGTGCCTGGTTTGTATGCGCTATCTAAACTCACTTCTCGAATTAGTAAAGGTCATCTTTTGACGGGTGGAACGGAAGGGCTTATCCCTACATTTCGTACCCTCACCCGGAATCTGGATTCTCGGTTCTAAACCGATGGAGTCAATTTTAAACCTCTTTCAAACTTAGTTTATCCACACTAAGATTGGAAGAGTTCTTCTTAATTTATTTTTGTTAGTTTTTGTTCTTAAACCGACTGGCGACTCCGTTTTCTTATTTACTTCTCCTAAGTCGCTTCTCGGCTTTTCTACCTAAAAATAAAAAGGGGTTTTCTAGATCTGACAGTCAGGCCAGGGACCGAGACTAATCACCTTAGTCATGGCCCCAGGCTAGCGCCGCCCATCGTACGACGCTAGCTCTTGCCTAGGTCTTGGAAGGTCGAGTAGGTAGGGCTTTGGTCCAAGTTAGTGTTTTCACACCGGTTTGGCCCAAAATTCCTACGAGTAGAACCAAAGTAACCCTAATTTGTTTTATTTTTGGTTGTGAAATAATATCCTGGGATTTCTAAAATAATTTCTAAAATAAAATGATTAATAAAACCGCCATTCAATTTTACTTAATTTATTTTAAATCAGATTATAAAACTTAGAAATTTTAATAAGAGATTCATCCCCAGCTTTAAAAATCAAATCATTTCCATCTTCAAAAAGAAAATCCCGCCAATTCGTGAGGAAGCTCGGGGCCGGGCTTCTGCCGGGGTTCCCGTGGTTCCTACAGTGGCGACTCCACTGGGGATAATCACCGATTAAGAGGGCGAAACTTGAAAGTTTGAGTTGTGAACTTTCATAATATGTTTGCATTAGGCATCCCGCATTTAGGCAACCTCAAACATAGCTGTTTTTAATGATCATGGACCATTCAGCTTTACCTTTTTAAGAATAATTTTTGAAAGAGGTTCGAATCGCTAACCCAGACAGGCCCAACTAGGCTTGATTGTCGGGAGGTGGTAGCTCTTCCCTCATAGCACACTCTTTTTGGAGGCACCGAGGATTCATGCTTTTCCTATCGTGCACCCCACGTAGGCCTAAATGCTTGAACTATGAGACACCATGTATCCTACCTAGATTAATCCCCTTTTTGACCATAAACCCTTGGTTGTTTAGGTGGTACCTTATTTCTTCCTTTGCATGCTTGGATGAGTGTGATTGCTTTTAGTTTTTAGTCTTTTACTTGCGAGCCTTTAGGTTAGGTGAGGAGTGTTGATTAGCCCTTGCATAGGTGAAAATAAAATACCATAATAAATTTCTTTGAGTCGCTCTATTATGTGCATTTTAGCTAAAAGTCAAAAATTGCCTTTCTCTTTTAGGTCAGTCCATTAATTGCATTTCCGAGTCATCCTAAAATTCATCTCGATCTAGACTATCTAGGTTTTAGGCAGACCACTAGTGGTCAGTCCGAGAAGGGTCCTACCGGAGACACCTTCTCTCTGTTTAGTTAGTTTGTCTTAAGATTTTGACTTTTTTTATTTTCTACATTCCATTTTATAGTTTTCATTTTTCATTTAGCTAAAATAAAATTCATCTCAAATTAGGTGAATCTATTTTTCATTAGTTAAAATAAATTCATCTCAAATTAGATGAATCCGTTCGCATTTTTCATTTTTCATTTAGCCAAAATAAATTCATCTCAAATTAGGTGGGTCCATTTGTATTTTTATTTTTCATTTAGGTTGTGTTTGGTTGGGGAAATCATTTCCGATTTTCATGTGTTTGGTACCGGAAATTTCGGAAAATCATTTTTAGGGAAAATGGATTTTCCCCTAAAAGAGGAAATATCGTGACTAGAGGGAAGTTAGGTTTTCCTTCGTGCTCCCTTTGCTCGCTCCCTTTGCTGCTCCACCTCCTCTCTCTCTCTCTCTCTCTCTCTCTCTCTCTCTCTCTCTCTCTCTCTCAATCTTCGTCGCTACTCCTTGTTCCGGACACCATCCTTTTAGCTCGAGACTCCGTGCACTGCTCGACTCTCTCCTCGTCTCCATCCCTGCTCAACCTTCTCTCTCTCTCTCTCTCTCTCTCTCCAGTCTCGAAACCTTATCCATTGCTTCCCCACAACCAAAATTGTCAACACAGGATTCGGGACATGAGCATCTAGGGTTCAAGGGAGGTTTTAAAGAGGAAGAGGAGCATGGCGAGAAGGGAGACAGAGTGAGAGCAAGATAGCGAAGGATGACAAGAAAAGCAACGAGTTTAGGTTAGGCTTTCATTTTCTTCTTCTTCAAATTTTAGTTTTAGATCTCAATTTTTTGGTAATTAGTTCAGTTTTATGTTAAATTCGAGTGACAAATAGGTTAAATTTTCGTATATTGTGTTCGTCTAAGTTTTTGGTTTAAAGTTTTGTTTGTGAATTTGCTAAAATTGAAGCTACGCCTGTCGAGAGGGAAGGGTGGATTGTGAGGAGATTCATCCAAATCTTTGACTCGCCATTGTTTGATAATTATGTCTTATTGTGATTGGGTTTGAGTTAATCAAATGTGGGCATCATAGAGCTTCTCCTTCTGGCTATGGAAATTCTTAATTACATACCAATGTACTATATCTTGTTCAAGAATTCTTATTTGTCCAAGAAAATTTAGTGTTCGAGGCTTCGCCTAAAGCGGGATTTCGATTATCAAAATGTATGCACTTTCATGAAATCAGGTGAATTTATGTTCTATGTAGTAGAATAAGTTAAATGTGCAACTAATTATGGAGTCTCAGCATTGAACCTACAAGTAACATAGGCGAAGAGTGAATTAAGGTACTAATTAAGCAATTCTTAGGTAATTTTACGTATTCGATTTATTTTTCAAGAACCATTACATAATTGAATGTTGAATTTGGTCGATTAGAGGCAATGATTCTTTATTTTCTATATTGGGTGCTATGAGGTGAGGATCTATCGAGATGATGTTTTACAAAGTTTTGACATAATTATCAAACAATGGAGAGTGACAATTTTGTTGTTTTAGCTACTCTAGTTTTCGGATAGCAGAAATTTCTTCAATAGGTAGGCTTTACGACAACTTGTACATGCCTGTTTTCTCAATTTGGGCTAATTACATTAGTTTTAATGTTAATTTTCTTCTTTACACACACTTGCCTAGTTTAGATTGAACTCTTATCTAAGATACTCAATTACTTAATTCTTATATCATTCATGCTTGATTTTTGTTTTTTGTAAGCTATCTCACAATCAATCGAAGTTACTAATATTCCCACTTGCTTTTGATTTGTAACACGTGCTTATACCTATCACGGTACTTGTATCTTAGTAAATTGATCCCTCATCTTCAGCTTCTAGATCCTTCGTTCCTCGCATCTTCTACTTGCTCGGGTGTTTGTCTTTCATTCTTTTTCCCTTTTTATTTACATTAACTACGAGACCTCTCTCTGTTTGATTGGTGTCAATTTCCTACTGTTGCTAATTAATCCCAACTGAAACTGTGTAACTCGTGGACTGATAGAAGCTTATTGATATTAAAGTTAGAGACCAGCCCCCTAGGGCGGCCCCTAAATCCTCTGTTTTTTGTCTCTTAGTTAGTTCTAAAGCTAATTAGTAAAAATTGTGCATTCGAGTAACCAACTTGGTGAAGTTGCCATGGCTCTCCAACAAATCTCCAAAGCCAAGCTTAATGTTGAGTTGCTCTATCAAGAAGTTATCAAGATTGAAGGTTATGAAGATGAGTTCTTGGCTTTTGCATTTGATTATTTGAATGGAAATTAAAGTCAAGGCAAAGGATTTCTAGTGAAAAATAAGAAGTTTCATAGGATTTGGCTTGACAACTTTATGAAGAACAAAACTTGAACTCATTGTACTAGGCATTTGATGTAGGCAAGACAAACATTGAATTAGGTTTCTGTTTTCATTTTTAATTTTTGGATAATATTGTTCAAACTCGTATTTTTGTATTTTGTCCTTTTGAAACTCGTGCTTCTTTGATTTTATGCATTTTCATGCTTTTCTTGTTGACTTTGGTTTTTTTTTTTTTTTTTTGATTTTTTAGGAAACATTATTGGTTTCCTTTGTTTTGGGGAAGGGCTTAGGGTTTGGGGTTTGGGGTTTAAGACTAGACAAGTTTCTCCCTCGCCTTGTAGCGGTAGAATTCGTCTTTTTTTTAAGTTTAGGGTTTAGGGTATGGGGTATGGGGTATGGGGTTTAGGGTTTAGGGTTTAGGGTATGGGGTTTAGGGTTTAGTGTTTAGGGTTTAGGGTTTAGGGTTTGGGGTTTGGGGTATGAGATATGGGGTATGGGGTATAGGATTTAGTGTTTAGGGTATGGGTTATGGGGTTTAGGGTTTAGGGTATGGCGTATGAGGTATGAGGTATGGGGTTTAGGGTTTAGGGCTTAGGGTTTAGGGTTTAGGGTTTAGGGTATGGGTTTTAGTGTTTAGGGTTTAGGGTTTAGGGTATGGGGTATGGGGTATGGGGTGTGGGGTTTAGGGTTTGGGGTATGGGGTATGGGGTTTAGAGTTTAGGGTTTAGGGCTTAAGGTATAGGATTTAGGGCTTAGGGCATGGGGTTTAGGGTTTGGGGTATGGGGTATGGGGTATGGGGTATGGGATATGGGATATAGGGTATAGGGTTTAGTGTTTAGGGTTTAGGGTTTATGGTATGGGGTATTGGGTTTAGGGTTTAGGGTTAAGGGTGTGGGGTTTAGGGTTTAGTGTTTAGGGTTTGGGGTTTAGGGTTTGGGGTATGGGGTATGGAGTATGGCGTATAGGGTTTAGTGTTTAGGGTGTGGGGTGTGGGGTTTAGGGTATGGGGTATGGGGTGTGGGGTATGAGGTATGGGGTTTAGGGTTTAGGGCTTAGGGTTTAGGGTTTAGGGTATGGGGTATGGGGTATGGGTTTTAGTGTTTAGGGTTTAGGGTTTAGGGTTTAGGGTATCGGGTATGGGGTGTGGGTTTTGGGCTTTAGGGTATCGGGTATGGGGTATGGGGTTTAGGGTTTAAGGTATGGGGTATAGGGTTTAGGTTTTATGGTTTAAGAAAAGGTTATTCATTTCCTTCCGAACAAACAATGGATATGAATTTTTAGAAAATTATTTTTCATTCCACCAAACAAAGGAAAATGTACATGGAAAATTATTTTTCGGGAAATGATTTTCCCTCCAACCAAACACACCCTTAGCCAAAATAAAATTCATCCCAAATTAGGTGAGTCCATTTTTTATTAGCCAAAATAAATTCATCTCGAATTAGGTGAGTCCATTTTGCATTTTTATTTTCCATTAGCCAAAATAAATGCATCCCAAATCAGGTGGGTCCGATTTTACATTTGGCATTTTCATTTAGGCAAAACAAATCCATCTTTGATTAGGAACAATCACTTATGCATTCCAATTATGCATTATCCAAATCATGGAATCATCCCAAATTAAGTCACAAGCATCATTGCATTACATTTCATTTGTTATACATCCCTTATGTGCATATAAATAAAAGGCATTCTTAGTTCATTCGGGTCTCACGCCTAAGCCCCTTCCAAATTTGGTATTACTTCATATGGTTCTAAGAATTATCGATTGGGTTGCATAATAGGGAAGTCTACTACCGTTGGGTATCATCGGAATCCGAGCTCCAAAAGGTTAGAACGCCTTAACAAGGAGTCCGACACATCTTCCCCCGCTTTGCACCATGGTCTACCCCGCGGTCTACACTAGTGCAACCTACCCCGGTGCATACCACACCGATTCAGTCTATTTTCCATCGTAGGATAGCGACTAAGAAGAATTCCCCTCCAATGGCTACAACATCAAAACAATCTCCTTTTGTCACCTTACTCAATGAATCCTCAGCCAAGCTAGAAACTCGAATTGAGGCTTAGGATAAGAAGATAGAATCATATCGAATACTCTTAAAACCATCCTAAAAGCTATCGAGGATAATAAGAATGATGGTGAAGGAGAACAAAAAGTAGGAGGATGAGGTCCTCCATTTAATCCATCTCCTCCAGGCAATCCTAGACATAAACCCAAGTTTGATCCACATATAAATCAGATAGAACAAATGTTAAGGGAGTCATCCATGTTCATCAATCACTACTTTGATCATAAGGGATTCACCTTAATCCCCAAAAGGAAGCTACCCCCTATGTTCACCATGCCCGACATCAAGTTTCGAGGTTCCGAGAATCCCCATCACCATATTCGCAACTTCTTAGTAGCAATGGCTCTTAAGAACATACCTAAAGACACTTAACACATCATCTTTCCATGGATTTTTGAGAGTGATGTAATGAAGTGGTATAACGCAGTTGACCCATACAAGGTCACTAATTGGAATTATTTGTATAAGGAGTTCCTACATTAATACTTTATAACACTAATGTACCTGTCACAGTTAGAGACTTTGAGTTAATAAAGCAAGGCAAGAAGGAAAGCTTTACGGACTTTCTCATCGGATGGAGGGCAAAGGCTACCCACATGGTAGATCGACCTTTCGAGAAGGATCAAGTCGAATTATTGTGAAGAATCTTCGATCTGTCTACAATTAGCACCTCAAATTCTTGCCATTTATGAGTTTCTCAGCTCTTAGATATGTCGGCATGCTGATAGAAGAAGAGTTGTCTACCATGATCATAAAAGTCGTGATCTGGATGTAGAGGTAACTATCGGTCTAAAGATAAGAAAACCTCTAACCAAGGAAATACTAGCAGGGTGCGAGATGTGAATGCCCTTAAAAGGCATAATGACTACACTCTAATTGATACCACTAAAGCTCAAGCCCTTGACTGCATATTGGCTAAAGGGAAAATAGAATTGCCACTTGTAAGAGTAAAATCGAAACAAGTGAAATAGTTAAAAACTCGGGATGCGGGAAAATTCCGCAAATACCTTCGTGCACGAGGACACAACACCGAGCAATGTTGGACATTCAAGAACAAATTGGAGAGCATCTTCCGTAATGGTCAACTCCCTCTCCCTAAGGCCAACCAGAAGCCAATCAACACCAAGAACCCCTTTAACGGTACCTTAGCTATATTCTCTCGAATCCATTCCAGGTTAGTGGGACTCATTTGTCTTCATTCAAGACATCAATGAGTCCAAACCACTTGCCACCTTGCCTCTTATAGACCCGAAGTCCCATCGATTATGTGTAAGCGATGAAGAAGACGTGTACGAAACCAAATATGACAGTGATGATAACTTCGGGGCACACCACCCTTAGAAGAAGAAGACTTTTGGGAAGAACCAAAGAGTTTACAAATCTAATTCCTTACTAAATTCGGATGACATAATGCACTCGTGGGTCAACAACGGACTCAAGAAGCCCCAAAAGAACCTCGAAGTTGCTAAAGAAAAAGACCCAATCCTAAAACAACTTCAAAAACTTAAAGCTTATATCTTTATCTCGAAAACTCATATCTGCTTCCCAAAGCATAAGCATGCATTAATTGACGCAGCTTAGTAAAATTGAGGTCTCTCCCGAAACCACGCCTGAGGAAGTAGTAGGATTGGTTAATAATGGGGACGGAACCATTACCTTTAATGAAAAAGATCTCCCTGAAGAAGGCATTACACATAACAATGCCCTTGACTTAACTGTAACTTGCATTAACAAGTTCATCCCCTTAACTTTTGTAAACAATGGATCTTTTGTAAATGTCTTTGCTTGGAAGATCGCTAAAAGGTTAGGCATTAGAGAGCAACAACTCTCTAAATAGAGTATTCATCTCCGAGCCTATGATAATTCTAAAAGGACAGTCTTGGGAACGGTGACTTTACCCATTAATGTGGGACCGAGTAGTGAAGAATATGGACTTCTAAGTCCTAGAGATTCCATCTACATTTAACCTCCTTTTAGGACATCCTTGGTTACATGGCCATGAGGAAGTGCCCTCCATACTCGCACTGGAAAGTCAAGATGATCATTAAAGGTCAAGTCGTAACAGATCAATAGGGATAATCTCTATGCCGCCATCACCTCGAAAGAATCTGTCGTCGAAATCGAACACGATGTTGATGACGAAGAGCTTTATGGGTTTGAGACTGTCGTTACTTTGGATAAGGAAGAAGCACCTCTTAACTTCAATCCTCTTAGTTTGAGTTTCCCATTTGGCTTGAGCTATTTCCTCGGACTGTTCACCTCCGAGCCTGTGATAATTCTAATAGGACAGTCTTGGGAACAGTGACTTTACCCATTAATGTGGGACCAATAGTGATGAACATTGACTTCCAAGTCCTAGACATTCTAGCTATATTTAACCTCCTTCTAGGACGTCCTTGGTTACATGACCATTAGGCGGTGCCCTTCACACTCGCATCGGAAAGTCAATATGATCATTAACGGTCAGGTCCTAACCGTCAATAGAGACGATCCCTATGCCACCATCACCTCGAAAGAATCTATCATCGAAAACAAACACGATGTTGATGATGACGAGCTCTATAGGTTTGAGATTATCGCTGCTTTGGATAAGGATGAAGTACTTCTCAACTTCAATCCTCCTAGTTTGAGTTTCCCATTTGGCTTGAGCTATTTCCTTAGCAGTTCTAGCTGTAAGCGGGAAGGCATACCAGCCAATCTTTCCACCCCTTGAACCCACCAACAATTATAAATTTGGGGTAGGCTATCAACCTACTACTAAGGAAATAGTTCAAGCCAAGTGGGAAACTCAAACTAGGAGGACTCGCACCATGCATATTCCGTTCAATGAAAACCTTTCCTCATACCTTAGACGGGTAGTTTCGAAAGAAGGGGATGACTTCCCCTACTATGGCTTTCTTGAGCCTTATTAACTCAAAGAGAAGGGCATTCGGTACCTGGCTTAGAGAACTTGAATGACTGTTATATACTAGAAAAGAAGGCACCCTACCTCTTGGAAGAAGGACAATCCATACCAGACTGGACCAATTTGGTTGGAAGCAATATCTTCGGTCTGCTATTTGGACAGGAGAAGAACCTAGGGGGTTAATTCGATTTTGGTACTGTCCCGAGCCATGTCGCACTCGCAGTTTGATCCATCCAGATTCATCACTAACGTAGACACCAAAGGATCCAAGCATATTATTTAGATCGATGCTTGAGGAGGGCCAAGAATTTACTATTAGGTTAGGAGAGCATCCCATTCCCGAGTCTAGCACTAGGGTCGTTATTTCGTTAGTTCATCTTCTAGTTATGTTGTTTTTAGTTCCGCAATTTCTATTTCGAGTCCGATGTACTCTCATTTCCTCATTCAATAAGATGAACCTTTCTACTTACTCCTAACTCTCTCTTATTTTTATTTGTTTTGCCTCTAATGATGAACAACTTAAGAGCGCCAAATTGGCCTTCAAACCACGATTTATTTAATTTCGTTATTTATCGTTTTTAGTATTGTGGAGAAAAGACGTAATCGTATTTAATTCCTCCCCGCCCGATGTAACCTTTTTATTTTCGTTTTTGTTTTCTTTTGCTTTTCTTTCTGTTTCTTTATCGCTTTCATTTATTGCTTTTATCCCTTTTATTAGCATGCCTTGATTGTTTAAATTTTGCATTTTACTCGTGTTGTGAGCCTATCTTTAATGCGTTATATAAACTCACCTCTCAAGTTAGTAAAGGTCATCTTTTGCATCGTATGTTATGTACCCTCGCCTCGAATCGAATTCTCGGCTTTAAACCGATGGAGTCAATTTTAAACCTTTTCCAATATTAGTTTTCCCATACTAAGATTGGAAAAGTATTTCTTTATTTTATTTTTGTTAGTTTTTGCTCTTAAAATTGACAGGTGACTCCGCTTTTCTTGTTTATTTCTCCTAATTTGCTTCTCGACATATCCGACGTAAAAATAATAAAAAAGAGGGTTTTAGATCTAACAGTCAAGCCATAGACCGAGATTGATCACCTCGGTCCAGGCCCATGGTCGGCACCGCTAATTGTACAGATGCTGGCCCTCGCCGACGCCGGACTGGTCGATGGGTAGGACTCTAGTCCAAGCCGGTGTTTTACACCGATTTGGCCAAAAAGCCCTACGGCAGAATTAAACTAACCATAATTTGTTTAATTTTGTACTTGTGAAATAATATCCTAGGTTTCCAAAAATAATTTCTAAAATAAAATGATTAATAAAATCGTCATTCACTTTTACTTAATTTATTCCAAATCAGATTGTAAAAATCAAATATCCTAATAAGAGATTCATCCCTACTTTCAAATATCAAATCATTTCCAAAAAGAAAAAAATCCCGCCAATCGGACGGGGACCGTGGTTCCTACGTAAGCGCCGTTAACTACGTAATCCACAAATTGACTTCTACTTGTAGAATGTTTTCATCTTGAAAGTCGAGATGTTCATATTGTAATTCACTTACTGGTAGATCGGTTAGGAATTCCGATACTACCCTTTCTTTGATTGCCTTTTGAGGGACATATTTGAGTTCAAATTCCGATAGCACGACTGTGCATCTAGCCGTCTTGCTACTGATGGTTGGTTGCTCAAGAATTATTTGATGGGATCCGTTGGCACTGCTACATGTACTGTGTGGGCCAACATGCGGTGTTTACGCTTTTTGGTGACCCGGACTAAAGCCAACGCTGTTTTTTCTAAAGGCGTATGCCGAGTTTCATAATCTAAGAATTTCTTGCTTAGATAATATACTTTATGTCCTTCCTTTCCATCCCTTTAAGCTAACATGGCTCCTATTGCATTTTCTGTTGTAGCGAGGTATAAGATTAACGACTTCCCTAGTTGGGGCGGAATCAGGACTCGGCGGATTGGCCAAGTACTCCTTAACCTTCTCGAATGCTTTTTGACACTGTTCATCCCAAATAGGCTTAACTCCTTTTTAAGCTTCTTGAAAATGTGTTCACTGGACCATAATTAGTTTTGAACTGAAACAACTAATGTACTATAAGTGTCCTAGAAAACCCCATATCTCCTTCTCTCGTTTTCGCGATCGGATCTCCTAGATGCCTTTCATCTTAGATGGATCGACTTCAATTCCTCTAAGACTAACTACATAGCCTAGCAGTTTGCTCGAGGTTACCATAAAGGCACACTTTTGTGGGTTAAGGCGCTTGGTATATTTTCTTAAGTCTTTTGAAGAATTTTCTCGGGCTAGGTAAATGCCCCGCCCTATCCTCATATTTGATGATCATGTTGTCCACGTTAACTTCGACTTCTTTATGTATCATGTCATGTAGCAACGTTGTGGCCGTCTTCCGGTACGTGGCTCCGACATTCTTGAGCCCAAAAGGCTTTACTATGTAACAAGTACATTCCTCATTGAGTGATGAAGGTCGTTTTTCCATGTCCTCTTCAGCCATCTTCACTTGATTGGAGCCAAGCATAGCCATTCATGAATGAGAGTAAGGCATGACCCACTCGTGTTATCCACTAGAATGTTAACGTGAGGCAAAGGGAAGTCATCCTTAGGGCTCGCCTTGTTCAAATCCCCGAAATCAACGCACATCTCGCTCCTCGTCGTCTTTATGGCACTATGTTTGCTAACCACTTAGGGTAGTGGACCACTTTGATGAACCCGGCTTCTAATTGCTTCTAAACTTCTTTCTTAATCTTCAGCGCCTACTCGGGTTTCATTCTCTTAAGTTTCTACTTAACTAGCTAAGCATCTTCATAGAGTGGAATTTTATGTTCCGCTATACTTGTATCTATCCCTGGCATGTCTTTATAGGACCATGCAAAGACATCTATGAATTCAGTAAGGAGAGAAGTGAATTGCTTCTACTCTTCTCGATTTAGTGTTTTCCCAATTTTGACTTCTTGGGGTTGATCTCGCTAATCCTAAGTTAATTGTTATTGTTTCCTTTATTATTGGTGAGCGATTTTCATGATCTTCCATAACTTTTATTAATTTTTTAGGGATTTCTTGTTCATCATGTGAGACTCGAGAGTTTAAGTAGGTTAATTATAAGATTAAATTAAATTGAATTAAATGATTGATTTTATTTAGTATGAGTTCTTAACTCTTGCGTGCTTTTATGAATAAATTAACAGTTTATACTATTTCCTCCCCACTCGGACCCAATAAATAAAACCCGAGACAACTTATGTTAGCTATTTTTATTTTTTTAATCCAAACTAAAAATATAAAAGAAAAAAAAAAAGAAAAAGAGGAGCACTTACGTTTGATTGAGATAAGCAAACTAGGGGATTAGTGTAAAAGGGGGCATATGCTAGCATGCCATAATGAAGCCACGGTAAAAGGAAAGGAATTAAGGGGAAAAGAAAGGAAGAAAGGCTCGGGTAAAAGAAACGAAGGGGAGCAGAGCGAAAAGAAAAAAGAAGCAAAGGAACCCACAAGCGATAAAAGAGGAGGAATAGAGGAAATAAGAGGAATAGAAACAGGAGCGAGGGAGCGAGAGAAAGGAAGAGGAGAGGGAGAATAAGGAGAGAGAGAGGAAGCAAGTGTGAGAGTCAAAGAGAGGACGAAGACGCCGACGAGCAAAAGTACGCCGGCCGGCAACCGACAGCACCAGAGGAGCGGTTGGCAAGTGAGAGTAAACGAAGCGAGAGGAGGCAAGGAAAAGAAGCAAGAGTGAAAACAAGAGACGGGGCAAACTAGAAGCCAATGATCGAGACAACGAGAGAGGAGGAGGGGAGAGAACAACAAGTAACTATGGCGACCGAGACCAAAGGCAAGCAAGAGGGTAGGCAAAGAGAGGATTTTAGTGGTGAGAAGGAGACCCAAGCACGAAGGAAGAGCGAAAGGAAGAGGAGGAGACTTGACCTAGGCCTAAAAATTTAGAAAACCTTCAATCTCTAAGGAATCAAGGTGGGTGGTCTTATACTCTAAAGTTAATAGTAATTTCGAAACCCAATTAAATTTTGTTGTGAATATTGAATATTTATGATATAGAATGAATTTAGGAAGTTGGTAAGGCTAAATAGGGACATGAGAGAATCTGATTGAGTTTGCTATGGTCTTATGGGTGATATTGGAAGTTCAATTAGTAACACTCGGAATACTTGCGATTTCGGTTGTAGATTATCAATTAAGGTTATAGTTGAATCATTTATGACTTCCTAAATTTTTGAGTTGAATTCTAAGTAACTATATTGTGAATTAAAGATTTGGATAATAAAGGCGTACTATGAGTTCATCTTGATTAATGCACAATTGAGATATGGAAGTAGAAAGCCGGTGATTGTTGGGTTAAATTGAATTTGAAACATATTTGAATCCTTGAGATTGAATTGAACTTAAAGTTAAGAAGAACTAAAGGAATTTGAGTGGTGAAATGAAATTAAGAGTTATATGGATGTGTATGGGCGACAAAGAGTTGTTTAATGATATGGAGACGTAATATGAGAATTTGAGGCAAAGATGACAATTTATGAGGAGTTGGGACATTTTGGGTTAAGTTGTAACTATTTGTTGTTATTGTGGCTCAAAAGAGTTTTAGTTCCCGAGTTCGTTGTGCTTGAAAATGAATTAAGTTAAGGAAAAACGAACGCTGGAGTATAGAAAAGGAGCGGGAATTTGGAGTATCCAAGGAGTATGTATCAATATTGATTTATTGTGGCTTTGAAAATGGAGTGAGACGAGAATTGCGTATAATTGGAATAAGAGATTCTTGCTTTAGTAGGATATGGATGAATATAAGTAGATGTTAAATACTTAGGTGAATCCTTGAGTTAATATGCTAGCTTGGAATGTTAAATCTTAATATGGAGGTGCTTGGCGTGTGAAGTGACTTGATCCTAAATAACACTTAAAAGTTAGTTTTGAAAAGAGTTCAAATGTTTCCGCAAAACAATACTTGAGTATGATTCTTCATATATGCTTTTAAACTTGAAATATGCTCTAGAGAAGTGAAACTTATTTGAGAAAGTGAATGTAGAGGGATGGCACATGGTGCCATGCCTTCAATGGTGTTAAACCAATTTGAGATTATGGTTTAAAACCAAGTTTGATGAGTGATTGTGATCGCTTTGGTTTTGAATGAATTTTGGGCTAAAGATTGTTTAGACCGAGAGGAAGGAGGTGGTCGTGTGTAGTGTACCACGGGGTCCTTGCGTATCGGGACACCTATCAACCTTGCGTATTCAAGTTGATTCTTTCCTAACAAGGAAAGCGGAGCCTTTCATGAGTTTACGTAGAACTAGGTTCCGAGAGCTCGAGTCATGGGGTCGTGCCCCAAGGAACTATCTCGGTGCTAGTTCAAGTCTAAAGCCCTAGAAAGATATTTAGTTTCGATCGAAGGTGTTTGAAAGAAAGTGTTGGTGGTTGCACCACCTTATTTAAAGTTCCGCTAGTTTGTATCTCCCACTTAGATTTGGTTATTTCCTTAGTAGTTGGATGATAGCCTAGTTCGAACTTGTAATTATTGGTGAGCTCAAGGGGTGGAAAAATCGGATGGTATGTCCTCCTGCCTACAGACTAAGCCAGGAAAATACTACTTCTTCCTTAGCATCGAATGGACACTATGGTTGACATAAGGATTAAAGTTAAAAGGTGCTTCATCCTTGTTTACGAGTAGTGATGGTCTTAAGTCCATAAATTCCCTCATCATCGGCATCGTGCTCAATTTCAACAACGAGCATCCTTAGAGGTGATGGAGGCACAAACGTTATCTCCTTTGATGGTTACTACTTAACCTTTATCTCCTTTAATGGTTACTACTTAACCTTTAATGATCATTTAACTTTCTAATGCAATGTAGAGGGTACTGCCTGGTGGTCATGTAACAAAGGGCATCGTAGAAGAACGTTGAAAGTGGCTAGAATGTCTAGGACTTAAAAGTTGATGTTTTTCACCACTGGTCCGACATTGATAGGAAGAGTCATTGTTCCCAAAACTGTTCTTTTGCAATTATCGTAGGCTCGAAGATGAACAGTTTCTTTAGAGAGTTGTTGCTCTATAATGCCAAACCTCTTGGCAGTTCTTTATAGACAGACCTTTACAGCAGATCCATTGTCCACTAAGGTTAGAGGGATAAACTTGTTAATGCAAGTTACGATTAAGTAAAGGGCATTGTTGTGTGCAATGTCTTCTTCAAGTTGGTCTTTCTTGTCGGAAGTTATGGTTCTGTCCCCGTTATTGACCAATCCTACCACCTCCTCAAGCGTAGTTTCGGAGAGACCTGAATCTTACTGAGTGCATCAATTAAGGCTTGCCTATGCTTTTGGGAGGTAGATATAAATTGCCAAATAAAAATGCCAGTTTTGAGTTTTTGTCTATTTCAGGATTAAGTCTTCTTCTTTGGCAACTTCTTTTTCCTTTAGGGCTTCTTGAGTCTCGTATGGACCCATTGGTGTATTATGTCGTTCAAATCTGGTAAGGAAGTAGATTTCGGGGCTTTTTGGTTCTCCCCAAAAGTCATCTTCTTCTAGGGGTGGCGTTCCCCACAAGTTATCATCACTATCATTTTTAGTTCCATACACATCTTCTTCGTCACTTACCCACAATCCATGGACTTCTAAGTCTAAGGAAGGTAAGTTAACAAGTGGTTTGGACTTACCGATGCCTTGAATGAAGATAGATGGATCCCATTGACCTGGGATAGGTTCAAAGAACTAGCTAAAGTATCGCTGAATGGGTTCTTGTTATTATTTGGTTTCTAAGTAGCCTGAGGGAGAGGGAGTTAACCATTGCGGAACATACGCTTTAACTTATTCTTGAATGTCCAACATTGCTTCATATCCTTTTCTCGTGCACGATGGTACTTATGGAATTTTCCTACGTCCCATTTTTTTTTACTGTTTCGCGGTTTCTAATTCTTCTCATACAAGTGGCAATTCAATCTTCCCTTCGGACAACAAATGGTCGAGGGCTTGAGTATAAGTATTATTATAGGAGTGTAGTCATTATATCTATTAAGGGCATTGGCATCTGCACCCCTGCTAGTATTGCCTTGATTAGAGGTTTTTTTTTCTTTGGATTGATATTTACCTTTATATCTAGCGACGACTTTTGTGGTTGTGGCAAACAACTCTTCTTCTATCAGTATGCTCGCATTTCTAAGGGCTGTGAAGCTCATGAATGCCAAAAATTTAAGATGTTGCTTATAGGCACGATGAAGCTTCTTCACAATAATCCTTATTTGATCTTTCTCAAAGGTTGATCCACCATATGGGCAGCCTTTGCCCTCTATCCGGTGAGGAAGTTGGTGAAGCTTTCTTTCTCCCCTTGTTTGATTAGCTCTAAGTCTCCAAGAGGGACAGGTAGATTAGTGTTATATGAGTATTAGTGTAGGAACTCCTTACACATATCAGTCTAATTGGTGACCTTGCATGGGTCAACTTCATTGTACTACTTCATTACATCACCGTCGAATGTCCATGGGAAGATGATGTTATAAGTGTCTTCGGCTACATTTTTAAGAGTCATTACTCCTAAGAAGTTGCGAACATGATGATGGAGATTTTCGGAACCACAAAACTTGATGTCCGAGCATGGTAAACTTAGGAGGTAACTTCCTTTAGGGATTGAAGTGAATCCTATGAGATCAAAGTAGTGAGTATTGAATATAGAGGATTCCCTTAACATTTGTTCTATCTAATCTATGTGTGGATCGGACTTAGGCTTAGGTTCGGACTAGGTTCGGATCAGGTGGAGGGTGAGCTTCTTCTTCACCTATGTTCTTATTATCCTAAAAAGTCTTTAGGATGACTGCAAGAGTTTTAGATATAGACTCTATCTTTTTGTCTTGAGCCTCAATTTAGGCTTCCATCTTGGCTAAGGATTCATTGAACAAAGTGAGAATGGGAGATTGTTCTGGTCCTCCATGTATTGGAGGGAAATTGTTTTTGGCTACTGTCCTATGATAGAAGATTGACTGAATCGGTCTTGTATGCACCCAGGTTGGTCGCACCGGTGTAGATCGAGGTGTAGATCGAGAGGAAGAGGTACCAAACTCCTTATTGAAGCGTTCTAACCTTTTGGAGCTCGGATTCGACGAAACCCAATGGTGGTAGGCTTTCCTATTCTACAGCCCAAAGGATAACTGATTAGGAGCATGTGTAGGAGCACCAACTTTTAGGAGTAAAGGACTCAAGTGCAAGACTTGAAGAAACTAAGAAAGAATGCTTTTTATTTAGATGCACATAAGAAATGCAAAGTAGTTCAAACGGAATGTAATGGTGCTAATGACTTATTTTGGGATGATTTTAAATTTGGCTAATGCTCAAATGGAATATAAAAATGGGCACATCTTATTGGAGATAAATTTTGGCTAGAATGCAAAATTAAATGTATAAATGAGCTCACCTAATTTGGGATGAATTTATTTTGGCTAAAATGTAAAATGAAATGTAAATATGGACTCACCTAATTTAAGATGAATTTATTTTTGGCTAAAATGAAAAATAAAATGCAAACATGGACTCACCTAATTTGAAATGAATTTATTTTTAGCTAAAATGAAAAATGATATGCAAATATGCACTCACCTAATTTAAGTTTAATTTGTTTTTGGCTAAATGCAAAATGAAATGTAAACATGGACACATCTTATTGGAGATGAATTTATTTTTAGCTAAATGCAAAATGAAATGCAAACATGGACTCACCTAATTTGAGATGAATTTATTTTTGTTAAATGCACAATGAAATGCAAATATGGAATACAAAGATGCTAAAATTTGAGACCCTAAACAAAACCCACCTAAATGAAGAGAGAGGAAGGTCCCGGTAGGACCCTCTTGGACCGACCGACGGTGGCTAATGGCGGCTAATCCCAGCCGTCGGCGGCTACCTAAAACCTAGACTAAGAGATTTTATTTTTTTGGCTGACTCAGAAATGCAATTGATGGACCGACCAAAAAAATAGGAAGGTAATTTTTGATTTTTGGTTTAGAATGCACATATTGGACTTACTCGAGGAAATTAATTATTGTATTTTATTCGCACCTAGGCAAGGGTTATTTAGTACTCCAAACCTAACCTAAAGGCTCACAAGTAGAAGATTAAATAATAAAAACAACCATTTTCGTCCAAGCATGCAAATGAAGAGAAAGCACCACCTAAACCACAAATGATTTATGGTAAAAAAAGAGGGATAAAATTAGGTAGGATACATGGTGTCTCGTAGTCCGAGCATTTAGTCCTCCGTGCGGTGCACGATAGGAAAAGCATGAATCCTGGGTGCCTCTTGGCAAACTAAAGAGAATGTGCTATGAGGGAAAAGGTACCACTTCCGTGATGATGAAGCCTAAATGGGCTCGTCTAATTTAGCAGTTCGAACCTCCTCAAAAAATGTTCTTAAGGGTAAAGCCTAAAGGTCAAAATTAAAAGTAACTCGTTCGAGGCTACCTAAATGCAAGATGCCTAAGGCAAAACACATTAAGAAAACTCACAAGTCAAAAGTTCAAGTCTCACCCTCCTAATAAGTGACACTTCCCCAGTGGAGTCCCCACTATAGGAACCACCAGCCCGTCCGTCCCCTCCGTAGAGGGAGTCCGGGGACCGAGATTCTCCACGAATGTCGGGTCTCTTTTTTAAAGATGATTTTGAAAGACAATTTTGAAAGTTTGTTAAAAATGGGAATGTACCTCTTATTGAGTTTTTTATTTTTTTAATTTAATTTGAAACAGATTAATCGGAATAATGATTGGCGGTTTTATTAATCTTATTTCGTAAATTATTTTTAGAAGCCTTAAGATATTATTTCATGATTTAAGAGAATAACAAAAATTAGGTACATTTCTTCCGCAAGGCTTATGAGCCAAGATAGTGTGAAAACACCGGCTTGGACAAAAGCCTTGCCCGGTGACCATCCGGCACCAGCAAGAGCCAGCACCATATGATTGCTGGGTGCCGACCATGGGCCACGATTGAGGAACTCGGTCTCAATCTGTAACACCCAAAACCCACCCTAGGAGTATTACATCGCCGAGTTCCTCGGAGGAACTCCCAAGGCCTACTCGAGTGTCAACTTGGCTATCTAAATCCAACTTAAAGGTAAGGAAGGAAATTTTCACAAGGGTTAGAAGCTTTAAAGTTCCGTTCGAAATACAGTCTAACCCTTAGGCTCAAAGCCTTAAAGACCTGCATAAAACTCACAATAAAACTCAACGAGCCACACGCTTGGAGTACACGACTCAACGACCACACACCGGAGTATAATCACAACAATAAAACCAGAATTCCAAAACCAGTTTACAACCCAAGTTACAAACTAAGTTAAAAACTAAATTACAACCGCTTAAGAGAAAAATTGCCAACCGGCTTGTCGGAGCTACTAGTTCGGGTCTCCGTGTATACGTCCAACTTACTATACATTATTGCATATTTAAGTAAGTAATCGAATATATACAATATGCTTGAACATGAAACATATAAACTTAACTTCAGCCATGACCACCACCAAAGACAAGCATTCCCATCAACCATATCAAGAGGTACCTGCAACTAGGAGGGGGAAAGGGGGAAATTTGTGGGGTTGAGCAATAAACCACGAGCTCACTGGAAGTTTCACACTCTTAAAATGGAAATTCTTTACACATATTACTCATAATAATGAAATTGGCGAAAGTATAATAACATAATACAAATCTATATACATTTCAATGAAATCTTCTAAAACCTCTTGTAACTTAAAGATCATGACATTTTAATCATTCAAAAGCTCGAATTGCAATCATTTTTGGAATTAAATCACTTTAAACTAACCTTCGCTTTCTTTCAAATACTTTCAGCCATAGATCGAAATCCTTTCGAGGCTTTAGACAATTGAACTAGCACCAAACGGTTTCTCGGGGTGCGACCCCTTAACTCAGGTTCCTGGGACCTATCTCTAGTCAAATACACTGGAAGGCTCCGCTTTCCTCGTCAGGAAAGAATCAACCTCTCAGGTTGATGGGCATCCTAATACGCAAGGACCCCATGGCCTCGATATGCGGGACCACCTCCTTCCTCCGGCCTAAACAATCCTTAGCCCAAAATTCGTTTAAAATCGGAGTGATCACAATCACTTATCAAACTTGGTTTCTAAACCAAAATCTCAATCGGTTTATCATCGTAAAAGGCATGACACCACGTTTTACCCTTCTAAATTCACTTTCTCGAATCAACTTCACTTCTTTATAACACATTTTAAGTTCGGAAACCATTTATCAAGAATCATACACAAGTATCATTTTGCACAAACATTTGAACTCTTTCTCAAAACTAACTTTTGAGCGACATTTGAATCAGGTTGCTTTACAAGCCAAGCATCTCCATGGTAAGGTTCAACATCCAAAGCTAGCATATCTATTCCAAGTATTCACCCAAGTATATCGCATCTACTCGTATTCATCCATATTCCGCTCACGTAAGAATTCCCTATTCCCATATGCGTAATTCTCATCTTACTCCATTTTCAAAGCCATACTCAATCAACATGAACACATACTCCCTGGATACCCCAAGTTCCCGCTCCTTTTCTATACCTCAAGTTCGTTTCACCTTGACCCAACTCCCTTTTAAGCATAATGAATTCGGATATTAAAACTCTTCTAAGTCACAATAACCACAAATTGCAAAATCCTTCATAATCACAAACATTCATAACTTAGCCCAAACTGTCACAACTTGTCACCAACTATTATCTTTGCCTCAAACTCTCGTATTATGTCTCCATATCCTTAGCTAATGCTCTAATCCCATACTCAGCCATATAACTATTAATCTCTCTTCTTTACTCGAATTCCTCTAACTCCGCTTATCTTCAAGTCTAGTTCAACCTCAAGGATTTAAACATGTTTTGAACTCAATTAACCTAGCAATCGTCCATTTCTCACTCCTACGCCTCCATTGTGCATTAATTAAAATGAACTCCTATTCCCTTTTATTCCAAGTCTCCAATTCTCAATATAATTATTTGGAATCCAACTCGAAACTTCGGGAGTCATAAACAATTCAACTATCTCCTCAATTGACACTCTGCAACCGAAATCACAAGAATTCCAATGTCACTACTCGAACTCCCAATATCACCCATATGTTCTTAACAATCTAATTCAATCAGCTTCTCTAATGTCCCAATTCTGTCCCTTAATACTCAATCGGATTCTCTCAAGTTCTAATGCAACCTTAACTACTTCCTACAGACACGATCATTCAATATTGGCAAGCAAACATTCAATATTCACAATAAATTCATTTGGGTTTCAAAGTTACTAATAGTTTAGAATATAAGACTACCCACCTCGAATTAGGAATTGAAGATTACGAATTTCGGATTAGTCTAGATCAGTCTCTTCTTTTCCTCCCTCTACTGCCAGTCCGGTTTGCTCTATTTTGTTGCTTTCCTCCTTGCCGGCCGTTGTCTCTTTGTTTGCTGGTCATCGGTGGCCTTTCTCGACCCTCGCGTTCGCTTCCTTCCTTTGGGTCTCGGCTTCACCTCCCCGTCGTGCCCTTACTTGCTCTTCCCACGTTCGCCAACCGACCGCCTTTCCCTTGCTTGCCGTTCGATGCGTCGGCCTCGGCCTCTGCTGTGGCTTTCTCTCTCTCTCTCTCTCTCTCTCTCTCTCTCTCTCTCTCTCTCTCTCTCTCTCTCTCTGTCTCTACTCTGCTTGCCCTCTCCCGACCTCCCTCCTCTTGCTTTCCCTTGCTTCTGTTCTTCTCCTCCTTCTTTCCTCTCGTTTCCCTCCGCTTCTTTTCCCTTATCACTTAATCTCCCCCTTTTTTTTTTCTTTTGTTGTGACTTCACCAGCTATTGCCAGCACAAGCCAATTATAGTAATCTTCCCCTTGTCTTCATTTTCCCGTTTCTGTTTTTTTTTTCCTCTTTGGCTTGGATAATCTCAAGGTAAAGGTAGGAATAGCTATCTTAAATTATCTCGAGTTTTATTCACTCGGGTCCGGAGGGGAATCGGGAGGATATAATATAATCCGCTTATTTATTTATAAAAGCGCGTACGATTAAGAACTCGTACTAAATAAAATAATTTACGCATCCATTACATAATTTAATTAACCTACTTAAAATTTCGAGTTTCACACGATCTATGACCTAAATTGTCATAAATAAAATTTAGTTTATGCTAATTTAAATCGAAATGCCGAGGAGCAGTTCAAGGAGAAATAAAATGAAAAATGAGAGTTGCCAGTCGGTTTTAAGAAATAAAAACTAAGAAAAATAAAAGAAGACTTTTCCAATATTAGTATGAGAAAACTAACTTTCAAAGAGGTTTAAAATTTAACTCCATCGGTCTAGAACCGATAATCTAGATTCAGGGCGCAGAAACGAAACGTAGGGATAAGCCCTTCTATTATGCTTATCAACAGACGGCCTTTACTAATTTGAGAGCGAGTTTAAGAAACATGTTTTAAACAAGCATACAACATACGAATACTGGAATTTAAATCAACCAAGGCATGCGAATAAAGCAATAAAAAATAAATAAGAAAGCAATAAAGGAAAGCGATAAAGAAAGCGGTAAAAGAAAGTGATAAAAATAAATTACAAGCGAGCCCGAAAGAATTGAAATCAATTACATCTTTGTATCCACAATACGAAAAGCAATAAAAATGCAATAATTAAATAAACCATTAAAACCGTGGAGGAAATGAACGCCTTCAGGTTGTCCCACCTACCGATATTGATCTCGAACGGGATCTAGAAGCGTGACGGTGGCGAACGAATATTGAAGGCGATTTTCTATGAATTTGATGGAGGTAAAATGATGTATGAGAATGAAAATGATGAAGATTAGGGGATCGAATGTCGGTATTATAGTGAGGATTTAGCTGAAAGGAAGCCAAGAGATCGGAATATTTTCAAGGCATTCAGCGACTCTTAGCTAGATTTCAGTAGCGTTTTCCTAGGAAAATGGCCCTTTTTTGTTAATATTCAAGCAACCGTATAGGAAATGGCCATTCTCAAAAATGAGAGGCTAAGCTCTATATTTATAGAGAAGAGAGTAGACCACAACATGACCAAAGGAGCACCCAAATAGTTGTCCAAAATGGAACAGATGAACCGGCCAAAAATTAGAAAAATCGAACCAAATCTCCTTGAACCGAAAATCCCAAGGATAAGGCCGAGAATCGCTTGGTTAAACCACCATTCCGTGTTGCAGCTGGTCTCCGGAGTAAAATGCAGCACTTTGGCAAAAATATTCCCGAAGCGCGGCGTCGGACAAATACGGTGTTGTTTTGTTCAATTGGCTTCCATGTCTCGGTTGGACCCTTGGCGAAAAACACAATGCTTTAGCAGAAATAGCCTTGAAATGCGGCACTCGTCCAATGCAACATCGTACGTGACAAATTAAGCTTTGTGTCTCGGTTAGATGCTGAAGACGAAACGCAACGTTTAGTAGGCAATGAAGCTTGATACACAGCACCGACCAAGTGTTGACCTTAAGCATTGACCCAAGCTTGGCCTCGGCTGAAAGAAATGGGTTTGTGGGCCAGCCCAAAGAAAATAAGGTTTTTTGTGCTAAAGGATTTGTTGTGGTTTATTGGCTTCGTCACGCCAATTAAACTTCGATCGTGATCTGAATCCACAAACAAGATTGGGATTTCATCACCGGGCTGACGTAATAAAGTACGGAAATAAAAGACATAAGAGTGACATGTTTTCGGTGTCTACACCTATTACCACGGTTGTGTCAAAAACCATAGTAATAGGTTCACCTATTACTAGGGTTCTTAAGTAAAACCATAGTAATAGGTCTTGGCCCAAATCCCCTCTTCTAGCCAAAATTTTAGGTCAAGACCTATTACTATGTTTTTGAACTAAGAACCATAGTTATAGGTTATATCGGACCTATTACTACGGTTTTTACTAAGAACCGTAGTTATAGGTCTGAAATTTTTTTATAATTTCTTTTTTCATACCCCATGTTTATTATAAACAGAATATACAAGCGTACAACCAGAACAATTTACACAAGCAACCACCAACAGACCTCATTTGTTTTACAAACAAAATTTGACACATTATACAACCACAACAATTCCATCTTTAACAAGATCAACATAAGTTCCATCTTTTACAAGTTCTAGCAAAGAATATATTACAATTTGAAATATAATACAAAGAGTACTCCTCTTTCAGTATTTATGAGAAAATTTTCATCTCTCGTCGTGAAACTTTGTGGTATAAACCGATTTCAATGTTTTTGCCAAAAGGAAAATCTTTATTTACCTAAAGTGATGCTTTTGTAGTAGATTTAGTTATGTGATTGTCTTTATGATGGTACTCGCTTGTTTGGAGTTGTTACAGATGATAGCCTAGACAACATATATACATCATATTTTCTATCCACGTTACCTCCGCAAGAACTCCAAGCAAGCAATGTACTCATTAAGACAAGCACATAAGTCAATTTACTAAAAACATCACTTTGTGTAAATAGAGATGAACCTTTTGGCATAAATATTGAAATCATTTATACCACAAAGTGTCAAGATGAAGAGATGGAATTTTTGGCATAAGTATTGAAAAAGGAATACACAAACAGGACATCTTACCAAGCAATCTCTATTTCTTTTGTCATGTTCCCAAAGTGATGCTTCTTTTATGAATACATTGCTTGAAGTTCTTGCAAGGGTAGATTGGACAACATAAAAGTTGAGGAAAGCGATAAGTAACAACTTATCCATAAGAAACATAGCAAACGTAGAAGGATCATAAATTAGAAAGGACATCAACACTAACATTAGTTGCTATTCTCGCTTCGGCTTCTCAACTAGGAACTTCGTGGTATAAATCACTTGATCTGAATTTATATCAAAAAATTCCTAGTTGAGAAGCAAGAGCTGAGATTAGCGACCAAAAAGGGTATAAATCACTTGTTTACTTGAAAAATCCTGTCATCATCATGTGTGCACATTTGGAATTAACTACTTCAAAAGCTATATCCTTGAGTTTTGTATGATCGACAAAACCGAGGTACCTAAAGCAACAACTTTTCCATAAAAAACAGTAACAAACATAGAAGGCTCATAAATAAGACAGGAAATAAAAACTAACATTGGTCGCTAATCTCAACTCCCGCTTCTCAACCGAACAAGCTTTCTACCCTTCCATTGGACAGACTTAGTCCTTTTGATCCTCATCAAACAATGATCTATTACATAAAAGTGTTAAGGTCGAAATACTGAAAAGTAAGGTGCAGTTACTAAAATAAGCAAAAATATAGATATCCATCAATAAAATTTGTTATACATAATGTTCTTATCGAGTTGATATACTTATATGGTTTATGTCCTTTTGTCCCCCTTTTGGACTTATCTTCAATATATATGCCCTTCTGATGGTCAAACCTAAAATAAAATTTTTCATAATTTGCATCCTCATTGCCAAGAGGAATTCCCAAGGAGAAGGGTGGGGTCTCCTCAACAAACTCACACATTTTCACCATCCATAGCAACAATGTGCCTCTTACCTTGAAGAACAATAGACCACTTATCATTGGTCTGGGTCCTCAATGTAGAACACTTGTTTTGCTTGAAATGTCATAACAAATTGATCCCCTTTAGTTCTCTTGTGAGATCGACCATCGTGAATCTCATCTCATCAAATCGGACACTCGTTGTTATTGTCAACCCATTTGCACTGGAAAATGGGATCACGTAAGTCAATATAGTCGAGCTCCCATAACTCCTCCATGACATTTTAGTTATAACGGGATGTTTGTCCTTGGAGTTGGAAACATGAAGTGCATGAGCCTCTAATGTACGTGACCCCACTATTTTGCATAGTGCTCCTATTGTCCCGACTATTTGTGTAGAAAGAGTATCCATTGATGTCATACTTACGGTAAGATATGACTTCCAACTACATTATGATAAACTAGACATGATTTTTTTTTAATACATAGCCTTTTTCCCTCTAGTGTGTAAGAGAGATAACCTTTTACTTCCAATTTTGATGTTTTATACATTATCATAAAACTAGAGTTAATTTTTTAAAAGTTTTACCTAATACATATGACAATTAAATATGAATAAAATATTAAGGTTATCCCTTTAATTTGCTTTAATGACCCAAGACATCACTAGAACTAAGTTCCTTATTGTGTTTAACAATGAGCTTGGGTTCACAAGAAAAACATGGGGTGTACATGAAACGTGGGTCGGTCCAAGAAGAAGGGGAGAAACGGTAGAGAGTTCAAATGGAAACAAAGGTGATAAACAATGAGAAAACTAGTAATAATTCCCTATTGTTTATCAAATTTTTTTATTTGAATCCTCTACCCTTCCTCCCCTTCTTCATAGACCGACCCACATTGCATGTACACTCCATATTTTTTCTTGTGAACCTAAGCTCATTGTTAAACACAACAAGCTGAACTCTGTTTCTTTTTATGTCTTCGGTTGTTAAAGAATATTAAAAGGTGGACTCAACATTTCATTTATATTAATTATTATTTTATGCATTACGTAAATAAAAAAATCATGGCCTCTAGTTTACAATCCTGTATAACGTATCAAAATTGCAACCAAAAATAAAATCAGAAATTTAGATAATTGGATAAATTAGTCCACCCCAACATCACATCATCAAAATAAACAAATTTGATAACAAATTTATCTTTATGATAAGTTTTTGGGGATAGCCCTATATCCAGAAATGTTTATAAGTTTTTATTTTTTATAGTGTGTTTAAATTTCTCTTTTTAAAATAAATGAATAAATATATATTTGGTCCAAATATTACGTCATTTCTACCCTTATTTATCTAGTTTTTGTCTCGTAAAATAATATAATTTTTAGAATTTTTACTTATTTTATTTGATTTTGTAATTTCATTAGCAACCCAAATGAAGGACAAGCAGTCGCTAAATCTTAGATGTCTAACATTAAGTGATTATAGGTGGTATAAAGACGTTTTTCTTACTAATGTCCTTAAACGTGAAGACGGAACCCAAAATTTTTGGAAAGAAAGATTCATTGCTGGTCTCCCTAAACTATTTGGAGAATGAATCCTAAATAAATTAAGACAACATTTCAACACGGATGACATTCCTTTTAGTCATCTTACATTTGGACAAATTTTTGGAATAGTTAAAAGTGAAGGACTTGTCCTTTGTAGCGAACTCAAATTACAAGCCAAATATGGATCAGAAAGAGCCCAATCTCGAAGAGAGATGAGAACCTTTTGCAAATCTTTTGGTATCACGAAAATTGAAGCCCCATCTACAAAAAATAAAAAAGGTGGAAGAGTCTTTACTAGAAAACAACGAAAACCTTCTAAAGCTTTTACTACAAAAACAAATACTCCTAAACCAAATTTTCCAAACAAAAAGAAATTTAACAAGAAGAAAGTTGTTTGCTGCAAATGCGGTAAGGTCGGTCATAAAGCCTTTCAATGTAAAACAGAAAAGAAAATTAACGAACTTTTTGCTGAAGATCGCGACTTACAAAAGAAACTATTATCAAGTTTAGCCCAAAATTATTCTGACTCGATAATGAGGAAGATTATTACCTTAGTACGGAAGACGAAGACTCGAGTTATGAGTCCTCTCCAATTAAGCAACTTAATGTTATTACCGATAAAAGTCAAAAGGAATTCTTATTAGACTTAATAGGAAAAATTTCTGATCCAGAAATAAAGAAATAATATCTAGAAAAATTAAAACATCTTATTCTCGATGAAGAACCAAAACCCTTTAAACTCGACCATGAAACTCCAAATCTCTCTAAGTTATATCAAAAATACCCAATTCCAAATCCTTTCCAACAAATTACTACAAAAGAGATTCAAGCCAAAGTTAATGAATTAAAGGCTTAAGTCAGAATCCTTACGCAAGATATTCTAGAACTAAAAACTAAAGACCTTGAGCTTGAAATCAAATTTGCTATTTTAGAATCTCATAAGACTAATTTTTCTATTGCAGAGGATGATACCTCTATACCTCACATATCAATAAAGGAAGTTTCGGATGATCAATTCTTACAAACTTTATCTCAAGTTACCTTCCAAAAATGGTATTCTATAGTCAAATTAATGGTTGGTGATTTCTCTATAAGTACAGCTTGCTCTAATTGACAAGTGGAGCAGATCAAAATTGTATTAGAGGAGGAATTATTCCAACCAAATATTGTGAAAGGACTAAAGAAAACCTCGTAGCACAAATGGAGAACCTTTAAACATTAGATATAAATTAAATAAAGGATACATCCAAAACAATGACTATTGTTTTAAAAATGTATTTTTGATCGTTGACAATATTACCAATGATCTCATTCTTGGTACTCCTTTCCTCACTCAAATTTATCCTTTTTATGTTAATGAATTAGGAGTGCACACTAATATCATGGGTAAACAAATTTCTTTTAAATTCTTATCATCTCGCTAAGCAAAGAGATGTCTCCCTTTACAAACATCCTCTACTTTTCGACAAATTAATAGTTTACAATATAAGCAAACTACAATTACCCATTTACAAGAAGAGATTTCTTATCTCGAGATCAAAGAACAATTGCAAAATCCTTCAATTCGAAAAAAATTCTTGATCTAGAACAAATCATAAAGAAACAGATATGTTCCGATGTCCCTAATGCTTTCTGGGAAAGAAAAAAGCACATAGTTTCTTTACCTTATATAAAAGATTTTGATGAAAGAAATATTCCTACAAAAGCTCGCCCAACTCAAATGAATTTAGACGTTCTCGAGCATTGTAAAAATGAAATTCAATCCCTTTTAGACAAACAACTCATTAGGTCTTCAAAGTCTCCTTGGAGTTGTGCAACATTCTATGTCAATAATGCTGCAGAAAAGGAACGTGGAGTTCCTAGGCTGGTTATCAATTACAAACCCCTCAATAACGTTCTCCAATGGATTCGGTATCCGATTCCTAACAAAAGAGATTTACTAAGTAGATTATTTGATGCTAAAATATTTTCAAAATTTGATATGAAATTCGGATTCGGCAAATACAAATTGCGAAATCGATTTATACAAGACAACATTTACTGTTCCATTTCGACACTATGAATGGAATGTTATACCCTTTGGATTAAAAAATGCTCCTTCTGAATTTCAAAATATTATGAACGACATTTTTAACCCATATACCTCTTTTATTATCGTTTACATTGATGATTTCCTGGTCTTTTCCAAAACCATTTATCAATATTTTAAACATTTATAGATATTCTTACATATTACTATGAAAAATGGATTAGTCTGTTTCAACTTCAAAGATGATTCTATTTCAAACAAAAATAAGATTTCTCGGACATGACATTTATAAAGGAACTATAAAACCTATCATGAGAGCACTCACTTTTGCTGAGAAATTTCCAGATGAAATAAAAGATAAAAGACAATTGCAAAGGTTTTTAGGATGTCTTAATTATGTTTCGATTTCTTTCCGAATCTAAGACAGACTTGTGCTCCCCTGTTTAGAAGGCTTAGAAAAAAGCCCATTCCCTGGACAGAACAACATACCGAAATAGTTAGACAAATTAAACATAGAGTTAAATCTTTACCTTGTCTTAGCATACCTCATCCAAATGCACATATGATAGTTGAAACTGATGCATCCGATATAGGATATGGTGGTATACTCAAGCAAAAAATGACAAGTCCCGACAAAAGGGAACAACTTGTCCAATTTCATTCAGGAATATGGCTCGGTCCTCCACAAAACTATTCTACCATTAAAAAGGAAATTTTATCTATTGTTCTTTGTGTTTCAAAATTTCAGGATGATTTATTTTATAAAAAATTTCTTTTAAGAATTGATTGTAAAGTTGCCAAAGATATTTTACAAAAGGACGTTAAAAGTTTGGTTTCTAAGCAAATCTTTGCCGGATGGCAAGCAATTTTATCTTCTTTTGATTTCGAATAGAGTTTATCAAAGGAGAAAGCAATTCACTTCTAGATTTCCTTACTAGGGAGTTTTTATAAGGAAAGAGTGACAAAACAAAACTTTTGCAAGAATCACCATGAGTAAGCCAAATGACAAAGGGAAAAGTATACAAAAGGTCGAAGATTACCAGTTGGTTTCTCACCCAGGAACCTTTCAAGATATCAAAATACCAGTTCAAAACAAATTTCGATCTCTTACAAATTTCTCTCCTTTACCCTACAAAACTGTTGTCACAAATCCTACCGCTACCCATTACCATGTCAAATTTACAGTAACATTTGTTTCTTACAAAGTATAGGTCTCCTCCATCCAATGATCTTATCCAACAATTTATCCAACGAAGTTTTGGAAACCTTCATTTTCATACCGACCATTCTCAAAAGGACCGACGATTCTATGAGTTTATTCTTATAGATTCGCATTCTATTGACTTTACCCATACAAAAGATAGAACAAATCCCGACTACATACTTTATTCTAAGTGCGTCATCCGATAAGTTATTGGTTCCCATGAGTGGAAGAATCCATTTGAAGAAAGACAATTTTCTATCCCCTATCAACCACAATCTTACAATTACAACAATTACAAAATGGTTTGGTATAGAGTATTTGTTTATAGACCGGATGTCCACTCCTAGTTCTTCAATTTTCATGATACTTGCACTACAAACTTCCCAGTATGGTTCTATCATTGGTGGACCCTTTTGGTGTCACTTCCTCTATTTTGCCGACAAACGCTAGAGATGGGATCAATGGCTCAAAGTCTCAACTTTTGATCCTTTTGCAAAAGAAGTACAATTCTTTCGAATATTCAATGTTGCATGGATTTTTAGTTGGGAATACCGATTTCAAAATTACCTACAGAATCCTTATCCGCTTTCAATGGTCCGTATTTACAAGGTTAGATGGTGGCCGAGTATAGAACTACACTCTGCAATAAAGAGAACGTTCAACATTTTCTAAAGGCAAAAACAAAGAAATACACGTTGTTTAATCTACCCTTGGTTGAAGCATCAAAACCAAACAAGATTGAACCATCTCCTATTAATCCATCTACTTCGACAAAAAGGAAAATTCTTCAAGTACCAAAGGATCGCAAAAAGCCGTTCAAAAGGTCTTTCACAAAAGCAACATAATCTATTAGAAATCCTTAAAGATGAGCTTGAACTCCGAAAAATTATTTACAAAAGCTTATGGCGCATGACAATTCCGACAGTGATGAGGATGCTAATTCAACAACATCTTCTAAACACCCTGATCCATTTGGAGGTCCTTGTTCGCAAGACCCCTTGGAGACATAATAAAAAAATTTTAAAAAGAGCGTGCGGGTTACCCTCGGCAAAAGTAAGGGCCATTTTTCTAACCTTTGTCGCTTTGCAGGTATGAAACAACCCTACTAAAGTTCATCTACAATTTGAGAAGAAAGGACAAAATTGTGACATAAAGATGAATGACATAAAGATGAAAAGCCATGACATTGAAGAAGAAGCCAAGAAGTCTTTCAAAATTGTGACATAAAGATGAAAAGCCATAAAAAGAAAAGACAAGTTGTCTTTCAAAGACAATTGTCATTTCTTACCAAAAGATGCTTTACATTTGCTATATAAGGATGCATCCCCATAGGGAGAAGGCATCAGTTGTACGAGTGAGTTGAGAATTCCACTAAAAATGTATTGCTTCCTCTGTATTTTGAAGATCGGTTTCAGATTTTCTTTAAGCAAGTTTTCTAATTTCTGTGAAAAATATTGTAAGTATTCTATTTATAATTTCGTATTTTATAGTTTATAAAATTTGAAGTTTATTTATATTCATATCTTATCTTATTAAGTATGTGTGTGTGTGTGTGTGTGTGTGTGTGTGTGTGTGTGTGTATATATATATATATATATATATAACTCTTTCCCTCTATTCGTTGTGTGAGAGGAGTGTTTACGTGTGCGTGCGCGTGCGTGCGCACGTGCGTGAGTGTGTGTGTGTCTGCGCGTGCGTGTGTGTGTGTGTTATACATTATCATAAACTAGACATGATTTTTTTGAAATTTTACTTAATGCATAACACAATTAATAAATAAAATGTTGAAGCCATCCTTTTAATCACTTTAATGACCCTAA
Organism: Talinum fruticosum; assembly: GCA_021018815.1. Taxonomy (NCBI): domain Eukaryota; kingdom Viridiplantae; phylum Streptophyta; class Magnoliopsida; order Caryophyllales; family Talinaceae; genus Talinum; species Talinum fruticosum. The sequence goes on along the minus strand of JAITYX010000003.1, from coordinate 2,835,796 downwards.
GACATAACTATGATTGGAGTTCTCATAACCTTTGTTGTTTTTAAAAATGAGGTTGGTTTCATAAGGCACGACATAGAGTCTATCAACAGCGTGGGTTGGTCCACAAAGAAAGGGAATATGGGTAAAGGATTCATTAGAGAAAAAGGTGATAAACAATGACAAAACTAGTAATAATCCCCTATTGTTTATCACATTTTTCTCCAATGAACCCTTTACCGCTCTTCCCTTTCTTTGTGTACCGACCCACGCTGTAGATAGACTGTATGTCTTGCTTTGTGAAGCTAGTTTCCTTCCACTTAGGGGTATTTCAAAAGAATTTTCCTTTCACTTAGGTCCCTTGCAACTCAAAATCGCGAAGCAAGTTGATTTCGGCACCAAGGGTGAAAATTGGCGTGCCTTAAGCATTATAATTTAACCCATAAGCATTAAGGCAAGGATAACAAGTTTAAGTGACCAAGCGAAGCAACCAGGCATGACTTTGGGTCAGCGTTGGTTCCACCACAGCCCAAGCCACGGTCTACACCGGATTCTAGGTAAGGGTAGAATTAGAAGATGAAAAATAGCTAAATTTTGGACCATACTGGTCTCGAAATCTAAAATTCAGAGAAGCATATCGTAGACACTTTATTAAGAGTGGGACACAAGTACGTAAGCCCCGATTTCTTTCGGTTGAGCAAGGTAAATCTTCGCCCATGCAACCGTCGCTGGAAATGCTAGGTGAATCGTTGAACCAGGTGAAAGTTGGGGAAAATATTCATACATCCATGGCTGAAAATTTACCACACAAGTAAGTTTTTTTATCCATACAAGATAAAAGTAAAGGGCTAAGAGGAATAGAGCAAACCTCAATTATCCTCCACAAGCTAGACAGAGTTGTATAGCTAAATGAATCTTTCTTGGGAGTAGTACATCGGGCCCTAGGGAGTAGTACATCGGGCCCTAGTATGTAAGCCCCTTATTAAGCAAGTATATGAGGGCATAACCCAATTGAGATCTTTATCGGATATAAGTCTATTAAGTTGGCTAGATAATGAAGGTAGACTTTAGACCCTTGGTTTTAAAAGATAAACATGCTCAATATAAGGGCAATCACGATACGAGCTTATTGCTATGGGTCATGTTAAGCCCACAACTCGGCATTGGTGAAAGCAGAAAGGAGAATCAAATATTTAAAATAGTTGGTATAGAAATCAAAGAGAAATTATACCAAAGAGGTGATGAAGACAATCACGATTTTTGTATAGATTTCAGTCACACATTAAGGGTTCACCCAAAAATCCAAACCTTGAGGACAACAAAATCTAGAGGACTAATGGTCATTTCCCCAAATGGGAGATGGAAATTGTTAGTGGTATCCCAAAATCACTCATTAATGGCCAAACTTTGGTCAATGAGATCACAAAAATGACTTAAAGTAGTATAGAGTAGACCAAACCCGACATTGGTTAAAGTTTGCTCCAATGGGTAGTTTCGTTCTCTCGAAGGTGTAAAAGAACTTCTTGATAGCTTCACTACCCCTAACGATGTCCCCCTACAAAGAACAAGGATATGAAGCATCTTGATTAAGTGCCACATGAGCATGAAGTAGAAGAAATTCAGGTCAAGACAATTACCGTAGTAGAGATCGCTAATTAAAAACATGGCCTTTGGCCTCCACCAAAAGGTCACTCAAATTCCATTTATGGTGAGGACACTAATCCATCTCGGAGAAAAATATTTGGTCAAGCTCTCGGCCTTTGTCCTTCTCTCGAGATGAGGATGTCTTCAAGACATATTTTGAGGAGTTTTGTAGAAAACCACATTAGTTTACTTAAGGAATAAGAGGAGCAAGCTCAAGAACAAGAAAGAAGAACCAAGAGGAGGAGTTGTGAAAATGTGCAAAATGAGCTTCCAAGCTTCTCCTTTTATACGCACAATCTTCTCATGGATAAGATAAAGTAAAGGTCTAAGCAATTTTCTGATTGGCTGGCAGCACACTCCCCGAGAGTCGATCAAGCTCAACATATTACCGAGCTTTAGGGCTTTGATCAAGCCGAGCTTAGAAGTTTTCTAGCCGGGTTTCATAAAGCATGTTACAACCAAGTCCAGACCCCAATTCGTTAGAGTTCAAGTCATGAAGCAACCAAATTTGGAGCCTTTAAATCAGTCGGCATTCAAAGCGACGCCGGATAAATGAGATAAGTACCCTTTAGTGTCTACTTTGACCCTTCGTCTTTCGGACTTAGTCAAAGTGGGGGCTAACTTTAGACACCAAAAACGTATCTTCCTTATCTTTTTATTTGAGTTATTTATTTTTGTTAGCTCAATGATGAAATATCAATCTCGTTTGTGAACTCGAGTCATAATCGGACTAAAAACGGCATGACGGAAGCCGATAAACCACAAAAAATGTTTAACACCACAAAATCAGCCCATTTCGCTTGGGCTGGTCCATAAACTTTTATTTCGACTTACCAATGGCAAGTTCGGACTCGCAACTAGGATTCGAACCGGTGCCGGTCTACTAAGCTCGCTTGAAACGCAGACGTTTCACCCTACTTCAGCGACTCAACTCGGCACGCGCATTCGAACATCCGTACAAGGATGTTTGGACCGTGCCGGTTTCCAAGACTCTTGGAACGACAATTGGGAGTGATTTTTGGGTTTTTCCAACCCTAAACATTACTATAAATAGGGGTCTCCTCCCCCCGTCCCATTTATTACACCATTTTTAGCTGGAAAACCCGCCATATGCTGAAAATTTCTCACCTTTAGTCTCTCTCACACTCTCTCTTCTCTCTATCTCTCATTCACTCCATTCATGTTTCCCCTTCTAAAACTACTCAAAAGGACTTCTTTTCTATCATTGATTTGTGTCGTTGCCTTGCTTGTTACGCTGCTCAAGTCTTCTCATGGCTCAAGTCCGACGGTGGGTTAATATGAGGACGACATCTATCTTTTCCAAGTTTGTTTTATAGTTTTATGTAATTTCAGTTCTTTTATCACTTTTGTATTGTGGATTGAGGTTGTATCACATTTTATTCCTCCCTACCCGATGTAATTTCTATTTATTTTTTCCGCTTTCTTTTATCGCTTTATTTATTGCCTTATTTATTACTTTATTTATCGCTTTTGAAGCATGTTTTGAGTGCGTAAATTCAATAATTTGCATGTTGGTTTCCTATTTGATTTAACGCAATTCAAATTAGTAGAGGTCATCTGTTGACAGTGGAATGAAGAGCAATCGTCACTTTTTTCGTACCTTTGCCCTCGAACACTAGATCCTTGGTTTAAGACCGATGAAGCACCTTTTAAAACCTTTTTGAGTTTAGTTTTCATACTGAATTTAGAAAAGTATTTGTTTTTGTTAGTTTTTATTTCTTAAAACTAACTAGCGACTCCTTTATTTTTAGCTTTTTTTTCTTAAAATTGCCTCTTGGCATTTTAAGTATAAAAAATGAAAAAATGGGTCATTTTAGCGACTTGAGTTATGTGACCAAAGCCGATTCCTCGGTCCCGACCGGATAGCTAACGTTAGTTACCAATTAGAGCGAGGCATTAGTCGGCGCTGGTTGGTAATCGAGCTTAGCTCCTAGCCGAGCGGTTTTCACTGCCTAGTACGTAAGCTTTACGGAAGACCGACTTTCTTATTTTTTCTAATTATTTTTATCATTCGAAATAACATCTTGAGACTTCTCTAAAATTAATTTCTAAAATAAAATGGTTAACAAAAGTTACCAATCAAACTTTCATCTAAACCTATTTCAAGAGTCTAATTCTAAAATTATCTTAATAAGAAACCCACCTTAAATCAATCAAAAATCAATTTCAAAAAAAAATAAGAGAGAGAGAGTTGATGCTGGTTTTTCCATGAGGAAATGCGGTCCGACTGTCCCCCGGTCGGGCTATGGTTTCTACACTCACCCATACTAGTTTGCTGGCCTTGCTTGTGAAAAACTTTTGAGCAACATCTTCCATCTGGATTAATTCAGAGCCTGGTCCAACATTAGTATTATATTCTATGAATGGTATCAAATAATTGATTTTATTTGATCTATCTTGTAAATTTTTAATTAATATTTTATTTAGGTAATTAAAACTTAGATAGATTATTTTGTTTGATATGTAATTATAAAAATTTATTAATTTATTCTGACTTATTTTCTCATAGTTTTATGAATATTTCTACTTCATTTGTATTCATACTTCTTGTTTTCTTAATTGTGGTAAATTCATGGTGAACAACACCTCTAGGTAATGTTTATTTTGTTTTGGCTTCAAATATTAAAATCAGGGGTATTATTGTCCTTCTAGATTTTTACCAAACCTAGATGCTTTTTATTCCTAGGCTATTTCCAAACCTATTTTGATCTCACCCAAAGATTTAGCTTCGGTGATCCCTATTCTGGTAATTTTCTCTATTATTTTAAAGAACTCCAAGCGCTCTCTCTCTCTCTCTCTCTCTCTCTCCTGCATACAATAAGCTCCAATTCCTTACCCGGCTTTGTTTAGCTCATTCCTCTGCCAACAATATGTTTTCTTACTGTTCCTTTCGCAACCCAAAGACCACTTGTTATCTAGCCCATTTTGGATTAAATCTCAACAGGAAGAAATTTCACACCCTAAAAACCCCATTCAGCCTTTGCCCACCAAATCATTCTGCCAATTTCGACTCTCTTTCCTCCAAAATTGGATACCCATTTTTGTTCAATCAACCAAACTCCAAATACGTTGCTGAGTCTCCAATCAATTGCCTTGCAAGAGATGCAAATGAAGGTTCAGAACTTGTGCAAAAGGAGGAAGAGAAGGGAACTAAGAGCTTCTGGGGAGCTGTTAGTCTAATAATAGGGACCGCCGTCGGGCCCGGAATGTTGGGTTTGCCTGCTGCTACAATGAGTTCAGGGCCACTGCCATCCACCATTGCCATTTTGCTTTCATGGGTATATGTCATTTCTTCCATTATTTTAGTAGCTGAACTTAGTTTTGCGACAATGGAGGAAGATGGGGTCAAAGAAGTCAGCTTTACTGGTTTAGCAATCAAGGCATTTGGTGCCCAGTTTGGTACATTTGTCTCAATTGTGTATGCCAGCCTCAGTTTCTCTCTCCTGATTGCTTGTGTTTCTGGTATTGGTTCTATTGTCTCTCAATGGTTTCCTAACTTGAATACTCTAATATCTCATGCTTTGTTCCCTCTCTTATTTGGAAGTATCATTTGGTTTTTCCCATTTCAAGCAATCGATTCGACCAATCAATTTCTGTGTTTTGGGATGCTTATTTCCATCATTACTCTGGTGGGCATTGGTGTATCAGTTGCTAGGGCTAATCTATTAGCTTCTTTAGCGAATGCATCTTGGCACATTTCATCTATCCTCCCTGCCATTCCTGTCACTGTGCTGACATTGGGATTTCATGTTATTACCCCTTTCATTTGCAAGATTGCCGGAGAAACCGTCCACGAAGCTCGAAAAGCTGTTCTCACTGGTGGAGTTGTGCCATTGATTATGGTTTTGTCATGGAATCTAATTGTCTTAGGACTTGCTGGGAGTGCAAATACCCAATCTTCTTCATCCACAGTAGACCCTATCAAACTTTTGCTATCTGTGAAGTCTTCTGCTTTGTATGCTGTTCATGGATTTGCTTTCACTGCTTTGGCTACTAGCTTCATTGGCTATGCTGTTAGCTTCCCTAAGCAGCTAATGGACACCTTGGAGTTGATTTTTCGGGGCAAGAATTCTAAAACTGAATTAAATGCTGAATCTTCATTGAGGGAAAATGGGAGAGTAGATATGAAGGATGATGTGGTGTTGAGTAGGCATAGTTTGAACAGGATTTTGAAGGTGTTAATATCTCCAGTGATATTTCTTGTCCCAATATTTGTTGCATCGTTCTATCCGTCGACTTTTTCAAGGGCTCTTGATTTTGCTGGCGTTTATGCAAACTGCTTTCTGTTTGGCATTCTTCCTCCTGTCATGGCATATGTCTGCCAATCAAGGAGGAAATTCAGGTACTTCTACCCCTTTATGTGTAATTGCATGGAATGAATTCTTCACGGAATTCCTCTTTCTTTAGGACATTTAGCTCCTGGAAGCAATTTTTATATATATATTTTTTAGAAACTTCAATAGGAGAAGCAAAAGAGCAGATGCAGTAGAGAAAAAGGCAATCGAGCTTCAACATGACAATAATTTGATCATATATCAAGCAATAAACCCTAGGCAAACATTTTTTTTTTTTCTGAAAGAACAAATTTTATTTTTTCTAAAAACTTGTTTCAAAACATCAGTTTGTTTATGTGATGGAACTCAAAATTTTTTATTATCCTAGCACTAGCTCGTAAACTTCTTTTTTTTAGAATAATGGATGAATTTCATTAATTGAAGGTCATATGACATCTATAATAAAAATCAAACTCAAACAAATTCATAACTAGAATAATAAAATAAATTTTTCGATTGAAAGAACTAATTGAAACTCTTTTAAACGCTCCTCTTACACTCAATCGTTGTTTCATCATACAACCTCTAACAAGGAGATCCATAAATCTTGTATACTTTTCCTGTCGAATATATTTATTTGATATAGTAGTTCGAATTTGACAAATTGATGCTCGTTGCAAACCGATCCGACAATCAATAAATAATTCAAATACATACAACTATTCTACTATGAAAAAAAAATAGTATCGCCCCAAAAATAAGAGACAATACCACTCATTAAAAGAGGGTATAGAGAGACTCTCACAAATAGAAAGAGAAAAATATTAGATAAAACATAAAAGAAATAGAGATTTGGTCTTACCATTGACAAAAGCCAATGATTGCCCCTAAGAAAAGATCAAGGTAGGGTTTTCTAAGGAGAAAGAGGACTGGCTCTTAAACTAGAATTTAGATTTTAGAACTTGAAGATAAACTGAATTTGTAATGAGTTTTAAGCAGATCAAGCAGAGGTAGTCACTCTTGTTGAGTGATTAAGGAAGATGTAACCTTTAGCACATACATGCTCTGATGCCTATGCCTGAATCCTCGGGTCCACTTTTAGGACTAATGGTATTCCAGACTCTGACTAGTCTTATGAACTTATTTGTGCATCCACAGGTCCTCTTTACCCGGTGGAGACATCGTTCTTTTTTTTATTCAGCATTGCTGTCATGCTGAGTATCTGGCATTAGAGTTTGGATGGCTAATATGATCAATGACAAGGAAAGGGCTCTGCTTTTCTAGGCGTAGATCTACCAAAATTATTTGGTGATGGAAAACGAACTAGGAGCTGCAAGGTGAATACGCCACATAGCCTGCAAAGTTCTGGCTTATAGAAATATCGTTTCCATCACAGGTTAGCATTGAGATTGATGACTTTCCTCTGTTATTCTAACTGTGGTCTACTTGCTCAAAATTGGCAATGCCAAATGACATTTTTTGGTAACATAATTACTTTTCCATTTTACATATCTCCTGACCATCACGCAAGCTTGCATTTTATCGTTGTGACGGAAGGAGGAGATGATACCATCTCTTATTTCTGCAGTTTAATCATCATACCAAAGAAAACTAAAGAAAAGAGGATGGACGGCAACATTAAGCTTTGCAAAATTTTGGGTGTTTTACATTCAAATTTTGAGAAATTGGATTTAACGCTACGTCACTTATGTTATCTCTTCTTCTAATAATATGCACCTTGCAAGACATAGATACCAATACAAATGGGGTAGTCCGTTCATATTGCCCTTATGGTATACATTGGCGAGATGGTTTAGACCATGGTTTATTAATGGAGCCCCACACCCCAGTCCTAGGAATAGAGTGGAACTTTGGAACCAATAATGTGGTTTTGCTCGGCTCTGAACCATAGTTAAGACGGATGCCAGGTGGGAGTATCTGTCACTAATTATAGGCAAATTTAGCCAAACTCAGATTTGTGTTCTTCATTCGAAATTTGGATTTGTGGGTTTATGAATGTTCCTGTTATGTGGTAACTGTGGGTTCATTCAGGGGATGCAGAAGCGAATTCCCCTGATCAATTAGATGATAAAGTTTCAGAGACATAGGACATAACAAACACTCAAAGCCTACGCTATAACCTTGTGAAATGTTTTAACATTGCTTGATACATGCATGTGAATAGTCTTTATATTTGTATCCTCTGCGCCTAAAATGCTGAAAAATTTAAATTTATATTAAATTCATAGTTCATCACTCAATTCATTCATGAATGTAATGAAATCATTATGTACACTTGATCTAGAAAATCAGTTATGTCACTCATTACACAAATGTGAAGGGAGGCAAACAAGACTAGTTTTGTATGTAATCCTCAATATGTAAAGAAGGAGAAGAACAAGAAGTTTCAGTCCCGCATTTATAAGCAGCATAAATTCCAATAGCAACCACTCCCAGCATTGCCATTCCAAAACTCACAGACACCTTCTTCCCCACATGTAACCTTGCTATGGATCTTCCAATCCCGAACACATTGTCATTTGCGTGACCATAACCAGCAAATCTCTCCATCTTGCCATTTTCATTGGCACTTGTAGATTTTACATTCTGATCAGCAGCAACCAGGTCTTTTGCTTCTGCCTTTTCAGGAGCCTCGGGTTCTGGAACTTGTGGAGAAGCAGAAGCTGTTGATGCCCCCTGCTCCTCATCCTGAACTTGTGGAGGAGCTGCAACTTTTTGGGCATTAAAACATGAAGGCAGCTGTTCATGAACTTAGCTCGAATGTCATTTACATCACACCCTTGTGGTACCTTGGTTTCCTTAAGAAAGCGGCTCGTACTTCCTCCATCTATAGGTCTTGCTCCACTGACTTTGAGGACTCCAAGGTTATTGACTTCAACCCTCAGTTGATCTTTCTTGAAGTCTACAGCATTCAAAAGCGGGGTTCTGATTCATTTTGATTAATCAACTCCATCCCATTTCTTAGGGATGTTTGCTTAAACTTAGTGATGCAAATACGAAAGAACTTGGTATACTTGTGTCTAGACCTGTCAATTTGCTTAAACTTAGTGACGCAAATACGAAAGAACTTGGTATACTTGTGTCTAGACCTATCAATTTTCTTAAACTTAGTGACGCAAATACGAAAGAACTTGGTATACTTGTGTCTAGACCTGTCAATTGGGGGATAAAATATGGGTCGAGTGTATTTAAGTTCGGATAAAATATGGGTCGGTGTATTCTGGTTTAGGTAAAATACCGTGGTCGTATATCGGGTTATACGGGTTTCATTGAGAGCGCCTTTTTGATTGGTTATTTTTCTTTTATTAATTAAAAAATCCAACATATTTTTGCTTAAAATTGTCCATAATTTTACAAAAAAGTATAATATTTATATTTTCTAAAACATATACTAAAAATTTTCAAAACTTTCATTAAGATATTTGTGTGAAGTCCCCATTAAGTCGAGCGGCTTGACCGCTTCATCCGTCTAAACAAGACCAATGAAAGGTTGGGTCAATAATGAGTTGTATAATAATGAGTTCTTTTGTTAATAATTTGTTTAAAGTTCCAATGTATATTTCACCTCGTTTGTTATACTAACGAGGTTTTTATGCATATTTACTACATTTTAAAACATATCGAGAAATGGTTGAACTAGGTACGCTCAACCGACCCATTTTATTCACTAGGAAAAATTTAACTCCATTTTGAATCGGCCCATTGTCCATCTCGGACATTATGGTTTAAGTACAACTAAGTGGGTGTTTGGCCTAACTTTTTAATGAATTTTTGGAGCCTAAAATAAAAAATTAGGCCAAACATCGATATTTTTAAAACTGAAAAATATTTTTCAAAAACAGCTTTGGGAGAAATTACCTCTAGAAACAGAAATAGCAAATCTCTATTTCCGATTCGATTTTTCGAGAAACTCAAATCGAAATAGGGAGGTTTAAGTGATATTTTCCATTTGGACTGATATGCCCATGAGGAATTGAACTAATTCCTATCTAAAGTCGGCTTTTTCCAATGAGCATATCAAACCGATGGTTCGGAGACCATCTTTCGTCTTCTTCCTCTCTCTCTCTCTCTCTTCCCATCTCTCCAGTCTCTCTTTCTTCATCTTCCCTCTCTCACCTCTACTTCCCTAATGCCTTGCCCTACCTCCGCTGACCATCTATCGCCGACCCATGCCACCGCCAGACAAGCTGCCGTTGGTGCCTCCGGCGCCACCGCCCAACAATATTTTTCTCTCTCTCCTTTTTCCCTGTTTCATGTCGGTAGGGGCTGGACACCGACACCCCAGCTCCACCGCGGGACCTCCCACCACCCATCTCTACCTCTAACCCTTTTGAATTATCTCTCTAATCCTCCACTTCTAAGTAAATTCTATCATGAATTCATGTTGTAATTGAATAATTAGACAAATAAACGTGAGTTTGAATTAGTTTGTGGTGGAATTTGAAGAACAATGGGAGCAATTGCACTATGATTATATATTGAATTAGGGTTGAGTATATGTTAATATGATATTGGAAATTAATGTGAATTTGCTCATATATTTGAATATATTGCTTTGATTTTTATTTGGGCTGAACGAATTACCTTGTTGTGTAAAGATTTGATTAAGTTATAGAGGCATGCTAGTCTGTAGATACAAGAGATTTATCTCTCTTTCTTCTTCCTTCCCTCTCTCTTTTCTCAAGTTTTATCTCTCGGTTCGTTTGTCCGGGTATTGTTTTTTTGTTTCAATATTTTAACTCTGTTAAATTTCTCAATGTTTTACCTCAATTCTCAAACTCTATCTCAAGTTTTATTGTTGCAAAATTAGGTAGATATTCTATTTCGAAACTCTCAAAGTTTATCTCTGTTAAATTTCTCTCTATTCAATCTTGCGTTGCGTTGCGTATGCGTATGCGTATGCGTATGCGTATGCGTATGCGTATGCGTATGCGTATGCGTTGCGTTGCTCGCATTATTGACACAGGTGCAATTTGCACATCTAGGCGGATCGAAATTCTAGGAAGAGGGTTGTAGGTATAATGTAGAGATTCAAAGGTTATAAACGCAATTATGATATAAATAAAAAATAAAATAATATTAAATTATACTATAATAAACAAGTGTAGATAAAATTAGGCCAAACCACTCATTATTGAAAAATATTTCCATATAAATTAGGCCAAACATTTCATAACTTATTCAAAAACTATTTTTAGAAAAATTGTTTTTGAGAAAAAACAGCTTTTTATAAACCGGACCAAACAAAGCACTTAAAATAGTTTCAAGTAAATGGGAATTTGAAATGTAGAATAAACTAAAATTATTAGTTTTAATTATAATATTAGAATTTTATATTATTATAGTAATATTATTTCTACAAAATAAAAGTATATTATTTAAGATGTGACTAGGTATATTCACTTGACCAAAAATACAACCATATAACTAGTGCACTTTTAATATTTTTAATATATCACGCAATTTGAATTTAAACATATTTTATTGAAATTTTATTATGCATAATTTTTATATATAATGTTTTTTTCTATGAGAAAGAAGTTGAGAAAGGAAATAGTATTAGTATTCATTTGTAAATGATTGTCGATATTTATGTAATGTATTATCAAATATATATTACTAAAAGAGTGATAAAGTGAAAGGAAAATCATATGATAGGCATAAAATATTCAATCAACTAGCCACAAAGTTAAAATTGTTGTTTTTGTTGCTTTGACCCAACGGATCGACGGGTTCGAGTCGGGTTTGACCTCGCTAATTTACGAGTTTTTCGGATCCGATTTTTTTCGATTTCGTGTCGAGAAATTTGTGTCAAAAGCCTAAAATTTTCGAACGAATTTAGGTTGGGTTTTCGATCGGGTTAGTTTTTGCCAGGTATACTTGTGTCATATATTAGCTTACAACTATGTTTCAGTTATTGATTAAAATGGCCTTTTTAAGCACATGAGTGGTGCCCTGGTGAGTATTATTAGAGTTTCACATGGAAGTCGAGGTTGAGGCTGAGGGTATCAACTGTAGGCATGTAGGAGCTCGTCTTGAATTGCAACGAGACTGACCAAAAATCGAGAAAAAAAGGTAAAAAGAAAAAGAACAGAGAAAGTAAGATAAGGCATACCAGGAAGATGGAGAACAAGGGTCTCGCTTCCGTCGTCCTTCTGCCATTCACTGTAGGGTTCAAATTCGACATCAGCTGTTAGAGTTGTTGTAATCTTGGTTTTGTTAGCCATCAGTTTCGATGTGCTTAGCTTAGCTTCTGTATGACTGTATATTCTAGAATTTTTTATATGTTGGTTGGTCTAGTTTGTTGGGATCAATATGTTCCCTGCCCGGTTTTTATAGGTGTTTGATTGATACATGAAGGGAATCTATTGTTTTGTATTTCCATAGAGATTTCCTCTGTCAACAATTATTCCTCTTTGCTTTCTTTAGTTTTAAGTTGCTTTATGCCTTTCTCAGCCTTCAGCTAATAAATAACTTGCTGCAAAAGAATATGGTATAAAAGGAATGTGCATTCACATTTCTAAGGTTTTTTGGTATTTATGTTTTAAATTTGTCGCTCACATCTTCATCCTTTATTTTTCTGTCAATGCCATCTAGACACACCAATATATGAGTATATCTAGACTTGGCAATCGGGTCATTCGCTTCGGGTTCGGTTTGGGTTAAGTTCGATTCGGGTCAACTTTGGGTCGATCTCGTTTGGGTCCGATTCGGTTTCGGTTCGGGTCAACTTTGGTTCGGCTAAACTTCAGGTCGATCTCGTTCGGGTTGGGTTCCGTTCGGTTTCGATTCGGTTTAACTTCGGGTCAATCTTATTCAAGTCGGGTTTGGGTTCGATTCGGGTTAATTTTGGATCCACCAAAAAAATTGTACCATTATAGGCACAAAAGTCCATCTTGAGAGATCCACAAAAAAAAGTGGGTTGGGTCGCTTTTATTCCGGTTAAATTGGTTCGGGTATGAATCTAATTCATTAGATTTCGGTTCGGGTCGGTTCATTTCGGTTTTCAAGTTAAAATCGGTTCAACTGTTTCGTATGTCGGTTCGGTTTGGGTTTCGGTGTTCGGGTTGACCCGTTCGGTTCGGGTCGGTTTTGCCAGGTTTAAGTATATCCCCATGTAAATCCACGTGAAGATAATATTGTTGACTGTAATAAGAAAAAGGATAATTAACTATACATATAAAACTTCTCTTTAGATAACTTGAACTTTTTTAGCGGCCTCCTCCTCCTTTCTTCCCCTTCTCTCTAGAAAATCCTACCTCCCTTTTTTGGAGTTTATAATTGACTTTTTGTAAATGGTAATCCCTAATCCCTCTTTCTTTTATGTTTTATTTAGTATTTTTCGTACAAATAATTATTTTCTCTATATTTGTGAGAGTCTTCCATACCTCTATTTTAATGAGTGGTATTGTCTCTCGCTTTTGGAACAATTCTATCAATTTCTTTCATAGTATTATGCTTGTATGTGGTTGAATTATTGATTGATTGTCACATCGGTTTGCAACGAGTATCAATTTTTCAAATTTGGACTATTACAACAAATAAATCTATTCGAGAGGAAAGTTATACAAGATTTATGTATCTCCTTATTAAAGGTTGTATGATGAAACATCAATTGAGCGGAAGAGAAGCGTTAAGAAAAATTTCAATTAGTTCTTTTAATTGAAAGATTTATTTTGTTATTTAAATTATGAATTTGATTTTTATTACAGATGTCGTGTATAAAATTTAATTAAGGAATTTATCCATTTTTCTAATAAAAAGATAAATTAACCTTTTTGAAAATATATATGCGGCATCTAGGACATATTTTCAAGTATATGATATTAGTTGCCTAAAAGAACAACTTTAAGCGTCAGTTTTTGATGGTAGAGAAGTAATAAGCCAAGCCAACTCAAATCCGACTTGATTTGTAGAATGAAAGTATGTGATATTAGTTGCCTAAAAGAACAACTTTAAGGCTCCATTTAATTATAGGAAAATTAGAAAGAAAGAAAAAATATGGAAAATGAATTTATTTCCCTTGTCTGAATTAATGAAAAAGGAGTGAAAAAAAGTTTGATGGAAAAAATCATGGAAAATTTTGTCAATTTGTTCAATGATATTTTCCTTCCAAAATTGAGAGGACAATGAAATGATTCATATAGAGAGAGAAAGAGACAAAAAGGACTTTAATTAATTAATATCATTGAGAATTTTCTCTATCCTCTTATGACAATGGTGGATGGACAAGAAAAATAGAGTGACTTGCTATAGAGAATTTTCTCTATCCTCTTCATGACAAAGGTGGATGGACAAGATGTTGAAAAGGGGTAATTTTTTCTTTCTATTTTTCCTTGAACCAAACACAAGAACAAAAAATTATTTTCCCTTACTTTTGTTTTTCCTCCTCATTTTTTTCCATTTTAACTTTTTTTCAACCTATTTTCTTATAATTCAATAAAGCCTAAGCTTCAATCTTTGATGGTAGAAAAGTAATGAGCCAAGCCAAGTCAAGCCAAGCCAAGTCTACCTTGATTTGTAGAATTAACTTAGCCAAGGTATAATTTTTTTGGTGTATTTGTAGAAAAGCTTTTGGGTTGAAAAAGTTCCTTTGTCGGTATTAAATGTTTAACACTAGTTAAAGAGTTATATGAGTCGTTTAGTTGAAACTTATAAAGTTGTTTGATATTTATGATGAAAATGACCAGATGTATCGCACTAATTTTACCAAAATTACTTTAAATACTACTCATAATAAAAATCCTATTTAGATGATCGAAAAAAATTCTATGTAAGTTGATGATTCAAGTATGACCTTATCTCTCCTTGTAGTTTTGAATTCAAGTCATTTTCACATATTAGAAATATTACATTTAAGCTTTTTATGTTTGTCCGACACACTTAGAAAGCTTTTCTTGAGTGAACACTCGGTCTTGGGTTTCGACCTACTCGGATAGACTCAAACAGAAAACTTGCCTAAATAATTTCATGAACTTAACTTAATGTTTCAACTGCTTGTTTCAAAATTCAAGACAAAATTACCGCCTTAACTCCTAATATAGCTAGATTTATTTAATTAAAATTATTTTGAAATGGCAAACACCGATATGTGTCTATATATTCTTCTAACACTTTTAGAAGAGGATGCCGAGGTCGACACCAAAAAGAACATTGCACTCAAGGCCTCGAAAGCGTAAGACAAAGTCCGAGCTCGTCGGATTCGGAAGAAGATCCCATGGCACTCATTTCCCGATGCTTCAAAAAGATGATGAAGTACAAAAGCGACAAAAGAGGCCAAAGGAGGACTTCTACAGGAAAGACAAGAAAGGTAAATACTCGCCCCCTTCTAAATTGTCTTTAACTAAGAACTCGTCTGTTTTGAGTGTGGCGATAAGGAGCACATAGTTAAGGACTCGTCCAAAGAAAAAGAAGGAAAGAAAGAAGAAAAAGGCTATGGTGGCTACCCGGAGTGATTATGACTCCTCCGAAGATGATGATTCCGATGACTCAAAGTGTCTAATGGTAGTGACAAACTCGGAAGCTAAATCTAAGTCGAGCAGTGACAACTCGGATGTTGAGGAAACAAGTCATCGGGAGGTAATTGAGTACTTCCTTGAGTTTTCCAAACTTGATCTTGCTAGATATATCTTTACTTTAGAAGAAAAGTCCAATTCGATTCTTCGATTTCAAAGAACAACTTGAGTCTCTTACTAATGAGAGTACTATTTTGAAAAATAAGTTAGAAAACATGAGATAAAATCTGAATGTACTTGAGACCGAGTGCTCAAGACATTGAGGTTGAGTCTCGAGTGCCTCGAAAAGAGAATGAGCAACTGAAACACAAGCTCAAAGAGTCTCAAGAGTTGGTTTTGTCACTCAAGGTTAGAAAAACTTTAATCTTTTACTTGGCTCTTAGTGTGTCTCATTTAGAAAAGAAGGTGTTGGTTACAATGTTGAAGAGAATGATAACTCTTATAACAATCTTGTCAAAATTGATTCCGAATCGTTAAGTTCGGGAAGGCTGAGCATGGTCCCATTCACTCATATGGAAAAGGGACTAAGCACGGACTAGTTTACAGAAAAAGCCTTCGAACCTCGTTTACAAAAAGAAATGTTTTTAAAGAAAAGAGACACGGACTCGGTTTTCTAAAAGGCTCGAATTAGACCAAACTCAAAATTATTCAAATATGGGTTCCCATAAGTGCTCCTCCTCGGAGAAAGACCACGAGTAAAGACAGCTTACTAGGTTTGTGAGAGGAAGTGAGAAGGGTTAGCTTGTTTCGTTTTGCGGGTGACTCGGAAACAAAAGGTTCACTCGGTACTTAGACAGTGGTTGCTCACGCCTTATGTCTAGAGATTCAAAACTCTTCTTTGAGCTAGAAGATATGAAGGGAGGAAAGGTCACATTTAAAGACAATAGAAAAAGGCAAGATAGTTGGGATTGGAAAGATTGGTCAAGGAGACAACTCGGTCAGTCCAATCTACCTTATCAAAGGGCTTAAGTACAATGTCCTAAGCATATCTCAGCTATGTGACAAAGGTCAAGAGGTAAGATTCACTCAAACCAACTGCTTTATTTCGATGCGAGTCACGAAAGAGACAAAGCTATCAGTGTCCGAGGTTATGTAACACTTATACCATTCTTCTCTCAAATTCTAGTAATAATTTATCATGTTTGAAAGTATCTTTGATGATTCATGGACATGGCATCATGGACTAGGTCATATTAGCATGCATACCATCAAAGAACTTACATCTCATGGATTAGTTAGGGGTTGAGCTAACTGTGCATTTAAGAAAGATAAATATGTGAGGCATGCACAAAAGGAAAGTAAGTTTGATTATATTTCAAACCACTCAAAGCCGTGTCTACATCCAAAGTAATTGAATTGGTTCATATGGATTTGTGTGGTGAAATTCTCGTGAAAAGCTTAGGAGGTAAATCACATGTGCTAGTTATTGTTGATGATTATTCACTATTTACCTAGGTGTGTTTTTGAAGAACAAGAATGAAGCCTTTAAACAGTTCACTAAGATCTGTAGGAAAAATTCAAGTGGAGTCCGAGACTTAAATCAAAAGAATTGAACCGACCATGGAAGGGAGTTCGATTACTCGAATTGGTAGACTTCGTGACAAGAATGGCATCTCCCACAACTTCTCAGCACTAAGAACTCCTTAACAAAATGGAGTAGTGGAGAGAAAGAATAGAATTCTTGAAGAAATAAGAAGGACAATGATGATTGAAAATGATCTACCTTACTATTTCTAGGCTAAGGTAATCAACACAACAAACTATACACTCAACGGATGCCTCATCGGACCCATTATGAAGAAGACACCTTATAAGTTGTACAAGGGAAAGAAGCCCGACATCTCCTACTTCAAACCTTTCGGATGTAAATGTTATGTGCATAACAATGGTAAGGAACATCTGACCCGGTTTGATGCAAGGTCGGATGAAGGTATATTTCGGGTTTCTCATCTTACAATAAAGGTTATAGAGTTTTAACAAAAGAACTAACAGAGTGGAAGAAAGCATCCACATTGTCATTGATGAGATTGACCTTGGCAGGATAAGTGAATCCACCTTCTTAGATCTCAAGCTTAACAAAGATGAAGAAGATATTGCTGAAGTCGAGCTTAGAATAAGTCAAAATAAAAGAACTGAGGTAACTCGGAATGAGCCAACTCAGAATTAAGTTACTTAGAATCAACAAGTTCAAGAGCCAACTCGGAATGCTTGAAGAACAAGCCAATGCGAAGTTCGATAAGAGAAACCAACTGAAGATCACCCTATTAAACCAACAAACTTGGTAAATCGGAGGACAAGTAAAGCTTTCAAATATACATCAAGTCACTCATCTAAGAATATACTTTCCGATATCAACAATGGGGTAAGCACTCGTTCTTCTTTGCAAAATCTATGTGCATTTTCAGCATTCATATCATTAACTAAACCTAAAAATGTACTAGAAGCCTTAATTGAACCTGAATGGGTCGAGGCCATACAACAGGAAATAAATCAATTTGAAAGAAACCAAGTCTAGACTCGACTAAAAGACCTTTTAACCACCCTAGGAACTAAATGGGTTTCAAGAACAAACTGGATGAGGGAGGGTTCGTAGTAAGAAATAAGGCCAAATTAGTTACTCGGGGATATAACCAAGAAGAGGGAATTGACTGTGGGGAAACCTTCACACTTGTTGCTAGGATTGAGGCAATTAGAATTCTCTTAGCATTTGCATCTAGCATGAACATTAAGCTTTATGAAATGGATGTTAAATGTGCATTTCTTAATGGTTATATTCAATAAGAAGTTTATGTTGAGCAACCCTCTGGATTTGAAAACTCTCAATTTCCAAATCATATTTTCAAGTTCCACAAAGCTTTATATGGTCCGAAACAAGCTCCTAGACCTTAGTATGAAAGACTAAGTAGTTTCTTGGTTGAAAATGGTTTCAAAAGAGGTCGATTGACAAAATTCTTTTTACACAAACCAAGGGGAATGATTTTCTTATCATTCATATCTATATTAATGATATTACTTTTGGAGCTATTAATGAAATTCTATACTAAGAGTTTTACGAGTTGATGAGACATGAGTTCCAAATGAGCATAATGGGAGAACTCAATTTCTTCCTTAGACTCGTAAATCAAGCAAGAAAAGGATGACATCTATGTCCATCAATCAAAATACACCTAGGTTTTATTAAAGAAGTACAAGGTACAAGATATGAAGTATGCAGCGACACCTATGAGTAGCAGCTTAAAACTAGACTCGAGATGACAAAGGTAAAACTGTAGATGAGAAACTCTACAGAGGTATGATTGGATCTCTACTTTATTTCACATCTAGTAGGCCAAATATCATATTTAGTGTTTACCTTTGTGCAAGATTTAAAGCTAATCCTAAGGAATCACATCTCACTGCGGTGAAGAGAATCTTTATATATCTTGTAGGGACTTAGACACTTGGTCTTTGGTATCAAAAGGACTCGGATCCGACCCTCACTAGATACTCAAATGCTGACTATGTTAGATACAAAGTTGATAGAAAGAGCACATTAGGAGCATGCCAATTTCTGGGTCAATCACTCATCTTCGGCACTCAAAGAAGCGGAATTCAATTGCTTCATCAACTGCCGAGACTGTGTACATTGCAGCTGGAGCTTGTTGTGCTCGAATTCTCTAGATCAAGTGACACTTGAAGGATCTTGGACTGTCGTTCACATCTATTCTAATCAAGTATGACAACCAAAGTGCAATCAGCATCACTAAGAATCTAATTCAATACTCAAAGACAAAACACATTGAGGCCGGGTATCATTTTCGGAAAGACCATTCAGAGAAAGGTGATATTGAACTTGAGTTTATTCCTATAAAATTTCAATTAGCTAATATTTTCACTAAGCCTCCGAGTGAAGATTAGTTTTGCTTTATTAAGAATGAGCTTGGCATGTTAAATGCATGATTATCCGAGTTATTGCATGAGTTATTCTACTATAATTGACTATTATATGCTTTAAGTTGATAACAAATGTGAAGGTTTGCTCGGGGAGAGGCTAAGTCACCCTAGAGGGGGTGAATAGGGTGATGATGAAATTTGCTTGAAATTTGAAATAGATATGACTCTAAAGAGAGTGAGAGTCAAAGATGAACTCGAGAAAATGAGCTAACTCGAATTCGGAGATGATTGAAGAAACAGATTAAACAGAATTCGAAGCTGTCCGAGTCTTAAATGTACTCGGAAAAGTAATAACTCAGAAAGTACATGGAAACCCTCCTGGGGCAGAAAACCATGGACCGTACTAATCCAAGCACGAAGTCAAATCCACTATTTTGAGTCCACAAAATATAGTAGACTCGACTCAACCCCGAGTTGCTCCCTTAGACAGACTCCTTACAAGTTTTCCTAGACTCAGAAATTCCCTTATCTGATCTAGTACTTCCTAGCTGCGATAACCCTTACAGCTAGGGACAAGCGAGTTGAGTTAACCCTTACAGCTCGGTCAAGGGACCTTACTTAGAGAGTAAGAAAGAGAGTGTTTGTAATCGAGTATAAGACCTTACAACTCGGAATATAATGAATTATAGACTTGGAGTTGTAAGTAGAAGATTGAGAATGAGTACAATGACTTTTAATCAAGTATGTGTATTAACAATAGATTCGACAATCTTCAAGTCTTGAGAGTTGCCTTCTATTTATAGATGACCAAGCAGCTTAGCCGTTGTGTCCATCTTCCGACCTGGAAGTTCCTTTATGACCGTTGTGAAGGATTTTCCGAGTCACTCGGAAAATATCCGTTGAAATATGAGCTTTAGGCAAAGGTTCTTGACTCCCTTGAAAGTGCCTAAGACCACCTGGCGGTGTCTTAAAAAGTAAGGTGGAAACCACCGTTGAGCTTAGTATTTCTATTTCTCGGAAACGAGACAACCCCGACACAGTTGTCCGAGGCCAGGTCGGAGGTGGAAAAGCCTTGTCTATTGGTGATTTGACGTTTTGAAGCCGATTACGTTTGTATTTCAAATATAGGATAGCCTCGTTTGAATCACCTACAAAAGTAAATCAATTTGGTTCTCAAAGTATAAAATACTTTGGTCCAAGATTAGACACGGACAATAATATGATTAAGATAATTAAGTGACTAATGGATCTGGTCCGAAAAGGAATGGAATTTTGTGAGTCGATCTAAAATAGAATCAAGTTAACTAAAGAATATCGGAGGAAATAAACTTGATTTAGACTAAGCATGAATTCAAACTAAAATACCAGAGTTAGAGCGCGTAAAAGATAGTGTTTGAATCATGCGATATTTCGAGTGTTGAGTGACTCACAACCGAGTGAAACATGGTAATTGCGGATATGCTTTCGAGTCATACAGAGTCATGTATAAATGCACGAGATAATTTCTATAACACTTAGAGAAAGTACCATATCACTCTGAAAAGTTTCTAAGACACAGGGAATGACTTGGAATCAAAACTTTATAAGTGAGAAAGTCTTATACCTGATTCCCTTGATAGAACTCGTAAAGGTGAGATGTAAAGTCCGAGTCTTCAATCTCCCCTTTTCGATGAAAGGCATTCCATACTTAGACGTAAACTTTGTTAGTGATATAAGTCCTGTTTTTGCATACTTGTGCGAGAAAATTGCATATTAATAATAGGTTCGGCAATCTTCAAGTCTTGTGAAGTGGCTTCTATTTATAGATGACCGAGCGAGTAGCCGTTATCTTCATCTCGCTGACCGAGAGTCCTCTCGTGACCGTTGATAGAAGCTTTCGAGTCACTCGGAAAGTATCCGTTGTAATGTGAACGTTGGACAACGGTTTAACTCTCTTGGAAGTCCCAAAACTACTAGCGGTGTCCCGAGAGGTAAGGTGAAAACCACCGTTAAGCTTGGCGTTCCAATTTTCCAGATTTGGAAACAGCACGGCTCCGACACAATCTTCCGGGACTCGGAGCGGAGAAGGTGAAAAGCCATGTCTACCGGTGATTTGACGTTTTGAAGCCTAGGCTACTTTTGTGGTTTGAAAAGGTGTATCCTCGTTTGAATAACCTACAAAAGTAAATCAATTTTGGTTCTCAAAGTATGGTCCAAGATTAGACACGAGATAATAAAATAATTATGATAATTAATCAACTAATTATCCGAGTCGAAGAGAAGTGGAATTTTCCGAGTCCAATATCAATGATACTCGAATTCCATCCGACTTAGTCTAAGCGATAGATCAAGCTAAGTAAAGAATATCGAGTGAGATAACTTGATATAGACTAAGTACGAAACGGACTAGAGATACCGACTCTAACGAAATAGAGCTTATAACCGTAAGTCGATTCTGAGTGAGAAAAGACGAAATACTAGTCTATTCAATCTGCGATAAATCTGAGTGATGAGGGACTCGCAACAGAGAACCAGCTTTTCGAGTCACTTACGGATAAGCAAGAAATATAAGAAGTAAGAGTTGTATCACTTAGAGAAGATACCATTTTACTCAAAGAAGTTTCGAGATACAGAGAATGCCTTGGAATCAAAACTCTATAAGTATGAGATGGTTATACCCGATTCATTTAATGCAACTTAGAAATGCGTTGAGAAGTGTCCGAGTCTTCATGCAATCTTCCCTTTTTTTATGAAAGGCATTCAACACTTAGAAGTATGAGTTAGAAATTCAAAGAGTTAAGTTTTTGGTGCTCAAGTACTCGATAGCTATTAAAATAGTCTAAGTAAGAATAACATTTGCGAGTAAATCCATATGTACCAATTGAAGCATTTTAGATGTAGAAATAGCTTTGAGTGGCTTAAATGATGAGCTAACATGTTTTTCTTTTGTGCATGCATCACATATTTTATCTTTCTTAAATGAACAGTTAGGTAGTCCTCTAACTAACCCCGAGGTGCAAATTTCTTGATAGTGTGCATACTAGTATGACCTAATTTACGATGCCATGTCCATGAATCATCATTAACTGAAGCTTTTAAACATGATAAATTTTGACTTGAATCAAAAAGAGGAATGGTATAGGCGTTACCTGACCTCGGACTAGAGAGCTTTGTCTCTTTGGTGGTTGCATTGGAAATAAAGCGGTTGGTCCGAGTGAATCTTACCTCTTGATCTTTGTCACAAAGTTGAGATATACTCGGAAGATTATACTTTAGTCCTTGAGTCCTTTGACAAGATATACCGGACTAACCGAGTTTTCTCCTTGTCCAACTCTATCAATGTTAATACTTGTGTCTTAAGTTACTAGACATGTGACGAGAGCATCCACTATCTAAGTACTTGGTGGCCTTTCTGTTTTGAGTGACCTACAAAACAAAAACAAACTAATCCTTCTCACTTCCTCTTACAAACCCAATAACTCGTTTTTACTGTGACCATTTTCCGAGGAAGAGCACTTTTAGGAACCCAAATTTGAATGATTTTGGGCTTGGTCCGATTCTAAGTCTTCTTCTTAGGAAGTTGAGTCCGTGTCTCTTTCTTTTGAAATCCTCTCTTTTTGGAAACAGATTGACAAGACTTTTTCTTAAAAGTTGCTCTAGGATCGATCCCTTTCTTTTTTTAATTAATGGGACCATGCCCGACCTTTCCGAACTTAATCATTCTTAAATTAGTTTTGAAAAAGACTTTTATAGGAATTATCTTCCTGTCCGACGATTATAACCAAGTCCTTCTTTTCAAAAAGAGACACCGAGAACCAAGTAGTAAATTAAGGTTTTTCTAACCCTGAGTAACTTTCAAAACCATCTCCCGAGACTCGGTGCGCTTTTGTTTCAATTGCTCGATTCTCTCTTCGAGGCACTCAAACTCGGTCTCATTATCTTAAGTACTAGTTTCAAGTACCTTCAGTGTTTTTCTCGGTTTTTCTAAAACATTTTTCAAAGACTTGTTCTCAGTACTAAGAGACTCTAATTTCTCTTTAAATATAAAAGAATCAGAATTGGACTTTTCTTCCAAAGTAAAAATGTATCCAGTTAGATCATGCTTAGAGAATTTGAGAAAGTAGTTGATTACCTCCTAAGAATCTGTCTCCTCGGTATCCGATGCTTCACACTCTAACTCGAGGTTAAGCCTTTAAATCTGTCGAGCCATGAGACACTTTGACTTATCGTCAATGTCATCATCTTCTTTTGATTCATCATCATTCGAGGTGGCTACCATAGCCTTCTTTTCTTTCTCGTCCTTTCTCTATTTGGACGAGTCCTTGCTTCCACACTCAAAATAAATGGAGTTTTTAGTCAAAGTCAAATTAGAAAGAGATGGGAATTTACCTTTTTTATTCTTCTTGAGGAACTCTTGCTTAGGCTTCTTCGCCACTTTTTGCATTTCATCATCTTCTTAAATCCTCGGGCCAGAAGTGCCATGGGGTCTTCTTCATAATCCGAGGCGCTCGGACTTGACCAGGTTCCTCGGAGGCTTTCAGAGCAATGTTTCTTTTGGTGCTTGCCTCGGATTCTTCTTCCTCTAGATGTAACTCATGGATGAGCAGTTTCGAATGAGCTTATCCGGCTTTAATTGAGCAAGGTCATGAGCTTCTTCAATGGAAGTCACCTTTGGACACCATCTTTTCTTCGGTAGACTCCTCAAAATCTTTTTGACAATCTCTTCATAAGACATCTTCCTTCCTAGGGACTTGAGATTATTGACAATCTTAGTGAAGCGGATGTACATTTGAATTATATTTTCATCAACCTCCATTTTGAACATCTCGTACTTATGAAGATATCGACTTATCTTTGCCTGCCTCACTTGACTAGTACCTTTGTAAGTAGTGACCGAGTGTGTCCTAGACTTCCTTGGCGATATAACGAGCGGATACTCGGTGATTCAGCTACATCAATGGCACACATCATAATGTTCATTGCCTTGAAATTCATTTTGTGCATCTCATTCTCTTCGAGTAGTGAATTCTATCTTCACTTTGGCTACTGCATGAGTGCCATCCATCTTGGTGGGAATGCGGTTGCCATTGCAAATGATATCCCGTAGTTTGTCATCATAGTCTTGGATAAAGCACTCCATGATCTTCTTCCAGTGGGCAAAGTTTGATCCCTTGAACTTGGGTAGCCTGGTGAAAGATCTTCCTTCATCGAACTCTCCATAGTTAAGAGCCATATGATCTTTAAACCTTGGATTGTTAGATACTTTAAGAAGGCTAGGCTCTTACACCAATTGAAGGTTTGCTCTTTGAGAGTCTTAGTCACCCTAGAGGGGGCTGAATAAGGTAAGAAGGAAATTTTGTGGAATAAAAGATTTTCAGCACAAGTCAAAACTCGTAAAAGAAATTATGAGTCTAAAATGAACTCGGAAAGACATGAACATAGAGAAATACGTGAAAATCCTCCTGGGGTAGAAACCACGGTTAGTGTCAATCCAAACACCAAGTTAAATCCGCTATTTTGAATCTATAAAATACAAGGACTAAGTCTATAGAATTGTTTCCTTAGACGATTCAATACAAATTTTCCTAGGCACAAAAGTTCCCTTATCTCGCTCTATTACTTCCTAACCGAGTTAACCCGTATAGCTAGGTATAACTAAGTTGAGTTACCCTCTACACCTCAGTCAAGGGAAATTATAGAAGTGTATAGAAAGTAAAAATTTGCCTGATTACAAGACTTCTTATGTTTTCAACTCGAAGTTGATAAAAACTAAGTACAAAGTTGAAAGTTAGAAAAGACTAATAGTATGAGATCGAGTTCGGTTTTAGTAATCACTTAAGTCTTGTAGAGTTTCTTCTATTTATAATCGGTAGGGCAAATAGATATTGTGACTAAGCCTGGACTGGGAAGCTTCAGTAGCCATTGTAACAAATAGTCCGAGTCCCTCGGAAAGAGAACCGTTATAGGGATAAAGGTTTGTGCATTGGTTCTTGGCTCAAAAATTTATCCATCCCACTTGTTGTGACTGAAATCGGGGTGGAAAGTACCGTTAGACTCAAAGTTGAGGTTTACCAGAAATGGAAACAAACAACCTAGACACGAGTATCTAAGCCATCCTTGAAATAGGGATTTTCTATGTGCTGGGATTTAAGGATTAGAAGATGGTTGCTTTTGCATTTCAAATTGAGATTAAATCACTTTAACACATAAATTTGACTAAAGGTTAGAATTAACATGGTAATTCCGATTCAACTTTTGTAATGAGTCGGATGCTAAGATAAATTGAGCATATGAAATTATTTAAGTGAGATGACTATTTGAGTTGTATCCGAGTGGGTCGAAACCTAGAGATAAGCATTTCACTCAAGAATCGGTTTCGAGTGGGTCGACAGAAATGAAAACATAAAGATAAGTATCTTAAAGTGTGTGAAAGACTTGAATTCAAAACTGTAAAGAGAGATAGAGTTATACCTAAGTCTTCGTAGTTCTTAGTTTCAAGCAAATCCTGTAAGTCTTGAATCAAGGCTTCTATTTATATGCAACAATGAAGAAAGTCATTCTATCTTGGGCTAGAGCTTCGGGTCAACTAGTCGATACAACGAATAGTCCGAGTCCTCAAAACTATAACCGTTAAGGATGTAATCATTGAACATAGCTCCTCACCTCCAAAAGCGGTTTTACCAATGTGTTGTATCTAAGAAACAAGGTGAAAACAGTCATTAGACGCAAAAACCAGACGTTACCACAAATGGAAACAAACAATGTTGTCGACTCGCCTCAAATTTTTGGCTTTTCATGTCTGCTATCTTTGAACGATAATAAAGCCATTTTTTTTATTTAAAGCTAAAATTATTTGGCTTTAACGAACCTGCAAAAATAAATTACAAGTGGTACTCAAAGTATAAAAATACTTTGGTCCAACGTTAGATAAGGGTTAGTCTAAATAAATCATTTAAGGACTAAAATTCATTAAACTATTAAAATGGAATTTCGAGTCCAATATTCACTATGTTCAAATTCCATATATGTCTTAACTCAAGGAATAAATATGCTAGAAATAGGTTCAAAGAGTTAAGTGGACATATTTTAGTGTTTGCCAATGTAATTAAATTCAACTTAATAAATCGACCAAATTAGAACTAAGACTAATAATTCGATTCAAATTATGAAGTAAGCCAGTTTAAAAAATAAGTTAAAACTATAGAATTATTTAGATAAACTTTTCAGTCCGAGCCATAATGAGGGGGTTAATTTCCTAAACTTAGCGGCTCGGTTAGTGCTTAGTCTTATTGAATGAGTGAATTTCTACTTTTCTAAGTAGAACTTAGTCCTTAGACTTTAACGGATGTACATTCAGAACCAAAGCCTTAGGTCAGTCATCTTTTAGTCATCATCATCTTGTGAGTATGCTTCTTATTTTATAAATAGAAAGAATCTAAATAATGAACCGATGAATAATTCCGAGGGATATTCTTAAGTTTCGGATGAATGAGTTGAAATCAAAACCAAATAAAGGGTTAGTTCATACTTGAGCCTTCAGTGCCTTCTAAAGAAGAAATGGGGTCTAAAAGTGACGACTATTGAAAAGGCCCAAGACCTCAACAAGCTCAAATTAGATGAGCTCATTGGGAAACTTCTCAGCCATGAGTTACATCTCGAGGATTAAGAATCGAAGGTCAACACCAAAAAGAACATCACTTTAAAGGCCTAAAAGAAGTTGGTTCCAGCCTGAGCTCCTCGGACTCGGAAGAAGATCTCATGGCACTTTTGGCTAGAGGGTTAAAAGCATGATGTACAAGAAATGGTAAAAGAAGGCCAAAAATGAGATCTACAATAAAGAGAATAAAGAAAATTTTCCATCCTCTTCAAATTCCTCTTTTACTAAAAATTCTAGGTGTTTTGAATGTGGTAGCAAAGAACACATAGTAAAAGATTGCTTGAAAGATAAAGAAGGATTACAAAAAAGAAAGCCACGGTGGCAACATGAGCAAAGATGAGTCGGGCAACAATGAAGATATTAAGGTTGAGTTCAAGTGTCTAATGGCTATAACTAATTTAGAAATAGAGTCCGAGTTAGAAGAAGCGTCCGATTCCGAGGCCAACCGACTCTTATGAGTTAATTGACTATTTCCTTAAGTTTTCTAAGCATGACTTAGCTAAATATAATTTTGCTTTAGAGGAAGAGTTAAATTCTTATTCTTCTTTATTTGAAGAAAAACTTGAGTCTCTAAAATCCGAGAACAAACTTTTACAAGCTAATTTAGAAAAACTAAGACTCAAGTTGAAGGTACTCGAGACTAGCTCACAAGATAATGAGACCGAGTCTAAGTGTCTCGGATCCGAAAATGAGCTATTAAAGAAAAAGCTTACAAAGTCTCGGAACCTTATTTTGAAACTTACTCAGGGTCGGAAAAACCTTGATTTTTACTTGGTTCTCGAGTGTGTTTCCTTCATAAATGAAAGACTTGTTTTTAACTTTAAAAGGGAGGACAACTCCTAGAAGAGTCTGTTAAAAAGATTCAAGAATAAATCATTTTCGAAAAGCTAAGCATAGTCTCATTCATCCAATGAAGAAAGGACTGAGCCCGGAAAAGTTCATAAAAGGAAGTCTCCTTACACTTTGAACAAAAAGAAAATTGTTCACAAAAAGGAGATGTAGTTCCCAAATAAGATGAGTCGGAATCTAACCAAGCCCAAAATTATCCAAATCTAGGTTCCCAAAAGTGTCCTTCGACCAAAATTGAACTCGGTAAGGATAGTTACTTGGGTTTGTAAGAGGAAGTGAGAAGGGTTAGTGTGTTTGTATTTTGTAGGCACCTCAAGCCAAGAAGAAAGACCATTGGTATCTATGCCGGGGTTTCACAATTTTGTTTATATTTGACTCCTCAATCCTTCCGCCCTTTTTCGTTGATCGGCCTATGTTGCATGTACACTCCATGTTTTGTCTTGTAAACCCGACTTCATTGTTAATCACAACAACGAAATTCCAGTTTCTATTATGTCTTGGGTCGTTAAAGCAAATTAAATGGATGGCCTCAACATTTCATTCATATTTCATTATTTTCTTATGAATTACATAAACATCAAAAAATCATGGCCTCTAGTTTACAATCATGTATAATACAACAAACTTACACCCAAAAAGGAAAGCAAAAATTTAGGTAATTGGATAAATTAATCCACCCCCAACTTCAACTCATCAAAATAAATAAATTTGATAGCAAATTTATCTTTATGTTGTGTAAGAAAATTGTTTGCGTATATAATAATATATATGGTTTCCTTTTTGGTTCCAATTTTGATGTATTATACATTTATCATAAACTAGACATGATTTTTTAAGTTTACATAATTCATAAGATAATAATGAAATTATGAATGAAATGTTGAGGACACCCTCTTAATTTCCTCTAATAACCCAAGATATAATAGGAAACGAATTCTCTTATGGTGGTTAACAACGAGATCGGTTTTATAAGACAACACATGAAGTGTACTTTGCAACATAGGTCGATCCACAAATAAGGGTAGAAGGTCGAGGAGTCAAATGGAAACAAAAGGTCATAAACAATAGTCATTGTTTATGACTTGACTCCTCGATCTTCTACTTATGTTGCAAAGTACACTTCATGTGTTATCTTGTAAAACCAACCTTGTTGTTAATCACAACAAGAGAATTCTGGTTCCTGTTATATTTTGTGTTGTTAAAGGAAATTAAAGGGGTTGTCTCAATATTTCATTCATATTTCATTATTATCTTATGAATTACGTAAATTTTTAAAAAATCATGGCCTCTAGTTTACGATCATGTATAATACAAAAACTTGTACCCAAAAAGGAAACTAGAAATTTTGATACCCCCAACTTCAACTCATCAAAATAAATAAATTTGATAACAAATTTATCTTTATGACGAGTATTTGGGGAGATCCCTATAACCAAATACCTTCTCAATTTTTTACATTTTTACATTTTATATCTTTAAATATATAACTACAAATTTTTCTATTTCCTCAAACCCTAAACCATAAATATTTTTATTTCTCTAAACTCTAACCATATTTGGATACCAATTTTCGATAATTGGATAAATGAGTTCATCCCAACATCACCTCATCAAAATAAACAAATTTGGATACAAATTTATCTTTATGAGAAGGTTTTAGGGGATGACCCTATATCCAAATTATATTTCTATTTCTCTAAAACCATAAACAAATTTGGATGCACTCTTTTGATCTACCATCCTTACCTATCATATTTCACTATAAGTACCACAAATCCTAAACTCGTAAAATCCATTTCTCAAAAAATCTCAAACATTTAACGAAATTCCAACTTAATAAATCCTAAACTCCTAACCCATTTATCAAAATCTCAAATATTTCACGAATTTCCAACTTAATAAACTAAACAAATGTTACCCACATTCTCAATATTCAACATTTCAACAAATATTCAACATTTCAACAATCTCAAACATTACCCACATTCTCAACTTTCACATATTAACGTAAATACATTCAACATTTTACTATATAAAAAACATTTTCTAAATAACTTAAAGCGAAAAATAAGAGAGGATAGAGATTCATACCTAAGAACCGACAACGACGAGGGTGAGGAGAGGCTTGACGAGTGAGATCTACACGGCGAGAGACGAGAGGAAGCTTAAAAGAGACAAGAGGAAACTATAAAGAAATGAATGATTAAGAAAGAGGAGAGACGGCGAGAGTGAAGAGAGGCTTAGCAATGCAAGTCCACCGACGGCGAGGAACAATTTCCGGATCCGATGAGCAGATTTGTGGAGAAGCAAAGCGTAGAAAGCGATAAGACCAAGAGTTCTAAGTGGAGCGTGGAAACAGCGAGATCGCGTTTTTATAATGATCCGAAAGACATATGACGACGGTTCTATTACGGAATTGCCGTCATATGTCACATTTAACTACGGTTCTATTAAAAGAACCGTAGTTAAATGTTTCAGTATAACCTATAACGACGATTCTTGTTTAAAAACCATCGTCACATGTTGCTATTATTTACAAAAATGGCACCGGTCCAATTTTCGTGATAGCTTGTCCTTTTAATCGACATTAAAAACCTGTCGTTAAAAGTGGTATTTGTAATAGTGAGAGAGAGAGGCATGAGGGCTTTTTGGAAGGAGAGAGAGGTTGTAGCAATAGAAGGGGGCTCAAAGGAGAGAGAAAGGCATGAGCGCTTTTGGGAGGAGAGAGAGGTTGTAGCAATAGAAGGGAGCTTCAAAGGAGAGAGAGAGAGAGAGAGAGAGAGGCATGAGGGCTTTTGGGAAGAGAGAGAGGTTGTAGTAATGAGGCCTTTTGGGAGAAGAGAGAGGTTGTAGAAATGGAAAGGCTATGTTAAGAGAACCGACCCCGTCATCGATCCGGTTGGTAGAGTGGATAAATGGGTCAACCTGGTCGTACTTGTTTAGACCATGTTAGACCAGGTTAACCTGGTTATCGATTGGATCGGATTGAACCGCCATGATCCGATTGACCATAGAATTACTCTTTATCTATCTTCAACTATTTTTAGCTCTTTTTTATATTTTATAAAAAAGGGCATAAAAAGACTTAAAAATAATAAATTATATCATATGATTAAAAAAAAAGCCCATTTAAATTTACATTCACTAAAAAACCCTTATAAAAGCAAATTAAAGTATAACCCTAACACCTCGGTTACTCTGCCTTGACCATTCGCCTCATTTCTCTCCCTCCTCTACCAGTTTTCTTTACTCCTCTGCTCCTTCTCCCTGCTCCTCCAGCCGCAAGTTTTTCTTTGGTTCTTCAGTCCCCTTCTCCCTCCTCTTTTCCGACCCTCCCCTTTCTCTCTCATCTACTCCTTCTTTGTGCTCTTCGAGCCATCTCTGTCCCCCTGTTCTCTCGGGAGCACCACTAACGAGATAAGCTAGAGCCAGATTAGAAAGAAGCACCACCGACAAAGGCAAGCTAGAGCCAAACCAGAGAGAAGCATGAAGATTTCCTCCTGGAGAGTCTAAATCACCTTAGAGGGGGATGAATAGGGTGATGAGGAAATTTAAACAAATTTAGAATATTTTTGCTTAGAAGAAGATAAACAACCGATTCCGAGTCTAAATTGGACTCGTAAAAGTATACACTCGAATTACGTGGAAACCCGCATGGGGCGGAAAATCACGGACAATGCTAATCCAAGCACCAAATCAAATCCACTACTTTGAATCCTCAAAATACAACATACCGACTCTACCAAAATTGCTCCCTTAAACAATTCCTTACAATATTTGCCTAAACTCATAAGTTCCCTTATCTCGATTTAATACTTCCTAACCGAGGTAACCTTTATAGTTAGGGACAACCGAGTTGAATTAACCCTTACAGCTCAGTCAAGGGACCTTACTCTTAAAGTAAGAGAAGTATGTAATTGATAACGACACTTTACAACTCGAAAGTATTAATTACAAGTTGGGAGTTGTAAATTGAAGATTGAATATGAAAACAATGACTTTTGCTTAAGTAATGTGTTTCAACAATAGTTCCAACAATGGATTCAACAATCTTCAAGTCTTGTGAAGTGGCTTATATTTATAGATGACCAAGCGAGTGACCGTTGTGTCTAGGTTCCGAACGAAGTCTTTACCGACCGTTGTAACGATTCTTCTTAGTCATTCGAAAAGATCTGTTGGGATGTGAACGTTGTGCAACGGCTCTTGGCTCCTAAAGGTACTCCAATCAACTGGTGATGTATGAAAAGTAAGGTGGAAACCACTGTTGAGCTTAACATTGGAGTTTTCCAGTTTTAGAAACAGAACACGGTATTCGAGCCCTGTTCATAAGTAGATTAAGCTTGTCTGCTGGTGATTGACGGAAAAGTAATGAGTTTCAACAATAGTTCCAACAATGGATTCAACAATCTTCAAGTCTTGTGAATTGGCTTATATTTATAAATGACCAAGCAGAGTGACCGTTGTGTCTAGGTTCCAAACAAAAGTCTTTACTTGACC
This sequence comes from Talinum fruticosum, assembly GCA_021018815.1. Lineage (NCBI taxonomy): Eukaryota > Viridiplantae > Streptophyta > Magnoliopsida > Caryophyllales > Talinaceae > Talinum > Talinum fruticosum. The sequence continues at coordinate 2,803,490 of JAITYX010000003.1, read as the reverse complement.
GTTGTAACGATTCTTCGAGTCATTCGAAAAGATCCGTTGGGATGTGAACGTTGTGCAACGGCTCTTGGCTCCTAAAGGTACTCCAATCAACTAGTGATGTATGAAAAGTAAGGTGGAAACCACTTGTTGAGCTTAACATTGGAGTTTTCCAGTTTAGAAGCAGACAACCACGACACGGTATACGAGCCCTGTTCATAAGTAGATAAAGCTTGTCGCGGGTGATTAACGGTTAGAAGCCGGCTACTTTTGTAATTCAAAAATGAGATAACCTCATTTGAATAACCTACAAAAGTAAACCACTTTGGTTCTCAAAGTATAAAATACTTTGGTTCAAAATTAGGCATAGATAATAATTTAATTAAGATAATTAAGTACATAATTATCTTAGGCCTAAAAGAGTGAAATTTTCTAAGTCTATTATTCAATATACTCAAATTCCATCGAGTCAATCTTAAGAAAAATCAAGTTTGAAAGAGTAGAATCATCAAAGTTTAAAGACTTAATATGGACAAATAATTCTCAAACAAATAAACTGACTTAGAAAGAGGAACTAACACTATAATTCACTTTGCGTTGAAATATGTACTCATAACTCAAAATAGAAGTGTTAGAGAAATTATTTGAACATGCGATAGATCCGAGTGATTTTTGAGTGAGTCGAAACATCAATGTAGATATACAAGAATGTGTTTTACGAGTCGATTGAAAACAAGTGAAAATTTATACGAAGTTTCTATTACACATAGAACGACTTGAAATCAAAACTTAGGAGGGATGAGATTTATACGAGTCTTTATGTAGTACTCAAAACATCTTAGAGTTAGAATCCGAGTCTTCAAAGCAGAGACGCCGACGAGCACCACAACCGAGGCAAGGCAAAGACGAGTAGACCGGCACGACCAGAGAGAAGCTGAGTGAGGAAAGAAGGAAGATGAGTTAGGGTTTCTAAAATCGAGGATCGAACCGGGGTTAGCCGAATAATCCGAGTCAAGCGAGTCAATCGGTTTAGACCAGATTTTTCCGATTCAATTGTCTAAATAAGTCTACACGTTAAACCGGTGGTTAAAGTCACCGATTCCCGATCCGACCCGGTTGAAACGGCTAGTCCGGTCCGAGTCCAATTTTCGTAACATAATAGAAAAGCACTTTAGAGACAAAGAGGTTGTAGCAATGGGAGGCGTGAGGCATTTAGAGGGGAGGGATGTTGTAGTAATGAAAACGGTGTTAAAAGCAACTAGACTTTTTCTTTTCCCAAAAGAGTTAAAATATTTAAATTTAAATAAACTTTTTAAGAGCCATAATTCTTTTTATAAATATAAGTTATCCTAATATTATTTTTTACTCAAATATATATCAAATTTGACTGATTTAGTCCAATTCAACTATTAACTGAATCGACCAATCTAATCTGAGCTTAAACAGTTCGACGGGTCAAGCCATTGACCCACTTTACTAACCGAATCGATCACCGGACCGATTCTCTCAACATAATAGTTCTCCTAGTGCCTTTGCTATTGCGAAGCTGCGAAAGTCAATAACCAATTAGCCATGAACATCTAGTTTTCAAGTCCAACCACACAAGCACGTTATTAATGCCCTGCATTTAACCAGAGACAATAATATTTTTTATAAAAAAAGAAAAAAGACCAAGCCACACGAAGCCTTCAGAACGTACAAAAGAGTATAAAACGACAGAACCAGAATGGACTATTCTAAGCCTGTCCTACAAAAACGGTAATTCCATTAGCTAAAACGAAACCAATTCCACCAGCAATTAAGAAACCAGATTTTCGTTAAGGGACACTGAAGCCAACTGATCAGCTGCATTGCCTCCTTCCTGCTGTGCAACGCTTCTCAGAACTTCCATAGCCTCAGCGACTTTCGCCTTCAAGGCATCTGGTGATTCAAGCAGATGCAGAACCTCAGTCTGATCCATCTCCAGGAGCATACCTGTTACCTTGGCCGCATTGTCATGCTCGATGGCATCCACCAAGGGATACAAGCTTTCTCCAAGCATCTACAAGAAGAGGATTGAAGCAATGCACATAAGTAGGGACAAACATTCTTCCAAAAGAATCTGACTTTCAGGATTGAAGCATGAAGAAAATGTTTAAAGGTTACAGTAACTTACGGTCCTCTGCTGTTCAGGAGATGCATTCGCCAAGGCAGTTGCCAAAGCAGTGATTGGCACAGGCTGTGCAATTCCAGCATCACGCAGGGCACCGCACCCATGTCAAATCCTGGAAGCACGGCACCCTGAATTGGGACATCCGGTAGGTTCCGACCAGGAGGGTAGTGGTATCCACGTCCCCTTGGAAGCATCTGAACATGAAAATGCGTATAATTAGTGACTGAGTTGCAGTGTTATCCTTTACACAAGGAGAAAGGATTGTTATAAAACCTGATGCTGCATCATAGGCACAGGCTGCTGATTCTGCTGCACAGGACCAGCACCACGTCTACCCCCAGGGCGTGGACCCTGCTGCCCCTGCTGCATAAATGGCACAAAAAGTTGGGTATTGGTGCTGCTCCGGCCTAACTCCAGGAACAAGCTGCTGCTGATAGCCAAATCCAGCCTACCATAATTCATGACAACGTATTAATGCCTTAATGGTGTTTCACAAGATTATAAAACACAAAAAGCGTATTTCACAAGATCTAGAAAACATTTCAACATAGCCCAACAGCAGCCAATATGCTCAACTCTAAGAACTTTGGTACATTTTACATTTAACAGTTAAGTTATTTATAACGTATATATAAATATAATAAAAGATAAAAAAATTAGACTAAAAAATGAATAAAAGATCTATTAAAAAATAATTAATACAAAAAATAGGAACTAGTTATTTTAACAAGTTTATTCAGTAGTTTATTTATAATTATTAGCTAGTTTTACTGAAAACTTATTCGATTGTCTTCCATTCCAAACAAAAATAAAAACATAAGAAATATATAACTAGAAACAAACATTAGAAAAATATATTTTCTATAGTTTATAAAAATTTTATGATACCCCTCTTACTTTACTTTCTACTTTCCATAATATAGAATTTAAAAAATGACTAAAATGTCTCCAATATTCCAGCATTCAACAAACTGATGCCACATGACCTCTTTCATAACATCTTAAGAGTCCGTATTGAACTTGTTTAACTTCAATAGGGGTGTAAAGCATGTCTCATACCACCGGCAGTACGGGGTATCCGGGATGACAGAAGGCAGAGAAAATGTACACCGGGAAATGGGGATTAAATAGGTTTTTCAAAAGTAAATATTCATGCACGGAGAGAGAGGACAGGGAGAGCAGTTGAGTAGGGTTTTTGATCAGCTATAATTTATGGGCCTTTTTGGGCTTGCTTTGTATATATCAGGTAGTTCTACCAAAGTTCTCCTTTAGGACCCAGTACCGAAATCCAGTATCAACAAAAGCCATACCACTTTTGTAAAAAACCTGGTAAGGGCCAGTATGGCACGCTAGTCATCATTTCCTCCCTCAAAATTAGGGTCTTGACATAAAAATTTTAAAAAAGAACACACTATTCAATGAAATAGCAGAGGGAATATTCTCAACCAATAATTCTACTCAGCTGTAGCATTTAAAAAATCATACACCTAGGAAAGAATCATCACATTAGCTAAATATAAAGAAACAAAAATCCTTTCCCAATTTCTACCTTACACTTTACTCCATTAGATTCACTTTAAAAAGACGAATCAGAAGGGAGGGGGAGAAAAATGAAAACAGTAGCTCAAAGAAATCAGATTCACTTTATAAGAAAAAAGAGGAAAACCTAGGGGGGTTAATGCAGTTGCTCAAAGGCAGGCATTTACTTGTGGAGGGATCACATGTGGCGGTTGCCCATAGAAGAGCTGTTGTCCAAGGCCAGGAGTGCCTGGAGGATACATAGGCAATCGAGGAGCAATAGAATGCGGCATAGCAAGAGGTCTCATCTGTGAAAACTGTGCCTGCAGAACACAATGACAAACCAGCAAAGCCATACCAATTAGTTAAGAGGAAACATAGGAACTCTTTCACAACTTTCGTAGGATGACAATAATGATGATTTCAACATCAGCTACGAAAACTGACCGTCAATACAATCCAGAACCTGAAATTAGTAGTTCTGGTAGAGATTTATAACCTGTTGAATTAATATTAATTTAAATGGGTCGATAAGTCATTTGCAATCTGTTCAATTAATATTAATTTAAATGGGTCGATAAGTCATTTATAACCTGTTCATTAATTTAAATGGATCGATAAGTCGTTTAGTGGGTCAATAGGTCTAACCCATTTGATTAGGATAGGCTAGGTCCACGTCCCAGAAAAGATTCCTACTTAGCCCATTTAATTGAAAGGGTTAAACAGGTCAGTGCATTCACCCGATTATCTGTTTGCTTTTCTTTTTAATTACTGATTACCCGACATGAAACAAGAGGCAAGTTAGTAAACAAAAATGGGAAGAAGATAAAGGACTAAAGGGGAGTTGGTTGGGCTTGGGAAGAGCAGGAGAAGGTTTTGTTTACTCATAAAATTCCTCCCTCCCACCCGATGTCACTGCAAATCACTCAACTAGAAACCCAAACTCCCCAAGAAATTTTGCTGTGATTTACCCCCTTCCGCCACGCAGAGGGCACAGAAAAAACCCCATACTTACACATATACCTTGGACAACCTCAGAGTCATCAACACATCCAGCAGCCATGACTCATCCGGCAACCCTTCTTTTTATAAGTATAAATAAAATCTGGAGACGTTATCTCAAGGGCGTAACTTTCACCAAATGTTCATCCTTTGGGGTGCAGCAGCAGATGATGTTTTTGGGTGAAAGTGGCACATCTTTGAACCTTGCGTGCCTAATTTTGTTCATTTCTACAGGGGTCCATTTCAACTAAATATATAGTCTTTTATGATCTTAAGATAGTAGCATCTCTCAGACCAAACGAAACCAATACCGCTAAGTCCTACCTAGGGCTAGTAAAATTGATGGCTAGTAAAATTGATGGCTAGTAAAATTAATTAAATCTCACCTCCATAGTTACTATAAACCATGCCTCATAACCTCAAGGTGCAAAGTAAAAAATCCAAGTAATTTTATCAACTGTAGCGAGTTCAAATTCTGGGATCACAACAATTCAATAAAAAGAATTTCCAAAAGTTTTCCCAATAGCAACAATACACAAATTATCTATAGATACCTTTGTAGTGACTATGGCCAAAATGGGGTGGCAGCAAAATACAACAGTGGTAGATGTCATCTACAGAGACATCATGAGGAGATGCAGTGCAAAGGTCATTATGAACAGCCACAGGATTACAGAGGCTAAAGACCAACGTAGAAACAGACTTCTGTAGATCACACTTAACATCATCATTCACTATCCTTCTCTTACCTCATCTTTTTCTTTGTTCCTGTTATTAGGGGAAAAGGGGGATGATGCAAGAATAAGCCAGTCGCTCAAACTATGCAATACCAACCATGGTTAACAAGAGCGCGTACGCTCCGGTATGCGGGATGAACTTGGGTACGCAATTTGTCACCTAGGAGAGAATCCGATAAGCAAGTTTGTTTTCCTTTTTTTTTTTTTTGGTTTGCCTGAAGGCATAACATAAGTATGGGATTTTTATCAGGAATAAAGGTTGTAGAGCTAACTAGATTTTTTAAGATCCCAATATTTTTAAGCTGGATTCTAAAAGACAAGCCCCAAACAAAAAGGCTCAAGTCATGTTTAAAATGGGCCTTGTCCAAAAGCACATCCTAACTTTAGTCGTTTAAAAATGACACATACTTTTGACTTTAATCAAGCCCGTATTTTTAACCTTTTAAGGAAAAAAAAAACCGAGCCATTTCAATTGCCGCATGCATATAGAGAAGGGGGAGAGAGAGTGAGAGAGAGAGAGATTGTCGCATTCGAAATTGGCTACGCTCAGCACTTTCCTTTGGCTTCACTCTTCTTACACCTCCGAAGTCGACTTCCTTAGTAAACCAGCTCAGGTATGCAATTGTATTCGCATGTCTTGGTCTTCTCCTCCTCTGCTCCATTGTCTTCCTCACCTCATTTTAGAGACTTTCTGTTCGAGTTTAGCATTCTGATTTCTTGTACAATCCACCCCAAATGGGAACGTTCTATACCACAAATTGGCATGTGACTCGTAGCGAATCAGTGCGCTTCGAGTCGTGTGACCCAGTTTGTCATACATAGGGGTAACAGTGAATCCGGTAACTATGGTACCAACCCAGCAACACAAACATTCACAGTAAAAACTCACAAGAAAACATGACTAGAAAAGTCAGAAATCTAGCCAGCCACCAGTAATTCTCTAGTGAACTTGGCAGTTAAGGAGTTTGCTCGGGAACAAATTACATCTTACTGGAAGGAGGGGAAACCTTACCCGCACCGAACCCCCAAACAAAGAAAGAGGTCATGCTACCACATTCAAAAGATATCCTAATATCACCTAATCGAGGGAGCACTAATGCTCAAAGTTTACCTGTAAGCGAGCTCTCCTTTCTTCTTTCCGCTCTGCAAGGGCAACATACAAAGGTTTGTTGACAATAATTTTTCCATTCATCTCTGTAAGCTGAAAACGGAAAAAGAATAATAAAAACAGTTGTCAATATCCCAAGACACATTGCATATCCTAGCAAGGCTATGAACTTACAGCTCGAGAAGCCTCTTCTGGCATTGAAAATGCAACAAATCCTGAGCCCTTGCTTACTCCACTAGGATCGCGCATAACCTGTAAGCAGTCAGGACCAAAACAAGGGAAAAAAACTTAATTCATGATAAAAGGAAATCCGGGAAACAATTATGTCCAATTAAACAGTAGACAGTTAAAGAACCTTGCAAGATGTTATCTTTCCAAACTCAGAAAACATCTCCTTCAGCTTCTCATCATCAATGCTGTCATCCAAGTTCTTAATATATAAATTTGCTCCCTGATTTTTGTTGGCAGCTTCCTTCATGCTTTGTTCAAATTTTCCCTTTAGTTCTTGCTCTCTTTCAGATTTCTTCTGAGCCTTTCCCACATACCACTCTTTGTCATCAAAAATCTTTCCATTTAATTCCTCAACCGCTTTAGCAGCATCATCTGCATTTTCAAAGTTAACAAAACCGAAACACTTCGACTTCCCATCTGCATCCCTCATTATCACAGCACTAGTGATAGTCCCATATTCACCAAAAATTTTTGCAGGTCCTCTTCTCTAGTTGATTCCGATAGATTCTTGACATAGGCATTGTTGAATTTTGTCCTATTCGCAGCAATATCTCTTTCCTGCTTACGAACGAAATGTCCAACATAAACTTGTTTATCATTAAGAAGCATACCATTCAGCTTCTCTATAGCTTTTTGAGCAGATTCTTCATTATCAAACTGAACAAACCCATAGCCCTTAGATTGCCCATTAGCATCGGTTGCTATCTTGCATGAGAGTATATTTCCAAAGGAAGAAAATGTATCATGCAAAGCTTTGTGGTCAATAGCTTTGTCCAAATTCTGCAATGAATAAGAAATGCACAAGAATTAGCGAGGGGACAGCCTAAGTTGGACGTCTGTTATCACAAAATAAGTACATCACAACGAAACTAGCAATCTCATCTTACCACTGACAACTAATTTGAAATGAACAGTGATTTCAAGAAAAAGCAATAGGCAAACTTCAAAAAGAATCTTTCAGAAACAACAATAGCTTGCTTGCAAAGGAGAAAGACAACAAGAGGAGAAAGATTTCTTTAACGAGTTTGACCGTATGAAGTGAAGATCGAATAAGGGATCAGCAAATAGGTAATACCTTAATGAATATGTTCCCAGCCCCACTTTTCCGAACACTGGGGTCACGGTGCGAATACATGACTCTAATAGTCTTTCCATTGAGAGGAGTGAAGTTCAACACCTCCAAGGCCCTTGCAGCTGTTATGGGAAATATAAAATACAATATGATTAATGATACTACCATCATCATTGATACCATAAAATGCAGTAATTGACCGCACGCCTAATCCATCCTCACTCAACTCATATACACATATGTTTAAAAAGAAAAATAAAAAAGAAAAGCTGTTGGATAGCTACTAATGAAGAAACTCATGCAGCTAAGGCAACCTTCTAAGTGTGAACTCAGGTAGTCTAACAGACATGTCCTGAATCATACTTCAAAAACCTTCCGTAAAAATCACAACCTATGGAGGTTAATATTCCACAAAGTTAGCATCTGTATGTGAATAATAAAGGTTCACCCACGCAAGTCAAGATAATAGTAAGGAAATGCATCAGCTACAAATGTTACAAAAGCCTTCCCCAACAAATGACAAAACATCTAAAAATATTAACACCGTGTTTTTTAACTATGATATAGAAAGAGCTAATCTCTTCTATAGAAATCCAACACATGAAAGACCTTTTCAAGATTAAGATGGCCTCATAAACGCCCAATCTTCTGTTTCATAAATATTGAAACTAAGATCAAATCAATCCCAGCCTTATCCACATGCTAAAGTTGTAGAATATTAACTGCCAGACACAAAGCTATATGACCCTCAGAGTATGCCTCGAGTAAATTTGTACAGTTTTTGAGATGAGTATTAAAAAATTATGCTTACCTTCTTATCAAAAATCAAAACAACAAACAAACGTGACAAAAGTCTTGCCCAGCAAATGACAGAACATAAAAATATTAACATATGCTTTTTTATTATCATATACACAGAGCTAATCAATACATGAAAGACCTCATTCATGATCAAGGCGGCCACATAAATGCCCATTCTTCCATTACGAAACTAAGATCAAATCAATCCCAGACCTATCGCAACATCTACAAAATCATTAATAGTAACCACTAAAAAAACAGAAATGACCAGAGTGAAACAACATAAATAATTCCCAAAAGCCTAGATTCCAGAAAGGTAATATTTTCTCAGTCCTATCTTGATATCAATAAATTTGGCACAAACCAGATTATTAAAAGGAAAGTAGAGCACAAACAGCAACATTCACAGCTATCTAAGATTAACAATCTAATCACTGTATTGTATCATTGCACAGAAAACTTCATCAAAAGAAAAGGTACAAGCAAACAGCTTACTTACCAAAGCAGTCATCACAGACTTCAATACAACAACGAAAAATTAAAGAGCCCAGTACTCGTAAATTACAGGATAAATGCAAACATACTCACAAACGAACAGATAACCAATCTCACATCCTTTCAAACGCTCAAAAAAATCATTTCTTTCCAATAAAAGAAACTAGTCATTGAGACGGAAACTACGATAAACCCAATTTACATGCACAGTTGATAAGCAAAAACATATATGACTCAGAAACACACGGAAAGCCCACCTCACATTCTTTCAAATTCCCAGCAAAATATTTCTTTCTAACTAAAGAAACTACTGATTGACGGTAAAATAAGACATAGAAAAGCCACAACAAACCCAATCAACGAATACAACACATAACAGTAACAAAGAAGCAAGAGCAGAAATTAGATCAGATGGCTTACTAACCATCCTGAGGGTTGCTGTAGTTAACATAACCATAGCCGAGAGAGCGGCGAGTGGACAAGTCCCTGCAAACCCTAACTGAAACAACCTGTCCAACCTGATTGAACAGATCGTAAAGCTGCGAGTCGTTCACGTTCAAATCGAGGTCACCCACATACAGCGACGTCGTCACAAACGCTCCAGCATTCCCCGCCGCTCCATTCACAGGCTGAACCTGAACCTGAGCCATCTCTTTCTGAATTTTTTTGGTTCCTCTATCGATTTTTGGCGTTCCCTCTCCTCTTCTTCAACTGATAAAACTGAACGGAGATAACGATTAAAGCCCTAACCTAAGAGAGACAGAAAACGGACGATAACGGAAGAAACAATGAATGACTGGATGATATTTTTGAGATTTTGGGAGAGTAATTTCGGCAACGACGATAGATAGATGAAAGAGAGAAGGAAAAGGTAGAATATGGATAAACCGCCGGAGAAGCGAACGACAGAGGCGATGGCGGTGGACGGAGAAAAATGTAGAGAAACTGACCGAAATTTTTTTGGGGGAGGGCAGGTGTAACTGCTCCGCAAACCGGCTGAGGGGTAACTGCTTGGTTTATATAGCGAGAAGGGGAGGAGGTTGCAGGAGCGGGAGGAGACGGGGCCACCAAAAACCCTATCGCGCTTCCTTGTTGCCTTTTCTGACGTTCAATTCACCGCCCAAGGTGCACCCGAGCCATGCTGGCGCCTCGCAAGTGGAAACTACTAGGTTTAAAAAAATCACATTCTTTTTTTCTTAATACTAATGGAGAACCGCACTTTAAAATTGAAAATTTACTATATAAAAATTATAATTATTAAAATTAAAAAGTTAATGCATAAAAATTGTAACTGTTAATATAATATATGATAATTTTAAAGGAAATCACACGATAAATTTTTACAATATAATTGATTTTAACATATACTACTTGTGTAGTTTGATTATTTAAATATAAAGAGTATAAGTTAACATGTTGATGAATATAAAACAAGTTATAATAAATTTTTAATGTATGCATAAATATAATAAATATTTCGGATATTGGTTTATGGTTGTTTTGAAATTTTGGGGTTTTCGATTTTGAATAAGTTTATTGACCATTTTTTGTGTTTTTGAACTATAAAAATGATGTTATGTTGAGTAGTTATGCATGCAATTTACGGAACCTTACTCTGAAAATGTAAGAGTTATTATGATAATGATTAAAAGTATATGATATCATATCATGTGTAATTAATTGAAATATTTTTGGTGTTTTTTCGTTGTTGGGATCCGCATTTAATATAATCAAGTCAATTGCTCGAAAAAATCATTCAACTTAACGGATCTATCTACTATGTAAAATGCAATTTTTTCCGCCCACCTATGCTACCATTAAATGTCGTGTTCAAATAATAGCAATATATCCATTCATAATATAAGCTAAATTCTACACAATAATATTTGAATTACAAACCAAATTATAACTATTCTAAACCAGATTATAATTATTCTTCTCTTTTTTAATAGAATAAAGAATAATTACCTTTTCTTAAATACACTTTAGAAATTATTAGGGTGAGGAAGGAAATATTACTCTCCTCCCCCAAAGAATAAAGAAATGAGTAGAATTATACACAAACATGAAAAACTAGAAAAATACAACAAATAGTTGTTCTATATAACCTAGTGAAAGTAGAAGTCTTGTGTATATGGAACACCTTGAAACTATATTATGTGCTCTCTTTGCCAATCAATCATCCCAATTTAAATGAGCTATTATAAGTCACGACAAGTAAATGACTTATACCGAGCACATAGCGCTCTTTTGGATTTTAGAATGTGTGAATCATCTAATAAACAGTAGTCATTAAATACATATATTTAAGTGCCAAGACAAGTATAGAACATGTCTTCTAGATTCTTAAATTTGTAAAGGTACAATTACGTTTCACTCAACATCTTCAAAATGATCAAAACATATTTTCTTGTTATCAAACTAAAAGTTACACAAAGTGGGAACCATTCTCACATACATGGTCTTAAATGACTAGTGGGGTCTTTTTTTAGGGGTGGGGGTTGAGAATAAGTTAGAAATAATGTAATTGACCAAAATAGAAAATCATTCTTATTTGTTATGCTTGTAGTATATATACTTCTAAATGCATTACGAAAGGTCTCACCTTTTAAGAGAGAACATCCTTATCCATTCAACCATATTGTTGTCTTTAAAGGGTTCAACTTTATTAACGAGTCGAGTTCTAAGATCAACTCTAAAAGCACAGCCAGTAAAAGAAAAGATATACGGCGTTTCAGCTTAGCTTGCAAGCATAGTGCCAGGTAGCTATAGACCACCTCAAAGTGTTAGCTACTGAGGAATAACAATGTCATTAACAATTTAGAGATTGGTAGTACCCAAAGGTTCCCATGACCTTAGTCAAGAGAAAATTTTGCTAGTCCATAGAAGCCTATGAACCTTATGTTTTGTATATGAAACCTTTAGGCCTCTATAAGGAGGGGGAAATATAAGAAATCATACACAAAAACATTTAACAATAGTTCTTTCAAACATATGATCAAACACTCGGCGGATACATCTAAGTCACTATATGGGACATACATAGTCAACAATCCCGTATTCACATACACATCTTCATGAAAACCTCAAGGTTATGGATTTCAAAACCCAAATCATAATCAACAATCTTACCACATGCCTTTAGCACAAATGGGGACACCCATTGAACACATTAGTTAATAGTACCCCAAAACTGAAAATTTGAACCAAATTAAGTACCCTAAAAACTTAAATACAAGCCCAAAACATCTAGAGAGAGAGAGGTAACAAACCTATGGATTTAATTTTTCACCCATAAGCATGTTGCACTTCGGTTTTTCCATGACCATTTCAAGTACAATAGATGAGATTAGGAAGAATAGAAAAAGAGGCGGGAGAAAAAGACAAGAATACGTATTCCAATTTATTTTTTTTAAAAGGTCACTTATTGGATGGGATCCGACATTGAGGTCCGAGATGGCAACACTTAGAAGAAGATGAGAAAGAAACAAAATCAAAGAAAAATTGAGAGTTGGAAATAGAAAGTGAAGTTCAACCTCGGGTTTAAGAAATTCGACAAACCTTACGGAGCTTAGATGAGACAAAATGGACACGCCGATGTGATCCCATCTCCGCAACCAATGTTAGAGAAAGAAAATTAAAATTCACATAGTTTAACAAACAATAATAGAAGAGCCAAACTCAATCAAAATTGGTATCATAATTAAACAATCAACTCAACTCAAACATTGACAATGATCTAAACTACACAAGATCAATCAAAATTCAATTTGATTCATCATAGCACAATGCGCAAACTAAAAATTAAGCCCTAATTCAATGGATCCGGTATTTCCAAATGATTGATGAAAAACAAAGTATTTATATCAAGTCACCTAGTGTCCGTTGATCCTCGTAACCTCAAAGAATTATAAACGACATCTAGGAGGTCTAAGGTCCTTCAAAAGCATGTATATGCTTACCCGGTAAATACGGTGCTAATAATTCTTCTACAAGTAATATCTCAAACAATGGTAGAGTTAAATCAGGTTTTAAAAGATCTCCAAAGCCAAGGGATACACCGTAAAAGAATAGACATCATTGATAGATACATGATTTATCCTGCTTTTGGTAAGTAACTATGGCTTCACTATTTCATCCATGGCAGGCCGTAGGGAATGAAAAAACACATGTTATCCTTGTCGGAAAAGTGTATATTCTATAAGCATCTACGTTTAAAAGCACTGGTTTTGGTCATTCCAACTTAGTTATATATCTAACATGGATGGCTCTCCCGTAATTAGACTTGCATTTCTATGAAAGTTCCGCTTATTTAGGTATAAATTGAAGTATAAAGAGTTTAACCCATGTATTTGATGCATGAAGAGTCTCGAGTAAGCACACTTAGAGACCATCACCGGAGTCATATTTAAACTTAAACCATCAACACGTGCTAATTTTTAATCTTTCATACAACCAATCACTTTGCAACGAACAATAACAACAAAATCCCATATGCACGTCTTTTGATTCTTAAATTAAGAGAAATTATGCTACAAGTGGTATGCAAAGATTTACAAACAACACATTTAAGCCTCAAATATTTCCAACTTTAAAGAGATGAAGGAATCACATTCACCAATATTTCAAAATGGTGTCTACTTCATGGGTTCTTCAACTCCTCCATGGTGAAATCAAGGAGGGAGGCTAGGGCATTACAGAGGCAAAGTGAGAATTTAAAGTTTTTTCAAGAAAATCCAGAACTTCACTATGTAGGAGTAGGGGCCAAGCCAATTGCATACATTGAAGATCATCTCACACGCAGCAGAGTTTTTGGAACCAAATTGAGAATTTCACACTACTTATTTCAAAAAGAAAAGAGAAGACAAAATCAACTGTCAAGTTAATGTTTAAACACACTAGATTGAAGTAGACCCAACCCCATATATGAGAATTTAAATGCATTCAAGTTCGGTTCTTGATGGAAATATTATTACATCATCAATTCAGCCCACTAAATTTCAAGTTTAGTTCAGCCTTAGGGAAGTTCAGCGTTAGGGAAGTTCAATCTTAGTTGTAAGCTAAGGTAGGCTAATGTAGTGAAACAGATGTAGGAAGCAACTCAAAACCGACTCGTCCCGGTCTTATCTAGCTCAATCCAGACAAGCAAGCCCCGTGATAAAGATGTTCCACCTTGAGCACTATTTTAGGTTGTGTAAGACCAGCTAAGTGCCAAAGGAGAGCAAGAAGAGATGAAGACAAATCATTTAGATAACAAAGACCATGTTCAGCTCAAGTAAGCATGGAAGAGCCGAGAGGCATGTAGCATACAAAGTTCTAGTAGTTTAGTTTGGAGATGTGCAGGATTAGTTATGTAGGATGAACTGCAAGGTAGAAAAGTGACAAAGAAGGCCATGGTAATGCAGATTAAGAATGTGAAGACCTTGCTCAAATCAAACATGGTGGAAATAATGCAATCCAATGTAGGAATTGACTATCCAACCATGTCTACCGAATCAGCCCTTTGAGTTCTTAAGAGGACTCATATTTTTTTATTTTCTAAACATTTTTACTCAAATTTTGGTTTTTAATAATTTGGAAAATTTTAGCTATGTTTTGAACACTATGTGATGGAGAAAATCCATCTCCAATGCCGCCACCAGGTTTGTTAGACTTTCGGACCAGTTCAAGCATGCACAAGTTCAGCTGGGAGCTAAAGATGTGTATAAGTTTGAAGACAAGTGCAACTTGATGCTATTAATGCCTTGGACAAGTCCTAAATGCAGCCAAGCAAGATGATCCGTGAAGGAAAGGACTGTCCACACATGGAATCCAATTTCAACATATCGATTTCCTAGTTTTCAACATAATTTTTTTATTTTTTGAACAATTTTTGCATTTATTGGTTTGTAATATTTTAGGAAATTTTTACTTATGTTTTGGACATTTTGTGATAGATACGTTCCATCCTTGTTGCTGCCAACAAGGTTCCATACCCCTCACTTCAATTGAGGCAAGAACAAGTCAGGTTGCAGGCAAGGGATGTGCATAGAAGCTGGTGGAAGTGTATATTGAAGGAGATTTGGCTTCGAGCAAGTCATGAATGCAAGAAATGATACTATTCTAAGAAGGAAAATGACCATCCAAAATTGTTTTCCAAAATTAGCACCTAGAGTTCTTGCCCCGCACTAAAAATTTTTATTTTCTGGGTATTTTTGCAATTCTAGGATGAATTAGTTAATCGGTTGGAATCTTGTTTTACACACGTTGTATGAGCTTAGTTACATGTGTTAGGGACCCCTAAACTCTAACCAACAAATGCAGCAACTTGAGAGCACAGATCAACCAAATTTGCCACTAAGTTGGTGTAGGAACCACGACCCGGGCGGGACCCGGATCGAGCTTCCCCACATGCCTTTTTGGCGTAAAGGTTTTTTAGAGTTGGAAAATGATTTTAGGGTTTTGAAGATGGATTTTAGAAAGTGGGGACGAACCTTTTATTAAGATTTCCGAATTTTTAGTAAATCCGATTAAGCAAAGTTTGAATGGTGGTTTTATTAATTATTTTCAGAATTCCCCGGATATTACTTCCTAATTAAAGGATAAATAAAATTTAAAAAACAAGGGTTCCGCCGTGAGGCTTTAAGGACAGACAGGTGTGAAAACACCAGCCTAGACCCAAGCCTAAGTCGCGGCAGTTGTCGGCGCCGACCATAGACTCGGGCCGACACGATCAACCTCGACCTATAGCTTGGAAGGTAGATCCAGCATTCCATTTTTTTACCCTACAACCAGAAAATAACCGAGATGCAATTCAATAAGAATAAAGCATAAAAGGGGAATCACCAGTTAGTTTTTAGGGTGAAGACTAACAAAAATAAAAAATTGCTCTTCCAATATCAGTATGGAAAAACTAAGACTAAAAGAGGGTAAAATTGACTACATCAGTCTTTGAACCAAGAATTGAATTCGGGGCAAGGGTACGGAACGTAGGGAAAACCCTTCCATTCCGCCCATCCGAAGACGGCCATTACTAATTCGAGTAGTGAATCTAAATAATGCGAAAAACACAAGCATACAACAACATGCTAAGCGAAATTTAAAGCAACCAAAATGATAATAAAAGAAAGCGATAAAGAAAAGAAAATGGAAAAAAACCAAAAGGTTACATCGGGCAGGGAGGAATTAAAAGAACGATTACATCTCTTTAATCCACAATACGGAAAGCGGTAAATAAATCATAAAAATAATATAAACCCTTTGAAGGCTCCACGATTGCTCTCAGGTTGTCCCACCTTGTTAATCTAGATCTCTACGCTGGATCTCCCGATGCGACGGTGAAAAATCAAAGAAAAGGGCTTGCTTTTATGAACTTATGCATGTAGGGAATATGGAAGATCAGTTGAATAATGCCCAGAGATTAGAATAACTGAATATTCTTTAACTATTTGCACGGATTCAACCGCGGGAAGTAGAGAAAAGATTAATGATTAGCGAGTAATTTTGGCTGAGTAACATTTAGATATGAGTGCTCTGGTTAGCTTTCTACAGACATTACGCATGAGAAAGTTGTAAGGGAATGAGAGTCAAGGCTCTCTATTTATAGGGAGAGACCTAGATCACAAATGATCTAGGGCTTACACTCAACCAGAGCGTCCAAGCAGACTGCAAACAAACTAGGCCACAATATCACAAGATTGAACCGGATAAAGCAAGGATAGTATCGAATAGAACCCGATTCACAAGCACCGGCCACCCGGGCATGCCTAGGGTTTCGTGCCCTACCGTGTTTCAAAGGGATTCTCTAAGACAAAACGTAGCATTTTACTTAAAACTCTAGGTTTGCAGGAGCCGAGCACGACGTCGTTTTGAGGGGAAAAGCTTCTAGTCTCGTGTGGATTATTTTGTGGAGCTTAAATGCAATACTTTGATGCTCATGATCATGAAAAGCAACGCTTTAACACCATCTTCGAGTCTTCGACTCCTTGTCCGATTGGACAAAAGTAAAATGCAGTATTCTAAGCTTGGAATTTCTCATTACGCGATATTGGACTCCATTGTCTCTGAAGGCTTGGCCCAATTCTTGGATCGTCTCGAAAGAAAGTGGGATTTTTGGATCGACCCAAGGCAAAAGACTATTTATTTGGTGTTGGGGGTTCTTCGTGGTTTATTGGCTTATGTCGCACCAATCGAATCACGAGCCGAGATCTAAATCCTCAAACAGGATTCAGGATTTTATCATCGGGTGAACAAAATAAAATACGTAAATAAAGAGATAAGAGATGACACTTTTTAGGTGTCTATAGTTAGCCCCCACTTTGACCGAGTCTAAAAGACGAAGGGTTAAAGTAGACACTAAAGGATACTTACCTCGATTTTTGATATTAGGTATTGTGTGATGCTTGGAATTGGTGGAATTGAACCTGAACTCCAAAATGGGGCCTGAACTTAATCATGATGCATGCGTTACGAAGTTTGGTAAGAGGATCCTAAGCTTGGCTTGATTAGAGCCTGAAGCTTGGTATATTTTGATGCTGAAACTTCGATCGTTCTTTTGATCCGAAGCATGGCCAAATAATCTGCTATACTAACATGCTTGTTAGTGCATAATCAAATTGACAAAAGTTCAGTGTTTTACCCGAGTAATTCAGTTAAAAACAGATCGATAAAACTGTTCGAAAAAGTTGATTAGTGGGCCCGAAACTCCCACTTCCATGCACAAGGAGACAAAGGGTCACATGCCACGAATTGATAAGACTCCACAAACTAGGTGGGTAGGCTGGGCTGTAAAGGTGGTCGCCGATAAGACTTCACGGCTCCTTGTGGCCGGCACCGGCCAGCCTTTGGCAAGCGTGGCCCCGGCGCGCACTGCCGGATTCCCTTGGTCTCCCACTACTTGCTTGACCCTTGTCTTGTATGGTTGGTTGTCTTAACCGAGTTTGCCTATAAAAGGGAATGCTTAGTGTGTTCATTTCGCACACTTACTCCTCTTCTTGCTCTTGCCTTCCTCTTGTGCTCTCTTACTTTGCTTCTTCTTGAAAACTAGTTGGTTCTCAAAAATCTCTTCTTCCAAAATGTCTAGGAGGAAAGCCCATCTTTCCGGGAGGTAGGGATGGCAATAGGTCGGGTCCAGGTTGAAGAAGAGAGTCACGTTTCTTCATTGGCCATTACTCCTTCGATAACCTAGTTGGCTTAATTTTCTTCTTTTACTCATTGAGAATAGCTCTTCAACTAAAAAAAAAAATCTTGTTGGATTTTTGTCTTATAGAAAGGCTCGATTCGGAGTAGTGGAGCTATCCCTAAATTCATGGAGACATGCAAGAGGATGAGTTTTCCTCTAGAAGATGTCATGCATAGTGCCGGATTTGGTCATCTCGACCTTACTTTGTACCACCTTACTGATAAAAGAGAAAGGGATCCCATTAGGGCCATTAGTGAGCGCTTTTGGGACACTACCAACACTTTTCACCTTCCCTTTGGTGAAATGATTATAACGCCTTTTGATTTTGCCGTTTTATCCGGTTTGGGCTTCTCAAGAGAGCCTCTAGCCTATGACCGGAACTTGTATAAAAACCCCGACTATCTTTGTAACCTCTTTGGCCCCGTAGCCGATAAGTTTCCCCATGATAATTTCTTTAAGTATACTATCCTTTTGAGGCTTTTGAGGATGTTAGGTTCTGGCGTCAACACTCTCCTTAACAAGTCCAGATTGTGCTTGCTCTTCTCTTGAGTACGATCTTTTCTCCGACCAAGCTACTAAGGTTCATATTCATTATTTGGTGAACTTAGTGAACCTTGACAAAATAAAGGAACTCAATTGGGATGCTCCTACATATACTTGCCTCATTAGGGGCCTCCGTGCCGGTGTATGGCACACAAAATTGGAGCCGGATTCAACCAATTATTTACCATTGAATGGCTTGTGGAAGATTATTGAGCTATGCTCAAATTCTCCTCTTCTTCAAAATATGTATTTTTTTATCTTGTGTGGATAAAAAAGTCTTACTTGATTTGCAAAATGCAGCCGCAGTTGTATGAATATTTCCCACATCTTTCTCCCGATTCAACAAATCATTCTCGTATTTCGACCTCCGTATCGTGGGTTAAGGTCTATATTCAACGACATAACATTCATGGGATAGACTTCTTAAGATCATCCCTCAACCATGTGACCTTGATATGCCTCTTCAATCTCCAAATTTGTCTCAAAATGTGCTTTAGAGACCTTTCTATAACTTTGTTTAGTTTTCTGCCTCTGCCCATGGCCTGTGGCACTGCCAGTAGGGTTGCCTGTGGTGGACTTCAGCCTTGAATATTCACTGTTTTTCATTCATTTTTTTGCTGCCTTTCGTTCTTACTAGCTTATTTCTTGATAAACCTTGAATGCAGGCTAACTTTCATCCTTGGGCGCAACTCCAACTTCCCCAAAGTGTCATTTTGGCATGAGAATTGAGTCAAAGGAGGATCTTATTTGAAGGTACTTTTGGATTTTGTTGGTATCTTGGGGAGAGGGTCACACCTCAAATCCGGGTCAACATGTGACCTCCGTTTGTTCTGGTTGATACACCTCCGACCATGTTTTACTTTCTCTCCCTTCATCCAAATGAGCAAGCAGCTACTACTGTGGGGTATCCTTTTACCTCATTTCTAAACTTGAACACATCCTATGTCAACCATGTGGCACGGATCGTGATCCAACCGGTGAGTTTTTTACTCTCTCCTTATCGGAGCTGAATTTATTGCGTGGAAATTAACTTCATCTTCCGACAGCTTACTCCTGCAGACATCCATATCCCAAATATTAATATGGATGTTACTCTTCCCGGGAATCTCCTTGTTATATAAGAATTCCCGAAATTCCGGAGGAAAAATGTGTTAGGCATCCCTTCCCTAGGAATTGGCAAGGGGTAGAATTTCATGCTCTTCACTTTTAGTTGTATGCTAAAAGTAACTTTGGCTAACACCATAGTATCGGTTTTCATAGTATGACTAAGAATAATCCCGGATCGTGTCCATCAATCTTAAGTTTGCTCTGCGGGAATCCAAAACTTCCTTATTGGGCGATTTTTCCCTAATATCCGGGTAAGTCTTTAATTAGTGGAGTGCTAATTTTATTGAGCTTTTAGTGAGTGCTAATTGCCCAATCATTCTTGTAGAGGCGCCGATCTAGAGCACCTCCCTCAAGTAGTTTTCCTGGTGTACCCGAGGCACAAACACACCTAACTCGGCCAACAAGCACCTTTTAGTAGTACTCGCTAGACAAGGTTCTTAACGACATTCTTCACAGCATGCGCATCATAGGAGCACTTCCGAGGCAGGATCTAGTACTTTTAGGCCCGATCCTAGTGCTTTCGGTTCTGCGTACAGCGGGCCAACCCATGAAGCTTCGCAATCAAGGGACCACGGAGGTAACTCTTATCAAGGTGACGAAGGTGGTCGGTTCTCGACATCTGTTTTGGAGAACTTCGGGGAATACCATCTTTGATGACGATTCTGACGGGGATGCTTAAAAGATTCATCGTTGCTTCCACCGTTGATGATTAGGGAGTCCCTTGTAGGGTGTTTGTTTATTTAGTATGTGCTTTGTAATGAAGACTCTTATGTAACGAGATGAAATGTAAGACTCAATTCTAAGAAATGCGTTCTTTTTATTTAATATGATGCAAAAAAAGGACTTAAGGAAATATACAAAGACAAATAAAAAAATTACGCTAGCCCCCATTCCCCCAAAATAAAATAATAAAAAAAGAAAAAGGAAAATCTCAAGTGCATGATCCAAAATATCAACACGGTTTACGCAATGGTCCGGGGCAGAAAATAAAATGGTCCAAGGAGTGCTTAGGCTGAAGAAAACCGTGAAACAGGCCGGACTATGGTCGTGGCCGAAGCCCGCCACCCGCGAAACCCGTGGTGCTGATGACTCGCTTGATGATCTTATTGCAGTAGGACTCTAATAACTCTAGAAAACCCCTATAAATAGGATCCATTTTGGTGCTAAAAAGATATCTAACTCCAAAGCCTTCGCGAACCAAAATAAGAGCATACCGTATCCTCTTCTTCCTTTCAAAAATATGAACATCATGATTGAGCTAACATGATGGATGCATGAGATGAGTAACATGGATAGATCTGGGTTATCCAATTATGGGCTGAATGTCCTATTCAACATTCGCCAAGTGAAGGTCTATTGGACCTTCCTAAGGGCTGATATAGCCTATTGGGACCCACACCATCTCGTCTTCAGGTTTTAGGATAAGGAAATGTGCCCCTACTTGAAGAATTCGATGCCATACTAGGCAACTATAGGTGAACAAAACCAGCTATACCCAAATCATAAAAAAATCTCCATGAGCCTTAAAAATACTTGTTGAAACTAAGCAATCACTACGAGTAAAACTGGTAAGCGTCGGACACAATCATACGCAAAATTAAGAAAATCCGACGCTAATCATGTTTAGCATCAGATTAGTGTCGGATAAAAATCCGACATAGAAGACATCGACGCTAAACAATTTCATGTCCGATGCAGCGTCGGATGAAAAATAAGACGCTTTTCCTTTTTAGCGTCGGATTGATCCGGCACAAACAACATCGGATTTGTGTCCGACACTAATTTCCTTTCGATTTTTTCAAACCAATTTGTTCATTTTAGCATCGGATGGTTCGGTTCAGCGTCGGATATTTTGACTCAAATAGCGTCGAATTATTGTCGGATGCTAAAATCCGATGCTAAATTTTTGCTTATTTAGCCACAGACTTCTTTTACATTTAATATTCCTTTTTACATATATTTCCTGCATATTTGCATACATTCTCGACTCATTCTCTACACAGTCATCCACAAATACACACATACATTCCGACTCATTCTCTACACAGTCATTCACAAATACACAAACCACCAACTATTCATAAAAACAACCAACATTCACACTTGAATTATAAGTTATACAATAATTTTATCAAACAAATCAATTCAAAGTTCCACCTACAAACCATGCTAAGAAATTAGTTAGAACCACCGGACACGGGTTTTGGATGAGTTTCATTACTTCTTCCATGGCCTTTTGCTGACTCTTGATTAGTTTTCTTTGCTCTTCCATGGTCTTTTGCTGACTCTCAGCTAGTTTTCTTTGCTCATCAAGTTGTTGTTGGGTTGATTTAAGTTGTGATTGTAGCTGAGAATAGGCCGAGGAATTGTAGGTAACACCTGTAGAGGATGCTCGAGGTAGTAGGTTTCTCGTAGAACATTATCGCGGAATTACCCAATCCATAAATGGTTGATTTTTTACTCCACCCACCTGATACCTTATTGTAGAGGGTCTCTGCCTCTTTTGTCCCCTCCTGAATACCACACTCAACTCTAAATGCTTTACATTTTCCCTACAAAAGGGAAGACATCCATTGTCCATTCAATATTGATAATCATGGATACATTGAATATTTGACATGATAAAGTTCTAACTTATCCCCTACAATTCCAATGCCACTGTTCATTACAATTAAGTGCTTACTCACTCTATTTGCTTGTAAAGGTTTATGGAGATAGTATTCTTACCCACAGAGATTTGGACCGGTCATCGACGAAGACCTTTCTAGATTGAGCATCTTCCTTACTATGACTCCTCACAAACAATGTAGAGGGGGTAGGATTCTTCCCTTCCTTGATCTAGGCATACAAAATTTGCAATAAAGTTACACAAACTACGTGATGTATATAAAAGGGAAGAAAACCAAAATACTAGAGTTTATACCATTTGGACTGCGAGATCTCGCGGTTGAGAATAACCCTTGGCTATGTAAGATTCCTGCTATTGGGTCTTCTGTCCTATTCTTCAAGCATTGCGCATATTTTTTTTTTTTTGAAATTCAGGGGTACTTCTTAGGCCCTTCAACCTCTCTCGTCCCTCATCCGACAACCAAGTTATTGGTTTATCATCGGGCCTTTTTCCAGCCTTAAGTTCCTCAAATTTTTACCAACTTTCTTCTTCCATTTTGCATAGACTTCTTAAGAAAGTTCCGGAGCCCAAGTATACTTGCCCTGTTTTACAAAAATATTATGAAACATAATTGAAAATATTAAAAAGTACTCATATATATCTAATTGTTTCAAGCTTTTTACCTCAAAAGTCCTCCACAAAAGTTGTTGCTCTTCTTTAGGGAGATTTGATAAACATGTACACTCGGCCATTGTAGAAACTCTTGATATCATCCGATATAGCTCGTGACAACTTCGACTTAGTGAACCTGCAATAAAATTATTAAGTTAAAAGTACCCAAAGAATACGAAAGATAAACAAAATTACTAATACATACCACCAGTTATCATCATCCTTTGACAAAACTCTTTTCTTACAAGATGCCCCTTGTTGTGAGCCATCTCCCTGTGATGATGATGATTGAGACTGGACCATAGCTTGATCGGCCCCAACATTGGAATCGGAACTGAAGTAGGCGCACCATGATTTAGTGCAAAACCTTTTGTTCAAGGCATACTTGTATATACAACGAATAATGTCATGCAAAGAAGATTTAAGTATATATATTCAAAAATAAATTAATATACACAAAAAATCAAAACATAAAGCAAAATTATAACATAGATCGTTTGGTTATCAATGTCACCAGATTACAATATTACTTCAAAAATCATCATCATCATTGCTACAATGTCATCATCAATGTCATTATACAATGAAAGATTCTCATCACCTGCCTCCCCTTTAAAATTATTATCCTCATTTTCAGCATTGAAATCGTCTTCAATAGCTTCCTCTTCACTTATGTCCTCAAGTTCAT
Organism: Talinum fruticosum; assembly: GCA_021018815.1. NCBI lineage: Eukaryota > Viridiplantae > Streptophyta > Magnoliopsida > Caryophyllales > Talinaceae > Talinum > Talinum fruticosum. Next base: position 2,779,620 of record JAITYX010000003.1, on the reverse strand, counting down.
TTCCAACTCTTGTTTGGACTCCTTCGAACTCACACAAAGTAAGAGGTTATCATTAGTATCCTCTTGGAATGTCTGTATCATTGAGTGGTACTTCAAATGTTGATCTTGGTTTTATCTTAAGTACCGCCCACCATTGGTTTCTATCGTTCCTTATACTTGAATAAGGGGTAAAATACACTTGTATAACTTGGGATGCTAATACAAATGGATCATACCTTGGGTACTTCTTTGTATGGTTGACATCCACTAATTTATATTATTTATGTGTATTAATACCCCTTATAGAATCAAACCATTCACATTTGAACAAAACAGTCTTATAAGAACGAGAATCCCCAACATACTCTAACTCAATCACCTCTTGAAGAATGCCATAATAATGAATGTCATCTACCCCTTTCACGGATACCCCATAGTTCATACTAGCCTTGTTTTGACCGTATTTATGGGTGTGAAAGTTGTAATTATTTATGTAATAATGGTTAAAAATACGCATATCCTTCTTTGGACTAAGTGCCAAACTTTTAATTACTCCATTGTTTTCGTTCAAATGAAAAACCTACGCCATTAAAGTATAAGTTAATGAAAATGGAATACATAATTAAACCACTATAACATAACATTAATATACTAACCTTCTCTCGAAACCATTTTGGGAATTCTTTATCAAACTTACTCCATACTTCATCTTTCTTAACACGTGGATGTAATGTAATCATTTCATCTTCAAATTGCCTTAGTTGGGGAAAATGCTTATTATTAGTTCGTTATCATTAAAAGATAATATGTGACAAAATTATTCCAACTTGATAGTCGTATCGTTCATAATCCTCTAATATTTCACAATTCTGAAGAACATATGCATGAGCTACATCATACTCGCATTGATAAAGGTATCTCATACGTCCCTCGCTAGGGGCATACCCGACATTAGAGGAGGAGACATCCGGAATGTGTTCACCTTTATTCTCCTCTATATGAGGATATACATTTCGCCTAAGATCTCTTATTTTTGTGTCAACAATTTGGTCAAAGTAATCGGCACAAAAATTTGAAATTTCCTCTCGTTAGATATGCATTGCATATGGATGGTTCAACACGAGCTTTATTGCCGACTTTCTTCTTCAAATGATGTAGAAATCTACATCATAAGTATAAATATTTAGTATCATCACTATAAAATATTAACCGACAACTTGATAAGAACCACTCGATACCTTTCAAAGGGATACATCCATCTATATTGAACGGGTCCACCCACTTTAGCCTCATATAGTAAGTGCATAGGAAGATGCTCCATCACATTGAAGAAAGATGGAGGGAAGATCATCTCCATCTTATACAGTATTTCAGGGATATTTACCTCTAATTGGAGTACATCCTTCGTTCGCAAATGAGCGACGCATAAATCCTCGAAGAATTGGCTCGGTTTTGTAAGGACTTTCCAAACATTTGGAGACAGTAATTCCTTCACAGCTATGGGTAATAATCGCTCCATAAGGAGGTGACAATCATGGCTTTTCAAATTATGCAACTTTGCATTTTTTCCATCAACACATCGACTTAAATTACTAGCATATCCGTCGGGTAACTTGAGTTGTTTTAGCCGCTTACATAAAGCTTTTCTTGCCTCTTTACTCATAACATATGCAACATCCGGAACAGCTTCAGTTCGTCCTCCATCCGTGTTGATGTCATCCTTAGTTTTTCCCTTTACATCCATGATTGTGTTGATTACTTGATCAAACACATTCTTTTCGACATGCATGACATTTAAATTGTGACATATGAGAAGATCTTTCCAATACGACAATTTCCAAAATATGCTTTGCTTTGTCCAATTCTAAGACTCGAGGTAACCATCAATTGTGCCATGATAATCAACAAAGTTAGGCATCCTACATATGCGATCTCATACTTGATCACCTTTAAGATGAGGAGGAGGAGGTGAATGGTCAACCTTATTTTTAAAAAGCACTCTTGTTAGACCTAAAACGATGACCTTCGGGAAGAAATTGTCTACGGCAATCAAACCATGTGGTCTTCTTCCCATGTTTTAGTCTAAATGCCTTCGTGTTCTCCATGCAATAAGGACAAGCTAATTTCTCCGATGTCATCCAACCTGAAAGCACACCATATGATGGAAAGTCACTTATTGTCCACATAATTGCTGCCTTCAATGTGAAGTTTTTCTTTTTGAAATGTCATACGTTTGAAGGCCAACATCCCACAACTGCTTCAATTCCTCAATGAGAGGTTGTAAATAAACGTCAAGTTTCCCCATAGGACTCTTTGGGCCAAGAATCAACAAAGTAAGAAACATAAGTTGTCTCTTCATGCATAACCAAGGTGGTAAATTGTATGGAATTGCAATTGCGGGCCAACAGGAGTACGTCTCGCCTAAAATTGCTAAATGGGGTGCCATCGTTACATAAACCTAGTTGAACATTGCGAGGTTCGGCGGCAAATTCCTTGAAAGTGACATCGAAATGCTTCCAGGCTTCACTATCACATGGATGTGCCATAAAGCCACTTTCACGTGGATTTTCATAATGTCATCTCATTTAGGCAATTGTGCCATTCGTCGCATACAATCTTTGTAACCTCAGCCCAATTAGAAAGTATATTAGTACTTTCTTTGCAATACCTTTACCCCTCAATGTCTTCTTGTCATATCTATTGACCTCACAATGCTCACATCTGTCCAAATTGATTTTATCTTTCTAATACAACATACACCCATTTGGACAAACATCAATTCTCTCATGTGGAAGTTCCAAAGTAGCAAGCCACTTCTTTGCGAGAATAATAAGTGTCGACTTCATTAGTGCCAACAACTTGTCAACAGCTCTATTTAGGAGATTAAACTCACATTTGATGTTTATGAGCCGTGAGATTACTGACAATAAGGACAAATCACACCCCTCATACAAATGTCTCTTAGCCGCTTCCAACATTTCAAAGAATTTTTTGCATCTTCATTTGGTTCCTCATCCACCCTTTCATCATCAATCCATGTTGAGGACATAGGCCCAAATGCATCCATCAACATTTCATGCATTGATTCTACTTATGGATTTGATGACCCTTGATTGTTCATTTCTAAATCAGGGTAAGTCTCCCCATGATTAACCCAATGAAAATAATTAGCGCGAAACCAATGTTTATACAAATGTAATTTCACGGTATCCTCATCTAAGAAAGGCACGTTGCCACATTTATTGCAAGGACACCTCATCTTATTTGACCTCTTGAAGCTTTCGTCTTGTTTAACAAATGGAATAAATTCCTCTTCTATCCTACGAATGAACTCGTTATTCAAGTATTTTCCATCAAACCTTTTATACATCCATTCTCTATTTGTTTCCATTACTGCGAGATATATACGATTTTAAAATAGTTAAGTATGTTTATCTTTTAAAATTACCAATCAATCAAGCTTGCGTAATGTTTTATATTGTATTTTTTTATAATGAGAATTGCATGCCCTACATCTTTCTACGAGGATAAGTGGCCCTATACCCATTCAAGAATAATATAATATTAGAATGTGCAGCTACGTCCTTGCATACTTTGACCAAATTTTGGCAACATTTCCCCTTAGTTCTCCAAGTACGATCTATAAAAATGAGATGAATAATGCCTATGGTAAAATAATTCACAAAGACATTACGCGCCTTATCTTTATAATAGTACCTAGAGAACATATGAAAATTGTCACCTTAAATATGTAAAAGTTTATGCAAGGATTTAGTAACTATACAACCTAATACCATATGATTCTTAAAGCTGTCCAACACGGACAATTCAAAAACTTGTACACAACAAAGTATTATATCAACACCATACACATGAGAATGTGTATAACTTGCCGATATACCTTGTTATGTACAAATTTTTGAACGGATTTTCTAAGCTTTATAAAATGCATATATATGTTACAAGAACACAAAATCACAATCTCAACTCCATTTTGACAGATGCATCAAATTCCAGATTTCCAGCCTCTAAGCATGCACAAGATACATTTAAGTCTCGGTTATTGTGAGATTAGCAACAGAGATCATCCATTCCGGAGGTCCAACCATGGCCTAAATTCAAAGAGTTGGTATCTTCAATCATCAAACAAATGAAATACCAGGTTTAGCCTCAACTATTTTGCAACCTAAGATAAATCCAATCCCATCTTTCTTAATTTTCAATGCAATAAGAACATTTGCAAGCAAATCCAATTAAAATAAGACATAAATCCAATAAGAACATTAGATGGTCGCCAGTCAAATCGGTTCCTCGGTTTTGAATGCAATAAGTTACCTGGTTCGAGTGCTTGTACTAGATTATGTTTCTTCTCATTTAAAATTAATAGCTTTTCGTCAAACTGTCTTCTACAACTCGATTTTTCATCATCTACATCCAATTTGTTGTTGCACTCGCACAAAAGAAAAATACTTCAACCGATAAAAACAAAAAGACATACAAATCGTTTAGAATGGTCAAGTAATTTGCATTTGAAGGGAAAGGCTTCTAAAAGCAACGAATTCATGAAGATACATCTACGCACAAAAGTTCGATGCGGAACAACAAACAAAAATGCAAAAGATATCAACAATTCCGGAATAGGCTTGCTTCTTCTTTCCCTGGAGTTAGATTCTGCCGAATTGAACAAAAACATTCAGCTAATATTTAAAAACCGTAACTAATTGCGAGACAAGACCTTTACCGTATTTTCAGGTGAGAGAACCTACAAGTTGCTATTTCCGGCGATTTTGCTCGCCGAATTACTACAGAGGGGGTCGAGAGAGGTGGAGAAAGGGCAACACAACAATGGGGGAATGAGAGAGTCGAAAGCGAGAGAGATAGAGCGAGACACACAGAGAGAGATGTCGAACCTAAAGTGGATGGAGAGGAAGGTGCCGCCAACGAGAGGATGATGGAGGGACGGAACAAAGATTTCCGGTGACGGAAGGGTGACGACGCCGGTGACGGAGAGGATGGACGCTAGAAGAACTAGCCAGGACGAGAGAGTACCGGGGGAACAATAGGGCGACGAACAATTTAGGGGAGGAACAATAGTAGGACCAACTAATTAGTTCTCGATTTTCTTTGATTAAGGCGTTCCCGTTTAGCGTCGGACTCAAAATCGGACGCTAAAAGCGTCGGACTCAAAAATATCCGACTCTAATATCTTATGCTAATAGCGTTTTATTTTATTTCGATTCGGATGACATCTTCTATCGGATCCGTCGCTAAATACAACACTATTGGCGTCGAATTTTTGGGAGTCTCTAAAATCGGATGCTAACAGCGAGTTTTTTTTTTTATAGTGAATAAGAATCGGGGTGGATTCTCATTGGGAATTAAGTAAATCTGACTAAGGTAATGAAATACCGTCGAAACATGTATGCCTTCGCTGAAGCAATCATCATCCCGAGGTCGTGGGCTATTATCACCTGTCCGATAGGTGGATTCCTATCGGTAGGAGGTCACGAGGACTTGGCACCGGTGACGCTATTGAGTTTAGTTGAACAATTAGAGAATTATTGTTCTCTAACTCCCTAATAGTTGTTGAGACAATCATAGGCTTAGACCATGTCGAAGAAAATTCCAAGGAAGACTTCTTTGGGAGCCTCCCGTTGTTGCGAGTAAGCACATGATGACAAACGAGACCAAACTATGTGGACTAGTCGGTGGCGCCGGCCACGGGATGGTCGTCCAGCACCGCCCAGCTGAAAAACGCCTCCGGTTCACGCTGAAAAGACTCTAAATTTTGCTCCTTTTCGGTTTTCGTTCTTTTCTTTAAATTTTTATTTTGCTCCTGTTGGGCCTAAAAAGATTGGACTTTGATCGTGCAGGACACTAATTTTCATTTTGCATCTATGATGTGCAGATCCGGTTAATAGAGTGCCTAAAGCCGATTTAGGCTCCTCCAAAAGCCGATGCATACTTAGCGACTCACTTCGCCAAGTAAAACGAAAAGTGGTGTTAGCTAATCACCCGACCTCATGATGGGAGGAATACCCGAAGAATCACACTAACGATGTAGTTTGGTACGTTAAGCCTTGGAAGGTGTCCCAGTTCAAAACGCATACCTCGCAGCGACCCTTTTATACGATCTGTTGGGCCTAGAGAACAATACCTACTACTTCCTCGATCGTGTGTTGCGGCGAGATGGGAAGAGAGCAAATGATTCCTTCGTTGGACTGGATCTAGCCTCGCTACCTTTGAATTGTTCGGAGGGTTTGGTAACTCCAACTGGACAAAGTCGTGGCCCGAATATTGGATGATCCTCGTCAAAATTGTTGACACTTCGGGCGCACCCAACACTTCTGTTTCTCCCTATTATCTAGAGTGGATAATAGAAGTAGATTCCCACGGAGTAAGGCACTAAGAACTAGAGGGATGGATCCCGAAAAGTTGTCCTTGCTGCTACACCACTCCAAATTCACAAAATAAACACTCGAGTAGTTGAACGCGTTCGTCGAAGAGAAACCGAAGCCAAAGAAGCTAAAGAAAAAAGGGCTCGCAGAATTGAAGAAATGAAGGAATGCACCCGGGATGAAGAAGTCGAGTATAGTGACCCTAAAGGAAAGGAAGTAAAGATAGACTAGGACTTAGATATTTTAGAATAGAACTTAGGATAGAATAAAAGAAAGGAGGTTTAGTTTTTCCTCTTTAGAACAAAGTATATTAGTATTTTACAAGTAGTGTGCTTGCAATGATTTCCCTTTATTAGCTATGTATTCGGGTAAGTAGTAGACTTACCTATTATTAAATAAAAGAAAGTATTATGCTATACTTTTATATTTTATCGCTCACTTAGAGGTAAAATATAAATAAATGGGACCACCTAGTTGGACCGCCCTTAAAATAAATAAACCATCTAATTGGACGGTTAAAAGCACATTACGGAGTCAAAAGAAAGAGTTCGACGCGGCCAGCCCACCATTGTCCGGTGGTGGCTGGCGCCCGCCATAACCTCGGCCTGGTTGGGCCGGGTTCGGCCTACTTGTCTAAGGTCGTGCTAGACATAATACTTCTTCAACCATTCTAAGTTCGTGTACTCGAAAAATATTTTCCTCATCTAAATCGGCTAATTTCATCGCTCCGCTGTGCAAGATCTCGACTAAGTACAAATGGACCTTGCCAATTAGGCTTAAATTTCCCTCGTGGGTCCCGAATTACGCTCTTATCTCCTTAAGAACTAAATCTCTAATTTGCAGATTTTGAAGCTTAACTTTCTTATTAAATGCCCCGGATATACGCCCTGGTGAATTTGGACATTATGCAAGGCGTTGAGGCAGCTCTCATCGAATAGTACTAACTCTTCATAATGCGGTTTAGCCCATTTTGCTTCCGGAATCTAGCTTTCAACAATTATCCTCAATGAGGGAATGACAATCTCGATTGGAATGACTGCTTTCATACCATAAACTAGGGAGTAAGGCGTTGCTTCCGTAGAGGCTCTAATAGAAGTTCGATAGCCCCATAAAGCAAAAGGCAGCTTGTCATGCCAATCCTTATAAGTAACTCGCCATCTTCTCCACTATTTTATGAATCTTTTTATTAGCGGCCTCAATTGCTCCGTTGGTCCGAGAGTGATAAGGGGAAGATTTATGATGTTAGATTTTGTACTTGTCCAAGCAAATTTACTACCTCCTTCTTCAAATGACTACCACGATCACTAATTAGCTCGTAGGGCACCCCACAACTATAAATGATATTCCGGGTAATAAATTTGGCTACCTGTTTCAACGTCAAAGTTGCATAAGAGGCCACCTGTACCCATTTTGTGAAGTAGTCGATTGCTACTAGCACGATTTCATGACCGCCTGTTCCCTTAGGGGTCACCTTGCCAATAATGTCTATTTCCCAAACAGAGAATGGCCAAAGGGAAGCTAAGGTTGTGAGAAATGGCGGTGGTTGACGTTGTAAATTTGCATACACCTGGCATTTATGGCACCTTCTAACAAACTCATGGCGATCGCCGCCATGGTCGACCGAGTAATAGACAAGTCTCCGAACCTTCCGAATTAGCATCTTACCATTCAAATGAGGTCCACACTCCCCACCATGAATCTTTTCCATGATGCGCTTTGCTTCATGTTAGTTGACACAAAGTAAGCTAATCCCGAACCGGTTTTCTTGTACAATTGCCCTTGATTGATGAAGAATTAGGCGACCAACGTCTTGATGGCTCGTTGGGCTCTAGGTGTGGAGTCCAAGGGATATTCTCGCTTACCCGGATATTGATAAATATCATGATACCAACTAGTATGGTCGAGTATTAGACACTTCTAATGTGCGGACGTCTATAGGGTGACTCCGTGGCTCAATGTGAACAGACATTGAATGAATCGTAGTATGGATATTGATCATGGATGCTAACTTAGCTAGTGCATCTCGCGAATTGGTTATCATCCCTATGAAGGTAGATGAAAGAAATGTTCTCAAAGCGCTTAGATAATTCTATTAGATATGCTTGGTAAGGTGCCAAGGCTTCACTACATACCTTCCACCTTTGCGAAATCCGATTGATGATTAAATTGGAGTCACTCGAAAACCCCGATATTCTTGACCCTAATCTCCGTAGCAGCTTCAAGTCCTGTGACGTAAGCTTCGTATTCTACGAACATTATTGGTGACGTCGAAGTCTAGTTTGACCGAAATCGGAGTATGTGCTCCCTCCGGTGAGACTAGTAGAATCCCTACTCCAAAGCCCTTCCGATTAGAAGCGCCATTGAAGTACATTGTCCAAACGTCCACCTCTGCTTGTGAAATATCTTCATCCGGAAAGTCAATGAGTTCGAGTTGCGATTCGGTATGGGTAAATTAGCTAAGAATTCCGATACTATCCTTCCTTTGATCGCTTTTGAGAGATGAACTTGAGTTCAAATTTTGACAGACATGACGATCCATTTTGCTATCTTGCTACTAATAGTTGGTTGCTTAAGTATGTACTTAATTGGATCCATAGGTGCCACAACATGTACCGTGTGGGCTAACATGTAGTGCTTGAGCTTCTTAATAGCCCAAACTAGTGCCAATGATGTCTTCTCTAAAGGCGTGTATCAAGTCTCATAATCTAGGAACTTCTTACTTAGGTAGTAAATCACGCGTTCTTCTTTCCCGTCTCGTTGAGCTAGCATGGATCCCATAGTCATGTTTACGTCGTGGTGAGATATGAAAGCAAAGGTTTCCCTAGTTGGGGTGGAACTAGCATTGGAGGATTAACTAGGTATTCCTTAACCTTCTTGAATGCTTGTTGGCACTCGGCATCCCAAATGGGTTCATATCCTTTCTTCAACTTCTTGAAAATAGGTTCACATACCATAGTCGGCTTTGATATGAAACAACCGATGTACTCGTAAACGTTCTAGGAAACCCTTGATCTCTTTTTTGTGCTTGGCGGAGGGATCTCCTGAATGGCTTTAATCTTGGATGGATCAACTTCAATTCCGCTAAGATTGATAACATAGCCTAGCAGTTTGCTCGATGTCACTCCAAAGGCACACTTTTGAGGGTTAAGGCACATGTTGTATTTTCTCGCTTTTGGAAAAATTTCTTTAGGTCGGATAGGTGCCCTACCCTATTTTTGGACTTTATGATCATGTCATCCATGTAAACTTCAGTTTCTTTGTGGATCATATCATGCAATAAGGTTGTTGTTGTCCTCCGATACATTGCACCAACGTTCTTGAGCCCAAATGGCATCACCATATAGCAGTAAGTCCCCCATTGAGTGATGAAGGTCGTCTTTTCCATATCCTCTTCAGCCATCTTCACCTAATTATACCTAGCATAACCATCCATGAACGAGAGCAAAGCATGACCTGCTGTATTATCCACAAGGATGTCGATATGAGGCAACGGAAAATCATCTTTGGGACTGGCCTTATTCAAATCTCTCGAAGTCGGCACACATACGAACCCTGCCGTCTTTCTTTGGAACTCGGTACTATGTTTGCTACCCACCGAGGATAGTGAACTAACTTGATAAACCTAGCCTCTAACTCGCTTCGGACCTTTTTCTTAATCTTCAAAGCCCATTCAGGTTTCATCCCCCTTAATTTCTGCTTAACCGGCTTAGCATCTTTGTAAAGTGAAATTTTATGTTCCGCTACGCTTGGATCTATTCCCGGCATGTCTCGCAAAGACATCTATAAACTCTGTAAGGAGCGAAGTAGATTGCTTCGCTCTTCTAGATCAAATGTTTTCCCGATCTTAACCTCTTGGGGTTGATCAATTGACCCCAGTTAATTGCTATTATTTCCTGCATTATTGGTGAGCGATTTTCACGATCTTCCATAGCTTTTACTAATTATTTATGGATTTCTTGTTCATTATTAGAGGCAAAACAATTGAAAGCAAGAGGAGGCAAAGAGTAATCGGAAAGGTTCACTTTATTGAATGAAGCAACAAGTACATCGGACTCGAAACCGAAGACACGGAATTGGAAATGACAAAATTTGGAAAAGAACTAGAAATAATAGGAGAAACACAAGCCGTAGTACTAGACTCGGAAAAGGATGCGCTCCTAGGTCGACAACGAATTCTTGGCCCTCCTTGGCGTCAATCCAAGTGACATGCTTGGATCCTTCATAATCAACGTCGTTGATGAACCTAGATGGATTGAACTGCAGGTGCGACATGGCTCGTGACAATACCGAGATTGAATTCCCTTCCTCTTGTCCAAACAGAAGACCAAAAAGATTAATCCCAGTGAGATTGATCCAATTTGGTGTGGATTGTCCCTCTTTAAGGAGGTAGGGTGCCTCCGTCTCCACAATATAGCAATCATCGAAAATCGAAGACCAGGTACTAGGATGCCCTTTTCCTTGATATATTAGGGCTCACGAAAACCATAATAAGGGAAGTTATCTCCTTCTCTTAGGAACTGCGCATTCGAGTATAAGGAAAGGGCTTGATAGAGCAAACCGTGTGTGGTGCAGTCCTCTTAGTCTAAACTTCCCACTTAGCTTGAGCTATTTCCTTAGCAGATAGGTCGATAGCCTAACCCAAAGTTGTTATTAGTGGGTTCAAGGGTAGAAAAGTAGGGTGGTATGCCCTTCGGCCTGCAAGCAAGACCTAAAAATATCCCTTATTTCTAAGCATCGAATGGACACTAGGGTTGCCATAAGGATTGAAGTTAAGGGGTGCTTCATCCCTTTCTAAAGCGAGCGATAGTCTCAAATCCATACGGTTCCTCGTCATTAGCATCGTGCACGATCTCAACTATGGATTCTTCGAAGTGATAGTAGCACAAAGGTTATCCCCGTTGACGAGTTATGACTTGACCTTTGATGATCATCTTAACTTTCCGATGCATTGTAGATGGCACCGCCTAATGATCATGTAACCAAGGGCGTCCTAGAAGCAAATTAAAGGTAGGACTTGAAATTGGATGTTCCTTTCTATCGGCCCTACATTAATTGGCAATGTCATTGTTCCCAAGACTGTTCTCCAAGGACATACGTTTATTGTTGATCCATTGTCTACTAAGGTTAGGGGAACAAACTTGTTGATGCAAGTTATGGTTAAGTAAACGACATTGTTGTGTGCAACGCTTTCTTCGGGAGATCTTTCTTATCAAAGGTAATAGTTCCATCCCCACTATTAACCAATCTTACCATTTTTCTCTAGCGTAGTTTCGGGAGAGACCTCAATCTTACTGAGTGCATCAATCAAGGCCCAAGCATGTCTATGTTTCTAGGAAGCGGATATTAATTACCGATTGAGATATCAACCTTTAATTTATAGAGTTTCTTAAGGATTGCGTCTTCCTCTTTTGTAGCTTCAAGCTCTTTTGGGGCTTCCCGAGTCTGTTGTGGACCCGGGGTGCATTATGCCATCCGGATCTAGTAAGGAATTGGACTGTGGGACTTTTAGCATCTCCCTAAAAGTGTTTTTCTTCTAAGGGTGGTGTGCCCTGAAGTCATCACTATAGTTGTCACTCGTTGTTTCTCATTTCGTAGACATCCTCTTCATCAATTACCCATAGCCCCCGAGACTTCTAGATCTCATGGAGGTAAGCTAAGAAATGGTTTAAACTTGTTAACATCTCGGATAAAAATAGGCGGATCCTACTCGACCTGAGTGGGTTCAGCGAAAATGGCTAATGTGTCGCTAAAAGAATTTTTATTGTTGCTTGGTTTCTAGGCAGCCTTAGGCAAGGGTAGTTAGCCATTTCGAAACATGTTTTCTAGTTTGTTGTTGAATGTCCAACATCTGTTCGATATTGAGTCCTTGTGCATGATTATATTTGCAAAATTTTCCCGCTTCCCTATTTTTTGATTGTTTCACAGCTTCTAATTTTGCTCTAATGGGTGACAATTCTATCCTTCCGTTTTCCAAGAGACAGTCAAGGGCTTTAGTGTAGGTAGTATCAATAGGAGTGTAGTCGGTATACCTGTTGAGTGCATTGACATCTCGCACCCTGCTAGCATTGCTCGTATTAGAGGTTTTCTTATCTTTGGAATGATAATTACCTTTATATCCGGTCGCGACTTTTGTGGTCACAATAGACAATTCCTCTTCTATCAGCAAACCAACATCTCTAAGGGTTGAAAAGTTCATCATTGTTAAGAATTTGAGGTGCTGATTGTAATTGGGTCGAAGGTTTTTTACGATGATCTTAACTTGGTCTTTCTCGGAGGGTCGATCAACCATGTGGGCTGCCTTTGCTCTCCATCTAGTGAGGAAATCTGTGAAGCTCTCCTTCTCGCCTTGCTTGAATAATTCCAAGTCTCTAAGCGTAAGAGGCAAATCGGTGTTATAGGAGTATTGATGGAGGAACTCCTTGCACGGATCGATCTAGTTGGCAACCTTGTGTGGGTCAACCTCATTGTACCGATTCATTACATCGGTGTCAAACGTCCGGGGAAGATAATGTGGTAAGTATCTTTGGGAATGTTCTTAAGAGTAATTGCTCCTAGGAAGTTGCTTACGTGATGATGGGGATTCTCGGAACCTTTGAACTTAATATCGGGTTTGCTAAACTTAGGAGGTAGTTTACCCCTAGGGATTGAAGTGAATCTCTTATGATCAAAGTAGTGTTAGTGAACATGGATGACTCCCTTAACATCCGTTCTATCCGATCTATACGTGGATCAGCTGAGATTTATATTCATGTTTAGGGGATTCGTGTTTGGGACTCGCTCGGAGAAGACAAGATAGGTGGAGGTGGCGAAGTAACGCATTTCCTCTTCTCAAACATTCAGCTTCCTCATCTCTCTTACTGTCCTCAATAACCCTTATGATAGTCTTAATGTCCGTCGATATAGATGACATTTTCTCCTCTTGATCATTCAATCTAGTTTCCAAACTGGCTATGTTCTCATTAAGTAAAAATTGAGATTAAGAGACTCGCTTGGGTTTAGATTCAATGGAATGGAACTCTTTCTAGGTCCTGTCTTATGGCAAGGAATAGACGAGATGGTGTAGTGTGCACCGAAGCTTGTCGCACCGATGTAAACTATGGAGTAGAGAGAAAAGAAGACGTGCTCGGACTCCTTGGCGAGGCGTTCTAATCTTTTAGAGTTAGGATTCCGATGATACTCAATTGCCGTAGACTTCCATATTTTGCATCCCAAAGGATGAGGTTTAGGATCATGTGAGAGAAGATCACTTTTGGGAGAAAGGGAGTTAAGCGCGAGACTCGAAGAAACTAAGGATGTTTTTTTTATGCATATAAAGAATGCGATGATAAAATGATGAATGACTTAGTTGAGATGATAATCCAACTAATGAATGTTTGATCCTTAAAGAAAAGATGCTTTATATTCTAAGTGATAAATGCTTTTCCTTATACTTGAGATGAATTTATTGTAGGCTAAATGCAAATGCAAAACAAACTTACCTTATAAGAAATAATTTGGAAATGGCTAATGGAAAATTGACTCCCTAATATGAGATGAATTTGATTTGGTTAATGCAAATGAACTCAATTATTATAAGATGAATGAAATATGGGAATGTACAAGAAAAGAAAGTCAAGAAAAACTAACTCGACCAAAGATAAAGGGGACCTTCGGTAAAATCCCTTTTGGATTGACAGCAAGTGACTACTTAGACTCGCTTAAAGAGAATTTTAGTATGACTTGGAAGTGCAAATGATGGACAAACCTTAGTAAAAAATGAATTTTGACTTTTGGCTAAATGCACATAATGTATCGATTCTAGGAAATTTATTAAAGTGTTTTATTTTCACCCATGCAAGGGCTCAACCAACACTCCTCATCTATTCCTAAAAGCTCACAAGTAAAGGATTAAATCTAAAACACACACACTCACATTCAAGCATACAACAAATGAAGTCGGAGGGACCACCTAATAGTCCAAAAAGTTCTATGGTCAAAGAGTTTTATAAGGTAGGATACATGGTGACTCATAGTTTGAGAATTTGGTCCTCCGTGTGGGGCATGACAAGAAATCAACCGGAATTCTCGTTGCCTCTCGATGAACCAAAAGGTTTAACCCAAGAGCACGTGCTACGAGGGAGGAGGTACCGTTTCCTAAGGCAATCAAGCGTAATTGAGCCCACCTAGGAACCAAGTGGGAGCCTCTCTCCGGAAAAGGTAAATAAGGGGTGGAATAAACTTTTCCTAGGGGTCCAAAACAAGTATTTAAACTAGTTCAAAGGTCGCCAAATACGGGATGTTTAATGCAAGCACATCATTCAAACACATTTACTCAAATTTTTAAGTTTCGCCTTCTTAATAAAAAGTTTGTCCCCGAGTGGAGTCGTCACTCGTAGAAACCACGACCTCGCGCAGACTTAGGATCGAGCTTCCCCACATAACTTTTTGGCGCATAGGGTTTTTAGAGTTGGAAAATGATTTTAGGGTTTTGAAGATGGATTTTAGAAAGTAAGAATGAACCTTTTATTAAGATTTTCGAGTTTTTATTAAATCTAATTAGGCAAAGTTTGAATGGAGATTTTATTAATTATTTTAGAAATTATTTTTCTTGGATATTACTTCCTAATTAAAGGATAAATAAAATTTAAAAACCAGTGGTTTTGCCGTGAGGCTTCAAGGACGGACCGATGTGAAAACACCGGTCCGGACCCAAGCCTCAGCCGTCGACCACCCAGATACAGGCGACAACCAAGCACTTGGCGGTTGCTGGGCTAGCCATAGGCTCAGGCGACACAATCAGCCTTGGCTTTTAGCCCGGTAGGCGATTTAGGTTCCATTTTTTGCCTTGCAACCATAAAGTAAAGGAGAGGCAATTTGATAAGAATAACGCATAAAAAGAGGAGTCACAAGTCAGCTTTTAGGGTGAAAGCTAACAAAAACAAAAACTTGCTCTTCTAATCTTAGTCTAGGAAAATTAAGACTAAAAGAGGATAAAATTGACTCAGTCGGTTTTTGAACCGAGAATCGGATTCGAGGGCAAGGGTACGAAACGTAGGGAAAACCCTTCCATTCCGCCCGTCCGAAGACGACCATTACTAATTCGAGTATTGAATCTAAATAATACGAAAAACACAAGCATACAACAATATGCTAAGCGGAATTTAAAGTAACTGGAACAATAATAGAAGAAAGCGATAAAGAAAAGAAAAGCGAAAAAACTAAAAGGTTACATCAAGCGGGGAGGAATTAAAAGAACGATTACATCTCTTTAATCCACAATACGTAAAGCGATAAATGAAGCATAAAAATAATATAAACCATTTGAAGGTTGCACGATTGCCCTCGAGTTGTTCCACCTTGCTTATCCGGATCTCTATGCTAGATCTCCCGATGCAACGGTGACAAATCAAAGAAAAGGGCTTACTTTTGTGAACTTATGTATGCATGGAATAGGAAAGATCAGTTGAATAAGTGCCAAGAGATCAAAATAATCGAATATTCTTTAGCTATTTGCACGGATTCAATGACGGTAAGTAGAGAAAAGATGAATGATTGGTAGTAATTTCGGCAGAGTAACGTTTAGGTATGAGTGCTCCGGTTAGCTTTCTGCAGCATTACGCATTGGAGAAAGCCGTATGTGAATGAGAGCCAAGGGATTCTCCAAGCCAAAACACAATGTTTTACTAAAACTCCGGGTTTGCGGCGCCCGCCATGACGTTGTTTTGAGGGGAAAAACTCCTAATCTCGTGTGAACTGCTTTGTGGAGCTTAAACGCAAGCACTTTGATGCTTATGATCATGAAATGCAACACCTTAACATCGTTTTCAAGTCTTCGACTCCTTGTCTAATCGGACAAAAGTAAAATGCGATATTATGAGCTTGGAATTTCCCGGTACGCGGTGCTTGGACTCGCGTTGTCTCTGAAGGCTTGACCTTGTTCTTGGATTGTCCGAAAGAAAGTGGGATTTTCTAATCGACCCAAGGCAAAAGGCTATTTATTTGATGCTCGGGGGTTCTTTGTGGTTTATCGGCTTATGTCGCACCAATTGAATCACGATCCGAGATCCAAATCTTCAAACAGGACTCGGGAATTCATCATCGAGCCAACAAAATAAAATAAAGAATTAAAGAGATAAGAGATGACACTTTTAGGTGTCTACAAGTGGCTGAAAAACAAGTGAATTAGTCACCCCTTAGGCCAAAGACAACTTCGGCTTTGTTGGTCCAACAGAGGCCTCTTGGTGGCTTGGCCTCATTATTACTCACCGTTTCAAGTGCAAATCCATCAGGCTAACAAAAGAAGCAAAGCAGCAAATATGCAAGTGTTTTCATTGGCCAAAAGCCAATCCAATGTCCCTTCAGCCAGTAGATTTTCAATTTCGGTTTCAGCCTTTTTACTTAGCTCTAATGATCGTAATTAGTTGCTAATTAAGTGTACTTAATGTAATCTTTCCTTAGAAACTAAGAAAGACTTTTTGGAGGGAAAATGCCTCTATAAAAGACCCATTCTCAATTTGTAAAAAGATAGCTAAGTTGAAGTTAAGAAAAATATATGCAAGATGTTCACCATTTCCTTTATCCAAAACGAATCTCATCCCTTTGACAAATTTACTATAAACAAATCAAAACTCTAATACAAAAATTTCAATCAAACCTAAATCAACATAACTAAAAAGAGAGATAAAGAAATACAGAGAGAGAGATATAGCTTTTACCATTTTTTATCTTCAACGAGTAGTGTAGGAACCATAGCCCCCACACGACCTCGGGCCTCCCGTCGGAGGTGGGCTCTGGATTCGGACCAAGCTTCCTCACAAATTGCCGAGTTTTTCTTTTTTAAAAGTGAAAATGATTTTTGAAAGATGATAAGTTTAGAAAGAAAGATGTATCTCTTATTAGGATTTTCGATTTTAACAATTTGATTTAAAATAAATTAAGCAAGTGCGATTGGTGATTTTATTAATCATTTTATTTTAGGATTTATTTTTAGAAGTCTCGAGATGTTATCTCATAACTTTAAAAAAACAAAATAGAATGGATGTATTCTTGCCGTAAGGCTTTTGGGCCAAACCACTGCAAAAACTCCGGCTTTGACCAAAGCCTTACCCGGTGATCCTCCAACGGCGGTAAGAGCCAACACCATACGGTCGTCAACGTCGGCCATGGGCCGTGACTAAGGTGGTCAATCTCGGTCCATGGCTTGGCTATCGGAAAATAAAAATTCTGTTTTTGATATTTTTAGTTAGAAATGCCGATCAAGAAGCGAATGAAAAAGAAATAAAAAGAAGAAAAGTAGAGTCGCCAATCGGCTTTAGGAATAAAAGCTAACAAAAATAAGAAATACTCTTCCAATCTTAGTATGGGAAACTAAGCTTGAAAGTGGTTTGAAAAGGAGACTCCATCGGTCTAGAACCGAGAATCCAAATTCGGAGGCAAAGGTACAAAACGTAGGGATAAGACCTTCCATTCCGCCGATCAACAAACATCCTTTACTAATTCGAGAAGTGAGTTTAAGAAATGTGTTAAAGGCAAGCATACAACATATTAAATGCATAATATAAATCAACCAAAGCATGTTAAAGAAAGCGATAAAAGCAGATACTGAAAGCAGTAAATAAAAGCAATAAAGGAAAGCAAAAGGAAAAGCGAAAGAAAGCGAAGAAAACAAAAGATTACATCGGACAAGGAAGAATTAAAAAGCGATTACGTTCTTTCTCCACAATACCAAAAGAAATAAATAATTCAATT
Organism: Talinum fruticosum; assembly: GCA_021018815.1. Taxonomy (NCBI): domain Eukaryota; kingdom Viridiplantae; phylum Streptophyta; class Magnoliopsida; order Caryophyllales; family Talinaceae; genus Talinum; species Talinum fruticosum. The sequence goes on along the minus strand of JAITYX010000003.1, from coordinate 2,761,516 downwards.
TAAATAAACCGTAATAGTTGAAGGTAGATTTTGCACCCTCGAGGTTGTCCCACTCGCTGATATGGGTCTCGAACTAGATCTATAAGCGTGATGGTTGTAAACTAAAAGTGGCTTTTTTTTTAATTATTATGAAGGTGGAATGATATATGCAACCGATGAAGGATTAGGGATTGAATGTTATAAATGTAGAAGGGATTGGCTAAAAGGAAACTAAGAGATCAAAATACATGAAGCATTCGAAGCGCTTAGTCAAATTTCAACAGAGTTTTGGCAGCGTAACGCATAGGAATTGCCCTCTTGAAAATGAGAGCCTAAGCTCTCTATTTATAGGAAAAGATAAGGTCACAAGTGACCTAGGGTTTTAGCTAATGCAGCCAGTCCAAAATGAGTAGAAAATCGGCCAGTAAAATCACGTAAAACGAACCAAATCCATCTTAAACCGGGATCCTAGGAACAGAGCCGAGATACGTGGTGCCGATCGAGAAACGGCGACGTACGGTCTCGACCTCCTTCTATGTTGCAAGCCGATTCGGAGCAAAACACAACGTTTGGAGGAAAAGTCCCGAAATGCGGCGTCGGTCAAGAACAATGTCGTTTTGTGAGAGTGAGCTCCATGTCTCAATTGGACGCTTGGAGGAAAACACGACGTTTTGGCAATGTTTGCTATAAAACGCGGCGTCGGTCAATGCGACATCCTACGGACGAAAATAGTTTCGTGTCTTAGTTGGAAGTTGAAGATGAAACACGACGTTTTGAGTGTAGCGAGCCTTATGGTCGGCACCGGCTAGTGTTGACTCCGGAGCATTAACTCGGGCTTGGACCAGCCAAAAGAAATGGGTTTTTGGATCGGCCCAAAGCAAATAAGGTTTAATTTTTGGTGGTAATGGGTTTTTGTGGTTCATTGGCTTTCGTAGGGCCAATTAGACTCCGATCGTGGTTCGAATCCGCAAAGAGGACTTGGATTTCATCACCAGCTCGACAAAATAAAATACGTAAATAAAAGAGATAAAGATGACACATTTTAGGTGTCTACAGTTTGGCCCCACTTTGACCGAGTCTAAAAGACGAAGGGTCAAAGTAAACACTAAAGGGTACTTATCTCGCTTCCAGGCATTGCTTCAAATGTTGATTGATTTACAGACATTAGTCGTTATCGAACCTAAACTCCAAGACAGGGCCCGGACTTGATCACGATGCGTGCGTTCAAGTCCGTAAAAGGGTCTTGAGCTTAGCTTGATCGTGAGCCCCGAAGCTAGGTAAATTTTTCTGCTGAAGCTTCAATCATTTCTTGATCCGAACCTTGGCTTAATAATCTGGAAGTACTAACACACTTGTTAATGGGTAATTGCATTTACAAAAGTTCGATATTTTACTTAAATAATTCGATTGAAAATAGATCGAAAATCGATATGATAAAGCCGACACCGTGGGTCCGATGTTCCACTTGCATGCACGTGGTTCCAAGAACCCACTTACCACACCCGATTGGACCTCACAAGCCTAGCCACCAGCCTATGCCTCCAAAGCTACCGCCAAGGGGACGCCGGTGAGGCCTCGCGACAGGCGTTGACCGGCTTTTGGGTAGGCCTTGTCCCGACGTGCTCTTGGATTCCCTTCTTGGTCTCCTCTTACTTTTTGCATTTTTTTCTTGTGCGCTTGTCATGCTTGGCCGAATTTGCCTATAAAAGGAAGAGTTGGTGTGTTCATTTTGCACACTTTACTTAGTCCTCTTGCTTCTTCTTGCTTGCTCTAACTTTGCTCTAGTTTGCTCCTTATCTTGAGAAAACTAGTGTGGTTTTCAAACACAACTCCTCAAAATGTCTAGAAGAAGTGCTCATCCTATTAGGAGGACAAGGGCTGAGAGCTTAGTGCATGATAATTTCTTGAAGAAAGAATGGCGTCCTCACGATGAGTGGAGCCCTAGTGACCTCTTGGTGGAAGCTAAGAGCTATGTCTCTTCGCTTGCTATCTCCTTTGGCAAGCTTGTTAGCTTGAATTCCTTTCTTTGCATATTTGGAGTAGTATTTCTACTAAAATCTTGTTGGATTTTCCTTTTGTAAAGGGCGATATTCAAAGTAGTAGGGCGATTCGAAAATTCATGGAGATGTTTAGGAAGAGGAGCTATCCTTTGGAGAACATCATGAATAGTGTCGGGTTTGATTCTTTCTATACTCCTTTGAACCACTTATGTGATCGTAAAGAGCATAACTCCTCTTGACTTTGTCGTTCTCTCGGGTTTGGGCTTCTCGGGGAACCTTTATTCTATGATCGGGACTTGTATAAAACCCATGATTATTTACGTCATCTTTTTGGTCCCATTGCTAGCCAATTTCCTCGAGCTAATTTCTTCAACACTCTTCTTTTTGAGGCCTTTGAAAATGTTGAGGTTTGGGCTCAACATACTCCACAACAATAGGTCCGAGTAGTGTTAGTTCTCGTGCTAAGCATATCCATCTTCTCGGACCAAGCTTCCAATGTTTACGTTCACTATTTGGTGAACTTAGAGGATCTAGACAAGGTTAAGGACCTTAATTGGGGTGTGCCCACTTACACTTGTCTCATGAGGGGTTTATGCTCCGGATGAGGCATACAAAGGCTGAGAGAGATTTGATGAATTATCTCGCCCTTATGTGGCTTGTGGAAGATTATTGAGGTATGCTCCATCTCTTCTTTTAGTTCCAAAATACTTTATCTTGCATGGATAAAGGTTTCACTTGTCTTGCAAAATTGAAGCCGTGGCTAGACGAATATTTTCCTCTTCTTTTGCCCGGTTCAAGGAATCATCCTTCGTTTCCGGCTTCGGTATCATGGGCCAAAGTTCACCTTTGATAACCCAAGGCACATGATCTTGACTTTTGAGGTCGGACCTCAACCGCGTGACTTCGGTATGTCACTTCTAATCTTTAAGATTTAAGCTAAACAACGCAGGAATTTTTCCTTTCTTTCTGTCCGATCTGCTATGCCGACCCACGACTGCGGTGCGCTCGTAGGCACGGCACGTGGTGGCCACCGGCCAAAAAGCCTCGCTCAATTTTACCCTTTTTTTGTTTATCTCCTCATGTGTCCTGTATGTGCAAGCTAACTTCCATCCATGGACTCAAATCCAGCTCCCTTTAAGCTTAAGTGTAGCACGGGAATTAAGCGAGAAGAGGATTTTGCTTGAGGGTCCTTTTGGATTCTCGTTGGTATCTTGGCATGCGAGTCACACCGCAAATCCGTTATAACATGTGGCCTCCTTTTGTTCCCCAAGATCCACCATAGATGATGTTTTACTCCTACTCAAATGGAGTAGGAAAAAATAACCACGAGTTATCTCTACACCATCCTATGCTCAACATTTGGGATGAATTATGACCCAATTGGTGAGTCTTCATCTCCCTTTCTTGTGTGGAAATTAACTTTCTCTTTTATAGCTTCTCCTAGAGGACATCTATATCCCGAGCCTTGATGTTGATGTGTCACAACCCGGGACTCCCCATGCTATGTTAGAATTCCGAGAGATTCCTAAAGATGAGTGTGTGGGGAATCCTCTCTCGAAGAATTGGAAAGGGGTAAGAGTATTATGCTTTCTTACATTTAGTCGCGTGCTAAAAGTGTCCAAGCTAACATAATGAATTTTTGTAGTATGACCGAGACCAATCTCAAACTGTATCTATCGGACTCCAATATACCCTCAAAGCTTTTAAGGTTTTGTTTACTCGGAAAGACTTTCTCGGACATTCCAGGTGAGTCTTGGTTAGTGGAAGAGCTAACTTATTGAGATTTTAGTAAATATGTTAATCTAAATATGTTAATTGCTCCATTATTTTTATTTGTAGGGTCGCCGATCTAGATTTTCTTCATCGGGAGGTTTCCTTGGTTGTCCCGAGACCCAAGTGCGCCCCTCTAGTCGACAGAAATGCCATCTAGTAGCATGGTCGGAGCGAGTACTTCCCATTGTTCTTCACGGCGTTCGCATCATTGCGGTGCTTTCGAAGCGGGGCCTAGTACATCTGCACCTGGGCCAAGTTCTTCCGGTGCTTGGGCCTAGCTTCTTTGAAGACTATAGGGACATCATGCCCCTCCGGGCACTTGACCCTCATGGCAACCCGTTTGATTTCCACCGGATGTCGTATGGCGAGCCTTCTTATGGGACTTCTCAATCCACTTATGGGACTTCTCAATCCACTTGGGACTATGGGGATATTTCTTTGCAGGCTGGTCGGGACAAGAGTTTCCACTTCAATCTTGGAGGATTTCGGTAACTATATCTTTGTTGATGCCTCCGATGAGGAAGATTGATCGTCTCCTCCTTGGTGCTTTTGATTGATTTTTAATATTTTGTAATATTTTGACTCTATGCAATGGGATAAATGCAAAGACTATCTTAAAATGCTTTCTTTTATTTATATGATGTGAAAAAATTCTTTAAAAAAAATTGCAAAGACAAATCGAAAAAATATGCACTAGCCCCATTACCCCCAAAAGAAAATAATAAAATGAAAAAATAAGGAATGGTAAGTGCATGGTCCAAAAATATTAGGGCTTGGCCGAAATGGGCCAGGAGTAGAAAACCGAAATTAGGCCCAACGAGTGCTCGGACAAAAAGTAAATCGAGGCCAGGCCGGTCGCAGTGGCGCCGGCCAACCCACACCTTGGTGGCTCGGCCGACTTCGGTGGCGCGATGTGGAAGGACTCTAGTCCCGGAATCTGCCATAAAAGGACTTGGTGATAAGCTGCCGAAAATTACACCCGAACTCTTCGACCAATTCGGAGGAAATTTTGAAGGTTTCCAGGCACCTCTCCTCACCTCATTGGAACAAAGGAAAAGCTAGCCACAAAAATTTTATGAGCAGATCATCAAAGTTCGAGTGAACATCGGCCATCAAGTTTTACTCCACAAGGAAGAAGGTGAAATACCACCACAACAGGATAGTGAGAGACCTCTCTTGACCACTTGGCTTCGACACTCCAATCCATTTTGACATCTTAGTGCATGAAAAACTCGAGAGAAGAACACATAAGCCAAAAACCATCAACAAAAAGCTCGTGTCAAGTCTGGAAAGTCCCGACCAAAAGGAGAACAACATAATCAAACAACAACTCATCGAGAAACACCAAACAAATTGCCAAAGAATCCATCCAAATTAGGAACATCTTAAGGGTGACAAGTAATAAAGAATACGAGTGCCTCTAAAGGAGAGAATCAAAAGGACTTTGAGGAAGAACAAGAAGGTCGACCCACTCACTTGAGAATAAAACAAGCAAGCAAGAAAAGGAGGAGGAGGAACTATAAGTAGACTTAGACTTCGGTTCTAGGAAATATAAAGATAATAGCCTAGAATGTTAGGGTATTGGCGAAGACACAAAAGCAGATCTATGAAAGAAGTTGTCTAGGGAGAAGATCCAGATTTTACAGGATTGTGGAAACAAAACATAGAAATCGACACAATGGGACTTGTGGAAATGCTCGGGGACACCAAAGCACAGATTACATCCATGTTGATGCAGTACAAAATTCAGGAGGAATAATAGTGTCTCGGCATAGAGATTCTTCTCAAATGCATAATCACATTAGTATACACAGATGGATTTGTGTATGTGGAGAATTCGTACAAGAGAAGTTTGCTTGTGCATTATGTGTCATTTATTCACCAAACGACCAAAGTGATAGACTTGGAATGTAGAGCCAACTCACATCTAAAGACGCCTTAGTCTTCCACTCTTACTTATGGAGGATATGAATGAAGTACTAGCACCAACTCGAAAGAAGAGTTTTGATCTTACAAGAGTTGTGTAATCTTGATGAATTCGATGGAAGGGATGCGTAATAGCTACATTGGCACTTCAATTGGATCTTCCGCTCATAATAGACTTTCTAGGAGCCTTTAGTTGGTGGTGTTGGAAGGATTTGTGTGGAGGTAAACCAGGAGAGAGAATTGACGAGAGAGAGCTTAGATGCCTCCGTGTTCTTTATTTCTTTTTGGTTTTGTGTTTATCTCTTATATCTTGGTGCTAGGTATGTGGCACTTGGGTGGACTTGTGGTCAAAGGCTTATATGGCCAATTGTCCTTGTTGGATTATTAATGATAAAAAAGACCCTAAATTTAGGAGTGAGAGAGGGAGAGAGCGAGCCTCGATGGTCTATGCCCGGATACAATCTACCCAAAGGATGCTTCTAAACATGACACCATTTCCCCATGGCCTAAAGTAGAAGGAACAAATTTCCATCCATAAATTAAATTTCGAACACACAAAAAGCAACATTATACCTCCCGAGTTTTGAAAATAACAACTTCCCTATAAAAGATCAAGCTATACACAAGTCTCCTCTTGAACATTGGCACACTTTGCCAACTTAGATGGCTCCTGCGCAATGATCTCACCTACATAGAAAAGGACATCGATAACAAGGTGGTGAAAAATCAAATCAAAACAAATCCATGGGGGAGGTCTTGAAATACACAACCCAACCATTGCAAAGAGGTGATATTCAATGACTCGAATTACTCCATAACAAACAAATGTTGGGGACAACATAAGGGCGTTGGCCTTTAATCCACTATAATTAGAAGCTAAAAAATTGCCAGAAGTGGCCCGTTCAACTATTCGAATGAGTGGATGTATGATTGCAAGGTAATGCGGCACGGTGGCCATGGCTAACATGTAACAAGTAGAGCTTGCAAAAGCAATATTTCAGTCTCAGCATGTTATTCTTGAAATGGGTTAAACAAATTGAAGAAAATATGCGGTAAGATTTAGTAACCTTCAAGCCCTTTTTTTTGGATGGTTCTAATAAGCTTCTTAAGAAAATGCAGTAATTAATACTAATAAATATTTAAGATAGTTTCGGTTCGGGTCAGTCCATTTTGTCTCTGTATTGAAATTTGGTTGTCTATTTCAGTCTCGGCAGGGTTTGGTTTCAGAGACTCAGGTTAAGACGGGTTAGCTTTCCTAGATCTAGTCACAAGGTCCCAAGTGCAACAACGAAGTGATAAACAAGCTTAAGCATTTCTGTTATTAAAGGACTCGACCAAGACCCAGCGCATTAAAGATACCTGATGCGATTTTTGAAAAGGAATTCAACAGTTTTAGGATCGACAGGATTCCTCCTTGCAGTAATCTGCATTAATGCACCATCTGCTAGCATCTTCTGTAGCACCCTTGTAATGTTCTTCGTATCATCGATTCCAAGGTGATGACTTCCCAATAACGGAAGTTGAAGTTCATTCAACATAGCCCTCATTCCTGGGGCCTGGAAACATGAATAAAGCAAGCCATGCTAAGACTAGAGAACAAGAAAAGAAGAGATATGCTAATAGGATTTGGTAGCAAAATGCTCATTGCAAATTGAAGAGTGGGTACTCATGTTCTCCTAAGAAATCATTCTAATAGCAAGCATAGCATTGAGCTCCGATGTCCAAACTTATATATCTAAATTCAATGTAACTCTTGAAAGCGAAGCTAGTAATGCTTACTATGAACTTACCCTTCTATTGTAGAAGTTCAAGTAAACATCTTTCAAATTAATCCACTCCATAAAATAAGGGGGAATCTTCATGCAACATACTCGACACTGCTGAGGGATTTTTGTTTTGATGTCCCAATTGCCACTGTCAGTGAAAGAAACCATTAACAACTAGACCGCAACAATAACTCTCCACCCTCCCCCAAGGGAAAAAAAATGAAGAACAAGGAGGAGGAGAACCAGATGTTTTTTCAGAAAGCACCAAGTCAGGAGATCTGAAGATGGTTTTCCAGAAAGCATATAGTCATAGTTACAGAAAGGGGAAAAAGAAGAAAATAACTCTCCACCCTCACCCCAAGAGAAACAACAAAAAATAAGAAAACAAAAAGAAAAGAAAATGAAGAACGAGGAGAAGAAGGAGCAACCAGATGTTTTTTCAGAAAGCACCAGTGGAGATCTGGAGATGGTTTTCCAGAAAGCAACTAGTCATAGTTACAGAAAGGGAAAAAAGAAGAAAATTTCCTTGCACTTGATTTTCCTTACATGTAACTATCTCAACATCGAGAGTAAACTCAAGCCTAATTCTCCAGAACCAAAACAGCACATTTGATTGTGTATTCAATTCTGTGAAATTCTTAAATGTAGCCTTCCGTATTCAGCTCTATTAAACATAAAAAGGAATTTACATTTAATACAAATATGAATCTAGGCAAACCAACGGCATACCTCACAATTAAATGTTCTTCTTCCCTAGTCTGTCTCAGAAAAGATGCCATTGCATAAACAATAACACCTTGTTTTTTCATAAAATAGAGCACTTGCCAGCAGCTGCCAATGACATCCACTGGACTGGACTATCTTTAAAGTCTACCGTTTTCAGAAGATCACACATTTTTTGTTTCTTCCAAGTTTTCACATACAACACAAGCTCAATATTTCTTATTTTAAAGCTGGTAACAATATAGCATCCTCAACGAATATAAATTCAACAAATTGTTACAGATGTAGTTCTAAAGCAGATTGACTCCCAAGTTCAACTACGTAGAGGAATTTTGCAAAGCGTTTGGAGAAAGAGGGGTATTTCCTTTCTTTCTATGATTTAAAAGACCATTCAGGAAAATACTTCTTTTTTTTTCTTTTTCAACTTCTTCATTTGATCGGACATCAAAGCACAACTTGTGCTAACAAAAGTTTGGTACTTAAAACTGAAAATTGTCAATGCCAAATTGATTCAAGAAGAAACAACAAGAGGCCAAAGACAAACTAAATAAATATAAATTAAAAAAGAGAAGGAGAATCATGCCATAAAGTAGGAGCTGGAGCAGGTCAACAAGAGGGATGAGCAACAGAATAACAAGAGTTTCATGTCACACTGGCATGTGTTAAGCACAAATTCAAATCCATACCCTAAAAGTGCTGCCATCATGGCAGGATATGCGCCATGTACTAAGTCGAAGTAGCAAATTATTCAGTCACTAATATACTTACCCAAGAGTTGACAACAAATATCTTCAACTATCCTGTCATCATTTGAGTACAAATAAGTGGGGGCAGCAAAATGAAGTAGGATGCTCTTACAAGAGTCCCTACAAGGACAGGCTTACAACGCCCACACAGAATCCATCTTGGAACTCATACGAAGCCCAAGATTCACACAAAACTGAACAATTCTCACACATAGATATTACAATGAGTTAAATAACTAATTAGTTACCAAACTATCAAGGTTTTTAAATTTTAGAGGTTAAACTTTTTTCAAAACATAAGTTTTGGTTGGTATCCTATTTCTCTCAAAAACATAATTAATGCCGTTACACCATATTCTCTCTCCTCATCCTTTTTTTATTTTAATTAATTGGTAAGTGGAAAATCAACTTTTTTTTTCTCCATTCATGTCTCCTCTCAACCAAAAACCACCATGAAAATGGAACTTGGAAGAAATAAGCTTATCTCTACTCAAAAGGAATGCAAACTCAATATTGCATTCCAGGCCCCAAGCTTGACCTATGACTCCTCATCTTCTCCTGTTTGTCGGATATGCTAGATTTAATTAATTTGTTTTTCTTTTTCATCTCGCATCCCTCCCCTATCAGATTTAATTAATTTGTTTTTCTTTTTCATCTCGCATCCCTCCCCTATCAGTATGAATCTGATGATTTCTTGGCACTTTATTCTCATATAATGTGGCTAAAAATTGTTACCGTTAATTCTCTTTTTAGGATAAAACGTTGTTTATGTTTTTAGAAATTAGAAGTACTTTTTCATAGAATAGAATTTAAACTTAAATGTATATAGCTAAAAATAAAATAAAATAAAATAAGAGAATATAATTAAAGAATATTCTGTTAGGATTTTAATGATGTTAGGTTAAAATCCACTCAAACTTTTGATTCCAAAAGATTAACTAAAACATTTGCTCTAAAAACATTAACCACCAAAAGTAGAAAATTTAAATAGTTGAATCACCAATTAGTTAATTAACTCTATTACAATTCAACTCAATTTGAGTTCAATTATTCATAACTTTTCTTTCTTGTTACATAAAGGGTTCCAAAATATTTGATAAAAATTATACACATAAGTTTTCAACAAAATGACAAAAGTTGGCCCCAATGGAATAACTTTTAAAATTATCTCATTGAAGAGTGAGGTAATGGTTAATATATTTGATTTTTATCAAATATATTATTAAGTTGTTAAAAATAAAATTTTCTAAATTTTATTAAGAAAGTAAACAAAATAATTGAGCAATAATCAAAATAATGATAAAAACAATGAAGAAGGATAACACACGTCAAGGAAATTCGTTTAGAAAAAGCTAGTAGACAAATATTTAAAAAATGTAGTACAAAAATTTGCAAGAGAACAAGAGTATAGTAAAATGTAAGTGAAGTGAAACATGATTGGAAAAGCTCAATGATTAACAAGGAAATGGGATGGTCAACATAACAAGTCATCTGAGCAGGCAACCATTTTTTTCCAAATGAAAGTTAAAATGGAAAAACTGGCGGAATTGAGCCTCAAACCCCTGACCACTAGGAGGAGGCAAGAATTAATTCTATTCTAGTGCTTCAAACCACTAGGCTACTGTAACTTAGGTGAGGATTTGGCAGCTCATTAGTATATTGACATAAATTCATGGGCGGGACCATGGCCCCCTTGGTCCCCCTTAGTTCCACCTCTGCATCACATAACTTCTTTGTGCAAAATGCACAACTTCTTAGAATCTGGTAAGCTCCTTAGAATGATAATTTTACCAACCTTGAATGGAGGCACACACCCTTGCATTCAACCACTATTTTAGTTGCCACGTCAAAAGGTTTGAAAGTCGAATAAAAAGCATCTCGTCATATTTTAGTTGTCCATCACATTTCACATCTAAAATGCAGCGACGACATTTTCGGAATGCAGAATGAACAGAATGACCGCAACGCCAACCACAACAACCCATCGTTGGAAAGAGAACGGGCAGGAATATCAACTGCAACAACCATTCTAAAACGGAGAAAGGGAACTACATTTTCAATTTATTAAGGTTTTTTCAGTAACTTACATGATATATTTTATAATTTGCTCCAAACTTTGTCATGTACTAGTACTATGCTAACAAGAAGACTATAAAATCAATCTTTTCAAATACAAATATCAAAATTTGTTTGGTGGGTCTTTTTGAAAATTCATGCCAGGACAACCATGATCATTCATGTGAATATCATATCAGCACAATTTGCTATGCAGTACCTGTTTCTGCAAGCTACTGTAACTGCATATTGAATCCTTACATTAGACACATGAAACCACACATTAGGTGTCTAAAAACCCACCTGAAACACCCTCAATTCTCGCAAAACTACCACTCCACCTGAAAGAGTGAAAACAAAGGGATAAATCACCAAATTCCATCTGAAAGAGTAAATAGAAAGGGATATATCACCAAGGAGATCATCCAAGTATTCTACACTTTCTGCAGGCCATTAGTACATTCTCTCTCTAGAAGCATCAATGTTCCATCCTAAATTTCGGGCTTCAACTTTATAGGGGCAATCCTCAAAACCTCCCAGGCAGATTCTCTTTGCAGGTGGAGCTTTCAGCTTAAAATATTCAGACCTAACCTGGCTAGACAGCTCATCCTCCCCCTTCAACAAAAAACCGGCAACACGACTAGATCCACAACAGCAATTTCCATATACAAGTTAATGTTATGATCAAACCAAAAAAAAAAAAAAATAAGTATATGATCCCTATTATGTTAAATTAAGATATTTCAACACTAAAAGAAGAATCTTAATTATATATTAAATATAAAATGAAGCATTTCTCTATACAATTAAAGCAATATGAAGCATGTCTCTATGCCCTACAATTATGTTTTTTAAAAATCCAGCGCTTATAAAGGGAGAAGATTTGGAAAACCAAATCTTGGCGCAAAGAACTCACCAAGTAACAAAGGCAGCCCTCTCTAAAGGTCCGTTAAGCTCCTTTTTCCACAAGTTATGGTGAGTCATCCATGCTTCAAATTCTTGGATTACATCATTAAACGGCATTGCTGTATCATGCCAGACACTGCAAATATTTATTTTAATCACATCAGCACACTACTTACTACAAATAAAATTAGAACTGCACAGTCTAGCAACCAGAATGAGAGTAGCCAGCCATAGCCACAACAAAAGTGCTTAGGATGGAACACTAAACTAAAAAGATCCACAAACATGTTGTAATAAGAGAAATGCAAGTAATGATAATCAGTATATGACATTATTAATGCTAATCTCAATAAAATATTTTGCTTGAGTGTCATCCTTTTCTTCTATTCGCAGTATTCTTTTCAGGAAAATCTTTTCCACAGCTTGACCATCATACTGCTCTTTCAATGCTGCATGAGATGAGGTGCGCTCCTTAAATCATCAACATTATAAAGCATGTTGGCAAACATAAATGGCTAGAGGGAGACTACAGACTCGATAAACTCACAATTTTCTGAGCAAGCATTATTTTCCAAGCAAAACTCAAGTCACAACAAAGAAGAGTCGAAAATGTCCTCGAGGAGTTAGAGAACACACCGATCAACACCTAGTTTTCCATATTTTCCTTCAATGTATTCTTTTATCCTCTGGTCAGCCATTTTTGAAGGCCTCACAAACCTGTGGAACATATAAAGGAAGTAAATTGAACAAACAGCATGCTAAACAGGAACAAACTAAATTAAACTCACAAGTCACAACCTCAATGACAGGTACAGAATGTAGAAAGCAGACAATGCCCATTGCAGAATTACAAGAAAGAGAATAAGAAAGAAAACATGAGTTAAAAAAAAAAAAAAAAAGAAAGAAATCTTGACCAGAAAATGTGATGAAAATTATGAAGTATAACAATAATGCTTAGACAAACAATTATGAATCTATCTGTCTCTTGCTTTTTTCTTTTTTTTTTTTTGGAGGGGGAGAGGGTAGGAGGCTAGGGGATTTGGGACTTATAAATTTTTTTGAGTTACAGTATCAAGACAGTTGGAAAAACGATATCTGAAATAATGTCACATAGGATAGCAGAGGAATACAAGTAGAGGGACTTGTCCTGCATTGGGAATTTCTATCAAATATATTAAGTTAATAAGGTTCCAGGCCTATCAACGTGAAGAAATTCCCACTTTTAGAACAATTACCAATTTGGACTTCCCAAGTTAGTAGATTATTTAGCATGGTAGGGATATGTTGCCACATTATTTCTCGTCCCATAAGGTAAACCCCCCAAAAAAAAAAATCCCAAAAGAAGCTCGTGGACATAATGGGATTTTACTTTACATGGCTGTCATTGCAAATAAATAATTACTGTCAATGGAACTAAGCTGGGAAGGGGTGGGACACATGCATGGTTGTGGGCGGCTCAAAGACACCAAATCGCATGCAATTGACAGAGATAGCATCATCGGCAATATAACATTTAAAAAGAAGCTTCCTACAATGCTTATATTATAACGATATTGTGTAGATGTGGATTTATCCAGAGGGAAAAGAATAGAACCTGTGGAACAAATTGACAGGTTTCCTTGTTCTAGCATCAACCATGATGACTGGGAACTCCAGAATCTCTTCTTTTCCTTCTAAATCAAGCACCAAAAAGAAATCTACGAGCTGTGAACATAGGTTTTCAGATACAGAAATATTTACTTCAAGGGGCTCAGAGCAACTGTGACCGAACTTATCCAAATGGAGAGGATCATCCATCTGCATATAAACACCATTAAGCGAAAAATCACAAAATCTTGTGTTCTAAACTGGAAACATGCCTAGAAAAATTAGCTAAATAACAACGTTATGGAAAGAAGATATAAAATTAGCAACATTTATAAGCAAGAGTAAAATATCCTAGAAGTAAAAAGAAAACTGGAGATGAGAAATCCAAACGAACATCTTTCTCAAAACTCAGCAATCATAAATGATGTCAGGTGCCCATGGCCCCACCCCTCCTGTTCCAAGCTTGTCAACTCCTTGGCTCTTTTTCCAAATGCACATGAAGATCCAATGTAATCTCTTTTCCTATGGATGAACTAAAAGTTAAACCTAAAACCCTAGAGAAGAAATGCCAGTAATTAAAATCTGTGAGATGAGTCAATTCATCAACCTTTAATCACTCACTAAAGCATAGAACACACCAAATGGAAAGACTGTGACCCATACTTGAAGAAAGTTATCAAGTTACCCTAGCAAGGGAATACTTGTTTAACCCAGCCCATATAGTTCCCCCAAGTTGAGAAATTTGAAACATAAATCTCTTTCACCTGTCCTTGAAAAAGCTTTGAAACATAGAATAACACCAAGTCATCAATGATTACAGCCACAAAAAGTGCATAACATCCACTAACCTCATATCAATCACCAGACCTGATGCAAAAGTACCATAGGATTAGCTCTGGTGCTCATAGAGTCAATCTAATTAGCCCAAACAAAGCATCAACTTCCTTACAGAATATATAAAGCAGGAAACTTGAGCCTTTTCTCCTCGGTGAACTTTAAACAATATTTTTAGTGTGCAATTTCAGGCAAGTATAGCTAAAAGTGTCATCAGTGAAAGAAGAAAATGCTAAAATGTAAAGAATTACTGCATCTTATTTGAGTTTGATGGAAATCAACCGCGACGAGATCAAACAAAAAGTTTAATCGACCAAGTTAGGAAAATATCATTTTGCTTTATTTGTCACAGAAGAAGGTAAAATTATAATTGAAATTCAGTCTAGCTTATTTCAAAGCAAATCCATCTTGACTGCTCCCTTCCTCGTACTACATAGAATCTAACCTGATTAGAGAGAATATCAGCAATTTGTTGATGCTTAAATCCAGAAAAGATGGGAAGAGAGCCCGTTAAGGAGTAGAGCATGACATCAAGCTTCAGCTATTAATTCCTAAAGCAATGAGTTACTGTTTGCCAAAACGAAGCGTCAAGGGTAGTTTTATGTCAAGCTTCTACAAGGCCAAAACCCTCAATTTACATTTGAATTTTGCAGCAACAATGCTTTATATGCTTTGCTTTTATATTAGGTTGAAGACCTCTTTATGCGTAGCTTTTCCTGATAAAATGCTCCGGACCAGTATCCAAAGAGGGGTGCTCTTGCACGAGCAAGTGGTGAAATTATTATAGGCCGGCAAAATGTTTGAAAGTAATATACAACATGTGTGTTGCGAAAGGAATGTTAAATCTATAAGACTCCAATGCTCCACATTAATTGAATGGAACCTCAAGGAGCCAAGAACAAAAGAATGAAAAACAGATTTATATAGGAAAGTACTGGTGAAAGATCAAAGAAGACAGATCATACAGAGCAACCACAACTGGTTCTTACTGGCTGGATATAAGACCATGAGTCACCATATCCCTTAAAAATGATGAAGCACTAGACAAGGGTGTCCACATCTCATCCATGGAGCAGCTAAGAACTTCTGCTTCTTTCTTAGAGGTTCAAAATTTTGAGCATAAAGCCAAGGCCTCAAAGTGCTTAAATCAATACCATAAAAAAATAAAAAAATATATATACAACAAAAAAGAGTTGACAGCAAGACTGAACAGTGGCAATGACTTGATAGAAATTATTATGCTATTGGAACCACCTATAAATTACAGTAATCAAAACCATTGTGGAAAAACAACAATAACCTAATTAGATGCAACTAGGCAAGTCTTATCCTTGCAAGCAAAGAGGTGGTTTCTAAGAGACACACACGCCCAAAACATTTTCAAAGCAGGTTTCATAGAGTTTAAACACTAGGAGATATTCCTTTCTTTTTTTTTTTTTTTTGGTTAGAATCTAATTGAAAAAACCATTTACTACTATTCTAAAGGAAAAACACAAAAGGAGAGAAGTAGAAATACATTGAAGAAAAAAGCTTTTTTTTTTTTAATACTCTTATAATCCATGCCCAACAAAAAAAAGGAAGCCAAAAGTAACATTTTCAATTATCCGAAAAAATAATGGACAAAACTGAAACACATAGGCAGTAATATTAAAAGGCATTGAAGACATGAAATAATTCTGGCAGAAGTCAAATAATAGGAATTAATATGACATTAAACAGTGAAATAGAGATGCATAGCAAAATCTATGCATGCTAACCTAGCAACAAGAAGGCAAGATCAGGTTTAGGGAGCTCAATGCGATAGCCAACTACCTAAACTCAAGGAATACAAGATAGAACAACAAGTAAAGATATAAGGAATTTAGAAATTAAAAACAGAATACTCTCTATATAGGGCCTCAACGTCTAACACATAATTCCTTGATCGGCACAAAGCCCTATCAAGTGCATGTTCTCTAAAAGGCAGTTGGCCAAGTTAGTAACATTCAGAAAAGTGCAACAGATAGTGATGTTTCACATAACATCTGACTCTGACGAAGACAAAGCTTCAAATTCTATTTTATAATAATTGGTGTTATAAGACCAATGATCAAATTTTTCTTAATAGCAGATAGTGGATACACTGCCACTTAAACGAAATTGACATCTTTAGTAGTAAAATCAGCAATGATTCCTATTTGAAATCTGTAGCAATCAAGGAAGAAAGGAATTTGTGGTAATATTTAACACAACTTAATCTCAAAGTTGTCCTACAATCTTTTGCCAGAGTATTCTCCGTTATCCATGTGATACTTCGTTCAGTATAGTGGAAGCATAAACAAGGACTCCCATAACATTGAAGAAGGCATAATTAGAAGCAACAAATCATAAGCGAGTTGGCTATTTGGCGAAAACTTGATGAACCTACTTCGGCATCTCACATAGCAATATTAAGAGAACCCAATAAAAGACCAAGCTGGAGACAAATCCCGCCACTCCATTCACTAGGACATTTTATCGAACATGTGGTGTGCAAAACATGTCCAAGGCAAATAGTCAACACTCAAATGCGAAACAACTTAAACCCCATTAAGCCGATCATCTACCGTCCAATTCCAAACCCATCAATATTTTTAACAAAATAACCCCCTCCCCAACCCAACATATACACCATAGTTGAACGTAAACTGTAAATGAATAAATGATTTTATTTTTCTAAATAAGCTTACCATGGTACACTTCCCTTGAGTGTAGTATAAGCATATGGGTTTCCAAGTACGTTTCATGGTTCGGATAGAGGAAGATGAATCGACAGTACTACTTGAGTCTTGTTTCGAAAGAGAAGCTGATAAAGCCAGGCAACGAGCGAGGGAAACAGGAGAAGGAGAAGAGAGAGGGAAAGCGGGTAAAGAGATTAAAGAAAAAGAGGTCGAAAAATGTCGAAACATTGAAATCCTAGAAAAAGCTGGGCAGAAAGCCATTCTTGAAGACTAAGGTAAGGCGCTTCCTAGTTCTACTACCTACCCTAGCTGGCAGTGTAGATTTCAGAGGTTAAATATGGCGGCACTTTCGTCCGTCAGTGAGGATGTTGCCATGGATTTCTTCGAGCCATGGATCAACTCCATTTTAAAATAGTGGTTGCTTTAAGGTTTATAAGCAATACAAAAGAATATAAAATTTATAATAAAATTTATATTGAAATGTCATCTTATTTCAAAATTTCATTAAAAATATAGTAAGTTAATAAAAAAATTTATAAAGATAAAATTAGTAAATTAGTTATTAATATGTTATTGAAAATATAAAGCAACAGAGTAAAATGAATAATGTTAATTAAAGTGACATATATTTTGAAACGAACGACGATTATGCCAATAAGATTTTTAAAAAAGTAATTTTTCTCTTTTTTAACTGTACTATTAGTTTTGATTTTATTTTAAAATTTTCACTAGATTGACATTATTGCTACCGTTGATTTTATGTATTTTGTTTTTTTGGAAAAAATTGACTAATAGATTTAAATATATAGAACTCCCAAGAGTGTAGATAGACTCGTACAATAATGTGGTGCTTAGTTGGATGTAATACAATAGGTGTGTAATGTAATCAAATATGTAATGTAATTAGGTATGTAATGTAATGAGACAACAATTACATTCACATGTTTGGTTATAGAATAAGTGTAATGTAATCACAAAGGTAATGAATTATTTCAAATGGCAAAAAATAGTAATTAAATTATTGTAGCGGAGATAAATGTTACCTCAATAAAAAATTGAGTTAGATATTTAGATTTGAGCTTTTAAAAATATTTTATATCAAATAATCAAGTTTTATTTCTTTTGTGGCAAATGTCAACTATATTATTCTAATGGCAATAAATATCGTAATAGATATAAATGTTATCCACACAAAAAGATTTTAAATTCGAAATCATATTTGATATTTTTCTAATCTTTTATGTCATATTTTCTAATTTTAATTTTTTTGGTAGCAAAAAATATCAATTGGATTATTCTAGTGGCCATAAATGATTATCATAATGAAGATAAATGCTATCCAAATAACAAAATTTTAAACTCGTATATTTATATTTGAGTTTTCTTTAATCTCTTCCATTATATAATTAAGTTTTGAATTTTTTTATTGATAAAATATACAAACTTAAATTATTTTATTTATGATAAATATTTATTAAATTAAAGATAAATGTTGACAAGTAAAAAAATTTTGATCTAAAAATATTAACTTAAACTTATTTTATCTTTTTAATTGAATAGTTAAATTTTGAATCCAAAATATTAAAGTTGAATTTTTCTCTTAATGATCAACCAATCATATCATATATTAAGATAATAGAAGAAAAAATCAAGTTCCTTCTCAAATGGATGAATTTTTGCTTGCCAAGAAGGAATGAGAGAAAGGATATGGAATAGAGAGAGGGAGGGAGAGAAAGAGAGAAAAAATTATTGGAACTAGCGTTAATATTTTATCACAAGGATGAAAGTAATCATGATTGTTTAGTAAATGTACAAGTAATTGTAATTGCATAGGTAGAGGTTAATGTGATTATAATGCAATTTTGATTGCATTACAAAGTTGCAACCAAATATGTTAGGGCTCGTTTGGTTGGAGGTATTAAGAGTGGTAATGCAATTAAAATAACATAATTCGTTACATTGTCTGCGTTTGGTTGAAAAAAAATGCATGCAATCAAAACTACCTTGCAATTACAATAACATAGAAAGATGTAATTAGAATAACATGGGCTTACCCTAAACAATCCTAATTACCTCATTCTATGTAATCGGTTTTGGGCCCTTGTAATCAAAACCCGACCTTACGGGCTGTTCAGTCTCTCTCCTCTTTTCACTTCTCTTCTCACGCATCGGCTATGACGCTCTCCCTCTCGTCTGTCTCTCTACTCGCGGTGCCATGGCTCAAGCTCTCTTTCTCCTCTTTCTTTCTCCTTATTCAATCTCTAGTAGTGCTGATTTCTCTGTGCTCTAGCTCGAGTTTCTCTGTGGTCTCTTCTCGTCCGACTCTTTTCTTTACCGAGAAAACACCAACTCTTATTTTGTCTCTCTCTCTCTCTCTCTCCCCTTCCCCATTCTCCCTCTCTCTTCCTACCCAGCCATCGCCATCGGCTCCGGCTCTGCTCCGCTTTGGTCGACTTGTTGAGGACGATCGCTGCATGGTTCATCCCTATCCACAGCTAGGGTTTCGAGCACAAATTTTTCGAGATCCAGTTCGTCTCTCAATCACTACTCACCGGTAATTTTCAATCTCTTTCTTCTTTTACGGGTCTTCCTTTTTCTAAGCATATGACTAAAGGGTGGACATGATATGAGGGGATTTTTCGGTAAGCTTCTCTGCGGATTGAAAATTATCCTTCTTCATCAATTCCCGACGTTCGGTGGCGAATAGCGGCACTGGGAAAAATCCCCTCATATCATGTCCACCCTTTAGCGGGTATAAATAAGAGGCCAACATGCCGGTCAACCCCACAAAATATAATATTCAAATCATGAAAATGAATAATGGGCATATGGGTATGAAGGGGATAATTTATAATGGTAGATTTAATAATGGGTTAATTATGATTCCATGGGTAATTGTAGGTTTTGTGATTTTGAGTAAATTTAGTTAACTAGGAAATGAGATTCGGATTTAGTTGTCCATAGTTCGACTTGGATAGTTTATTTGCTAGCTATTTAGAATTATGAATTTGGAGATATGATTAGATGCTTAATTTGACTACAGATTTTATTGTAATTTTCCTTTTTGTTTCTATCTGGGAATGTTTTTGATTTCATATTGGATAATTAAAGGGAAAAAGATTGAGCTTTTTTCTCATTATAATGTGACAAATTGTTGGGAATGTTTTTAATTTCTGCTCGGGGAATGTTTCTCATTATTGTAATTGCTAGGAATTAATTCATCTTTACTCCTAATTAGCCGTAATTAATGCATCTTTCCAGATTGATCAATTGTGCCTGTACTATATGTGTTGTTCTTCACTGTTTGTTTCCTTATTTTGGTTTTCTGTTGTTGCACGCATACACTATTTGTGGTTAAGTTAGGGTGTGCTTATACTAGTGAGGCTGTACATGGTGTGATTCCTAGTTGGTTGTGGGCTTCTTGGTTGCTTGTGATGGTATCCATTCTCGAAACTAATAGCTTCATTTATTAAGCTCGAGTGTAAATTTCGGGGCTAGGATTATGAGACAACGTGATTTCAAATGGTCATATTTTTCGGATTCGGAAATTGGGTTCGGATTCCGAAAATTTGGTTTTTATAGTTAATGATGTCTTATTCGTTAACTTTATAGAAAAATAATTGCATTTTCATGTATACTTCTGTCTTTTGGTGAATTAATGCCAAGAGAAAGTAGGTGATACATCCTTTGTAAATATACTTGAAGAAAATACAATAGATGAGAGAAATTAACTCACCATTTTCAGTGACGTAGATTTCGGGATCATTGTACTTCTCCTTAACATAGAGGAGCAGATTCCTCGGCCTATCGGGATACACATAAATTTCGTCCCGCCCTTGAGCTTGTTCCCCTATTAAGTTCCCATTTTGATCCACTTGCATTTTAGGAACAACGAGTACATAATCACATACATAAGTACTTGCTTCGAGCCATAATGAATAATCTTTGATATGTTTGGATCAATTTAGTTTCATATTGGATCACAATGAGCTAACAATGGAATAACTAACTAGTCTAGTTGGATTAATTGTCTTTGTTGTATTTAACCCGATACTGGACACAACAAGTACATAATCCCCAGTCTCATATTCAATCTAATTTTACGAGAGAAATTAAGAAGGATGAACAGTTGAAAGTACCCTCGTCTTTAAGGTATTGGACTGTGATGAGTCCTTTCTAAGAGTCCACAGAGCAACTTTTCTTAGCATATCTTGTTGTGTAATAATTGATGCCAATGTAGTCACATGCTTTTTCACCATCTTCTTTTCATCTTTGATGAATTATGGGAGTCCTTTCACCGACTCCTTCATGGAGCTTGGGTAATCTCTATAAATGAATGGCTCCATATTACCTTCAATATCCAGATCGATATATATATATATATATATATATATATATATAATTAGAGAGATAATTAAGTTTTAAATCATCCAGGTTATCTTAGTCAATTAATTTTAAAGTCACAGTTTAAACTTACCAACCCAACATGAAGTCCAAATGCGTTCTTGCCATCGGAGCATTACAATATCTTTTAAATAAAAAGAAATGCAAAAAGCTATATCAATGGCATGTAAATGATGCCATCCATATCACTCTTTGTAAGCCGGTTAACTAATCATAAGTGGATTAAGTGACGCTTTTATTTGTGAAGGTTAAGTCTTTGAAAAAGGAGAGATTTCAATCTACTTCTACTTTGAAGATTACAGTGACCAAAAGTACTTGATTGTTGAATTCTTGTTTTATAAGGAGATTAGGTTAGTTATTCATAAGTGGAGACAATTGCTTGATATTGATTTCCTTTACTTAATTTGTAGCTATGGCTCGTTTGAACTTAGCCACAAGGAAAACAAAGAAGAGAAAGCAATTCGCAAGCTTGGTCTTAGTTTGGTTGGAAGTTTTGAATGTCATTGACTTATTTTTTCAAATTGTTTGTCATATCTTGAAGTACCACAAAGAAAAGTACTCTTTAAAGAAGTCATACTCTTTGTCGAGCATACAAATTGGAGAATTGACTACGTAAATGGCTTTATTCCCGAGAGTGATACAAAATGCATCGACCATCTTATAATGGATAGACATACTTTCTTTAAGTTGTGCAGTATGCTAAGAACAATAGGGAAGTTGGACAATAGTAAACATGTCCCATTGGAAGAGCAAGTGGCTTTATTTCTAAATATTCTTGCTCATCATACAAAAAATCGGATTGTACATAATGCATTTAAGAGGTCGGGGTGGACTATCGGTGAGTATTTTAACAAGGTGTTGAAGGGCGTTATAAGATTGCAGAGTGTATTACTAAAAAACCGAAGCCTATTGAAGAGAACTCTAGAGATGAAAGATGGAAACGGTTCAAGGTATAAATTGTACCTTGTAATGCTTTTAACAATTATTTTCTTATAGATTTTTTTTTCATGAGTGTTAACTTAACTTGGTGATATTGTCTTGGATCTTAGAATTGCATTGGTGCTTTAGATGGAACATATATAAAGATGAGGGTGCCGGAAGTGGACAAGGCTAGATATCGAAATCATAAGGGTGAAATATCCATGAACTTGTTAGCTGCTTGTTCACAAGACATGCAATTTATATATGTTCTATCGGGTTAGGAGGGATCCGCAGCCGATAGTAGAGTTCTTCGGGATGCGATTAGTCGAAGAGATGGGTTAAAAGTCACACGTGGAAAGCAAGTAATTCCTTAAAATAATTCTTTTTTTTTCAAAAATAGTTTAGGAGTTATATTTTAACTTTTCTCTATATATTATAGGACAATATTTCCCTGTAGATGCGGGTTTTATGAACTCGAAGGCTTCCTTGCCCCTTATAGAGGACAAAGATACCACCTAAATGAATGGAGAGATGGTTTCCGACCAACAACTCCAGAAGAGTTATTTAATATGAAGCATTCATCCGCTAGGAATGTAATAGAGAGATGTTTTGGTGTATTGAAGATGCGTTGGGCTATTCTTAGGAGTCCCCCATTTTATCCCGTCCGTACGGTGAATAGAATTGTCAAGGCTTGTTGCCTTCTTCATAATCTTATTAGAAAAGAGATGGCTATAGATCCTATGGAAGAATATTATGATATGAGGGAATCAAGACGACAAAGGAGAGATGAAGACCATATAGATGTTATTGAATCTTCGGATGAATGGAAGGAGAAGTGCGACCAATTGGCCAAGAGATGTTTGATAGATGGGGAGCAAGCAAAAGAAGACAAAGATAATCTACTTGTTTTTCTTGCTTTAATTGTTGTTTAGTAGAGTACTTGTAATTTGGAATTATGCACCTTCTTGGCTTTGTTGTTGACAACTTTATTTCACATTTAGTGGTTTCGGTTTTAGTTTCTATTTCGGTTTTGTTATGGGTAAAGTTTCGGTTTCGGTTTTTGTTTCTACATCTGTTTTTGCATTTTCTGTTTTTGTTTTTTTCTACTTCGTTGCTGCCTATCCGCATCCGGGTTCCGCTTCGTTTTATTTTGTGCTTTTGCTTCGTTTTTTTTTCGCATCCGGTTATGTTTTTTCCTACTTCAGTTCTGTTTTTTTTTCCGCATTTGCTTCGTTTTTTTCGCATCCGGTTCTGTTTTTCCTGCATTTGGTTTTGGTTTTGGTTTTGGTTTTTCTTTTGCTTCGGTCCTATTTTTTTTTTTGTGCTTCGGTTTTGGGTTTTTTTTTCACGCTTCGGTTCTATCCTTTTTTTTTTTTGCTTCGATTCGTTATTTTTTTTTGCTTCGTTGCTGCCTATTTGCTTCTACATCTACTTTTGTTTATTTGTGAGCTTCAGGCTGCAACCATCAATGGCTTCACCAAGAGATCGTGGGCTGGGAAAAATAAAAGAAAGTGGACAGAAGAAGAAGATGACGCACTTATTGAGGTTCTTAAAGATCTTGTCGGTGGTGGAACATCATTCAAAGCCGACAATGGCTTCAAACAGGGGTTTCTAAATACGAGTGGCATAGAAACTTAGGGCCAAACTACTCGGAGTCAAATCGAAAGCTCAACCACATGTGCATTCACGACTTTGACACTTTAAAGGCATATATACTATCGTGCATGATATGGTAGTCGGAAGTTGTACAAGTGGATTTGGATGGGACACGAAACAAAATCGGTGGTAGCCGAGAGAGAAGTCCGGAAAGTTTATTTAAAGGTAAATATTTCAACTTAATCACTATCTTATATATTCGTTATGGAGAAGTAATGCCTTGCTTTATGGGAAAAAGGAATGATTTAGTTATATGCCTATGTTTTATTTCTAATGTAGCATCGCCCTAAAGCTACCGATTGGAAAGGTTCTCATCAGCAAAAAACAGAGAAGACGAGCCTCAGTCTTCACCGAGTCATGAAAAAGTTTTTACGTGACTCGGGGACTTCCTTGGCATACTTTTCAAAGAATTCATCAGCAACCTCATTGAAGGGGATGGGGTTGCTATTGAGGAAGAGAGATGAAACTTTGAATAGACGATGGAGGAGAGAGAGGTTAATACAAACTACCAGTATTGCGAACTCTGGAGGTGATGATCCCTTCGGAGCTGGAAAGGTTTGAGTAGAACTCACCAACGAGTTCCGGGTATATAAACTCGCTGAAACAGAGGAAGTTGTATACCCTCGTGGTTTTGATGTGTTTCAACCACGAGAATTTTGTGGTTGGGAAGAATTTGTCATCCAACGTAAGATGTTGGGTGACAAGGATTTTCGAGGGGTTAGAAGGACCCTCGTGGCTTTTGGTTCTAGGTTGCTTGGTTGCGGAACCAAGAAAATTTAGAGCGGAACCTCTTTTAGGCATGTTTGAGAAGCTTTGAGAAGAAGGTGAGTTAGCTCGAAGAAAAGAGAGAGAGTACCGAGAGCTTGAGAGAACCGAGATTGCTTGAGAGCTGAGATTGTACGAGTAAGTATGCAAGAGTGAATGTTAGCAGAGAGTAAAGTAGCGAAATGAAGGAAAATAGATGCTATTTATAGCGAAAGGAATGTCCTTCAATATCCGTTCGACCCGACTCTCCAATGGTCGCCTCGGACCGGTGTGTCCGTTCCGATTTCCAACGGTTAGAATTCTAGTGTCTGTCTCCCAACGGCTAGTTCACTAATCGATGCACGCGAGAAAGAGAGAGAAAAAGAGAGATTTTAAAAGAAATTTCTAAAATTCTCCACTAATCTAGAGATGATTTCGAAGTTTGAAGTCCAATTTTCTCAAAAATTGAGTCCGACTCAGTAAAGTTTCCGAGTGACTTAGAAAGCGCAAACAGATAATAACTCCTAACTCAGTATCATTGGGTCAATTGAACTAATTGTTATTAAGACATAGAGAAGAAACATGTAACACATAATCATGCAAGATAAGTTCACTTAGAAAAACACATAATCATACATTTATCATGCCAAGTTTATTCCTAATAAAGCAAAACCGATCCTCACTAAGTGGCTTAGTAAAGATATCATCTAGTTGAAGTTTTGTAGGAATGAATTCAAGTTCAATATCACCTTTCTCAGAATGGTCTCTCAAAAATGATACCCGACCTCAATATGCTTTGTATTTGAGTGCTCGAACTGGATTCTTAGTGATGCTGATTACACTCGATTGTCACACTTGATTGGAATTGATTTGAATGAAAGTCCAAGGTTTTGCAAGTGTTGCTTGATCCATAGAATCCGAGCACAGACATGCTCCAGCTTGCAATGTACTCAGCTTCAGCAGTTGATAGAGCAACCGAGTTCTCGCTTCTTTGAGTGCCAAGATATAAGGGATTGACCCAGAACCGGCATGCTCCTCAGGTGCTCTTTCTATCAACCTTATATCCAGCATAGTCAGCGTTTGAGTATCCAATGAGGGTCGGTTCCGAGTCTCTTGAAAACCATAGACCTAGATTCCGAGTCCCTGCAAGATATCTAAAGATTCTCTTCACCGCAGTGAGATGTGATTCTTTTGGATTAGCTTGGAATCTTGCACATAGACATACACTAAACATTATGTCCGGCCTACTAGATGTGAGATATAATAGAGATCCAATCATACCTCGATAGAGTTTCGATCCACTCGCTTTACCTTTTTCGTCCGAGTCCAGTTTTATCGTCGCTACTCATTGGTGTTCGCTGCATGTTTTGCATCTTGAAGCTTGTACTTCTTCAGCAACGCCTTGGTATACTTAGATTGGTGTACATAGATCCCATCTTTGTCTTGTTTGATTTGTAGACCAAGGAAGAAATTGAGCTCTCCCATCATGCATATTTGGAATTCCTGTCTCATTAACTCAAAAAATCTCGACGAAGATTTTCATTAGTAGCTCCAAAAATTATATCATTAACATAAATCCGAACTATAAGAAAGTCTTTCCCTTTGGATTTTATGAAGAGAGTCTTACCAATATGACCTCTTTTGAAATCCTTTTCAACCAAGAAACCGCTAAGTCTTTCATACTAAGCTCCGGGAGCTTGTTTAAGACCATAAAGAGCTTTTCGCAATTTGAAAATATGATTTGGAAATTCTGAGTTTTTAAATCTAGGGGTTGCTCAACATAGACTTTCTCTTGAATGAAACCATTCAGAAAAGCACATTTGACATCCATTTGATATAATTTAATATTCATGCTTGATGCAAATGCCAATAGGATTCTAATTGCTTCAATCCTAGCAACTGGTGCAAAGGTTTCCCCACAATCAATCCCTTCTTCTTGATTGTAACCTTGAGCCACAAGTCTAGCCTTATTTCCGACTACCAACCCATCCTCATCTAGTTTGTTTTTGAAAACCCATTTGGTTTCTATGACTGGGTGGTCGAAGGTCGTTTGGTCGAGTCCGAGACTTGGTTTCTTTCGAATTGATTGAGTTCCTCTTGCATGGCCTCTACCCATTCAGGTTCATTTAAGGCCTCTAGTGCATTTCTGGGTTCGAGTTAATGATATGAATGCAGTGAATGCACATAGATTTTGCAAAGAAGAACGAGTTCTTACCCCACTGTTGATGTCATGCAAGATGTTTTCGAGTGGGTGACTTGAAGCATATATGAATACTCTACCTATTCTCCGGTTTACCGGACTTGTAGGTTGAATTGGTTAATCTTCGGTGATCCGATCCGATTGAGCTTGCTCATCTGATTGACTTTCAACATTCCGAGCTGGCTCCAAAACTTCTTCATTCCGAGTCATGGTATTATGAGCTATCTTATTACGAGTTGATTTTCCTTGACTCGTCCGATCTCAACTTTAGTAAGATCATCTTTATCTCGACCGAGTTTTAGTTCTAAGAATGTTGACTCACTTGGTTTTCCCTGGTCAATCTCATAAAAAATAAAGTGGATGCTTTCTTCCACTTTATTAGTGCTTTTATTGAAAATGCGATATGCTTCACTATGAGATGAATAACCAAGAAAAATACGTTCATCCGACCGAGCATCAAACTTGGTCGAGTGATCCTTACCATTATTGTGTACATAGCACTTACATCCAAGGGTTTGAAGTATGAAATGTTGGGCTTCTTCCCCTTATAGAGCTCTTATGGAGTTTTCTTCGAGATAGGTCCGATGAGGCATCTATTTAGTGTGTAGTTTGCTTGTGTTGATCGCCTCGGCCCATAAATAGTAAGGCGGATCATGTTCAATCATCATTGTCCTTCCTATTTCTTCAAGAGTTCTACTCTTTCTCTCCACTACTCCATTCTGTTGAGGAGTTCTAGGTGCTGAGAAGTTGTGGGAGATACCATTCTTATCGCAGAACTTTGCAAATTCCGAGTAATCGAACTCCCTTCCATGGTTAAATCGAATTCTTCCGATCCGAGTCCGAGACTCAACTTGAATTTTCCTGCAGAGCTTGCTTGAACTCTTTGAAAGCTTTATTTTTGTGCTTAAGAAAACACACCCATGTAAATCGTGAGTAGTCATCAACAATTACAAGTACTATGATTACCTCTCGAGACTCTTTATAGGGATTACACCACATAAATCTATATGTAATATTTCAAGCACTTTGGATGTGGAAGCAGTTTTGAGAGATTTGAAAGATGATCCGACTGTTTCGCTTTTGTGAATGCTTCACAAATTTTATCTTTCTTAAATGCACAAATAGGTAATCCTCTAACTAAACCATGAGATACAAGCTTATTGATAGTGTGCATGCTAACATGACCTAGTCCACGATGCCATGTCCAAGAATCATCATGCGAAATGCTTTTAAACAAGATAAATTCTCACTAGGGTCAAAAAGAGGAATAGTGTAGGTGTTACTTGATCTCTTACCTAAGAGCTTAGGCTCTTTGGTAGTTGCATCGAAATATAGTAATTGGTATGAGTGAATCTTACTTCTTGACCTTTGTCACATAGTTGAGAGATGCTTGAGTAGATTGTACTTTAATCCCTTGACAAGATAGACTGGGCTGACCAGGTTGTCTCCTTTTTGAATCTTGCCTATTCCAACTATCTTGCCCTTATTGTCATCTCCAAAAGTGACTTTGCCTCCTTTGTAGTCTTCCAACTCAGAAAAGAGTCTTGAATCTCCTAACATGTGGCGTGAGCATCCACTGTCTAGGTACCAGTGACCTTTTGTCTTTTCTGAGTTACCCGCAAGTGAGAAATGCACTAACCCTTCTCACTTCCTCTAACGAACCCAAGTAACTCCCTTTATTGTGGTCCTTTTCTAAGGAAGAAGACTCTTTAGAACCTAGATTTGAATTACTTTGGGTTTGGTCTGATTGTGAGTATTCCTTTTAGAAAACCGATTCTGTGTCTCTTTCTTTTGAAAATCTTTTCTTTTATAAACCTAGTGGAGAAGGTTTTCTCCTGTAAGCTAGTCCGGGCTCAGTCCTCCTTTCATTCTCATGAATAGGACCATGCTCAGCCTTCCTGAACTTTATACTTCGGAATCCTTTTTAAAAAGATCCGAGTAGGAATTAGATTCCTCCTCTTTGTTAAAACCAAGTCCTTCTTTTACGAAGGAGACACATTGAGAGCCAGACATGTCAAGGTTTTTTAACCTTGAGTAAATTTCAAAACAAGCTCTTGAGACTCATTTAGCTTTTGTTTTAGATGCTCATTTTCTCTCTCGAGTTTCTCGGACTCAGTCTCATTAGCTTGAGTACTAGTCTTGAATTCTCTTAGAGTGAGTCTTAGTTTTTCCAATTCATTTTTCAAACTAATGCTCTCGAAGTAAGAGACTCAAGTTATTCTTTACAATGTGAAGAATCAAAATTGGACTTTTCTTCCAAAGTGTAAATATATTTGGCTAAATCAACTTTGGAAAACTTGAGGAAATAATTCAATTACCTCCCGATCATTTGTCTCCTCATTGTCCGAGTTGTCGAGTGTGACTCAAATTCAACTTCGAGTCCGATAGTGCCATCGGACACTTTGAGTCGTCCTGAGTCTTCATCTTCTTCGGATGAATCTTCATCACTCCATGTGGCCATCATAGCCTTCTTCTTCTTTCTGTCCCTCTTTCTCCTTGGACGAGTCTTTCACTATGTAATCTTTGCTGCCACATTCAAAACAGCCGAGTTCTTGGTTAAAGATAACTTTGAAGGAGATGAGTGTTTACCTTTTCTATCGTTCTTATCTTTCTTGTAGAAGTCTTCTCATGGCCTTTTCTCCCATTGAAGGTTTGCCCTTGGAGAGGATAAGTCACCCTAGAGGAGGGGTGAATAGGGTAATGAGGAAATTTAAGCAAGTAATGGAAGATTAAAACTAGAGATGACTTTGTGGAAAGTGTGAGTCATGAATGAACTCGTAAAAGCACCGACTTAGAATACAAGTAAATGAAGGGGTTAAAGTTTAAACTAAACTTTAAGTCTGTCCGAGTCTAGATTGGGCTCGAGAAAAGTATCAACTCGAAATTATGTGGAAACCCTCCTGGGGCGGAAAACCACGGGCGATGCTAGTCCAAGCACCAAGTCAAATCCACTATTTTGAATCCACAAAATATAGTAGAAAGACTCAACCGAATTGCTCCCTTAGACAATTCCTTACAAGATTTTCCTAGAGTCGAAGTTACCTTATCTCGATTTAGTACTTCCTAACCGAGGTAACCTTTACAGTTAGGGACAATTGAGTTGAGATAACCTTTACAGCTCAGTCAAGGGACCTTACTCGTAAAGTAAGAATGAGTGTTTGTAAACTGTTTACAAGACCTTACAACTCGTAAAGATATTAAGTACAAAGTTAAAGTTATAAGTAGAAGATTGAGTATGAATACAATGACTTTTTCTTAAGTGCGTGTATTGACAGTTGGTTCAATAATCTTCAAGTCTTGAGAGTTGGCTTCTATTTATAGATAACCAAGCGGATTAGCCGTTGTGATTATCTTCCGACTGGAAGTCCTTTCGACCGTTGCAATGGATTTTCCGAGTCACTCGGAAAATATCCGTTGAGGTGTGAATGTTGGGCAACGGCTCTTGACTTCGTTGAAAGTCCTAATCCACTGGTGGTGTCCGAAAAGTAGGGTGGAAACCACCGTTGAGCTTAGCATCGTGGATTTCCAGCTTTGGAAACAGACAACCACGACACAATGTCCGGCCTTGGTCGGAGGTGGAAAAAGCCTTGTCTGCTGGTGATTTGACGTTTGAAAGCCTAGGTTACTTTTGTAATTTAAAAAAATGATAGCCTCGTTTGAATAACCTACAAAATTAAATCAATTTGGTTCTCAAAGTATAAAATACTTTGGTCCAAGATTAGACACGAGATAATAATTTTAATTAAGATAATTAAGTGCATAATTATCCGAGTCGAAAGAAATGGAATTTTCCGAGTCTAATATCCATTATACTCAAATTCCATCCGAGTTAGTCTAGAAGTAAGCAAGTTAGATAAATAACATCGAGTGGAAAGACTTGATCTAGACTGCCAATGTTCAAACCAAGCATGTCGACTTAGAAAAATGAATTAACACAAGTAATCCAATCGAACTTAGATCATGAAGTCGAACCGAGTTTATGCAAAATAGAACAAGTGTTTGAACATGCAATATATCCGAGTGTTGTGTGAGTGACTCGAAACTGTGTGTGAAGTGGCATGTAAGAGTATGCTTTCCGAGTCGGTTAGTATCAAGTAAGAATATATACGATAGATTCCGTAACACTCGAAAAGATACTATATCACTCGTAAAAGTCATTAAAGCGAGATAGAATGACTTTTAATCAAAACCTTATGAGAGATGAAGTCTTATACCCGATCCCTTGATGGAACTCAGAATGATATATATGTAAGGTCCGAGTCTTCAATCTCCCCTTTTTGATGAAAGGCATTCCATACTTAGACAGAAACTTTGTTAGTGATATAGATTTGATTTTTCATCCTTTCTCAAGGAATAATTCGAAAAACATGATAGAATTGTGTAGAGTAAATGAAGTGAAACTTATATTCTATCGGAGCAAAATAAGCTGAGATTGCATAAAAAGAGCTAAAGTGTCGAGCAAGAAAATAACCGAGTATCGGAGCAATGATAGACATAGTTTTCGAATCGAGCAAAGAGAAAAAATACTGAGCAAGAAATTTAAACTCGAAATAATTGCTTTAAGTAGTACACTTAGAATTATCTGCAATTCGGAAGGCGGATAGCAGGATTATTAATGAAATTTCATTATAATTTAAACTAAAGAGTTTACACAAAAGAGGGTGAGAGAAACTCCCCTAAACAAGACAACAAAATTTTCTAACTATTCTCCCCTTGCCTTTTAGCAAAAACAAAAAGAGGAAGTATGTATCAAGTAGATATAGATTTGATCTTCGGACAAAAATTTTTTTAAAAAAAATCAAGATGGAGGAGATGGAGCGGTTTGAGTTGAGGATGGTGGACGAGCGGTGCGCCTTCGCCGATAAGATCTTGAAGATGTTGACGAACGAGGCGGAGGCAAGCACGGGATCTCTAGAATGGGCTCGGCTCCGAGTGGCCGACCCGGAACTAGGTCATCCAGAGGCTCATCCTCCCGTAACTCGGCTGACGGAGGGGTGTGCTCGAGCCGACCAGCTGCCGATCGACCATGGTCGGTAGGGTCTTCGACCCACTTAGACTACTGTCTCGAGCCGATAATTTCCGGTTGAGGTTCCGGAGCACTTGTGCCCTTTGCTGCTCGTCGCCCCTTGTTCTTTTTCTTTCTCCCCTTCCTCGAGATGGAGCTACCTCGACCACGGACTCTTCTTCTTCTTCTTCTTCTTCTTCTCCCCCTTCGAGGAGGATTTTGTCGGACTCGAGGATTTTTCGAAGTGTCCGGGTTGACCGGATCCCGAGCCGCCTTAGATCGCCTCTCTCGAAGGAGCTCGATCGGCTCCTCTCGCTCCTTAACCAGGGCCTTCATCTCGAGAAGCACATCTTGCTGCTCTCGAATTTGGGATTGGGCGGTTTTCTGGTTAATGGTCATAGGTCGAAGGACGAGTCTTTAATGACTGGAGGGTGTCCTTGAACTCGGTGGACACCAAGGAAAGCTTGTCCATGATAGCGGAGGACAAGACGGAAGAAAGAATCGAGAAACACCTGAGGTGGAGGAACCACCAGTGGAGGAGGTAGAGAGACAAGTGGGCTGAGTCCGAGTCTAAGGCGGAGAAGGGGGCCTCGGCTTCGAGCTATGGACCCGGACACCCGGTTGGGTCTCCTGGTATCCATACCCAAGGAGTTCCTTTTTGCCAACAACAATGGCAGCCTCGAAATCGCGTCAGGATCCGTGGGAAGAGGAATATTAAACTCGTTTGAAGACGAGGGTGAGAAGAGCCCCGAAAGGAAGAGGGGTGTTCTTCTTGTTCTAAGTTTGAGCCAAGCACAGCTGCCATTTGCTCGACTATGGTGGGAAAGAGGTCTACTTCGTATCCCTCTAGAATGTCGTACAGAGCTTTGAGATGCTTGGAGTTGGGGTTCTCCTTGCTAGAATGCTGTGAGAAGCGAGGTTCTCATCAGTAGAAAACAAAGAAGGTGAGCTTCTGATTTGAGTTGGGTCACGGAGAAGTTTTTGCGTGACCTAGGGAATTCTTTAGTGTACTTCTCAAAGAAATCATCAACAACCTCGTTGAAAGGTATGGGGTTGCTTGTTCAAGAACATACAAGATACTTTGAAAAGACGGTGGGGAAGAGAAGTGTTGATGCGAACAGTGATGTTCGAACTCCGGAGGTGAGGATACCCTTAGAGCTAGAAAGATTGGAATAGAACTTAGAAACGAGTTACGGGTTGATGAAATCACCGAAACAGAGGAAATTGTAAACCCCAGTGGACTTTATGTGAGCCAACCACAAAAACTTAGTGGTCGGGAAGAATTTGTCAT
The DNA here is from genome assembly GCA_021018815.1 of Talinum fruticosum. NCBI lineage: Eukaryota > Viridiplantae > Streptophyta > Magnoliopsida > Caryophyllales > Talinaceae > Talinum > Talinum fruticosum. The sequence goes on along the minus strand of JAITYX010000003.1, from coordinate 2,728,301 downwards.
CCAACGTTAGGTGTTGGGTGACAAGAGGTTTGGAAGGAGTAGAGGGGCCTTCCTGGCTTTTTGTGTGAGGTTTCTTGGTGGCGAGAACCAAGAAAATCAGGGTGGGAACCTCTTTTCGGCATGTTTGTTGTTGAAAAGAGAGGAAAGAGACGAACTTTTGAAAGATAGAGAGAGAGAGAAAGCTCGACGAGAGTAAGCGAACAAAAGAAAAATGAAAGAGTAGTAAGAGAGAGAGAGCTGAGAGCAACAGAGCTTACTTGAGATGTTCTTCTCTTAGCTTGAGAGCGACGTACGTTTCTTCGAATGCAAAGAGCTTGTTTCGAGTTGGAGTAAGTGCGAGAGTGAGAGTAAGTAGAGAGTAAAGTAACAAAATGAAGGAAAATAGACGCTATTTATAGAAAAATAATCGTCCTTCAGTATTTGTTCGACTCAGCTTCTTCAACGGTCACCTCGGACCGAGTGCGACTGTTCGCACTCCAATGGTTAGAATTCTAGCGACTGTCTCTCAACGGCTAGTTGTCCGATTGATGCGCGTGAGATAGAGAGAGAAAAAGAGAGATTTTGAAAGAAATTTATGAAATTCTCCACTCGATCTAGAGATGATTTCGGATGTTTGATGTCCAGTTTCCTCAAAATCGAGTATGACTCAGCTTAAGTTTCGAGTGACTCGAAACCGCAAACAACTAATAACTATCAACTCAGTATCACTGGTTCAACTGAACTAATGGCTATTAAGGAAAGTAAGCACACAGCACATAATCATGCAAAGTAAAAAAATTTAATTATGCATTAATCATGCCAAGCTCATTCCTAATAAAACAAAACCGATCCTCACTAAGGGGATTAGTAAAGATATTAGCTAATTCAAGATTGGTAGGAATGAATTCAAGTTCAATATCACCCTTTTCGGAATGATCTCTCAGAAAATGATACCTGACCTCAATATGTTTAGTCTTTGAGAGCTGAACTAGATTCTTGGTGATGCCGATTGCACATAGATTATGAAGAGAGGAATGAGTTCTTACCCTACTGTTGATGTCGGATATGATGTTTTCTAGTAGATGACTAGAAGTATACTTGAAAGCTCTACTGTTCTTTGGTTCACCAGATCTGTAGGTTGAATTGGTTGATCTTTAGTAGTACTGTTCCGAGTGAGCTTGTACATCCGATCGACCTTCAACATTCTAAGTCGGCTCTTGAGTCGTCTCATTCCGAGTCCGAGTGACTTCATTCTCGAGTGACATGGATTTGATTCTTGATGAGCTCATTTTCATCAAGATCATCATTTCTGCTGAGCTTCGGATATGAGAATGTTGACTCACTTGGTTTTTCCTGTTCAATCTCATCAAACACAACGTGAATGCTTTCTTCACTTTGTTAGTTCTTTTATTAAAAATATGATATGCTTTGTTATGAGATGAATAACTAAGAAAAATACCTTCATCGACCGAGCATCAAACTTGGTCAGGTGATCCTTACCATTGTTATGAACGAAACACTTACATCCAAAGGGTTTGAAGTATGAAATATTAGGTTTTTTCCCTTTTAGAGGTCGTATGGAGTTTTCTTCAGTATGGGTCCAGTGAGGCATCTGTTCAATGTGTAGTTGGTTGTGTTGACTGCCTCGGCCCAGAAATAGTAGGGTAGATTATGTTCAATCATCATTATCCTAGCTATTTCTTCAAGAGTTCGGTTCTGCCTTTCCACCACTCCATTTTTGTTGAGGAGTTCTTGGTGTTGAGAAGTTGTGAGAGATGCCATTCTTGTCATAGAACTTTGCAAATTCCGAGTAGTCGAACTCCCTTCCATGATTAGTTCGAATCCTCCGGATCCGAGTCCGAGACTCAACTTGGATTTTCCTGCAGAGCTTGCTCTGAACTTGTGCTTAAGAAAACACACCCAGGTAAATCATGAGTAGTCATCAACAATAACAAGCACATATGATTTACCTCCGAGACTCTTGACAGGGATTTCACCACATAAATCTATATGTAACAATTCAAGCACCTTGGATGTGGAAACAGTTTTCAGAGATTTGAAAGATGATCTGACTTGTTTCCCTTTTGTGCATGCTTCACAGATTTTATCTTTCTTAAATGCACAATTAGGCAATCCTCCGACTAAACCATGAGATGCAAGTTTCTTAATGGTATGCATGCTAACATGACCTAGTCTACGATGCCATGTCCATGAATCATCATGAAGAGATACATTTAAGCATGATAAATTCTAACTCGGGTCGAAAGAGGAATAATATAAGTGTTACCTGATCTCTTACCCGAGAGCTTGATTTCCTTGGTAACATCATCCGAGATATAACATTTGGTCCGAGTGAATCTTACCTCTTGACCTTTGTCACATAGTTGAGAGATGCTTGAGCGGATTGTATTTTAACCCTTTGACAAGGTATACTTGGGTTGACCAGATTGATTCCTTTTCCAATCTTGCCAATCCCAATTATCTTGCTTTTGCTGTCATCCCCAAACGTGACTTTTCCTCCCTTGTGTTCTTCCAACTCGGAAAAGAGTCTTGAATCTTCGACATATGGCGTGAGCATCCACCGTCTAGGTACCAATGCCCTTTTGTTATTTTACGAGCTATCTACAAGTCGAAATAAACTAACCTTTCTCACTTCCTCTAACGAACCCAGTAACTCCCTTTACTTGTGGTCCTTTTCCGAGGAAGTAGACTCTTGGGAACCCAGATTTGAATAACTTTGAGTTTGGTCCGATTACGAGTCTTTCTTTTAGATAACCGAGTCTGTGTCTCTTTCTTTTGAAAAGTTTTTCTTTTATACACTCGGTTGAGAAGGTTTTCTCTTGTAAGCTGCTTTGGGCTCAGTCCTCCTTTTATTTTTATAAATGGGACTATGCTTAGCCTTCCCGAACTTCACGGTTCGGAATCCTTTTGAAAAGTTACGAGTAGGAATGGGATTCCTCATCTTTGTTAAAACCAAGACCTTCTTTTCTTAATGAGACACATTGTGATCCTAAGAGCATATCAAGGTTTTTCTGACCTTGAGTAAATTTTAAAATAAGCTCTTGAGACTCGTTGAGCTTTTGCTTCAGTTGCTCATTTTCTCTTCGAGTGATTTAGACTCGGTCTCATTAGATTGAGCACTAGTCTTGAGTTCTCTTAGAGTAAGTCTCGGTTTTCCAATTCGTTTTTCAAAGAGATGCTCTCGGAACTAACGAGACTCAAGTTGTTCTTTAAACTGAGAAGAATTAGAATTAGACTTTTCTTCCAAAGTAAAAATATATTTGGCTAAATCAACTTTAGAGAATTTGAGGAAGTGTTCAATTACCTCATGAGGATTTGTTTCCTCACTGTCTGAGTGATCCGAGTCCGACTTTGTTTCAGCTTCCGAGTCAAAGAGTGCCATCGGACATTTTGAGTCATCCGAGTCCTCATCATCTACTGATGAGTCTTCATCACTCCATGTGGCCATCATAGCCTTTTTCTTCTTTCTGTCCCTCTTTCTCTTGGGACGAGTCCTTGACTATGTGTTCCTTGCTGCACATTCGAAACGACCAGAGTTCTTAGTCACCCTAGAGGGGAGGTGAATAGGGTGATGAGGAAATTTTAAAAACTTAGAAACTTTTAAGCTTAAAAAGAATGAACAAGATAATTTGAGTCTAGATTGGACTCGGAAAAGTGTATACTCAAAGATATGTGGAAACCCTCCCGGGAGTAGAAATCCATGAACAAGTGCTAATCCAAGCACCAAGTCAAATCCACTATTTTGAATCCCGAAAATACAATGGATTGACTCAACCAGAATTGCTCCCTTAGACAATTCCTTACGGAGTTTTCCTAGACTCGAAGTTCTCTTATTTGATCTAGTACTTCTTAATTGAGGTAATCTGTACAACTAGGGACACCTGAGCTGAGTTAACCCTTACAGCTCGGTCAAAGGACATTACTAAGAGAGTAAGAAAAGTATGTGACTTATTACAAGACTTTACAACTCAAAAAAGTATTAAGTACGAGACTTGGAGTTGTAAGACGAAGATTGAATGAGTATTGTAGTAAGAGATATAGTTTCAAGCAATGTGTTACGAAGACTCGGACACTTGCTCAACGCATTTCGAGTTGCATTAAATGAATCGGTATAACCATCTCATACTTATAGAGTTTTGATTCCAAGGCATTCTTTGTATCTTAGAAACTTCTCTGAGTGAAATGGTATCTTCTCTAAGTGATACAGCTTTTACTTCTTATATTTCTTGCTTATCCGTAAGTGACTCAAAAGCTGGTTCTTTGTTACGAGTCCCTCATCGCTCAGATTTATCGCAGATTAAGTGAACTAGTATTTCGTCTTTTCTCACTCAGAATCGACTTCGATCTTAAGCTCTATTCTGGTATAGTCGGTGATTTCTTAGTGTGTCCAATACTTAGTCCGTATCAAGTTATTTCACTCGATATTCATTATATATCTTGATCTATCGCTTAGACTAAGTCGGATGGAATTTTGAGTTACATGGTTTTTAGACTCGAAATTCCACTTGTCTTCCGACTCGAGATAATTAGTTGTTTAATTATCATAATTACTTTATTATCTATGTCTAATCTTGGACCAAAGTATCTTATACTTTGAGAACCAAAATTGTTTTACTTTTGTAGGTTATTCAAACGAGAATACACCTTTTTCAAACCACAAAAGTAACCTAGGCTTCAAAACGTCAAATCACTAGCGAGACATGGCTTTTCACCTTCTCTGCTCCGAGTCCCAGAAGGTTGTGTCGAGGTCGTCTGTTTCCAAATCCGGAAAACTGGAACGTTAAGCTTAACGGTGGTTTCCACCTTACCTTTCAAGACACCGCCGGTGGTTTTGGGACTTGCAAGAGAGTTAAACCGTTATCTAATGTTCACATTACAACGGATACTTTACGAGTGACTCGGAAAGCTTACATCAACGGTCACGAAGACTCTTAGTCAGCGAGATGAGGATAACGGCTACTCTTCCCGGTTATCTATAAATAGAAGGCACCTCACAAGACTTGAAGATTGCTGAATATATTGTTAATACACATACTTGCTCAAAGTCTCTATATACACTCTCAATCTTCTACTTACAACTCCCAATCTATAATTCATTACTTTTTGAGTTGTAAGGTCTTGTACTCGATTACAAACACTTTCTTACTTTCTCTGTAAGGTCCCTTGACTAAGTTGTAAGGGTAAACTCAGCTTAGTTGTCCCTAGCTGTAAGGGTTATCTCAGCTAGGAAGTACTAGATCGAGATAAGGGAATTTCGAGTCTAGGAAAACTTGTATAGAGTTGTCTAAGGGAGCAACTTGGGTTCGATCGGTTCACGGTATTTTGTGGACTCAAAATAGTGGATTTGACTTCGTGCTTGGATTAGCACGGTTCGTGGTTTTCCGCCCGGGAGGGTTTCCACGTAATTTCTAATTGTTGTCTTTACGAGTTCATTCTAGACTCGGACTATTATAGTTCTTCTGCTTGATCTGCTTATTTATTCTTGATAGCATTTTTGAGTCCATATATTTCGACCTCGCTAATTGACTCGGAACTCTGTCCTTGTCTCTTCTTTATCAAAAGAGTTAAAGGCTTCACGAAAAACTTCCATCACCCTATTCACCCCCTCTAGGGTGACTCGAGACTCTCCCTGAGCAAACCTTCAATTGGTATCAAAGCCTAGCCTTTCGAAAGGATCTAACCATCCAAAGGTCTAAAGATCAAATGGCTCGGAACAATGGAGAGTTCGATGAAGGAAGATCTTCCAACGAGGCCACCAAAATTCAAAGGATCAAACTTTGGGCATTGGAAGAAACTTATGGAATGTTTCCTTATGGATCATGATGAAGATGTATGGGAAATCATCCGACAAGGAAATTACATTCCAATGAAGATAGAGGAATTCAGAATCATTCCCAAGACAAAGGCTGAATTCACTCCGGGCGAGCGAGAGAAGTTCGAAAGAACTTCAAGGCAATGAACATTCTAATGTGCGCCATTAGCTCGAGAGGAATACAATCGGGTGTCCGCACTACGACACAGTAAAGAAGTGTGGGACACACTGGTCGACACTTATGAAGGCACAAGCCGGGTCGGACAAGCGAAGATTAGTCAATATCTTCATAAATACGAGCTATTCAAGATGGAGCCGAGAAGAGAACATTACTCGGATGTTTATTCGGTTTGCTGAGATTACCAACAATCTCAAGTCTCCGGGTAAGAAGATCACACACGAGGAAATGTGCGAGAAAGATACTCGAAGTCTACCTAAAAGAAGATGGGGTCCGAAGGTGACTGCCATAGAGGAAGCTCGGAACCTCTCACTCTTAAAGCCGGACGAGCTCATCGGAAAGCTTCTAACTCACGAAATCCATCTAGAAGAAGAGGATGCTGAGGGCGTACCAAAAGGAACATAGCATTAAAAGCCTCGAGAATCTAAAGAAGGAAATTTGAGCTCTTCGACTCGGAAGACGATCCCATGGCACTCATTGCAAGAGGATTCAAGAAAATGATAAAGCACAAAAGATGAGACAAAAGGCCAAAAGAAGAATTCTACAAGAAAGATAAGAAAGACGAGAAAAGGTAAGTTTTCTTCTCCTTCAAAGTTATCTTTATCTAAGAATTTTGGGTGTTTCGACTGTGGCGGCAAAGACCACATAGTCAAAGACTGTCCGAAAAGGAAAAGGGAGAGAAAGAAGAAGAAGGCCATGATGGCAACATGGAGCGATGAGGATTCATCGAGAAGATGATGAGGACTCGAGACGACTCGAAATGTCCGATGGCAATTTCGACTCGAAGGCTGAAAAGGAGTCGGACTCGGACTCGGACAATGAGGAAACTAATCCTCAAGAGGTAATTGATTACTTCCTCAAATTCTCCAAAGTTGATTTAGCCAAATACATTTTTACTTTGGAAGAAAAGTCCAATTGTGACTCTTCCCATTTCAAAGAACAACTTGAGCCAATTTCTTCGAGAGCAATTCTTTGAAAAACGAATTGGAAAAGCTGAGACTCACACTCGAGAGAACTCAAGACTAGTGCTCAAACAAATGAGGCCGAGTCCGAGTTACTCCGGAAAGAAAATGAGCAACTAAAACAGAAACTCACCGAGTCTCAAGATCCGATTTTAAAATTTACTCAAGGTCGGAAAAACCTTGACATGCTCTTAGGATCACAATGTGTCTCCTTTCGAAAAGAAGGTCTTGGTTTCAACAAAGAAGAGGAATCCAATTCCTACTCGGAAGCTGTTTAAAAATGATTCCGAGCTGTGAAGTTCGGGAAAGCTGAGCATGGTCCCATTCATAGAAATGAAGGAAGGACTAAGCCCGGAAGCTGTTTACAAAAAGAAACCATTCTCTCCTGTTTCAAAAGGAAAAGTTTTCAAAAAGAAAGAGACACGGACTCAATTCTCCGAGAGGAAGACTCGAGAATCGAGACGAAACCCAAAGTCATTCAAATCGGGTTCCAAAACACCTTCTTCCTCGGAAAAGGACCACGGTAAGGAGTGTTCTTGGGTTCGTTAGAGGAAATGAGAAGGGTTAGACTCTCTTTGTTTTGCATGTCACTCGAGAAGAGATCGAAAGGACACTGGTACCTTGACGGTGGATGTTCATGCCATATGTCGGGAGATGCGGGACTCTTCTCCGAGTTAGAAAAACATAAAGGAGGAAAGGTCACATTTGGAGATGATAGCAAAGGCAAGATAGTGGGGATTGGCAAGATTGGAAAAGGAAGCAATCTGGTTAGTCCAGTCTACCTTGTCAAGGGATTAAAGTATAATCTACTCGGCATCTCTCAACTATGTGACAAACGTCGAGAGGTAAGATTCACTCGGACCAATTGCACTATTTCGATGTCACTACCAAAGAGATCAAGCTTTCGGGTAAGAGATCGGGTAATACTTACATCATTCCTCTTTCTAACCCAAGTCAGAATTTATCTTGCTTAAAAGCATCTCTCCATGATGATTCATGGACGTGGCATCGTAGATTAGGCCATATTAGCATGCATACTATCAAGAAACTGGCATCTAATGGTCTAGTTAGGGGTTTACCTAACTGTGTTTTTAAGAAAGACAAAGTATGTGAAGCATGCACCAGAGTGAAACAAGTCAAATCTTCATTCAAATCTCTGAAGACGGTTTCCACATCCAAAGTGCTTGAATTACGCATATGGACTTATGTGGTGAAATCCCTGTGAAGAGTCTCGGAGGTAAATCTTACATACTTGTTGTTATAGATGATTATTCATGATTTACCTGGGTGTGTTTCCTTAAGCATAAAAATGAAACTTTTAAGGAGTTCAGCAAGCTCTGCAGAAAAATTCAAGTTGAGTCTCAAACTCGAGATCCGGAGGATTCGAACCGACCATGGAAGGGAGTTCGATTACTCGAGAATTCTCGGTGTTACGTGACAAAAGTGGAATCTCTCACAACTTCTCGGCACCCGAACTCCTCAACGGAATGAAGTAGTAGAGAGAAAGAACAGAACCCTTGAAGAAATAGCAAGGACAATGATGATTGAGCACAACTTGTCTTACTTATTTGCAGGCGGAGGCGATCAACACGGCTGACTACACTTTGAATAGATGCCTCATCGGACCCATTACGAAGAAAACACCTTATGAGCTCTACAAAGGGAAGAAGCCAAATATTTCCTACTTAAGACCATTCGGGTGTAAGTGCTTCGTTCACAACAATGGTAAGGATCACTCGACCAAGTTTGACGCTCGGTCGAGATGAAGGTATTTTTCAGGTTACTCCACTCATAGCAAAGCTTATAGCATTTTCAATAAGAGAACTAACAAAGTGGAGGAAAGCATCCACGTAGTGTTTGATGAGCTTGAACAGGAGAAACCAAGTGAGTCTTCATACTCGGAACTAAAGCTCGAAGAGATGATGACGAAGATGAGCTCACAAAGACTCGGACTCAACACGCTCGGAATGAAGTCACTCCGAACGAGGAAACTCGGAATGAGACAATTCAAGAGCTCGCTCGGAACGAACAAGTTAATGAAGAGGATCACTCGGAACAAGCTTCGAAGATCAAGCGGCTCAGCCCACAAACCTCGTAAATCAAAGAATTGGTAAAGCATTCAAATTTATTTCCAGTCATCCCAAGAAAACATCATTTACGATATCAACAGTGGGGCAAGAACTCGTTCCTCTCTTCAAAATCTATGTGCATTCACTGCATTCATTCATTACCTGAACCCAAAAATGCACTAGAGGCCCTTAATGAACCTAAATGGGTAGAGGCCATGCAAGAGGAACTCAATCAGTTTGAAAGAAACCAAGTCCGGACTCGACCAACCGACCTTCGACCACCCAGTTATAGGAACCAAATGGGTTTTCAAGAACAAAGCTGGATGAGGGTGGTGTGGTAGTCGAAACAAAGCTAGACTTGTGGCTCAAGGTTACAATCAAGAAGAAGGAATTGATTGTGGGAAACCTTTGCACCTGTAGCAGAATCGAAGCTATTAGAATCTTGTTAGCATTCGCATCCAGCATGCATATTAAATTATATCAAATGGATGTTAAGTGTGCATTTCTCAATGGTTTTATTGAAGAAGAAGTCTATGTCGAGCAACCTCCTGGTTTTGAAAACTCAGAATTTCCAAATCATGTTTTCAAACTTCAAAAGGCTCTCTATGGTCTTAAACAAGCACCTCGAGCTTGGTATGAAAGACTAAGTAACTTCTTGGTTCAAAATGATTTTAAAAGAGGTCGGATCGACAAGACACTCTTCATAAAGACCAAGAGGAAAGATTTCCTTATTGTTCAAATCTATGTGGATGATATTATTTTCGGTGCTACTAATGAGTTTACGTGCGAGAATTTTACGAGTTGATGAGTCAAGAATTCCAAATGAGCATGATGGGAGAACTTAATTTCTTCCTTGGTTTACAAATCAAACAAGACAAGGATGAGATCTTTGTCCATCAATCTAAGTATACCAAGGAGCTGCTGAAGAAATACAAACTTCAAGATGCAAAGCACGCATCTACACCTATGAGCGAGCGAGTATAAAGCTTGACTCGGACGAGAAAGGTAAAGCAATAGATCGAAACTCTATCGAGGTATGATTGGATCTTTGCTATATCTCACTTCAAGCGAGGCCGAGATATAATGTTCGGTGTTTGCCTATGCGCAAGATTTCAAGCTAATCCAAAAGAACCACATCTCACTGCGGTGAAAAGAATATTCGAAATATCTTGCGAGGCACTCGGAATTTAGGTCTATGGTATTCCGGAGACTCGGAACCGACTCTCACTTGGATACTCGAGACGCAAACTACGCAGGATACAAAGTTGATCGAAAGAGCATATCCGGAGCGTGCCAATTTACAGGTCAATCCCTAATATCTTGGCATTCAAAGAAACAGAACTCGGTAGCTCTATCAACCGCTGAAGCTGAATATATTGCAGTTGGAGCTCGTTGCGCTCGAATTCTATGGATAAAGCAACACTTGAAAGATCTTGGACTATCATTCAAATCGGTACCAATCAAGTGTGACAACCAAAGCGCAATTAACATCACTAAGAACCCTGTCCAGCATTCGAAAACAAAGGATATCGAGGTCGAGATATCACATCTTACGCGATCACTCGGAAAAAGGTGATATTGAACTTGAGTTCATTCCTACTAATCTTCAATTAGCTGATATTTTTACTAAGCCTCTTGGTGAAGATCGGTTTTGCTTTATTCGGAATGAGCTTGGTATGTTAAATGCTTAATTATATGCTATTCATTGCATAATTCTATGTTATGGTTTTCTTTTTTAACCATTAGCTCGGTTGATTCGGTGATCTTGGGTTAGTAGTTATTTCGTGTTTTTGAGTCACTCGAAACCAATCCGAGTCAAACTCGGACGTAGAGAAACTTGGACTTCAAATTTTACGAAAGTATCTCTAGAACAATGGAGAGTTTCGGATCATATTTTCAAAATCTTTCTCTCTCTCTCTCGAGCGCTGTGATCGAGATATTAGCCGTGGATTTCTAACCGCTGAAATCTTAACCGTTGAAGAGAACCGTCACACCGGTCTTCGATGGCCGATGGACAAGCCGAGTCGGAACGGAGTTATGCTTAACGGATAGTTGACGGGCTTCTAATTTTTTTTTTATAAATAGCGCCTATTCATCTTTGTCTCGGTATTCTACATTCCATCTCTCTCAAACGAAACTTTTCGCGGAAGATTTCTACGTGAGCAGTCATCCTTGAACTTCGCAGCGTCGAAGAAGCCATCTCTCGTAAGTTTCGATTTGCTCTCATTTTTTTCTTCTACACCTTTTCATTTCTTCTCTTCTACCTCACCTTCTCTTTCCTACTCGAAAGTTTCATCTTCCCTTCCATCTCTCTCAAAATGCCTAAGAGAAGAAACCATCCCGACTTCCGGGTCTCCTCCTCTTCCAAAAGCCTCGCACCAAAACACCGAAAGCTCAACCCCCTCAAAACCCATTGTCACCCAGACACCTTGCGTTTGGACGACAAATTCTTTCCAACAACCAAATTTTCTTGGTTGTCCCACATTCAAACCACCGGAGCATACAACTTTACGTGTTTCAATGAGTTCATCTATCCCGAACTCGTTTCGAGTTCTATACTCACCTCATAGCCTCCGAAAATGTTCTAACCTCCGGGGTTCGGAACATAAGCTGTTCGAATAAACACCTCTCTCCTCCACCGCTTGTTCAAGGTCACCTCCGTCTTCTTGAACAGCAACCCCATTCCTTTCATTGAAGTCGGCGACGACTTCTTTGAAAAATACGCCAAAGAGTTCCCTGAGTCTCGGAAAAACTTTTACGTGACTCGGTTGAAATCGAAGCTCGCCTATACGTGCTTTACGATGATGAGAACCTTTTTCTCACATCATTCCAGCAAGGAGAACCCCAACTCCAAGCACCTCAAAGCTCTCTTTGACATTCTTGAGGGCTACGAAGTAGACCTCTTCCCCTCAATCATTGAGTAGATGGCCGCTGTGCCGGCTAACTTCAATCAAAGAAGAACACCTCCCTTCCTTTCGGTGCTCTTTTGACCCTTGTCTTCAAACAATTCCAAGTTCCTCTCCCTCATACCTAAACGCTATGTCCGAGGTTGCCGTTGTTGTCGGTAAGAAGGAGCTGCAGAGGTACATATACCGGAAGCCGAACACTGGTGTGCGGGTGCATAACTCGAGGCGAGGCCCCCTTCTCCACCTCGGACTCGAAATCAACCCCTCTCTCTCTCCCTCTCCACCTGGTGGTGCCTCCACCTCAGGTGCTTCCAAATCTCTCTCTGCTTTTTGTCCAACGCTTTTATGGACAAAATCGGCTCCGTGTCCTCCGATTTCGGGGACATGCTCCGTCTTTCAAACTTATCCTCCAAAATCGACCATCAACCAAAAGACCGGCCAATCCCAAATCCGAGAGCAACGAGTCTCTTGTTCTTGAGATGAAGGCACTTGGTGAAGAAGCGGCGGGAGCCGATCGAGCTCCTCAGAGAGAGAAGGTCCAAGGCGGCTCGGGACCGGGGTGACTCGGACACGTCCGAGCGTCTTCCGGCCCAAGTCTAACCTCTTCGGACAGCGGGGATAAAGAAGAAGAAGGCTGCAGATGCGAAGCGGCAGACGCCGAGGAACTGCGGGCGAGGCGGGACCATCCGGGCAGGGGAGGAACACCATGAAGAAGCAGTGGGAAGCTGCGAGGGTCGGCCTGCTCGCAAGCTCAAATAGGCTGTACTCGGCTCGGACGACGATGCAGGTGGGTAAGAGGACCTAGCTACACCAGCGGGTCGAGACGAGCAGCCCCTCCAGCTCCCGAGGTTGCAAGGGCGGAACCCCTCGATCCACTCACCCCGGGTCGGCCACTCGGAGCCGAGCCCACGACGATCGTACCAGGTTCTCCTCTCGCTGCGCTCAAGCACATCTTCAAGATCTTACCAGCGCGGCGAACCTCCGCTCCCTCCGCCTCCACTCGAAATCTCCCTCTCCCTCGTAGGCACCATGCATTGTGTCACAATGCCAAAGTCTGTCAGATTCTTCTTCTTTACGAGAGATTTCTATTTCTTTTGTCCAGGACATCTAAGTTGCACTATTTGTTCTTTTCTTCCCTTCTTTTTGTTGTTTTTCTTTGAAAGGCAAGGGGAGAAATAGAGTCGGACAAACTTGTTGTCCAGTTTAGGGGAGTCTTCCCTTTTAATATATGTAATTTTGTTAAGTTCAATGAATTAATGCTTTCTCTTCTATGATTTACGTATTTACAATCTTTACGAGTTAACATTATCTCATTATTAAGCATATTCTTACTTTATGCTCGATCTGTTTACGTTATGCTACGATACACTAAGTATACTTTACTCAATTTCTTTTATGAGCAACTATTCGAGTCGAGATCTTTTCACTAACAAAGTTCCTGTCTAAGTATGGAATGCCTTTCATTAAAAGGGGAGATTGAAGACTCGAGACCTTTGCTCAACGCATTTCGAGTTGCATTAAATGAATCGGGTATAACCATCTCATACTTATAGAGTTTTGATTCCAAGACATTCTTTGTATCTTAGAAACTTCTCTGAGTGAAATGGTATCTTCTCTAAGCGATACAGCTTTTACTTCTTATATTTCTTGCTTATCTGTAAGTGACTCGGAAAAGCTGGTTCTTTGTTACGAGTCCCTCATCACTCAGATTTATCGCAGATTAAGTGAACTAGTATTTCGTCTTTTCTCACTCAGAATCGACTTCGATCTTAAGCTCTATTCTGTTATAGTCGGTGATTTCTTAGTGTGTCCAATACTTAGTCTGTATCAAGTTATTTCACTACGATATTCATTATATATCTTGATCTATCGCTTAGACTAAGTCGGATGGAATTTTGAGTTACATGGTTTTTAGACTCGAAATTCCACTTGTCTTCTGACTCGAGATAATTAGTTGTTTAATTATCATAATTACTTTATTATCTATGTCTAATCTTGGACCAAAGTATCTTATACTTTGAGAACCAAAATTGTTTTACTTTTGTAGGTTATTCAAACAAGAATACACCTTTTTCAAACCACAAAAGTAGCCTGGCTTCAAAACGTCAAATCACTAGCGAGACATGGCTTTTCACCTTCTCTGCTCCGAGTCCCGAGAAGATTGTGTTAGGGTTGTCTGTTTTCAAATCTGGAAAAGCTGGAGCGTTAAGCTTAACGGTGGTTTCCACCTTACCTTTCAAGACACTTGCCGGTGGTTTTGGGACTTGCAAGAGAGTTAAGCCGTTATCTAATGTTCACATTACAACGGATACTTTCGAGTGACTCGAAAGCTTACGTCAACGGTCACGGAAGACTCTTAGTCGGCGAGATGAGGATAACGGCTACTCTTCCTGGTTATCTATAAATAGAAGGCACCTCACAAGACTTGAAGATTGCTGAATATATTGTTAATACACATACTTGCTCAAAGTCTCTATATACACTCTCAATCTTCTACTTACAACTCCCAATCTATAATTCATTACTTTACGAGTTGTAAGGTCTTGTACTCGATTACAAACACTTTCTTACTTTCTCTATAAGGTCCCTTGACTAAGCTGTAAGGGCAAACTCGGCTTAGTTGTCCCTAGGCTGTGAGGGTTATCTCGGCTAGGAAGTACTAGATCGAGATAAGGGAATTTCGAGTCTAGGAAAACTTGTATAGAGTTGTCTAAGGGAGCAACTCGGGTTCGATCGATTCACGGTATTTTGTGGACTCAAAATAGTGGATTTGACTTCGTGCTTGGATTAGCACGGTTCGTGGTTTTCGCCGCGGGAGGGTTCCACGTAATTTCTAATTGTTGTCTTTCCGAGTTCATTCTAGACTCGGACTGTTATACTTCTTACGCTTGATCTGCTTATTTATTCTTGATAGCATTTTTGAGTCCATATATTTCGACCCTACTAATTGACTCGGAACATGTCCTTGTCTCTTCTTTATCAAAAGAGTTAAAGGTTTCACGAAAAACTTCCATCACCCTATTCACCCCCTCTAGGGTGACTCGGACTCTCCCCGAGCAAACCTTTATGTTCAGCAATCTTCAAGTCTTGTAAAGTGGCTTTTATTTGTAGATGACCAAGCGAGTGACAGATTGTGTCTTGGTTACGAACCGAAGTCTTTACTAGCCGTTGTAACAACTCTTCGAGTAGCTCAAAAAGATCCGTTGGGATGTGAACGTTGTCCAACGGCTCTTGGCTCCTAAAGGTGCTCTAGTCAACTGGTGATGTCCGAAAAGTAAGGTGGAAAAACCATCGTTGAGCTTAGCTTTGAAGTTTTCTAATTTTGGAAACAGATAACCACGACACAACGTCCGAGCCTTATTCGAAGTAGATAAGCCTTGTCTGCGAGTGATTGACAACTTGAAGCCGGTTACTTTTGTAATTCAAAAATGAGATAACCTCGTTTGGATAACCTACAAACGTAAACCACTTAGGTTCTCAAAGTATAAAATACTTTGGTCCAAGATTAGGCACACAATATAATTTAATTAAGACAATTAAGTGCATAATTATCTTAGGTCTAGAAGAGTGGAATTTTCTGAGTCTAATATTCATCATACTCAAATTCCATCGAGTCGATCCTAAGAAAGAACAAGTTAAAAGAGTGAAAACATTAGAGTATAAAGACTTGATCCGGAAAAATAATTCACAAACAAACAATACTGACTTAAAGAGAGGAATTAACGCTGTAATTCACTCTGCATTGATATATGCGGTTAGAACTCGAGATAAAAGTGTTAGAGAGATTATTTGAACATGCGATAAATCTTATTGCTTGTTTGAGTGAGTCGAAATACTAATGCGGAAGATATACAAGAATGTGTTTTCCGAGTCGGTTAGAAACGAATGAAAACTTATACGGGAGTTTCTATAACACCGAGAATGACTTGTAATCAAAACTTAGGAGGGATGAGGTTTGTACCTAAGTCTTCATGTAGTACTCGGAATGATTTAGATTCGAGTCCGAGTCTTCGTGGCTGACAAATTAAAATACAAAAATAAAAGAGATAAGGATGACACATTTTAGGTGTCTACGGGGTTTAATTGGTGCTATTACTTGTACTAGATGGATTAGCATGTAATGTTTGAGTTTTTCAATGGCCCAAACTAAAGCCAAGGATGTTTTCTCTAGGGCAATATACCAAGTTTTATACTCTAAGAATTTCTTTCTTAGGTAGTACATGGTATGTTTTTCTGTTTCATCCTGTTGAGCTAGCATGGCTCCCATTGCAATTTTGGTGGTTGCGAGATTTAAGAATAATAGTTTCCGGGTTGTGGTGGAACTAAAATAGGCAGATTGGCTAAGTACATTTTTACCTTCTCCAATGCTGCTTGGCACTCTTTATCACAAATAGGCTTGGCTCTCTTTTTAAGCTTCTTAAAGATTGGTTCACATACGATAGTCGGTTTTGATTTGAGACGACTAATGTACTGGAGACATCCTAGGAAACCCTATACCTCCTCGGTCTTTGGCGGTGGCATCTCTTGAATATCTTTGATCTTGGATGAATCAACCTCGATTCCTCTAAGACTAACTACATAGCCTTACAGACTTGCTTGAACTCACCCCAAAGGTGCATTTATGAGGAATAAGGCACATGTTGTATTTCCGAAGGCTTTCGAAGAACTTCCTAAGGCTAGGTAAGTGACTCGACCCTATCTTTCGACATAATGATCATGTCATTTCTCCTTTGCCATCTTAACCTGGTTATGAAGGTTTGTTTGTGGAGAGTCTAAGTCACCGTAGAGGGGGTGAA
This sequence comes from Talinum fruticosum, assembly GCA_021018815.1. Classification (NCBI taxonomy): domain Eukaryota; kingdom Viridiplantae; phylum Streptophyta; class Magnoliopsida; order Caryophyllales; family Talinaceae; genus Talinum; species Talinum fruticosum. The sequence goes on along the minus strand of JAITYX010000003.1, from coordinate 2,711,578 downwards.
TAGGGTGATGAAGAAGATTAAACAATTTTTCCGCCAATACAAACTAAAGCGATTCCGAGTCTAGAATGGACTCGGAAAAGCAATAACACGGATATACGTGGAAACCCAAATGGGGTAGAAAACCACAAATAGTGCTAATCCAAACACCAAGTCAAATCCACTATTTTGAATCTGCAAAATTCAAAGGACTCGACTCAACCAGAATTTCTCCCTTAAACTATTCCTTACAATATTTTCCTAGCGAGACTTAAATGCTCCCTTATCCGATCTAGTACTTCCCGACCGAGGTAACCTTTACAATCGGAGACAATTAAGCTGAGTTAACCCTCATAGCTCGGTCAAGGGACTTACTAAGAAAGTAAGAGAAGTATGTAATTGATTACAAGAATTTCTTTATAACTCGGAGAATATTAAATACGGAATTGGAATTGTAAGTAGAAGATTGAGTAAGAATGAATCCAATAATAAGTTCAACAATAATTTGATTACAACAATCTTCAAGTCTTGTGGAGTGGCTTCCATATATAGACAACCAGGAAGAATGATAGTTGAATCTTGTTTACGGACTCGAAATATTCACTAGTTGTTGTAAGGGTTATTCGAGCCACTTAGAAAAGATCTCGTTGGGATTTTAACGTTGTGCAATGGCTCTTGGCTCCAAAAGATGGTCCAATCACTTGGTGGTGACTGAAAGCTGTGGTGTATACAATCGTTAGGCCTAGAGTTGGAGTTTTCCAGCTTTGGAAACAAATAACCTTGACACGGTGTCCGAGTCTTGTCCGAAGTAGTTAAAACTTGTCTCGCTGGTGACTAACGGCTAGAAGCCGCTTGTTTTTGAAATTCAAACAATAGATTAGCCTCATTTGAATAACCTACTAAAGCAAATCACATTAGTTCTCAAAGAATAAAATACTTTGGTCCAAGATTAGGCATAGATGATAATTAAATTAGAGTAATTTAATACTTAATTATCTTTGGCCTAGAGGAATGGAATTTTTGAGTCTAATATTCAATCAAACTCCATCTTAAGTCAATCCCAAAAATGACCAAATTAGAAAGAGAAAAATGTCGAATATAAGAACTTGATCTAATCAAATAATTCTCAAGGAAATAAACTCGACTTAGAATAAAGAATTAACGTTGTAATTTACTTTGCGTTGAAATACAAAGTCGGTGTTCAAAATAAAAGTGTTAGAGAAATTATAGCGATGGTTCTGAGTGATGTATGAGTGAGTCGAAATACCAATGTAGGAGATATGCAATAAAGTGCTTTCGAGTTAGTCACAACAGAATGAAAACTCGGATAGGAGTTTCTATAAGACGCAGACTACTCATCGTATTTGGTTTGGTATTGCTACCGCGCATGACTTTGAGATAGAGATTTCTACCTAAGTCTTCGAGGTTATAGTCGACATAGCCATCCATAAAGGATAGTAAGGCATGGCCTGCCATATTATCGACCAATGTATGTGAGGTAAAGGAAAGTTGTCCTTAGGCCTAGCCTTAATCAAATCTCCGAAGTCGACAAATATTTGAACCCTTCCATCCTTCTTCGGGACTCGGTACGACATTTCGTACCCACTAAGGGTAGTGCAACACTCTAATAAATCTAGTTTCCAAGTGACTTCTAGACCTTTTCCTTTATTTTTAAAGCCCATTTCGGCTTCATCCTTCGAAGTTTCGCTTAACCAGCTTCAATATCTTTGTAGAGTGGAATTTTATGTTCTGCTATACTAGGATCTATCCCTAGCATATCCTTATAAGACTAAGCAAAGATGTCTACAAATTCCCTTAAGTGTGAAGTGAAATGCTTATAATTTTTGGATTTAAAGATTTCCTAATCTTAACCTCCTTAGTTGATCTAAAGACCCTAAGTTGATGGTGATTGTATCATTGAGAATATGTGAGCGATTTTCGTGAGCTTCTATATCTTTTGTTAATTCTTTACGGATTTCTCATTATTAGAGGCAAAATAATTTAGAATAAGAGAAGGCAAGGAATAAGCATAAAGATTCATCTTATTAAATGAAGAAAATAGTACATCATACTAAAAAGTGGAAACAATAAAATTAATAGAAGAAGAACTGACAAAATTAGAAAAAGAAAATCTAGCCTTAGACTTTAAAATAGACTCGCTGTGCTAGGATAGCAACAAACTCTTGGCCCTCTTCAGTGTCGATCCATGTAATGTGCTTGGATCCTTCTTCGTCTATGTTGGTGATGAACTCGATGGATCGAACTTCAGGTGTGACATAGCCTTCGACAATACCGAAACTATATCTCCCTCTCGGGAACTTCTCTTGCTCGAACAATAAGCTGAAGATGTTACTTCCTATCAAGTTGGTCCACTCTAGTATGAAACGTTCTTTTTAAGGAGGTAGGGTTCCTCCTCTTCTAGCATCCGACAGTCATTGAAGATTTCTAATCCCGGAACTAAGATACCCTTTTCTTCCAAATAGTAGGGCTTGGGAAAACCATAGTAAGGGAAGTCATTTCCTTCCTTCGAAACCGCCCCTTTAAAGTGAGATGATAATGCTTGATGAGTTAGATTATTAGAGGTGCAGTCCTCTTAGCTAGAACTTCCCACTTAGCTTTGGTTATCTCCTTAACAGTTGGATGGCAGTCTAAACCAAACCCGTAGTTGTTAGTGGGGCTTAGGGGCAAATATTTGGGTTGTATGCCCTCCGTCTTACAGACTAGTCCGGGATAGTATCCCTTTTTCTTTAACATCAAATAGATGTTAGGATTGGAATAAGAATTAAAATCTAAGGGTGTTTTATCCTTCTCAAAGGCAGCTATATTTTCAAAACCATACAGACTCTTCGTCATTGGCGTTATGATCGATCTCAACGATAGACTCCTTATTAGTTATTATAGCATAAAGATTGTCACCCTTGATGGTCACCATTTGCCCTTTGATGATCATCTTAACCTTCCAGTGCAGTGTAGAGCACCTGCTTGGTGGACATGAAGCTATGGACATCCTAAAAGAAGATTAAAAATTATAGGGATATCCAAGACTTGAAAATCTATGATCTTTACCACTCGATCCAACATTAATAGGGAGGGTTACCGTTCCTAGCACTATCCTTTTAGAGTTATCATGTGCTATGAGGTGAACGATTTATTTAAAGAGTTGTTGCTCTCTTATTCATAACCTTTTAGCGGTCCTTCGTTCTCGGTTGACCTATTATTTATAAAGGTTAAGGGTACAAACTTGTTGATGCCAGTTACATCCAAGTAGAGTGCATTCTTATGTGCAACGCATTCCTTCGGTAGGTCTTTCTTATCAAAGGTGATAATTCCCTCTCTATTATTAACCATACCCACTTGTAGAGTACCTAAAAGCGTCATCCTTTATCTCGTTGTTTTTTATTTTGTTTTATCGGCCCGATGATGATAATCCCGAGTCCTATTTGAGGATTTAAATTTCGGATCGTGATCGATCGGTGCAACATAAGCCGAGAAACCACGAAGAACCCCGGACTTAAATAGCCTTTTGCCTTGGGTCGATCCCCAAATCCTTTTTCTTTCGGACTGTCCAAGAGCCGGGCTGAACCTTTAGAGATTGTGGTGACCCATGATCCGTGTCGGGTAATTCCAAGTACAGAATAGTGCATTCTAATTTTGTCCAAGTCGGACAAGTAGTCGAAGACACGAAGACGACGTTAAAGCGTTGCATTTTATGATCAAGGGCATCAAAGTGCTACGTTTGAAGCTTCACAAGACAGCCCACACGAGGCTAGAAGCTTTCCCTCTCTAAACGACGTCGTGGCTGGTGCCCACCTTCTAGAAGCATGGTGGAACACTCGTGTTTTGAGCTTGGAGAGTCCTCGGAGACACAACTAGGGCACGAAACCCTATGAGGGTCCGGTTGGCCGGCACCCGCCTCCCTCTTTTAACCAGTTCTATCCGATTTTATCATCTTCCGATCCGGTTCTATCTCGTAAGGAATAGGCTGATTTTATTTCAGCTTGTTTGGACGGTTGATAAGAGGCAAGCCCTAAGTCATTTGTGACCTAGGTCCTCTCCCATAAATAGAGAGCCTTTGCTCTCATTCCCATATGGCTTCCTACCTTAGCATCACGCTGCTAAAAGCCAACTTGAACACTCTCATCTAACCATTACTCGCCAAAGTTTCTATAAACATTCATCTTTCACCGTTGAATCCGTGCAAAGAGCTAAAGAATATTCGATTATTCTGATCTCTCGGGCACTCATTCAACTCGATCATTACCATACCCTAGACACAATTCACAAAACTAGCCCTTTTCTTTGGATTGTCGCCATTTCATCGAGAGATCCGGCGAGGAGATCCGGATCGGTAAGGTGGGACAACCTGAAGGCCATATTTCAGCGTTCGAACGGTTATATTTATTTATGTTTTATTTGCTTTCCGTATTGTGGTTTAAAAGATGTAATCGCTTTAATTTCCTCCCGACCGATGTAATCCTTTATTTCTCGCTTTTCTTTCTTTTATCGCTTTTCTTTATCGTTTTCCTTGTCATGTTTTGGTTGCTTGCATTAATTTTTTTGCACGTTGTTGTTTTCTTACATCTTTATTAACACACTATTCGAACTAGTAATGGCCATCTTTAGACGGGCGGAATGGAGGATTTATCCCTATGTTTCGTACCTTTGCCCCGAATCGACTCTCGGTTCAAGACCGATGGAGTTAGTTTTTAGTCTTTTCGGTCTTAGTTTTTCCCATACTAAGATCAAAGGAGCAAGCCTTCTTTTTGTATTTATGTTAGTTTTTGCCTTTTTAAAAACTGAATGGCCACTCCCTTATTTTATATTTTATTCTACGCAAAATCGCATCTTGGTGTTTTTCGGTTGCGGGAAGAATGGTCTTAGGTTCTGGATCTACCTACCGGGCAGAGACCAAGGCTGGTATCACCAGCCACGGCCTCTGGTCGGCGCCCGCCTTCCCCGGTGCAGGCTGTAGCCGTAACCGTGGGGGCGCGGTGGTGGCTTCAGTCCAAACCGGTGTTTTCACACCAATCGGCCTTAAAGCCCCATGGCAGAATGGTAACCCTAATATCATTTAGTCCTTAATTAGAAAATAAGATTCCGTGATCTGTTCAAAATAATTACTAAAATAAAAAGGTTAATAAAATCGCCAATCAAATATGATTTAATTCATTTCAACTTAGATTTAATAAAATTCGGAAATCTTAATAAAAGGTTCATCTCCACATTCCAAAATCGACTTTCTAAAACCATCTTCAAAATCAATCTTTAAAAAAGAGACCCAACACAAGTGGGGAAGCTCGGCGGGCCCCGGTCGACCGTGGTTCCTATAATGGCGACTCCACTAGAGACAAGTCATTTATTAAGAGGGCGAAACTTGAAAATTTGAGTAGTGTGTTTTAATGATATGCTTGCTTAGACACATCCCGTATTTAACGACCTTTGAACTAGTTTAAATATTGTTTTGGACCCTTGGAAAACTTTATTGTAGCCATCTGTTTAACCCTTTCCGGAGAGAGGCTCCCACTGGTTCCTGTAAGTGAGCCCAACTAGGCTTGATTGCTCGAGAAAACGTTACCTCCTCCCTCGTAGCACACCTGTCTTGGCTTAAACCTTTTTGGTTCACCGAGACACACCGAAATTCTGGTTGGTATCCTTATCCGTGCAACCCATGGGGCACTAAATTTCGGACTATGTGTCACCATGAATCTAGACTCTTGAACTCTTGGGCCATAGAATTTTTGGACTTCTAGGTTTTCCCTCGGACTTCATTTGGATGCTTGGATGAGTGTGTTTGTTTTAGATTTAATCTTACGCTTGTGAGCTTTTAGAAATAGGTGAAGAGCGCTTGATTTAGACCCTTGCATGGTTGAAAATAAAACACTTTAATAAATTTCCTAGAGTCGGCCCATTACGTGCATTTAGCCAAAAGTCAAAATGCCTTTTTCCATAATAAGGTTGGTCCATTGTTTGCATTTTTCTGTTTCATTTCAAAATTATCTTTCTAATAGCCTAAGTAGTTGCTATTTGTGAAAGGGCCTTATCGGAAGTTCCCTTTTCTTATTGTCAAGTCCTTTTATTTTTCTTTTGCATTATCACATTTCATTTTGCATTATCTCAGATTAGGTGAGTCCATTTGCATTAGCCAAATAAAATCATCTCATATTAGGTGAGTCAATTTGCAATAATCTCATATTAGGTAAGTCCATTTGCATTAGCTAAATAAAATCATCTCATATTAGGTAAGTCAATTTGCAATCATCGCATATTAGGTGAGTCCATTTGCATTAGCCAAATAAAATCATCTCATATTAGGTGAGTCAATTTGCAATAATCTCATATTAGGTGAGTCCATTTGCATTAGCTAAATAAAATCATCTCATATTAGGTAAGTCAATTTGCAATCATCGCATATTAGGTGAGTCCATTTGCATTAGCCAAATAAAATCATCTCATATTAGGTGAGTCCATTTGCATTAGCGAAATAAAATCATCTTATATTAGGTGAGTCCATTTGCATTAGCCAAGATAGAAAAATCATTTCATATTAGGATAGGTATGTCTGTCCCTCCCATTTTGCATCTAGTCCAAATTTCATCCGAGATAAGTAAATGCATTATCATATAGGAAGCATTTCATTAAGTCATTCATCATATCATATCATATCATCATTGCATTCTTTATGTGCATCCAAATAAAAGCATCCTTAGTCTCTCCGGGTCTTGCGCTTGAGTCCCTTCCTCCTAAAAGTTATATTCTCTCACATGGTCCTAAACCTCATGCTTTGGGCTACGAGAATAGGGAAGTCTATGGCAACCGAGTATCATCGAAATCTAAGCTCTACAAGATTAGAACGTCCGGCCAAGGAGTCCGACACATCATCATTTCTTTCTACTCCGCGGTCTACATCGATGCGACAAGCTTCGGTGCATACTACACCATTATAGTCTACTCCTTGTTCTAAGACAAGTACCTAAAAAGAGTTCCCCTACAATGGATTCCAATCCCGAACAGTATCTTAACCTCAATATGCTTAATGAGAATATAGTTAAGGTGGAAACCAGGTTAAGTGATCAAGAGGAATAGATATCCTCTATATCAAGAGATCTTAAGGAAATTATAAGGGCTATTGAGGCTAGTAAGAGAGTTGAGGAAGCTGAATGTAGGAGAAGAGAAGAGGCGAAGAAGATGAGCGTGTGCAAAGGGAGATGGCTATGGTTATACCACCTCCGCCCATCCAATCTTATCCGAGATAATCCTAAATATGAATCCCCTAAGCCTGAATCCAAAACTCGGTCCGATTCCTGTATAGATTAGATAGAACAGATGTTAAGGGAGTCATCAATGTTTAGCAATCATTATTTCGATCATAAGGGATTCACTTCAATCCCCAAGGGTAAACTACCTCCTAACTTTACCATTCCCGATATTAAGTGAAGACTCGGACTTTACTCCGCACATTTCGAGTACGATCAAGGGAATCGGGTATACGACTTTCTCACTTATAGAGTTTTGATTCCAAGTCATTCTCCGTACCTTAGAAACTTTTCCGAGTGATATAGTATTTCCTCTAAGTGATATAGCAATTATTTCATGTATTTATGCATGACTCGCTCGACTCGGAAAGCATATCTATACTCACTTTTGTACACTCGGTTCCGAGTCTTTCATCACTTAGAATTATCGCATGTTCAAATAACTAGTATTTGCATAACCACACTCGAGTCCGACTTCATGTTACAAATCTTATTCCGTTAGAGTCAGCGCTTCTAGTCCGAACCATGCTTAGTCTAGATCAAGTTTGTTTCACTCGATATTCTTTATTTAACTTGATTCTCACTTAGACTAACTTAGATGGAATTTCCGAGTTTCATGGATATTAGACTCAGAAAATTCCATTCCTTTTCGACTCGAGATAATTAGTCACTTAATTATCTTAATTATGTTATTATCTCGTGTCTAATCTTGGACCAAAGTATTTTATACTTTGAGAACCAATTTGATTTACTTTTGTAGGTTATTCAAACGAGGCTAGACTTTTGAAATAAAAAAGTAACCGGCTTCAAAATGTCAAATCACCAGCGAGACAAGGCTTTTTCCACCTCCGACCTAGCCTCGAAGACGCGTGTCGAGGCTGTCTGTTTCCAAAGCTGGAAATCTGCAAGACCAAGCTAAATGGTGGTTTCCACTTTATCTTTCAAGACACCACCAGTGGTTTTGGGACTTCCAAAGGAGACAAGAACCGTTGTCCAACGTTCATATCTCAACGGATATTTTCCGAGTGACTCGAAAACTCTTAACAACGGTCACAAAGGACTCTCGGTCGGAAGATGGACTCAACGGCTAAGCTGCTTGGTCATCTATAAATAGAAGCCAACTCTCAAGACTTGAAGATTGCCGAATCTATTGTTAATATACATACTTGATCAAAAGTTATTGTATTCATTCTCAATCTTCTACTTACAACTCCCACTTTGTAATTCATTATATTCGAGTTGTAAGGTCTTGTACTTAGTTACAAACTCTCTTCTTACTCTCTAAGTAAGGTCTCTTGACCGAGCCGTAAGGGTTAACTCAGCTCGGTTGTCCCTAGCTGTAAGGGTTATCTCGGCTAGGAAGTACTAGATCGAGATAAGGGAACTTCGAGTCTAGGAAAAACTTGTAAAGAGTTGTCTAAGGGAACAACTCGGGGTCATTCAGTCTATCGTATTTTGTGGACTCAAAATAGTGGATTTGACTTCGTGCTTGGATTAGCACGGTCCGTGGTTTTCTGCCCCGGGAGGGTTTCCACGTACTTTACGTGTCTTCACTTTCGAGTACATTCTGGACTCGGACAGGACTCAAAGTTTCGTTTTATCCGCTTCTTTACTTCTCACCTGCAATTCCGTGTTCATACTTTTCGACCCCATTATAGACTCGGAATCGCATTCGTCTATCCCTTGCTCAAAAGAGTTTGATTTTCACAAAAATCTTCCACCACCTTATTCACCCCCTCTAGGATGACTTATTCTCTCCCCGAGCAAACCTTCATTAAGTTCAAAGGTTATGAGAATCCCCATAATCACGTACGCTACTTCTTAGGTGTAATGACTCTTAAGAACATTCCTGAAGACACTACCACATCATCTTCCCTTGGACATTTGATACCGATGTCATGAAATGGTATAACGCATTTGACCCACACAAGGTTGCCAATTAGACAAATTTGTGGAAAGAGTTCCTCCATCAATACTTCTATAACATAGATCTACCTGTCACTCTTAGAGACTTGGAGTTAATCAAGAAAGGTGAGAAGGAGAGCTTCACTAATTTCCCGACCGGATGGAGAGAAAGGCAGCCACATGGTTGACCGACCCTTCGAGAAAGATCAAGTCCGCATCATCGTGAAGAACCTTCAGCCCAATTATAATCAACACCTCAAATTCTTACCCATGATGAACTTTTCAACCGTTAGAGATGTTGGCTTGCTGATAGAAGAAGAACCGTCCACCGCGACCACAAAAGTCGCAATTGGATATAGAGGTAATTATCATTCTAAAGATAAGAAAACCTCTAATACCGGCAATGCTACCGGGTGCGGATGTCAATGCCCTCAACAGGTATACCGACTACACTCCTATGGATACTACTTATGCTCAAGCGCTTGACCGTATCTTGGAGAAAGGGAAAATACGGTTGCCACCTATTAGAGCAGTAATCGAAACCACAAAACAGTCTAAGAATTGGGATGCTGGAAAATTTTATAAATACCATCAGCATGAGGACACGATACTCAACGGTGTTGGACATTCAAGAACAAACTAGAAGATATGTTTCGAAATGGCCAATTACCCCCGCCTAAGGCTTCCTAGAAACCATGTAATAACAAAAACCCTTTTAGCGGCACCTTAGCCATCTTTACTTAACCCACACTAGGTCAGTGGGATCTTCTATCTTTATCCGAGATGTTAATGAGTCACATCCGCTTCTTAATCTACCATCATTGGATCCGGAAATCCAGGTGCTGTGGGTAAGTGATGAAAAAGATGTTTACTAAGCAAAAGATGATGACAACAATAGTGATGACTTTTGGGGTACACCACCCTTAGAAGAAGACTTTTGGGGAAACAATAAGAGCCCTACTGTTCAATTTCTTACTAGATCAGGACAACACAATGTGCCTTTAGGTCCACAACAGACTTAGGAAGCTTCAAAAGAACCCGAAGCTACAAAGGAAGAAGACCCAATCTTTAAATAACTTCAGAGATTTAAAGCTGACATTTCTATTTGGCAATTAATATCTCGCTTCCCGAAACATAGGCAAGCTTTAATCGATGCACTCAATAAGATTGAAGTTTCTCCTAAAACCACGCTAGAGGAAGTAGTAGGATTGGTTAATAGTGGGGATGGAACTATTACTTTTGATCGAATGATCTCCTAGAAGAAGGCGTTGCACACAACAATGCCCTTTATTTAACTATAACTTGCATTAACAAGTTTGTTCCTTTAACGTTGGTAGACAACGGATCGGCAGCTAACGTGTGTCCCCGGCGAACCGCTAAGAGGTTAAGAATTAGGGAGCAACAACTTTCTAAGCAAACTATTCATCTTCGAGCATATGATAATTCTAGAAGAATAGTCTTGGGAATAGTGACCTTACCAATCAATGTAGGGTCAGTAGAGAGGAATATTGAACTCCAAGTCTTAGATATCCCAGCCTACTTTCAATCCGCTTCTAGGACGCCCTTGGTTGCATGATCAACGAGGAGTGCCCGCTCCACTGCATGAGAAGGTCAAAATGATTATCAAACGTCAGGTTATAACCGTCAACAGGGATAATATTTGTGCTACTATCACTTCTAAAGTGTTCGTAGTAGAGATCAAGCATGATTCTAATGATGAAGAATTATACAGATTTGAAACCGTCATCGCCTTAGAAAGGGAAAGTGGGTCTAAAACCGATTCAAGAATGATATGCTTGATGAAAGGTTTCGAGTGGGTCGGAATAGGATAAAAACTTATATGTGAGTTTCTTGAAGGCTGAGAATGACTTAGAATAAAAACAATGGAGAGATAGAGAGTTATATCTAAGTCTTCACTCCTTAACCTTCTCGAATGATTTTTGCACTCTTCATCCCAAATAGGCTTAACTCCTTTTTAAACTTCTTGGAAATGGGTTCTGCGTACTATAGTCAGCTTTGATGTGAAATGACTAGTATACTGTAAACGTCCTAGAAAACCCCGTATATCATTCTCTGTCTTTGGCGGTGGAATCTCTTGGATGGATCAAATTCAATTCCTCAAAGACTAACCACATAGCCTAACAGTTTGCTCGAGGTTACCCCAAAGGCACACTTTTGTGGGCTAAAGCACATGGTATATTTTTGTAGTCTTTCTATACTACCCGAAAATTTAAAGTGCTTGCTTGGTAAAAGAATTGCATTATTAAAAGCTAAAAGTTAAATTTAAATTTTTTGAACTAAATTGAATTATAATTTTTGGAGTCAAATTGAAAACTCGAGAATTGGAACCCGAGCATGGGTTAACTAAAATGGACTTGTGAAACATTTTTGGGCCCAATTTTCGTAAAAGCCCAAAATAGAAAATTAAAATAAAAATGAAAAGGAAATAAAAAGAAAATAAATGGGAAAGAGGTGGCTGGCAGTAGAAAAACAAAAAGAAATGAGATAGGTTGTACTGGGAAAGAACTAAAGAAATAAGATTAGGGTCCAAGTTACAATTAAACACAAAACCAACTTAGGTGTAATCACAAAAAGAGGAGAGAAAGAAGCCTAAGAAAAGGGATTTGGTGGGCTGGTTATAGAGAGGAATAAGCTTAAATTGAGAGGGAGTAGAACTTGAGGACAAAGAATGAGAGAACCAGAAGTAAAGAGAGTGAGGGACTCGAGGAACGTAGAGGAGGAAAATGAGAGCTCGATGGAGCAAGAGTAGAGTAGAAACATAGGAGAATAAGAGCGAGAGACCAAAAGGGGGCTCAGAGCGAGAGGAGGAAGAAATTAAGGAAGAACGAGAGGCAGTGAGAGAAGAGGAAATAATAGAAATAGAAATCGAGCAAAGAGAGGGAGGGGTCAAGGGAACCGGACCAAAAGCGAGAGAACATGTGGACGAGAGAATAACATGAGCGAAAGAGCAAAATTGAACCGAAACGTAAGAAGAGACCGAGTAGAGAGACCGAGCGAGTGGTTGAGAAGGAAAATAGGAGAAGCAAGACACGGAGCGAGAGAGGCTGAGTGAGAGAGAATGTGACTGAATCGAAGGTAGCAAGAGGAGAAAAAAGAAGAGAAGGAAACTGAAAGAAAGAGGAAATGGAAAGCAAAACACCGGATCGAAATCCTTTCAAACTGAAATTCTTAGAACCCTAAGAATCCAAGTGAGTAATTCAACTCTTCTCGTAAAGGTAAAAATGAATTAGGTCAACTAATTAGGGAAATTGATGCATGAATTTAAAGCTCTAGGTTTAATTGAAGAAGATAGAAACCTAAATTCACTAAATTAACAATTCACGAATTGGAAAGTATGTTGAGATTTATGTCTAATTCATAAATTTAATGATGTTTGAGTATTGTTTACCATGATTATTGAGTTGTGTATTGAGAATTTGATGAAATTAGCTTGAATAGAATTAGTGAGAAAAATCAAAAATTGAATTCATGATTTAGGTGCAGATTTTTCAGTAATTACGCCTGCGGTCCGAATTTTTGTGACTTCATGAGTAGTCTGAAATTTCTAAAACTTTTACTATAGCTTCTGATAATTTATGACAATTTTCCGTATATTTTGGTATGTGTTGGGTGAGTATCTTGGGAGATACAAACTTTTGACTCGAAAATGTACTCGTTTTGGTTAAAATTGGGGCTAATTGAATAATTAGGTTGAGAACTGAAATTTAAGAAGCTATATGGATAGATTAAGAGATATATAATGATGAAGGAAAGTTACAAAACCATAAACCACTTATGCGTGATAATACGCAATCATGAAACGATAAGTTCATCGCTGAGAATTCCTAATTGATATGTTTATGTTATGATGTGTTTATCTTAAAGTACATTGATTATAAATGATATAAACATGTCTATATGAGTTATATTGATTATACGTGAGTTGGAACTTGTTTACGTGAATTGCTATTTGTGAAGATATAACTTATAAAGCTATGGAACATGATTTTATATGAATTAAGTGTATCTTATCGATAAATAATAAGAAAATAAGAAATATAAACATGAATCTTCTTTCTATTCGAATTAAAGAACCGAGCACATGAATTATTTTGGCTCCAAGAATTACGGAACTGGGTCTCTAGAGTAAGACATGAATGTTCTTTCCATTCGAATGAATATGACTCGAGCCAAAAATTATGATATGAAAAAATAAATAAATGCATGATGAGAAAGAAAGAAAACATCAATGGTTTACATGATGATGAAATGCATGAAGGAACTCAAGAAGAAGAATAAGAAGAAGAATGAATTTTGATTTCATAAGAAATTAATACGATGTAAGACAAGAACTAAGATATGATTTATGTGATGAATGACTTACAAGATGAATGATTATATGTATTTACATAGAAAGAATGAATAAAGTATGTATTGGTTGAATTCATGAATATATGATGTTATGTGTCAATCTTATCCGGTAAGTTTGCTAAGTTTAGTATCTTACATATCTCGAGCATTTATAATCCGAATCACATGTTATAAGTGAATTTTGAACTTACGTGTGATTGTTAATGAATTAATGTGCAAAGTGAAACAAGGGGTTGGGTTTGGGTTATTCACTTGGCTCGTGGAGCTCATGACGTCACCAATATTTTTAGGTATAGAAGTTAAGACTCCCGGGAGTGGCTTTATGGCTTTCGAAGTAGCAGACCAACGAATAGGAAGTCCCTGGATTTGCTATATGTAATATGCCTTTAAGTTGTAAGAATCGGTTGTAAGTTGAACTAAATATTGACTATGTATGTATAAAGACCAATGTGGATACTCCGAGTGTGTAGCTCATTGAGTTTACGTTATGGATACTCCGAGCATGTGGCTCGTTGAGTTTATAAATGTGTTTTGTGCACGGTTAAGGCTTCAAGCCTATGGGATTAGCAATATTACCGGACGAAACTCTACTGAATTTTTCGGGAAACCTTTGAAAATATAGAAACACACTTCCATCAATCTAAGAGAAAGCTAGTAAACCTAAGTTGAGATCTTAAGTAGCCTTAGGGGTTCCTCTCGGGAACCTTGGCATGTAATACGCCGACCTGGGCCGGGGTGGGGTGTTACACTTTCAAAGAATTTTCTAAGGCTAGGTAAGTGACATGCCCTATCCTTGGACTTAATGATCATGTCATCCACATAAACTTCAGCTTCTTTATGTATCATGTTATGTAGCAACATTGTGGCCATCCTCTAATACAAAGTCGTGACATTCTTGACTCCAAAAAGCATTACTATATAACAATGACGTCCCACATTGAGTGATAAATGTCATTTTTTCCATGTCTTCTTCAGCCGTCTTCACTTGATTATAGCCGACATATCCATCCATAAATGAAAGTAGGCCATAACCCATTGTGTTATCAACTAAATGTCGATGTGAGGCAACGGAAAGTCATCCTTAGGGCTCGCCTTATTCAAATCCCCGAAATCGATGCGATCCGAACTTTGCCATCTTTCTTTGGAACTAGCACTATGTTTGCTAACCACTAAGGTAGTGGACCACTTAAATGAACCCGGCTTCTAACTCGCTTCGAACTTCTTCCTTGATTTTTAGTGCCTACTAAGGTTTCATTCTCCTAAGTTTTTTCTTAACTAGCTTAGCATCTTCATAGAGTGGAATTTTATGTTCCACTATGCTTGGATTTATCCCCCACATGTCTTTGTAAGACCATGCAAAGACATCCATGAATTTGGTGAGGAGCCAATTGGATTGCATTGCTTCCTTTCTTCTAGATCAAGTGTCTTCCCAATTTTAACTTCTTAGGGTTGATCTACTAATCCTAAGTTAATGTTGTTGTTTCCTCTATTATTGGTGAGAAATTTTCATGATCTTCCATAGCTTTTATTAATTCTTTAAGGATTTCTTGTTCATCATTTGAGACAAAAAAATTAAGAATAGGAGGAGGCAAAGAGTAAGGGAAAAGGTTCATCTTATTAAATGAAGAAATGAATACATTAGACACGGAAACGGAAATTGCATAAGATGAACTAACAGAATCGAAATAGAAATAATAGCCCTAGTGCTAGACTCAAAAATAGATTGCTCTCCTAAAGTGATAGCAAATTCTTAGCCTTCCTCAACATCAATTCAATTGAGATGCTTGGACCCTTTAGTGTTGACATTGGTTATGAACTTGGATGGATGAAACTAGAGGTGCAACATGGCAATTACTAAAGACTTTTAACCCGATACTAGAATGCTTTTCTCTTTTATATAATAAGGCTTAGGGAAACCATAGTAGAGGAAGTCATCCCTTTCTTTTAGGAATTGCCTATTTAGAGTATAAGGATAGGGTTTGATCGAATGGACTGTGAATGATGCAGTCCTCCTGATTTGTGTTTTCCACTTAGCCTTAGCTATTCCCTTAGTAGTTGGATGATAGCCTAGGCCAAACTTATAGTTATTGGTGGGCTCAAAGGGGTGGAATTATTGGGTGGTGTGTCCTCCCGCCTACCGTTAAGCCAGGAAAATACCCCTTCTTCCTTAGCATCGATTGCACATTAGGGTTGGCATAAGGATTGAAGTTAAAAGGTGCTTCATCCGTTTTTACACCAGTGACAATCTCAAATCCATAGAGATCCTCATCATCAGCATCGTGCTCAATTTTAACAACGAGACTCTTTAGAGGTGATAGAGGCATAGAGGTTATCCCCTTTACGGTTAGTACTTGACCATTAATGGTCATTTTGACTTTCTAGTGCAGTGTAGAGGGCATTGCTTGATGGTCATGTAAGCAAGGGTGTCGTAGAAGGAGATTGAAAGTGGATGGAATGTCTAGTACTTGGAAGTCAATGTTTTTTACCAATGGCCCGACATTGATCGGAAGACTCATTTTTCCGAAAACTATTCTTTTGGAATTATTGTAGGCTCAAAGATGAACAGTTTTCTTATAAAGTTGTTGCTCTCTAATGCCTAACCTTTTGGTAGTCCTCTATGGGAAGACGTTTACATCAAATCCATTACGGTTAGAGAGATAAACTTGTTAATGCAAGTTACAGCTTAGGTAAGGGCATTGTTGTGTGCAATCCCTTCTTTAGGTAGGTTATTCTTATCAAATGTGATGGTTCCATCCGTGTTATTTACCAATCCTACTACCTCCTCAAGCGTAGTTTCAAGAGAGATCTCAATTTTGCTAAGTGCATCAATTAAGTCTTGCTTATGCTTTTGGGAGGTAGATATAAGTTGTTAGATGGAAATGTCGGCTTTGAGTTTCTAAAGTCTGTTTCGAGATTAGGTCTTCTTCTTTAGTAACTTCTTTTTCTTTTGGGGCTTCTTGAGTCTCTTATGAATCAATTGGTGTATTATGTCGTCTAGATCTAGTAAGGAACTGGATTTAAGGACTCTTTGGTTCTCTCCAAAAGTCATCTTTTTCTAAGGGTGGTATGCCCTAAAAGTTATCATCAATGTTGTTTTTAGTCTCGTACAAATCTGCTTTGTCACATACCCATAAATCATGGACTTCGGGTCTAAGGAAGGTAAACTAATGAGTGGTTTGGTCACCGATGTCTTGAATAAAGACTAATGGATCCCATTGAACTGGAATGGGTTCAAAGAAGATATCTAAGGTACCGCTGAATGGGTTTTTGTTATTGTTGGGTTTCGAGAGGCCTTAGAGAGAGGGAGTTGATCATTGCGGAACATACTCTCTAACTTGTTTTTAAATTTCCAACATTGTTCTATATCATGTCCTCATGCACGATGGTACTTTTCCTATGTCCTAATTTTTTTACTTGTTTTGCAGTTTCGATTCTCGCTCTTACGGTGGTAACTCAATTTTTCCCTTAGATAATGGACAGTCAAGGGCTTGAGCATAAGTAGTATCTATAGGAGTGTAGTCATTATACTTGTTAAGGGCATTGACATCCGCACCCTGCTAGTATTACCTTGATTAAAGGTTTTCTTATCTTTGGATTGATAATTACCTTTATATCCAGCCATAATTTTTGCGCTCATGGCGGACAACTCTTCTTCTATCAGCATGCCTACATCTCTAAGGGCTGTAAAGCTCATAAATGGTAGGAATTTCGGATGTTGGTTATAAGCAAGTCGAAGGTTCTTCACGATAATTCTAACTTGGTCCTTCTCGGAAGGTCGGTCAACCATATGGGCAACGTTTGCCCTTCATCCGGTGAGGAAATCGGTGAAGCTCCCTTTCTCCCCTTGTTTGATCAACTCCAAGTCTCTAAGGCTGATAGGTAGATGAGTGTTATAGGAGTATTGGTGTAAGAATTCTTTACATAGATCATTCCAATTGGTGACCTTGCGTGGGTCAATCGCATTGTACCACTTCATTACATCACCATCGAATGTCCATGGGAAGATGAAGGTTTGCTCGGGGACAGGCTAAGTCACCCTAGAGGGGGTGAATAGGGTGATGAAAGATTTTTCTGAAAAATCAAACTCTTTTGATCGAAGGACGGACAAAAGTAGGTTCCGAGTCTACAATAGGGTCAAAAAGTATGAACTCGGAATAAAGATGCGAGATAGAGCTGAAGCTTTAAGACAGTCCGAATCTAGAATGAACTCGGAAAGTGAAGACATTGAAAATACGTGGAAACCCTCCTGGGGTAGAAAACCACGGACCGTGCTAATCCAAGCACGAAGTCAAATCCACTATTTTGAGTCCACAAAATACAGTAGATTGACCGAACCCGAGTTGCTCCCTCTCTTTACAAGATTTTCCTAGACTCGAAATTCCCTTATCTCGATCTAGTACTTCCTAGCTGAGATAACCCTTACAGCTAGGGACAACCGAGCTGAGTTAACCCTTACAGCTCAGTCAAGGGACCTTACTGAGAGAGTAAGAAAGAGAGTGTTTGTAATTAAGTACAAGACCTTACAACTCGAATATAATGAATTACAAAGTGGGAGTTGTAAGTAGAAGATTGAGAATGAATACAATGACTTTTGCTCAAGTATGTGTATTAACAAATAGGTTCGGCCATCTTCAAGTCTTGAGAGTTGGCTTCTATATATAGATGACAAAGCAGTAATAGCGTTGAGTCCATCTTCCGACCGGAAGTTCTTTGTGACCGTTGTTAAGGATCTTCCGAGTCACTCGTAAAGTATCCGTTGAGATATGAACGTTGGACAACGGTTCTTGACTCTTTTGGAAGTCCCAAAACCACTGGCGGTGTCTTGAAAGATAAGGTGGAAACCACCGTTTAGCTTGGTGTTGCAGATTTCCAGCTTTGGAAACAGACAGTCCTAACACAGTCTTCCGGGGCTAGGTTATAGATGGAAAAAGCCTTGTCTCGCTGGTGATTTGACGTTTTGAAGCCAGGTTACTTTTGTAATTTAAAAAGTGTATCCTCGTTTGAATAACCTACAAAAGTAAATCAAATTGGTTCTCAAAGTATAAAATACTTTGGTCCAAGATTAGACACGGATAATAATATAATTAAGATAATTAAGTGACTAATTATCCGAGTCGGAAAATGAATGGAATTTTCGAGTCTAATATCCATGAAACTCAAAATTCCATATGAGTTAGTCTAGGCGAGAATCAAGTTATATAAAGAACATTAGAGTGAAATAAACTTGATCTAGACTAAGCATGGTTCGGACTAGAAGTGCCGACTATAACAGAATAACACCCGTAATATGAAGTCGGACCTGAGTGCGGTTATGCGAGTACTAGTCATTTGAACATGCGATACTTCTAAGTGATGAGAGACTCGTAAGCTGGGTGTACAATAGTAAGTTCGAGATATGCTTTCTAAGTCTCACAGAGACAAGTAAGAATACATGAAATAAATGCTACATCACTTAGAGAAAATACTATATCACTCGGAAAAGTTTCTAAGGTACGGACAATGACTTGGAATCAAAACTCTACAAGTGAGAAAGTCTTATATCCGATTCCCTTGTTAGAACTCGAAATGTGCGGAGTAAAGTCCGAGTCTTCGAAGATGATGTTGAAAGTGTCTTTGGGTACATTTTTAAGAGTCATTGCTCCTCGAAATTGCGAACATGATCATGGGGGTTTTCAGAATCATGAAACTTGATATATAATGTAGTAAACTTGGGAGGTAGCTTCCTTTTGGGGATTGAAGTGAATCCCCGAGATCAACATAGTGACTCTTGAATATGGAGGATTCCCTTAACATTTATTCTATGTGATTTTTCTATGGATCAAACTTAGGCTTAGGCTCATGACTAGGTTCTGGACTAGGTTCTAGATCAAGTAAAGGACCTCTTGGTGGTGTTCTTCTTCACCTCCTTTCTTATTATCCTGAAGAGTCTTTAGGATGACTGCAAGAGTTTCGGATATAGACTCTATCTTTTTATCTTGGGCCTCAATTCGGGCTTCCAACTTTGTTGAGGATTCATTGAGTAAAGTGTGGATGAGAGACTATTTTGGTTCTCCATCCATTGGAGGGGAATTGTTTTTGGGTAATGTCCTATGACGAAAGATTGACTGAATCGGTGTTGTGTGCACAGAGGTTGGTCGCACCGGTGTAGATCAAAGGTGTAGAGTGAGGGGAAGAGGTACGAGACTTCTTGTTGAAGCGTTCTAACCTTTTGGAGTTTAGATTCCAACGAAACCCAATGGCGGTAGGTTTCCCTATTCTGCAACCCAAGGGATAACCGCTTAGGACCATGAGTAGGAACACAAAGTTTTGGGAGGAAGGGACTCAAGTTTAAGACCCGAAGAAACTAAGAAAGAAAGAATGCTTTTATTTGGATGCACATAAGAAACACAAAGGAGTTGAAATGGAATGTAATGATGCTAATGACTTAGTTTGGGATGATTTTTTGTTGGCTAATGCACAAATGAATTGCAAAAATGGACATATCTTATTGGAGATGAATTTATTTTGGCTAAAATGAAAAACTGGGATGCATAAATTGACTCACCTAATGGGAGATGATTTTTTTTTTTTTGGCCCTAAAAATGTGAATATGGACTCACCTAGTTTGAGATGAATTTATTTTGCACTAAAATGAAAAGTGAAATTTAAATATGGACTCATCTAATTTAAGAAAATGAAAAAAATAAAATGCAAAAATGGACTCACTTAATTTTGAGATGAATTTATTTTAGGCTAGAATGCAAAATAGGAATGCATAAATGGACTCACCTATTGGGAGATGAATTTGTTTTTGGTTAACATGCAAAATTAGAATGTGAATATGAGCTCACCTAATTTGAGATACATTTATTTTTGGCTAGAATGCAAAATAAAATGCAAATATGGAGTTACCTAATTTGAGATGAATTTATTCTAGCTAAAATGCAAAAATAAAATTTAAATATGGGATGCAAAGATGCTAAAAAGTTAAAACCATTACTACATAAACCACTTTTAACGGCGAGTCTTTAACGATGGTTAAAAAGACAAACCATCATGAAAATTGGACCGGTGGTTTGTTAATATATAGGACGATGGTTCTAATGTAAAAACCATCATCATAAATGTTGCTAAAACATTTAACTACAGCTTTGGTAACAGAACCGTCGTTAAATGTAACATATGACAACAGTTCGATGACAGAACCATCGTCATATGTCTTTCGGATCAACTTGAAAACGCGATATGTTGTTTCCACACCCATTTACAACTCTCGATCTTATCGCTTTCTACAGTTTTCTCTCCTCCATGAACCTCCTCATCAGATTTAGAATTCCTTCCTCACCGCTGGTCGACTTGAATTGGTAAGCCTCTCTGCAATCTCGCCGTCTAGATCTCATCTTTGTTAATCTTTCATTTCTTTATAGTTTCCTCTCTTCTCTTTTAAGTGTAGATCTCCTTAAAGTCTTGCTATCAAGCCTCTCCTCACCCTCGCCATTGTCGGTTCTTAGGTATGAATTTCTCTTTAAGTTATTTACAAAATGTTTTATAGTTAAATGTTGAATGTATTTGCGGTAGTTATGTGAATGTTGAGAATGTGGGTAATATTTGAGATTATTGAAATGTTGGATCTTTGTTAAAATATTGAATATTGACAATGTGGGTTGAAGGTTTGCTCGTGGAGAGTCTAAGTCACCGTAGAGGGGGTGAATAGGGTGATGAAGAAAATTAAACTATTTTTACAATAATTGAGCTCAACAATAGATTCCGAGTCTAGATTGGACTCAGTAAAGTGATAACACATATTTACGTGGAAACCCTCCTGGGGCAGAAAACCATGGACGGTGCTAATCCAAGCACCAAGTCAAATCCACTATTTTGAATACACAAAATATAAGGATTGACTCTACTAGAATTGCTCCCTTAAACAATTCCTTACAATGTTTTCCTAGACTCGAAGTTCCCTTATCCGATCCAAGTACTTCTCGACCGAGGTAAACTTTACAATCAAGGACAACCGAGCTAAGTTAACTCTTACAGCTTAGTCAAGGGACCTTACTTAGAAAGTAAGAAGAGAATGTGACTGATTACAAGACTTTCTTTACAACTCGTGAAAATATTAAATACAGACTTGGACTTGTAAATAGAAGATTGAGTAAGAATAATAAATTTAGTTTCAGCAATGTGTTTACCAATCTATTTATCAATCTTCTAGTCTTGTGAAGTGGCTTCTATTTATAGCGGACCAGTGTAGAGTGACCGTTGATTCTTGGTTCTAGACAGAAGTATTTACTAGCCGTTATAACGGCTCTTCCGAGTCACTCAAGCAAAGATCTGTTGGGATATGAACGTTATGCAACGGCCCTTGGCTTCAAAAGATGGTCCAATCACTTGGTGGTGGCTGAAAGTTGTGGTGGAAACAACCGTTAGGTCTAGAGTTGGAATTTTTCAGTTTTGGAAACAAACAACCCCGAAAAGGTGTCCGAGCAAAGTCCGAAGTAGTTAAAACTTGTTTGTTGGTGATTAATGGCTAGAAGCCGATTGCTTTTGTAATTCAAAAAGATAGGTTGGCCTCGTTTGAATAACCTACAAAAGAAAACCACATTGGTTCTTAAAGTATAAAATACATTGGTCCAAGATTAGGCATAAATAATAATTAAATTAGAATAATTTAATGCTTAATTATCTTTGGCCTAAAAGAATGAAATTTTCCGAGTCTAAATATTCAATATACTCAAATTACATCCGAGTCAATCCTAAGGATGATCAAGTAGAAAGAGTAAAATATCGAGTATAACAACTTGATCAGGTCAAATAATTCTTTGAGAAATTAAATGACCTAGAATAAAGAATTAACGTTGTAATTCTCTTTGCGTTGAAATACACAGTCAGTACTCACAATAAGAGTGCTAGAGAAATTATTTGAGCATGCGATAATTCCGAGTGATGTCTAAGTGACTTAGAAACATCGGAGTAGGAGGTATGCAATAAGGCTCTTTCGAGTTAGTTAGACCGAATGAAAACTTAGATAAGGGTTTCTATGGTGCTCAGAATGACTTGAAATAAAACCTTAAGAGAGATAGGATTTATACTTGAGTCTTCATGTAATACTTAGAATGACTTAGAGTTAAAAACCGAGTCTTCATGGGTAACATTTGTTTAGTTTATTATGTTGGAAATTCATGAAATGTTTGAGATTTTGAGAAATGGGTTCGGGAGTTTAGGATTTGTGGTAATTATAGCGAAATATGATAGGTAAGGATGGTAGATCAAAAAAGTGTATCCAAATTTGTTTAAGGTTAAGATAATTTGGATATATGATCATACCCAAAAATCTTGTCATAATGATAAATTTGTATCCAAATTATCGAAATTGGCATCCAAATATGGTTAGAGTTTAGAGAAATAAAAATATTTATGGTTTAGGGTTTAAGGAAATGGAAATATTTGTGGTTATATATTAATACGGTGAAGACTCGGACTTTACTCCGCACATTTCTGAGTTCTATCAAGGGAATCAGGTATAAGACCTTCTCACTCATAGAGTTTTGATCCCAAGTCATTCTCTACACCTTAGAAACTTTTCGAGTGATATAGCAATTATTTCATGTATTTATGCATGACTCGTCTCGACTCGAAAGCATATCTATACGCACTTTTGTACACTCGGTTCCGAGTCTCTCATCACTTAGAATTATCGCATGTTCAAATGACTAGTATTTGCATAACCGCATTCAGGTCCGACTTCATGTTACAGGTCTTATTCTGTTAGAGTCAGCACTTCTAGTTTGAACCATGCTTAGTATAGATCAAGTTTGTTCACTCGATATTCTTTTATTTAACTTGATTCTCGCCTAGACTAACTTAGATGGAATTTTGAGTTTCATGGATATTAGACTCGTAAAATTCCATTCCTTTTCTAACTCGGATGATTAGTTAGTTAATTATCTTAATTATGTTATTATCCGTGTCTAATCTTGGACCAAAGTATTTTATACTTTGAGAACCAATTTGATTTACTTTTGTAGGTTATTCAAACGAGGATACACCTTTTGAAATACAAAAGTAACCGGCTTCAAAACGTCAAATCACCAGCGAGACAAGGCTTTTTCCACCTCCGACCTAGCCCCGTAAGACCGTGTCGGGGATGTCTGTTTCCAAAACTGGAAATCTGCGAGACCAAGCTAAACGGTGGTTTCCACCTTATCTTTAAAGACACCGCCAGTGGTTTTGGGACTTCTAAAAGAGTCAAGAATCGTTGCCCAATGTTCATATCTCAACGGATACTTTCCGAGTGACTCGAAGATCCTTGACAACGGTCACAAAGGACTTGCAGTAAGAAGATGGAGATAATGGCTATGTCTGTATAGTCATCTATATATAGAAGCCAACTCTCAAGACTTGAAGATTGCCGAACATATTGTCAATACACTTACTTAATCAACAGTCATTGTATTCATTCTCAATCTTCTTCTTACAACTCCCACTCTGTAATTCATTATATTATGAGTTGTAAGGTCTTGTACTTAGTTATAAACACCTTCTTTCTTACTCTCTAAGTAAGGTCCCTTAACCGAGCCGCAAGGGTTAACTCAGCTCGGTTGTCCCTAACTTTAAGGGTTATCTCGACTAGGAAGTACTAGATCGGATAAGGGAATTTCTGAGTCTAGGAAAAACTTGTAAAGAGTTGTCTAAGGGAACAACTCGGGTTTAGTCAGCTCTACTGTATTTTGTGGACTCAAAATAGTGGATTTGACTTCGTGCTTGGACTAGCACGGTCCGTGGTTTTCTGCCCCATGAGGGTTTCCACGTACTTTCTGTGTCTTCACTTTTTGAGTACATTCTAGACTCGGCATGCATTCAAAGTTTCAGTTCTATCTACTTCTTTACTTCTCACTGCAATTCCGAGTTCATACTTTTCCGACCCCATTATAGACTCATAATCAGCTTCGTTTGTCCCTTGCTCAAAAGAGTTTGATTTTCGAAAAATCTTCCACCACCCTATTCACCCCCTCTAGGGTGACTTAGTCTCTCCCTGAGCAAACCTTCAATAGGGAGAAAATATAAATGTGAAAATGTAAAAATCATGAAGGTATTTGGATATAGGGATCTCCCCAAATACTTGTCATAAAGATAAATTTGTTATCAAATTTATTTATTTTGGTGAGTTGAAGTTGCGGTGGACTAATTTATCCAATTATCTAAATTTTCAGTTTCCTTTTTGGTTCCAAGTTTGTTGTATTATACATGATCGTAAACTAGAGGCCATGTTTTTGATATTTACATAATTCATAAGATAATAATGAAATATGAATGAAATGTTGAGCCCATCCATTTAGTTTGCTTTAACGACCGAAGACATAACAGGAATCGGAATTCTCTTGTTGTGATAAGCAATGAGGTCGGTTTTACAAGACAAAACATGAAGTGTACATGCAACATAAACCGATCCACAAAGAAGGGTAGAAGTTCGAGGAGTCAAATGGAACAAAAGGTGATAAACATGAATGACATTGTTTATAGCCTTTTGTTTCCATTTGACTACGTGATCCTTCCGCCCTTATCCGTGGATCGATCTATGTTGCATATACACTCCATTTTTTGTCTCGTAAATCCAACCTCGTTGTTAATCACAACAAGAGATTTCCGGTCCTGGTTATGTCTTGCGTCATTAAAGGAAATTAAAGGGGTGACCTCAACATTTTATTCATAATTTCATTATTGTCTTATGAATTACGTAAACTTCAAAAAATCACATTTAGTTTCGATAAATGTATAATACATCAAAATTGGAAGCAAAAAGGAAACCATATATATATATATATATATATATATATATATATATATATATAGGGTTTAAGGATGAAAAGGGAGAAAATATAAATGTGAAAATATAAAAATTAAAAAGGTATTTGGATATATAGGTATCTCCCCAAATACTTGTTATAAAGATAAATTTGTTATCAAATTTATTTATTTTGATGAGTTGAAGTTGGGGGTGGACTAATTTATCCAATAACCTAAATTTCCGTTTTCTTTTTGGGTGCAAGTTTGTTGTATTATACATGATTGTAAATTATAATACATGATTTTTTAAAGTTTAAGTAATGCATAAGACAATAATGAATATTAATGAAACGTTAAGGCCATCCATTTAGTTTGCTTTAACAACCCAAAACATATGATTTGAACTCGAGTTCCCATAACCCTTATTGACTTTAGCAAAGAGGTCGGATTTACTAGGAAGACATAGAGTCTATGTGCAGTGTGGGTCGAGTAGTCGAATAAAGGGAAGGGATGAAGGCTTTATTGGAGAAAAATGTGGTAAACAATCACAAAACTAGTAATAATTCCCTATTGTTTATTACATTTTTCTTCAATAAAGCCTTTATCCTTTTGCCTTTTTTCGTGTATCGACCCACGTTGCACGAGACTCCATGTCTTACCTAGTGAATCCGACCTCATTGTTAAATCAAATCATAACAAGGGCTATGGGTATGTCTTGGGGTTGTTAAAACAAATTAAAAAGATGACCTCAACATTTTATTCATATTAATTTGTCCTATGCATTATGTAAAATTTCAAATCAAATCATGTCTAGTTTATGATAATGTATAATACATCAAAATTGGAAGCAAAAGGAAACAATATATATAATATATATGTAAACAATTAGAAACAAAAAAATTATTATTTGAATGGGAATAGGGGTAGAGGCTTTATTGAGGGAGTTGGTTAGAATAATTCTTTGACTTAACTCTCTCCTTCGATCATAGCTGAAAATGCATTACGGAACACTCCTTTCTGGATTCGAGAAATTGTGCCAACGCTTCAATAAGGAGCGTGCGGAGCAAGCTGCTCTTGCTAATTGTTGTTCATCCCTCGTTGTGAAGACATTCTACAACCTTCTAATTGATGATGTTGTGGAGCTTTTGTAGACTTTGACGAAGCTCATGCTCTTAAACAAGCCGTGTTACGTTTTG
The DNA here is from genome assembly GCA_021018815.1 of Talinum fruticosum. Lineage (NCBI taxonomy): Eukaryota > Viridiplantae > Streptophyta > Magnoliopsida > Caryophyllales > Talinaceae > Talinum > Talinum fruticosum. The sequence goes on along the minus strand of JAITYX010000003.1, from coordinate 2,685,111 downwards.
ACTGGGACATCCTTGAAGCCCGAGTAGAGCGCCACTTTAACGAACTTGTAGAAATCCAGGCAAGCAATTCGCACTCAACAGCAAATGACGCGGTAGGTGGAGGTGCCACTTCAAGCATGGGCTCATTATCCGGAGAGCAGTGAATCATTGGAGGGCCCTTTCTCTCGTTCTTCTCCGGTCCGAAGGAACTTACCGAAGGAGAAGGGAATGAACCTCCCTAAGGAAAAGAAGAGGAACCTGCCTAAGAAGAAGTGAGGTTGTCCACCTTTACCCATGCACGAACTCCAAGGTAGAAAACAAAAGACTAGGCTCTCCAATGGCAGGCTAGAAGATCATCATTCGATGAGGGTAAAAAAACTAAGCTCCTGAATTTTACCTTCGTCCCCGATTTTCCGATAGCCGAGACAGGTTTGTCGTGGAGGAGTAATGAGCTCACTCTTGACAGGTTTGTGGGCGAGATCATTGAGTTTTTATGTTGTCCACCTCTTTGTGTATTTCTTTTTCTTGAAACTTTGTGGTTTAAATAATTTCAATATTTATGCCAAAAGGTTCATCTCTATTTTCTGAAGAGATGCTTTTTAGTATATTGAGTTATGTGTTTGTCTTTATGACTATATTGCTTACTTGGAGTTCGTGCAGAGGTAGCATGGACTGCATATATAATGTTTATATACATGTTGTCCAGGCTACCTCTCCAACAACTCCAAGCAAGCAATATCGTCATAAAGACAACGACAAAACTAAATCTATTACAAAAGCATCATTTAGGAGTAAATAGAGATGAAATTTTTACATAAATAATTAACGAGTATTCTTTGTATTATAATTTCATATCATTGTAATATTCATTGTTGTAACTTACTATAAAAATTTATGGAATTGTGTTCTCAAACTTGTTTAATGGAACTTGTTATGGATATAGTAAGTTGGAAATTTTTGTATATATTTGGAACATTGCGGCTGTTGGTTGTTGCTATGTAAGTTGTGATTTATTGTGTATTATATTTTGTACAGGGAGTACAGAAAAATAAAAAAACTCCAAAAAAATTATAACCTATGACGACGGTTGTTACATTAGAATCGTTGTCATATGTCTTGCCTAGAACAAATTTTTCATTTTTATGTAGTACCTATGACGACGGTTCTTACATGAGAACTGTCATCATCGGTCCTGTAGTAGCACCTATGACAACGGTTCTAATGTGAGTATCGTTGTCATAGAATGACCTATTATTACAGTTTTAAACCATAGTAAAAGATGCTACATACAACGATGTCCACACACATGACGTTAGTTAACCATCGTTAAAGGTTATTTTTAACCGTAGTTAAAAGTGGTTCTTGTACTAGTGAACCCTAACAAAAACAAACCAATTGAAAAAAGAGATATAGAGATAGAGGAAAGTCCCTGGCACAACCCTCCTAGATTGTTGGAGGTGGCCGGTGCCGGCTAAGCCTTGCGACCTGCGGCTACCAAAAACCTAGAGATAAATTATTGAGATGACTCAAAAATGAAATTAATGGACTGACCTAAAAAAGAAGACAATTTTTTACTTTTAGCTAAAAATGCACATATTGGACTGACTTAAGGAAATTAATTATTTTATTTTATTTGCACCCACGCGAGGGTTATTTAGCATTCTTAACCTAACCTAAAGGCTCACAAGTAGAAGATTAAATACTAAAATAACCACATTCATCCAAGCATGCAAATGAAGAGACAAGGGACCACCTAAACTACAAAGTATCTATGGTAAAAAAGAGGGATAAATCTAGGTAGGATACATGGTGTCTCATAGTTAGAACATTTGGTCCTCTCGTGGGGTGCATGATAGGAAAAGCAGTAATCCTCGGTGCCTCTTGGTAAACCAAACGAGTGTGCTATGAGGGAAGAGGTACCACCTCCCTAACAATCAAGCCTAATTAAGCGCGTTTAGGTTAGTTGTTCGAACCTCCTCCAAAAATGTTCTTAAAGGTAAAGCTTAAAGATCCAATTTAAAAGCAACTATGTTTGAGGCTACCTAAATACAAGATGCCTAATGCAAAACACATTAAGAAAATTGACAACTCAAATTTTCAAGTCTCACCCTCTTAATAAGTGATACGTTCCCAATGGAGTCGCCTTTGTAGGAACCGCGAGGCCATCCCCTCCGTATGAAGGAACCGGATATGGGAGCGAGCTTCCCCATAAATGTCGGATTTCTTTTTGGACATTCTTTTTGAAGTCGATTTTGAAAGTTCATTAGAATTAAAGGATTCACCTCTTATTAACATTTCGATTTTCGTAATTTAATTTGGAACAGATTAATTACAATAAATTAGCGGTTTTATTAATCTTATTTTAGAAATTATTTTTGGAGGCCTCGGGATATTATTTCATCATTTAAGAAAATAACAAAAAATTAAATTCATTTCGTCGTAAGGCTTTCGGGGCCAAAACAGTGTGAAAACACTAGCTTAGATCAAAGCCTTGCCGGTGGCTGTTCGGCGCCAGGCAAGAGCCGAGCACTACAAGGTCGCCGGCGTCGGCCATGGGCTGAGACTAGAGGGTTAGTCTAGGTCTATGGCTTAAGCTATCGAAATAAAATTCCTCTTTTGCTAACTTAAATCGAAATGGTGAGGAGCACTTTAAGGAGAAATAAAATGGAAAAGGATAGTCGCCAGTCCGTTTGGAGAAATAAAAACTAACAAAAATAAAAAAGAAGACTAGTATAGGAAAACTAAGCTTGAAATAGGTTTGAAAGTTGACTCCATAGGTCTAGAACCGAGAATCTAGATTTGGGGACGAAGGTGCGAAACGTAAGGATAAGCCACGATAGGCGTTTACTAATTTGAGATGTGAGTTTAAGAAATGTGTTTCAAAGAAGTATACAACGAGCGAATAGAGGAACTTCAATCAACCAAAGCCTCGGAATAAAGCTGTAAAAACAAAAAGAAAGCAATAAAGGAAAGCGAGTAAGAAAGCGATAAAAATAAATTACAGCGAGTCGGGAAGGAATTGAAAGCGATTACATCTTTGTATCAACAATACGGAAAGCGATGAAATACGATAATTAAATAAACCGTTAGAGGTCATGAAGGAAATGAACGCCCTTAGGTTGTCCCACTTGCTCATCTTGATTTCGAACCGGATCTGGAAGCGTGATGGTGGGTGAACGAGTATTGAAAGCGGCCTTTTAGGAAATTTGGTGGAGGTAGAGTGATGTATTAGAATAATGAAGGTTAGGAGAATGAATGAAATGACGATATTGTAGTGGGGATTAGTTAAAAGGAAGCAAAGAGATTAGAATACCAAGAAGCATTCAATAGCTCTTAGCAAAATTTCGAGTAGTGTTTAGTTACGCTATTGACCTCTCTATAAATGAGAATCTAAGCTCTCTATTTATAGTGAAAAGTCAGGTCACAAAATGACCTAAAGAGCAGCTAAATAGCCAGTCCAAAATGAGAAATAAACCGGCTAGAAAATCGAAGAAACCGGACCAAATCACCTAGAATAAAAATCCCATGGGCGGGGTATAGAATTGAGGTGTCGGCCTCAAAACGATGTCTTTTAGTCAAACATTCCGTGATGCGGCTTGTCTCTAGAGCAAAATGCAGCGCTTTGGCAAAAATCCCTTGAAGTGCGGTATTGGTCAAGTATGATGTCGTTTTGTATAGTTGGCTTGTGTGTCTCGATTGGACGCTTGGAGAAAAATGCAGCGTTTTCGCAAAAATGCCCTAAAGTGTGACATCGGGCCAATGCGACGTCGTACGGACAAATTGAGCTCTGTGTCTTGGTTGGACGCCGAAGATGAAACACGGCGTTTAGGAGTCGAACTGCATGAATCACGGTGTCGGTCAAATGTTGAATCCGAGCGTTGACCTGGGCTTGGAACGAACGAAAGAAATGGCTTTGTGGGTCGGCCTAAAGCAAAAAGGCTAATTTTTGGTGCTAAGGGGTTTTGTTGTGGTTTACTCGCCTTCGTCACCGCAAATCGGACTCCGACCGTGATCCGAATCCAAAACAGGACTGGAATTTCATCACTGAGCTTATAAAATAAAATAAAGAAATAAAAGAGATAAGAGTGACACGTTTTCATTCCGTACAACACCTAGAGCCCAACGAGCAATTCACAAGTTAGCTCTATAGTGTTTCATATATCAAGGAGAATTATACAAGAAAACCGACAAGGGTATTAGCTTACTTTGTATCAATCAACATAAAGTAGAGCGCATAATGACCGACATACATGGTGAAGAATGTGGACCTCACATAAACGGAAGAATGTTGGTTTAGAAAATTCAACGATTAGGGTATTATTGGTCAACCATGGCAACAGATTGTCATGAGTTTGTTAAAAGATGTCACAAGTGTTAAGTTTGAAGACTCGGACTTTACTCCGCAAATTTCCGAGTACTATCAAGGGAATCGGGTATACGACTTTCTCACTTATAGAGTTTTGATTCTAAGTCTCCGTACCTTAGAAACTTTTCCGAGTGATATAGTATTTCCTCTAAGTGATATAGCAATTATTTCATGTATTTATGCATGACTCGTCTTACTCGGAAAGCATATCTATACTCACTTTTGTACACTCGGTTATGAGTCTCTCATTACTTAGAATTATCGCATGTTCAAATGACTAGTATTTGCATAACCGCACTAAAGGTTTGCTCGGGAGAGTCTGAGTCACCCTAGAGGGGGTGAATAGGGTGAGGAAGAAATCTTGTGGAAATTCAAACTCTTTTGCCAAGTAAAATACGGAATGCGGTTACGAGTCAAAACGAGTCGAAAAGTAGAGATTCGGAAAGACTGAATAGATAGAAATGGCAAGAAAAGCAAATGGTTGAAGACAGATCCGAGTCTAGAATGAACTCGGAAAGTAAACACTTAGAGATTACGTGGAAACCCTCCCGGGGTAGAAAACCACGGACCGTGTCAATCCGGACACGAAGTCAAATCCACTATTTTGAGTCCACAAAATACCGTGAACTGACCGAACCTGAGTTGCTCCCTTACACAACTCTTTACAAGTTTTCCTAGACTCAGAAATTCCCTTATCCGATCTAGTACTTCCTAGCTGAGATAACCCTTACAGTTAGGGACAACTAAGCTGAGTTCACCCTTACAGCTTAGTCAAGGGACCTTACAAAGTAAGAAAGAGTTTGTAGTCGAGTACAAGACCTTACAACTCGGAAGGTAATGAATTATAGAATAGGAGTTGTAAGTAGAAGATTGAGAATGAATACAAAGACTTTACACAAGTACATATATTAACAATAGGTTCGGCAATCTTCAAGTCTTGTGAAGTGGCTTCTATTTATAGATGACCAGGCAGAGTAGCCGTTATCTTCATCTGCTGACCGAGAGTCCTCTCGTGACCGTTGATAGAAGCTTTACGAGTTACTCGGAAAGTATCCGTTGTAATGTGAACGTTGGACAACGGTTTAACTCTCTTGGAAGTCCCAAAACTACTAGCGGTGTCCTGAGAGGTAAGGTGAAAACCACCGTTAAGCTTGGCGTTCCAGTTTTCCAGATTTGGAAACAGACGGCTCTAACACAATCTTCGGGACTGGAGCGAGAGAAGGTGAAAAGCCATGTCTGCTGGTGATTTGACATTCGAAGTCGGTTACTTTTGTAGTTTGAAAAGTGTATCCTCGATTGAATAACCTACAAAAGTAAATCAATTTTGGTTCTCAAATTATAAAATACTTTGGTCCAAGATTAGACATAGATCATAAAATAATTACGATGATTAAGCAATTAATTATCCGAGTCGAAGAGAAGTGGAATTTTACGAGTCCAATATCAATGATACTCAAAATTCCATCCGACTTAGTCTAAGCGATAAATCAAGATAAGTAAAGAATATCGAGTGAGATAACTTGATATAGACTAAGTAATAATCATACTAAAAGTATTGACTATAACATAATAGAGCTTATAACCGGAAGTCGGATTCCGAGTGAGAAAAGACGAAATACTAGTCTATTCAATCTGCGATAAATCGAGTGATGAGGGACTCGGAACAGAGAACCGGTTATGCGAGTCGATTACGGATAAGCAAGAACTATAAGAAGTAAAAGTTGTATCACTTAGAGAAGATACCATTTTACTCAAAGAAGTTTATGAGATACGAGAGAATGCCTTGGAATCAAAACTGTATAAGTATGAGATGGTTATACTTGATTCATTTAATGTAACTCGAAATGCGTTGAGAAGTGTCTGAGTCTTCAATCTCCCCTTTTTGATGAAAGGCATTCCATTCTTAGACAGAAACTTTGTTAGTGAAAAAAAATCGTTAGTGAAAAAAATCGACTCGAGTAGTTGCTCATGAGGAAAGTTGAGTAAAGAATTCTCGGTGTATCGGAGCAAGAGGTATATAGTCGGAGCATAAAGTAAAAATGCTTAGCAATGAAATAATGTAAACTCGGAAAGATTATACACACGAAATCATGTAAGAGAAAACATTAATTCATTGAACTCAACGAAATTACAAGGATTAAAAGGGAAAACTCCCCTAAACAAGACAACAAGTTTTCGACTCTATTCTATTTCTCCCCTTGCCTTTCAGCAAAAAAAAAAAAAATAATAGAAAGAAGGGAAGAAAAGAACATTCGAGTACAAATGAGATGTCCGGACAAAAGAAAGAAAGAAAAATCGCTCCGGAAGAAGAAGAATCGGTAGACTATGGAATTGTCACACGAGTGCATAGTGCCTACGAGGGAGAGGGGATTTCGAGTGGAGGCGGAGGGAGTGGAGGTTCGCCGGCGCTGATATGACCTTGACGATGTGCTTGAGCGCGGCGGAGGGAGAAGCCGGTATGATCGTCGGGGCTCGGCTCCGAGTGGCCGACCCGAAGTGAGTGGATCGAGGGTTCTTCCCTTGGAACCTCGATAGCTGGAGGAGGCTGCTGTGTCGACCCGCTAGTGTAGCTAAGTCTTCGACCCACCTAGGCTAGCTGTCCGAGCTGAGTACAGCTATTTGAGCTTGTGGAGCGGGTCGACCCTCAGCGGTTCCCACTTGCTTCTTCGTGGTGTTCCTTCCCTTGCACGGAAGGACCTGCCTCGGCCGCGAGTTCCTCGGCGTCTACGGCTTCTGTGTTTTCATCCCCGCTGTCCGAGGAGGTCGGACTCGGGCTCGAAGATGCTTCGAGACGCGTCCGAGTCATCATGGTCTCGAGCCACCTTGGACCTTCTCTCTCGAGGAGCTCGACCAGCTCCTGCTGCTCCTTCACCAGTGCCCTCATCTCAAGAACAAGAGACTGCTGCTCTCGGATTTGGGATTGGCCGGTCTTTTGGTTGATGGTCGGATTTTGGAGAACAAGTTTGAAAGACAGGAGCATGTCTCCGAAATCGAGAGGACACGGAGCTGATCTTGTCCATAAAAGCGGGGACAAGAGAGCGAGAGAGAGTTTTGGAGGCACCTGAGGTGGAAGCACCACCAGGTGGAGAGGGAGAGAGAGAGGGGTTGATTTACGAGTCTAAGGTGGAGAAGGGGGCCTCGGCTACGAGTTATGCACCCGGACACCGGGTTCGGTTTCCGATATCCGTACCCCTGCAGTTCCTTTTACCGACAACAACGGTAGCCTCGGACACGGCGTTTGGGTGCGAAGGGAGAGGAACTTGGAATTGTTTGAAGACAAGGGTGAGAAGAGCACCAAAAGGAAGGGAGGTGTTCTTCTTAGATTGAAGTTGAGCTGGCACAGCGGCCATCCGCTCAATGATGGAGGGAAGAGGTCTACTTCGTAGCCCTCAAGAATGTCAAAGAGAGCTTTGAGGTGCTTGGAGTTGGGGTTCTCCTTCTTTGGAATGCTATGAGAAAAAGGTTCTCATCGGCGAAAGCATAGAAGGCGAGCTCGACTTCAAGCGAGTCACAAAAAGTTTTTCCAGGACTCGGGGAACTCTTTGGCGTACTTTTCAAAGAAGTCATCGGTGACTTCGGTGAACAGAATGGGGTTGCTTGTTCAAGAAGAGAGGAGACCTTGAACAAGCGGTGGAGGAGAGAGGTGTTGATGCGATGATGTTACGAACCCTAGATGTTAGAACATTTTCGGAGTGGGTAAGGTGAGTGTAGAACTCGAAAGCGAGTTCGGGATAGATGAACTCCACTGAAGCACATGAAGTGGTATGCTCCGGTGGTTTGAATATGGGACAACCAAGAAAATTTGGTTGTTGGAAAGAATTTGTCGTCCAGCGCAAGGTCTTTGGGTGACAATGGGTTTGGAGGGGTTGAGCTTTACGGCGTTTTGGTGCGAGGCTTTTGGAAGAGGAGGAGACCTCGAAGTCGGGATGGTTACTTCTTTTAGGAATTTTGAGAAAAGGAAGGAAAGATGAAACTTTCGAGAAGGAAAGATGAAACTTTCGAGTAGAAAAGAGAAGGAGAGGTCGAAGAGAAGAAACGAAAAAGGTGTAGAAGAAAACGATGAGAGCGGTCGAAACTTACAAGAGATGGCTTCTTCGACGCTTACGAAGTTCAAGGATGACTTGTTCACGTAGAAATCTTCCGCGAAAAGTTTCGTTTGAGAGAAATGGAATGTAGAATACCGAGACGAAGATGAATAAGCGCTATTTATAAAAAATAGAAGCCCGTCAACTATCCGTTAAGTATAACTCCGTTCGACTCGGCTTGTCCATCGATCACCGAAGACCGGTGTGACGGTTCTCTTCAACGGTTAAGATTTCAGTTGTTGGAAATCCACGGCTAATATCCGATCACGACGCTCGAGAGAGAGAGAGAGAAAGATTTTGAAAATATGATCCAAAACTCTCCACTGTTCTAGAGATAGTTTCGAGAAAATTTGAAGTCCAAGTTTCTCTACGTCCGAGTTTGACTCGGATTGGTTTCGAGTGACTCGAAACACGAAATAACTACCAGCCCGAGTATCACTGAATCAACTGAGCTAATGGTTATTAAAAGTGAAAACACATAACACGGAATTATGCAATGAATAAGAATAGCACATAATTAAGCATTTAACATACCAAGCTCATTCCGAATAAAACAAAACTGATCTTCACCAAGAGGCTTAGTAAAGATATCAGCTAATTGAAGATTAGTAGGAATAACCTCAAGTTCAACATCACCTTTTACGAGTGATCACGTAAGAAGTGATATCCGACCTCGATATGCTTTGTTTTCAAGTGCTTGGACGGGATTCTTGGTGATGCTGATTGCGCTTTGGTTGTCACACTTGATTGGAACCGAGTTGAGGAATAGTCCAAGATCCTTCAAGTGTTGCTTAATCCATAGAATCCGAGCGCAACAAGCTCCAGCTGCAATATATTCAACTTCAGCAGTTGATAGAGCTACTGAGTTCTGTTTCTTTGAATGCCAAGATATTAGGGATTGACCCAGAAATTAGCAAGCTCCGGATGTGCTCTTTCGATCAACTTTGTATCCTGCGTAGTCTGCGTCCGAGTATCCAATAAGAGTCGGTTACGAGTCTCCGGAATACCATAGACCTAAATTCCGAGTACCTGCAAGATATCCGAATATTCTTTTCACCTGCAGTGAGATGTGATTCTTTTCGGTTAGCTTGAAATCTTGCGTATAGGCAAACACTGAACATTATATCCGGCTCGCTGGAAGTAAGATATAGCAAAGATCCAATCATACCTCGATAAAGTTTCTAATCTATTGCTTTACCTTTCTCATCTGAGCCAAGCTTTATACTACTTGCTCATGGGAGTAGATGCATGCTTTGCATCTTGGAGTTTGTATTTCTTCGACGGTTCCTTGGTGTACTTTGATTGATGGACATAGATCCTATCTTTGTCTTGTTTGATTTGTAACCCAAGGAAGAAGTTGAGTTCTCACATCATACTCATTTGGAACTCTTGACTCATCAACCCGGAAAACTCTCGGCACGAAATTCATTAGTAGCACCGAAGATAATATCATCAACATAGATTTGAACAATAAGGAAATCTTTCCCCTTAGTTTTTATGAAGAGAGTCTTGTCGATCTGTCCTCTTTTAAAATCATTTTGAACCAAGAAGCTACTCGAGTCTTTCATACCAAGCTCGAGGTGCTTGTTTAAGACCATAGAGAGCCTTTTGAAGTTTGAAAACATGATTTGGAAATTATGAGTTTTCAAAACCGGGAGGTCAGTTCGACATAGACTTCTTCTTCAATAAAACCATTGAGAAATGCACACTTAACATCCATTTGATATAATTTAATATGCATGCTTGGATGCAAATGCCAACGATATTCTGATAGCTTCGATTATGGCTACAGGTGCAAAGGTTTCCCCACAATCAATTCCTTCTTCTTGATTATAGCCTTGAGCCACAAGTCTAGCCTTGTTTCGACTACCACTCCACCCTCATCCAGTTTGTTCTTGAAAACCCATTTGGTTCCTATAAGCTGGGTGGTCGGAAGGTCGGTTGGTCGAAGTCTAGACTTGGTTTCTCTCGAATTGATTGAGTTCCTCTTGCATGGCCTCTACCCATTCAGGCTCATTAAGGGCCTCTAGTGCATTTTGGGTTCCTTTAATGAAATGAATGTAGTGAATGCACATAGATTATGTAGAGAGGAACGAGTTCTTACCCCACTTGTTGATATCCGAAATTATATTTTCTTGGGGATGACTGGGAGTAAATTTGAATGCTTTACCGGTTCTTCGATTCACGACATTTGTGGGCTGAGCAGCTTGATCTTCGAAGCTTGTTACGAGTGACCCTCTTCATCAACTTGTTTGTTACGAGCGAGCTCTTGAGTTGTCTCATTCCGAGTTACCTCGTTCCGAGTGACTTCATTACGAGCGGGTTGAGTCCGAGTCTTTGTAGGCTCGGCTTCGTCATCATCTCTACTGAGCTTCGGTTCTAGTATGACGACTCACTTGGCTTCTCCTGTTCAAGCTCATCAAACACCACGTGGATGCTTTCTTCCATTTTGTTAGTTCGCTTATTGAAAATGCGATAAGCTTTGCTTGTGAGAGGAGTAACCTAGAAAAATACCTTCGTCGACCGAGCATCAAACTTGGTCGAGGTGATCCTTACCGTTGTTGTGAACGAAGCATTTACATCCGAATGGTGCTGAAATAGGAAATATTTGGCTTCTTCCCTTTGTAGATCTCATAAGGTGTTTTCTTGAGAATGGGTCCGATGAGGCATCTATTCGGAGTGTAGTTAGGCTGTGTTGACTACCTACGCCAGAAATAGTAAGGCAAGTTGTGCTCAATCATCATCGTCCTTGCTATTTCTTCAAGGGTTCTGTTCTTTCTCTCTACTACTCCATTCTGTTGAGGAGTTCTAGGTGCTGAGAAGTTGTGAGAGATTCCATTTTTGTCACGGAACTCCGAGAATTCGAGTAATCGAACTCCCTTCCATGGTCGGTTCGAATCCTCTGGATCTGAGTGCGAGACTCAACTTGAATTTTTCTGCAGAGCTTGCTTGAACTCCTTGAAAGCTTCATTTTTGTGCTTAAGAAAACACACCTAGGTAAATCGTGAATAATCATCAATAATAACAAGTATGTAAGAATTACCTCCAAGACTCTTCACGGGGATTTCACCATATAAGTCCATATGTAGCAATTCAAGCACTTTGGATGTGGAAGCTGTCTTGAGAGATTTGAATGAAGATCGACTTGTTTCCCTCCGGTGCATGCTTCACATACTTTGTCTTTCTCAAAAACACAGTTAGGTAAACCCCTAACTAGACCATTAGATGCCAATTTCTTGATAGTATGCATGCTAATATGGCCTAATCTATGATGCCAAGTCCATGAATCATCATGGAGAGATGCTTTTAAGCAAGATAAATTCGACTTGGGTCGAAAGAGGAATGATGTAAGTATTACCTGACCTCTTACCTGAAATCTTGATCTCTTTGGTGGTCTCATCTGAGATGTAGCACTTAGATTGAGTGAATCTTACCTCCTGACCTTTGTCGCATAGTTGGGAGATGCTCAGCAGATTGTATTTTAGCCCTTTGACAAGGTAGACTGGGCTAACCAGATTGCTTCCATTTCCAATCTTGCCAATACCAACTATCTTGCCTTTGCTATCATCCCCAAAGGTCACTTTTCCTCCTTTATGTCTTTCCAACTCGGAAAAGAGTCCTGCATCTCCGACATGTGGCGTGAACATCCACTTTGTCAAGGTACCGATGTCCTTTCGATCTCTTACGAGTGACCTGCAAAACAAAGAGAATCTAACCCTTCTCACTTCCTCTAACGAACCCAGTAACTCTCCTTACTTGTGGTCCTTTTACGAGGAAGAAGGTGTTTTAGAACCCAGATTTGAATGACTTTGGGTTTTGTCCGATTACGAGTCTTCCTCTCGAGAAGCGAGTCTGTGTCTCTTTCTTTTTGAAAACTTTTCCTTTTGAAACAGGAGAGAATGGTTTCTTTTTGTTAACGGTTCTAGGCTTAGTCCTTCTTTCATTTACGTGAATGGGACCGTGCTCGGCTTTCCTGAACTTCACGGTTACGGAATCATTTTTAAACAGATTACGAGTAGGAATTGGATTCCTCTTCTCTGTTGAAACCAAGACCTTCTTTTCGAAAGGAGACACATTGTGATCCTAAGAGCATATCAAGGTTTTTCGACCTTGAGTAAATTTTAAAATCGAGATCTTGAGACTCGGTGAGCTTACGTTTTAGTTGCTCATTTTCTTTCTGAGTAACTCGGACTCGGTCTCATTAGTTTGACCACTAGTCTTGAGTTCTCCGAGTGTGAGTCTCGGTTTTCCAATTTGTTTTTAAAGAATTCCTCTCGGAAGAAATTGACTCAAGTTGTTCTTTGAAATGGGAAGAGTCGAATTGGAATTTTCTTCCAAAGTAAAAATGTATTTAGCTAAATCAACTTTAGAGAATTTGAGGAAGTAATCAATTACCTCTTGAGGGTTAGTTTCCTCATTGTGCGAGTGCGAGTCGACTCCTTTTCGACTTACGAGTCAGAAATTGCCATAAGACATTTCGAGTCGTCCGAGTCCTCATCATCTTCGATGAATCCTCATCGCTCCATGTTGCCATCATGGCTTTCTTCTTCTTTCTGTCCCTTTTTCTTTTCGGACGAGTCTTTGACTATGTGGTCTTTGCTTGCCACACTCGAAACACCCGAATTCTTAGATAAAGATAACTTTGAAGGGGAAGAAAACTTACCTTTTACTGTCTCTCTTATCTTTCTTGTAGAATTCTTCTTTTGGCCTTTTGTCCCATCTTTTGTGCTTCATCATTCTCTTGAAGCCTCTTGCAATGAGTGCCATGGGATCGTCTTCCGAGTCGGATGAGCTCGGATTTGCTTCTTTAGATTCCGAGGCTTTCGGTGCTATGTTCTTTTGGAGCTGCCCTCAGCATCCTCTTCTTCTAGATGGATTTCGTGTGTTAGAAGCTTTCCAGATGAGCTCGTCCGGCTTTAAGAGTGAGAGGTTACGAGCCTCCTCTATGGCGAGTCACCTTCGGACCCCATCTTCTTTTGGGCAGACTTCGAGTATCTTTACGCACATTTCCTCGTGTGTGATTTTCTTACCCGGAGACTTGAGATTGTTGGTAATCTCGATAAGCCGGATGAACATCCGAGTGATGTTTTCTTCGACTCCATCTTGAATAGCTCGCATTTATGAAGATATTGACTAATCTTCGCTTGTCGACCTGGCTAGTTCCTTCGTAAGTGTTGACAAGTGTGTCCCACACTTCTTTTGCTGTGTCGCGAGGAAGACACTCGATTGTATTCCTCCGAGCTAATGGCGCACATCAGAATGTTCATTGCCTTGAAGTTCTTTACGAACTTCTCGCTTCGCTCGGAGTGAATTCGGCCTTTGTCTTGGGAATGATTCGAATTCCTCTGTCTTCATTGGAATGTAGTTTCCTTGTTGTATGATTTCCCATACATCTTCATCATGATCCATAAGGAAACATTCCATAAGCTTCTTCCGAGTGCCCAAAGTTTGATCCTTTGAATTTTGGTGGCCTGTTGGAAGATCTTCCTTCATCGAACTCTCCGGTGTTACGAGCCATTTGATCTTTAAACCTTTGGATGGTTAGATCCTTTACGAAAGGCTAGGCTCGATACCAATTGAAGGTTTGCTCGGGGAGAATCGAGTCACCCTAGAGGGGGTGAGTAGGGTGAGGAAGAAATCTTGTGGAAAATCAAACTCTTTTGCCAAGTAAAATACGAGAATGCGGTTACGAGTCAAAGCGAGTCGAGAAAAGTAGAGACTCGGAAAGAGCTGAATAGATAGAAATGGCAAGAAAAGCAAATGGTTGAAGACAGATCCGAGTCTAGAATGAACTCAAAAAGTAAACACTTAGAGATTACGTGGAAACCCTCCTGGGGCGAGAAAACCACGGACTGTGTCGATCCGGACACGAAGTCAAATCCATTATTTTGAGTCCACAAAATACAGTGAGCCGAGCGAACCTGAGTTGCTCCCTTAGACAACTCTTTATAAGTTTTCCTAGACTCGGAAATTCCCTTATCTCGATTGAGAATAACCCTTACGGCTAGGGACAACTAAGTCGAGTTCACCCTTACAACTTAGTCAAGGGACCTTACAAAGTAAGAAAGAGTTTGTAGCGAGTACAAGACCTTACGACTCGGAAGGTAATGAACTACGGAATAGGAGTTTTAAGTAGAAGATTGAGAATGAATACAAAGACTTTAAACAAGTACGTATATTAAAAATAGGTTCGAGCAATCTTCAAGTCTTGTGAAGTGGCTTCTATTTATAGATGACCGGGCGAGTAGCCGTTATCTTCATCTGCTAGTTGAGAGTCCTCTGTGACCATTGATAGAAGCTTTACGAGTCACTCGGAAAGTATCCGTTGTAATGTGAACGTTGGACAACGGTTTAACTCTCTTGGAAGTCCCAAAACTACTAGCGGTGTCTCGAGAGGTAAGGTGAAAACCACCGTTAAGCTTGGCGTTCAGTTTTCCAGATTTGGAAATAGACGGCTCTAACACAATCTTACGGGACTGGAGCGAGAGAAGGTGAAAAGCCATGTCTGCTGGTGATTTGACGTTACGAAGCCGGTTACTTTTGTAGTTTGAAAAGTGTATCCTCGATTGAATAACCTACAAAAGTAAATCAATTTTGGTTCTCAAAGTATAAAATACTTTGGTCCAAGATTAGACACGAGATAATAAAATAATTATGATGATTAAGCAATTAATTATTTGAGTCGAAGAAAAGTGGAATTTTACGAGTCCAATATCAATGATACTCAAAATTCCATCCGACTTAGTCTAAGCGATAAATCAAGATAAGTAAAGAATATCGAGTGAGATAACTTGATATAGACTAAGTAATAATCATACTAAAAGTATTGACTATAACTTAATAGAGCTTATAACCAGAAGTCGGATTCCGAGTGAGAAAAGACGAAATACTAGTCTATTCGATCTGCGATAAATCGAGTGATGAGGGACTCGGAACGAGAGAACCAGGTTGTGCGAGTCACTTACGGATAAGCAAGAACTATAAGAAGTAAAAGCTGTATCACTTAGAGAAGATACCATTTTACTCAAAGAAGTTTATGAGATACGAGAGAATGGCTTGGAATCAAAACTCTATAAGTATGAGATGGTTATACCTGATTCATTTCATGCAACTCGGAAATGCGTTAAGAAGTGTCCGAGTCTTCACGCACTCAGGTCCGACTTCATGTTACAGGTCTTATTCTGTTAGAGTCGGCGCTTCTAGTCCGAACCATGCTTAGTCTAGATCAAGTTTGTTTTACTCGATATTCTTTATTTAACTTGATTCTCGCTTAGACTAACTCGGATGGAATTTCGAGTTTCATGGATATTAAACTCGGAAAATTCCATTCCTTTTCGACTCGGATAATTGGTCACTTAATTATCTTAATTATGTTATTATCCGTGTCTAATCTTGGACCAAAGTATTTTATACTTTGAGAACCAATTTGATTTACTTTTGTAGGTTATTCAAACGAGACTACACTTTTGAAATACAAAAGTAACCGGCTTCAAAACGTCAAATCACCAGCAGACAAGGCTTTTTCCACCTCCGACCTAGCCCCGGAAGACTGTGTTAGAGCTGTCTATTTCCAAAATTGGAAATCTATAAGACCAAGCTAAACGGTGGTTTCCACCTTATCTTTCAAGACACCACCGGTGATTTTGGGACTTCCAAAGGAGACAAGAACCGTTGTCCAGCGTTCATATCTCAACGGATATTTTACGAGTGACTCGGAAAACCCTTAACAATGGTCACGAAGGACTCTCGGTCGGAAGATGGACTCAACGGCTAGGCTGCTTGGTCATCTATAAATAGAAGCCAACTCTCAAGACTTAAAGATTGTCGAATCTATTGTTAATATACATACTTGATCAAAAGTTATTGTATTCATTCTCAATCTTCTACTTACAACTCCCACTCTGTAATTCATTATATTCGAATTGTAAGGTCTCGTACTTAGTTACAAACTCTCTTCTTACTCTCTAAGTAAGGTCCCTTGAGCTGAGCTGTAAGGGTTAACTTAGCTCGGTTGTCCCTAGCTGTAAGGGTTATCTCGGTTAGGAAGTACTAGATCGAGATAAGGGAATTTCGAGTCTAGGAAAAACTTGTAAAGAGTTGTCTAAGGGAACAACTTGGGGTCGATCGATCTCTGTATTTTGTGGACTCAAAATAGTGGATTTGACTTCGTGCTTGGATTAGCACGGTCCGTGGTTTTCTGCCCCATGAGGGTTTCCACGTACTTTCGTGTCTTCACTTTACTGTGTACATTCTAGACTCGGACGGACTCAAAGTTTCAGTTTTATCTCGCTTCTTTACTCCTCACTGCAATTACGAGTTCATACTTTTCTAACCCCATTCATGGACTCGAGAATGCATACATTTGTCACTTGCTCAAAAGAGTTTGATTTTCACAAAAATCTTCCACCACCCTATTCACCCCCTATAGGGTGACTTAGTCTCTCCACGAGCAAACCTTCAAAGTTCATGCAAACTTGCAGCACCAGCCACTTTGCTTTTTAATAACATTTGCATCGCCCTGGCCATTCTCGGTTTAAGGCATAGACATCATCGATAAAGTGACCCCTAAAGGAAGCAGCGGTCATGAATTTATGTTAGTAGCAATTGACTACTTCACCACATGGATTGAAGCAACATCATACACAATGATAACATCAAAACATGAGGCCAAATTCATAACCGATAACATCATTTGTCGGTATGGGGTACCACATGAGTTGATTAGTGACCATGGTAGTCACTTTGAAAAAGAGGTAGCAGATTTACATGATAAGTACAAGATCAAGCATCATAAGTCTTCTCCCTAACGCCCTCGGACCAATGGAGTAATCGAGGCAGCTAACAAGAACATTCAAAAGATAGTGGAGAAAATGACCATTAGCTATAAGGATTGGCTCGACAAATTTCCTTTCGCTTTGGGGGCTATTGAACGTCGATTACAACCTAAACGAGAGTAACCCCTTACTCCCTAGTATATGGCATGGAAGCAGTCCTTCCAGGACAAATTGTCATCCTTTCTTTCTTAATCATAGTCAAAAGTAAGATTCCGAAGTAGAATGGGCAAAGGGCATTATCAAGAGTTAGTTTTACAAGATAAAAGGCGTTTGCATGCTTTACATAATGTCCAAAAATACCAGGCATTTAACAAAAAGGTCAATCCTTGTCGCTTATAAATAGGTGTTGGTTCTTAAAGGAATCGAGAGAACTAATTCGGGACCAAAGAGGGAAATTCGGGCCTAATTGACAGGGCCCATACATACTCAGTCAAATATTGTCGGGAGGAGCGATCAAATGGACAAACTTAGATGGAGAACAAATATTTCGAGTACATTAATCTGGATCAATTGAAGAAATAATATGTTTAGCGAGAAAACTAAACGGCTTTAGCTATTGCTTGAGCACAACGCAATCAAGCCATGAATTTGGCCGACGCCGACCATAGCCCGGTGAACGACGGGATGGTTGGGTCAAGTTCCTCCGGCCGCTATTTACTTTTTGGTGTTAGATTATTTTTAAGGTGGTGCATTTTTAGACGGTCCATTATAATTATTAATTCCTTTTTCTTTAGGTGAGCGATAAAATAAAATTGATAAAGCATAAAATTGAGCATAAAACTTACTTTTTACTTTTTTAATAATAAGGGTAAGTCTACTACTTACCCTAAATACATCGCTAAAAAGGAAATAACAAGAATGATGTTTAGAAATTAAAAATGTTCTAAAGGCACAAAGTAAAAAAAGTTTCTAACTTTATTCATTCCTAATTCGAGGCCTAGCCAAACTTCACTTTCTTTCCCTTTAACCAGCTCGACTCGGTTGAATCTTCTTGGTTTCTCTTTCTCAATTCTTCAATTCAGCGAGCCCTTCTTCCTTCTTCCTCCTTAGCCTCTTATTATCTTCAACGGGCCCGTTCACTAGTATGAGGGACCACTTTGTGAATCGAAGAGGTGCAACAGCGAGGAACATCTCCTCTTAGATCGCGTTCTCGAGCCCTTAGTGCCTTGCGCCTTTCAAGATCGATCTTCTTTATTCATTCCAAATAAAATCCAGAGACAGCTGTAGGATGTTTGTCTACATGTTTCAACGACCAGGGCGGAGTTCATCTAATATTCAACCCAGGAAGGTACCCATTTGCTGCACAATACTGTCGGGGAAAATAAACATATTGGTTTCAAACCCTAGCAAACGTACAAAAGGATGCCTCTCAACATGTGTCCTAAATTGGGACACCTTCTAATGTTCAATGTACCCCTTGATGGGAAGCCTTGCCCTGAACTAGGACTCCCACCAGGATGCCACCCTATCAATTAGTACAACAAGACATTATCATTGGCGGAATTGGGTAGCCAGGTATTTATCGAGGCTTTGTAAGTCCCCACACCATTTCAAAGTGCTCAATGAGCTAGATCTGCATAATACAAATAACAAAATTAGTAGTGTCCTGCATGACGGAATTCATCCTAATTCCTCGGTCAAATAGGAACAAAATTAAAAATAAAAAAAGAGGGAAAGTGCTTGGCTCACCGACGCGACCTTCCCGCCCCAACAATGAGGCTCCCAATCGTTCTAGAACAACTTACCCGCAACAATAGGGGGCTTTACGCAAAAGTTTTGTTTAGAACTACCACTACTAGATCTAACCCTAAGATAGTTTCGAGTGACAATTAGAGGGGTCACTGAATGGTATCCCCTAATTGTTTAGTAAAATTCAGCAACGCAGCAAGCGCCATATCCTTATGGCCTCCCACCAGCAAGAAGCCACCAAGCGTGCACGTGATGATGGCTCTACGCCTCTGGATGAGCGTCGGTCCGAAGCATATATAGGATGGAAGAACGACATTAAATTGGTCGATTCACTTCGTCCCCGATTAGAATCCACCTCAGATTCTTGTTGTTACGACTTAAGAGACGTTCATAGGTTCCTCCTACATTGGTTGATGGTGTCGGAACCACGAGGCTTAGTCAGACGGTGATAATTGCTCGGAATAGCATCAACCTCCTTAGGGAGGGGACACAACTCTTTCTCCCCAAACTTGAACACGTGATATTTGGGATCCCGGAAGCACATTGTAGCCCTTAATAACGATCAATGTAGTCTAACTCTGCCTAATGCTTGAATAGTGTGTTCAACCCATAGTTCGATAACCCCAACCTGTCAACATCATTCATGTCATGCATCCAGTGGGTTAATTTAGCGATGACGTTCATTTTTTGCGAATAAAAAACTAGAAGGTTTTGTGTTTTTAGGGATCCGCTTTTAAGAAGTTGCAGCTGAGTTCTAAAAGTGTGATTCTCAAAGACCTGCCGCGGTACCCATTTATAGCAAATTTGTTACACCATGCTCCTCATTACTTACGCTGTTAAGGCCTCGCTAAGCCCAAACCAAGCCCTAGGCTGGCGTCGGTTAGATTTTTCGGTTCCTTGTCTGTTTCCTGGTTTGAGTATCTTCTACAGTGGGCTAGTTTTGATCAAAGCTCATTTTTGTTAGCTTGGTTATTAAGGACCATGCAACTTACCATGTCCCATTTTATTTTTATTATTTTCTTTTGGGGGAATAAGGGCTATGCGGATTTTTCGAATTTGTCATTAAATTTTTTCACATCATATAAATAAAGAAATACTTTTTAGATCGAGTGGGGGAATGGGCCTATGGAGGGAATGGGGGCTATGTACATAAGAAGAGCTAGCCCTGCAGTCCCAAGTTAGTTGTGAGGCCTCATAATAAGGCCCACTAATATGACACCTGACGAAAGTCATGTGGGTTGCCATAAGGGTCGAGAGCTTGCAAAGGAATAACATGCATACCAACTTCAGAAAAAAAAAAAAAAAAAACTAGGCTCGGCTCTAGAGGAACTAGGCCTAGGTGCTTGAAAAGCATGGCCTAGCTTCGAAGCACTCGACCATGAGAACACCGGGATTAATGTCGTGAAGTACTAGCTCCACTAGTACTAGTGGATGGCATCTGTTGGTCAACAGAGCATGAGCATGAGTCCCACGGCTGCCAAGGAAACCTCCCGGAGCAGGGGATCTAAAACAGCGATCCTACAAGATTAAAAGAGTAATTAGCACATATACTAAGAACTCATAAGTTAGCACGTAACTACCAAGGCTTACCTAGAACAATCGAAACGCGCGCCCGATGAAGAGACCCATGATTGCATGCGAGCCGATTGGAATGCTCCCGGTCGTACTAAAAATTCATCATGTTAGCAAGACACTTTTAGCATACAACTAGAAGCAAAAGAGCGAAACACTCTTACCCCTTTCTAATTCTTCGAGAACAGGTGACCCACACACATCGATTCGGGAAGTTCGGGAATAGGGGACTCTCCAAGTTCGGACACATCAACCTCGAGACTCGGGATATATATGGACATCACCCAGGAGAAGTTATAGCAACAAGATTAATTTCCATACCGAAATATAATCACACAAATGAGGAAGCCGAGACTTATCAATCGGGTCATGATTCGTCCCAACTACTGGGCATAGGACGAGCTTGCATCTAAGAAATGCATGTAAGGATACCCGATGGTTATTTCTTCCTGCTCCTCATGGGTTATCAAGCGGAAGTGTCAACTTTGCTAAATTCTTCGTAGTCTATTTTTGACTAAATTATTCGGGTAAAAATATCGAACTTTTGTGAATCCAATTATTTACTGACGAGTATGCCGAGTATAGAAGAATAGTTAAGCCAAGCTTCGATTAGGAAACGATTAGGCTTCAACAAAAATTACCAAGCTTTAGGACTTGGATAAAGCTAAGCTCGGGATTGCCTAGTAGGATTTCATAATGCATTGATTGCGATCAAGTCCACGCCCTATGTTTCGGAGTTTAGGCTCAATAGCGGCCAATTCCGGACGTCTTGAATTGATGGGCATCCGAAGTCATACTAGAAAAAAGATAAGTACCCTTTAGTGTCTACTTTGACCTTTCGTCTTTCGGACTCGGTCAAAGTGGGGGTTAACTGTAGACACCGAAAATGTGTCACTCTTATCTCTCTTATTTCTGCTATTTATTTTGTTGGCCGGTGTTGAAATCCCGATCCTGTTTGCAAACTCGAATCATGGTCGGAGTCCGGTTGGTGTGACGGAAGCTAGTAAACCATAAAAAACGCATTAGCATCGCAAAAATTAGCCTTTTGCTTGGACCGACCCACAAACTTATTTGTATTTGGCTGAACCAAGCCCAAGTCGGGCTCCCAATTAGGTGACTAAGGTCGGCGTCGTGCTTCAGTTAGACACTGTGCATTAAACACAACATTTCACTCCAAGCATTCCATCGTGACATGAAAACCTCAAAGTCCGTACGACATCATGTTGACCAACACCGCGTTTTCGCATTAACTCGCGAAAATGTTCCATTTTGTTCCTAGTCACAAACCTAGGCACGAAACCTAAGATGTCAATACTGAAACCTGTTTGTAACCGGTGCCAAATTTCATGACTTAAACGCGCAAAACCCTGCGTTTGGTCCCGAGTGCCTAACTCGAGCACGAAACCGGAGACGTCAATACGACACCCTTTGTAACCGGCGTTACGTTTCATGGCTTAAATTGCCAAAATGTTGCATTTTGTCCCAACACCCAAATAAGGAACGAAACTCGAAGACATTCGCACGACGTCGTATGAGACCGGCGCCTCGTATCTCGCCCCTTTCGTGGGATTTCTAGTCCAACTCGATTTTATCCGGTTTTTCTCCTTGATCCCCGCCGCGAGACCGAGCTCGATTTAGCTACAGTGGACTGGCTATTGGCTTCTTTAGGTCATATTTTGTGACCTAATTCAGCTCAGTGGTCCCTAGCTGTAAGGGTTATCTCATTTAGAAAGTACTACATTAGATAAGGGAACTTCTTTGTCTAGGAACTTGTATTAAATTGTCTAAAGGAGCAATTTTGTAAGAGTCGATCCTTCTATTTTGTGGATTTAACTTGGTGTCTAGCTTGACAATGTACGTGGTTTTATACCACATTAGGGTTTCCACGTATATTATGAGTTCTACATTTCTAAGTCCAATCTAGACTCATAATAGTTTTCTAAGTCTTTTCTTTGCGAGAAAACTTTTTAATTTGGTAAAATTTCCTTCACACCGTATTCGACCTCTCTAGGGCGATTCATACTTTAAAAAGCAAACCTTTAATTGGTATCGAGCCTTTCGTGAGACCCCGAAATTTCGGTGTTTGCTTGTTAGTAAATTAAATTATTAAATTAAGTGAATTAGAATTTTTCGAGTCGGAATTAGAAACCCGAGAACTAAAACCCGAGCGTGGGCTAGCTAAATTGGGCCTTGTGAAGCTACTTGGGCCCAATTAAATTAAAAAAAAGGGATTGAGGAATGGAGATTAGTGGCATTGTGTTGGCAAGAAATTAAGTAAAGGGAGTTTGGGGTCTAATTAGAAATAGGCAGCAAAGCTATTAGGTGTGATTAGGAGATGAGGAGAGAGAGTGAGGCTAGGATTAGGACCGAGAACAAAGAAAAGAATGAGGAAAAGAACCGAAGCGAAGCGAGGGAAAGAAAGAACGGGAAAGCGAAACAGGGGAAACGAGAGGGAGCAGAGGCGGAGCGAGAGAGGGGAAAACGGGAGAGCCGCTTAAGCGACGGGGACGCCACCTCCGGTGAGCGAAGGGAGGGTGAGGGGTCGGGAGGCCGAGCAGAGTAGAAGAAGAGAGGGAATGAAAGAAAGAAGAAGCAGAGCAGAGACGAAGTAGAAGCGGAACACAGCGGGAACGGGAGCGGGAACAAGAGGAACGCGGAAGCCGGCTGCCGCCTGGCACCGCAGCCCGAGAACGAGCAGCGGACGAAGGAGAAAGGAAAGAGGAGCAGAGGGCGAAAGAAGCGAGACGAAGCGAAAGCGGTGAGGGCAGCGAAAGGAGGGAGAAGAGAAAGCAAAATCCAAACCGAAACCCAATCCGAAACCCTGTAGAACCGAATTCTTAGAACCTCTAAGAATTTAAGGTGAGTAGTCTGAATTCATCCTCTCGAAATAAAATGAATTAGGTGGCTTGAACTCGAAATTGATGCATGAAATTGGAAACCCTAAGTTAATTGAAGAAGTTAGAGGCCTAAATTCACTAAACTAGCAACTCATGAATCAAGAGCATGTTGTGTGATGTTTATCTAGTTCTGAATCTGTGATGTTTAAATACGATTGAGCATGATTAGTGAGAATTGAACGGGATTAGCTTGAACGGAATTAGGGAGAGAAATCGGAAGTTAACTTCATGATTCGTATGCAGATTTTTCAGTGAATAAGCATGCTGTCCGAATTTCGTGAATTCATGTGTAGCCGAAACTCCTGAAACTTTTACTGTAGCTTCCTGATGATTTATGAGAATTTCCTGTCAAATTTCGTATGCATTGGATGAGTAGATTGGGAGATATGCAATATTAAGTGAAAATGTTCTGTTTTGGGCTAAATCGCATATAAGTGAGTAACTGAGTTAAGAACTGAGATTTAAGAAGCTTTATGGCTAGATTAAAAGATATTCATTGATTAAGAAAAGTTATAGAACCATAAATTACTTATACGCGATATTACGCGAGCATGAAAACGATAAGTTCGTCGATTAGGAATCATAAGTGGTATGCTTATGTGATTGTGTATTTATCTTGAATTACGTTGATTATGAATGGCATAAGCATGCGTATGTAAAATGAATTGATTATACTTGAGTTAGAACTTGCTTATGTGAATTGCTTGTTTTGAAGAAGTTACGCATGAACGTGTTGAGCATGAATCATATGAATTAAGTGCAACCCTTGAATAAGTAATAAGAAGATAATGATAAATAAGAAACTTAAAGAACTAAAGAAGGGAGAAAGGATTGTGTTATTGATCTAAGACCCCACGAATTAAAGAACCCTCTGAAGCTATGGCCATAGAAGTGTCTCATCAACCCGAAGCCACGAATTGAATTGCTTCCACTAAGAATTGACGATATGCGTCCTTCGGGGATGGGAGGCTGCCTCGAGGCCACGAATTGTTATGCCTCGAGGCCATGAATTGTATGCCTCCGTGAACTAAGCCCACGAATTGTTTTGGCTCCAAGAACTGGGTCTTTAGAGCGAGTCCATAAATCTTCTTTCCATTCGAACTAAGAAGACTTAAAAGAATTATGATATGAAGTAACGAATGATCGTGCTTATCGAATAAGAAAGAAAGAACCAATGATTTATGAAATGCATGATTGAACTCAAGAAGAAG
Organism: Talinum fruticosum; assembly: GCA_021018815.1. Taxonomy (NCBI): domain Eukaryota; kingdom Viridiplantae; phylum Streptophyta; class Magnoliopsida; order Caryophyllales; family Talinaceae; genus Talinum; species Talinum fruticosum. Next base: position 2,660,478 of record JAITYX010000003.1, on the reverse strand, counting down.
AATAAGAAGAAGAACGAATCTTGTTTTCGTAAGAAATGATTGCGATAAGAGCTAAGATGTGATTTACGTGGTGAATGAGTTGCATGATGAATGATTATATGATTTACTTGCGTAGAAAGACGAATGATGCATGTTTGATTGAACTCATGAATAAATGGTGTCATTATGTTTCTCGGCAAGTTGGTAAGTTTAGGATCTCACATGTCTTAAGCTTTTTTTTTTATATCGAATCGCATGTCATGAATGAGTTATGAACTTATGTGTGTTTGTTAAAGAATTAATGTGCAAAGTGAAAACCGGGGTTGGGTTTGGATTATTCACTCGGGCTAGTGAGCTCATGACATCACCAACATTTCGAGTACGAAGTTAAGACCGGCGGGAGTTGCCTTTGGCTTTTGGAAATAGCGAGACGAATAGGAGATGCCGGACTTACTACTTGTTTTTCTGTCTTTTGTTTAGAAATATGTTGTAAAGACTGGTTGTATGTGAATTTAAGTTTGATTATGAATGTAAAATCCCTATGTGAATACTCCGAGCGTGTGGCTCGTTGAGTTGTGTTGTGTTTCTCCGAGCGTGTGGCTCGTTGAGTTTAAGATTGTGTTTCGTGCGGGGTTAGGGCTTTAAGCCTATGGGTTTAGCCGGTTTACAGAGGAAACTCTGCCGAAATTTCCGAAAAACCTTTGAAAACCTAGAATTACGCTTTCGCCAATCCAAGAAAGGGTTATTAACCCCAAATTGAGATTTTAAGCGGCCTTAGGGGTTCCTCTCGGGAACCCTAGCATGTAATACTCCTAGGGTGGGTCTAGGGGTGTTACACTTTCCTTCTCAAAAGATATAACAAATCCAAGGTTTAAAGATAAGATGGCTCTTAACTATAGAGAGTTCGAGGAAGGAAGATCTTTCACCGACCACCCAAGACCAAGGGATCAAACTTCGTACACTAGAAGAAGATCATGGAGTGCTTCATTCAGGATTATGATTAAGAGGTCTAGAACATCATCTGCAATGGCAACTACACTCCTATGAAGATATAAGCAACACAAACGAGTGCCTAAGGTGAAGTATAAGTTCACTTGTTGAAGAAAACAAGAAGTATAGAAAGAACTTCAAGGAAAGAACACACCGATGTGTGCAATTGATGCAAAAGAATACAACGAGTATCTACACGTGACACGACCAAATAAGTTTGGGATACATTCGTTACTACATATGAAGGTATCGACCAAGTGAAGCAAGCTAAGATAAGTCAATATCCCCACAAGCATGAAATGTTCAAGATGGAGGTTGATAAGAACATCACTCGGATGTACATTCGCTTCACCGAGATTGTCAATAATCTCAAATCTCTTGGAAGGAAGATGACTCATGAAGAAGTTGTCGGAAAGATTCCGAGGAGTCTACCCAAGAGAAGATGGTGTCCCAAGGTGACAGCAATAGAGAAAGCTCGGGACATCTCTCGGTTAAAGCCGGATAAGCTTATTGGGAAAATATTCACCCACGATTTACAGACTAGAGGAGGAAGAAGTTGAGGTCGGCGCTAATAGAAACATTGCTTTCAAGGCCTCGGAGGAACAACGTCCAAGTATGAGTTCCTTAGATTCTGAACAAGACCCTATGGCACTTCTAGCCCGAGGATTCAAGAAAATGATGAAATACAAAAGTGGCGGAAGAAGCCTAAGCAAGACTTCTACAAGAAAGACAGAAAACGTAAGTTCTTATCCGCTTCAAATTTATCTTTAACTAAGAACTTTAGCTATTTTGAGTGTGGCGAGTAAAGAGCACATAGTCAAAGATTGTCCACGAAGAAAGAAGGATAGAAAGAAGAAAAAGACTATGGTAGCTACTTGGAGTGATGATGAGTTAGAAGAAGATGATGACATTGATGATGAATCAAAGTGTCTAATAGACCTATCGGACTTTAAAGCTAGATATGAATCGGAAAGTGATGCATTAGATGATGAGGAAATAGATCCTTATAAGGTAATCAACTACTTCCTTAAGTTATCTAAGCATGATCTTGCTAGATGTACTTTTTCCTTGGAGGAGAAGTCCAATTCTAAATCACCTGAAATTAAAGAGAAAATGAAATCTCTTCATGCTGAGAACACCTTTTTAAAAACTGATTTAGAAAATATGAGATAGAATTTGAAAGTACCGAGACCAGCACTCAAGATTATGAAACTAAGTCCGAGTGCCTCATAACGAGAGAATGAGCAATTCAAACAGAAGCTCAATGAGTCTTAAGATTTGGTTTTAAAACTCGGTCAAGGTCAGAAAAACCTTGATTTATCACTTGGTTACGAGTGTGTGTCATTTTAAAAAGAAGTAAAGGTTTGCTCGGGGAGAGTCCGAGTCACCCTAGAGGGGGTGAATAGGGTGATGAAAGTTTTTCGTGGAAACTTTAGCTCTTTTGTCAAAAATAAGAGAAAGACAGATTTTGAGTCTATCAGCGAGGTCGGAAAAGTTTAGACTCGAAATGCTATCACGAATGGAAAAGCAAGAGTCATGAAATTGTCCGAGTCTAGAATGAACTCGGAAAGATAACACTTAGAGATTACGTGGAAACCCTCCTGGGGCAGAAAACCACGGACCGTGCTAGTCCAAGCACGAAGTCAAATCCACTATTTTGAGTCCACAAAATACCGTGCACTGACCGAACCCGAGTTGCTCCTTTAGACAACTCTATACAAGTTTTCCTAGACTCGAAATTCCCTTATCTAATCTAGTACTTCCTAGCTGAGATAACCCTTACAGCTAGGGACAACTAAGCTGAGTTAACCCTTACAGCTTAGTCAAGGGACCTTACAGAGAAAGTAAGAAAGTGTTTGTAGCTGAGTACAAGACCTTACAACTCAAAAATAATGAATTACGAGTAGGAGTTGTAAGTAGAAGATTGAGAGTAAATACAATAACTTTGCTCAAGTATGTGTATTAACAATAATTTCGGCAATCTTCAAGTCTTGTGAGGTGGCTTCTATTTATAGATGACCAGGCAGAGTAGCCGTTATCTTCATCTCGCGACTAAGAGTCCTTTGTGACCGTTGACGAAGCTTTACGAGTCACTCGGAAAGTATCCGTTGTAATGTGAACGTTGGACAACGGTTTAACTCTCTTGGAAGTCCCAAAACCACTGGTGGTGTCTTTAAAGATAAGGTGGAAACCACCGTTAAGCTTAGCGTTCCAGTTTTCCAGATTTGGAAACGGACGGCTCCGACACAATCTTACGGGACTCGGAGCAGAGAAGGTGAAAAGCCATGTCTGCTGGTGATTTGACGTTCGAAGCCGGTTACTTTTGTAGTTTGAAAAAGGTGTATCCTCGTTTGAATAACCTACAAAAGTAAATCAATTTTGGTTCTCAAAGTATAAAATACTTCGGTCCAAGATTAGACACGAGATAATAAAATTATTAAGATAATTAAACAACTAATTATCCGAGTCGAAACGAAACGAAACGAAACGAAATTTTACGAGTCCAATATCCATGATACTCAGAATTCCATCTTACTTAGTCTAAGCGAAGAATCAAGTTCGATAAAGAATGTCGAGTGAAGTAACTTGATATAGACTAAGCATGAAACAGACTAGAAATACTGACTATAACAAAATAGAACTTATAACCGAAGTCGGATCCGAGTGAGGAAAGATGAAATACTAGTCTATTCAATATGCGATAAATCCGAGTGATGAGGGACTCGGAAGCGAGTGAGGTACGCATATCGGTTTTCTAAGGCACTCAAGGATTAGCAAGAAATACATGAAGTAAAAGCTGTATCAATTAGATAAGATACCGTATCACTCGAGAAAAGTTTCTAGCAAACAGAGAATTCCTTGGAATCAAAACTCTATAAGTACGAGATTATTATACCGATTCCTTTTATACAACTCGAGAAAAGCATTGAGCAATGTCCGAGTCTTCAATCTCCCCTTTTTGATGAAAGGCATTCCATACTTAGACAGAAACTTTGTTAGTCAAAAAGATCCGATTCTGAGTAGTTGAGCATGAAATGAGTAAGACATACTTAATGTATTAGAGCATAAAGTAAAGTATGCTTTAACAAGGAATTAAAATCAACTCGGAAATTAATAATGAAATGCATTAGTCCATTAAGGATAAAAAGAAATGTATTCGAAAGGAGGGAAAACTCCCCTAAACAAGACAACAAGTTTTCGACTCTATTTCTCCCCCTTGCCTTTCAAGAAAAACAACAACAAAAAGAAGGGAAGAAAAGAACAAGTAGTACAACTTAGATGTGTGGACAAAAACAAAAAAATTCTCGAAAGAAGAAGACTCGGCAGAGTGAGGAATTATGACTCGGTGCATGGCGCCTACGAGGGAGAAGGGGATTTCGAGTGGAGGCGGAGGGATTGGAGGTGCGCCGGCGCTGGTAAGATCTTGACGATGTGCTTGAGCGCGGAGGAGGAAGAAGCCGGTATGATCGTCGAAGGCTCGGCTCCGAGTGGCTGACCCAGAACGAGTGGATCGAGGGTACCTCCCTTTGAACCTCGGTAGGCTGGAGGGGCTGCTCGGGCGACTCAGCTGGTGCGGCTAGGTCTTCGACCCACCCGAGCTGCTGTCCGAGCCGAGTACTTGCTATCCGAGCTTATGGAGCGAGTCGACCCTCAGCGAGTTCCCACTGCTTCTTCTTTGTGTTCCTCCCTTTGCCCGGATGGAGCTGCCTCGGCCGCGAGCTCCTCGGCATCTGCTGCTTCTGCATCTGCGGCTTCTTCTTCTTCTTCCCCGTTGTCCAAGGAGATTAGACCTAGGCTCGAAGATGCTTCGAGACACGTCCGAGTCACCTTGGTCCTGAGCCACCTTGGACCTTCTCTCTTTGAGGAGCTCGATCGGCTCCTTCTGCTCCTGCACCAGCTCCCTCATCTCGAAGAATCGGAGACTGCTGCTCTCGGATTTGGGATTGGGCGGTCTTTTGGTTGATGTTGAGATTTTGGATGGCAAGTTTGAAAGACTGGAGGGTGTCCTGGAAAACAGTGGACACAAAGTTGATTTTGTCCATAAAAACAGGGGACAAAAGAGCAGAGAGAGATTTGGACCCGGACACCGAGTTCGAGTTTCACGGTATCCGTACCCTGAAGTTCTTTTTGCCGAGCAACGACGGCGAGCCTCGAACACTTTCTTGGTATCCGTACCCTCGAAGTTCTTTTTGCCGACAACAAAGGTAGCCTCGGACACGGCGTTGGGGTGCGAGGGGAAGACAAGGAGTGAGAAAGAGCACCGAAAGGAAGAGAGGTGTTCTTCTTGGTTTAAAGTTAAGCTGGCACGGTGGCCATCCGCTCAATTATGGAGGGGAAGAGGTCTACTTCGTAGCCCTCAAGAATGTCAAAGAGAGCTTTGAGGTGCTTGGAGTTGGGGTTCTCCTTGCTAGAATGCTTGAGAGAAAAAGGTTCTCATCAGCAGAAAGCACGAAGGCGTGCTTCGACTTCAGCCGAGTCACCGAAAAGTTCTTCGGGACTCGAGGAACTCTTTGGCGTACTTTTCAAAGAAGTCGTCGGCGACTTCGATGAAGGGAATGGGGTTGCTTGTTCAAGAAGAGACAGGAAACCTTGAACAAGCGGTGGAGGAGAGAGGTGTTTATTCGAACAGTGATGTTACGAACCGGGAGGTTAGAACATTTTCGAGGAGGTGAGGTGAGTGTAGAACTCGAAACAAGTTCGGGATAGATGAACTCGCTGAAGTAAAGAAATTTATATGCCCTAGTGGTTTAAATGTTGGCCAACCAAGAAAATTTGGTTGTTGGAAAGAATTTGTCATCCAGCGCGAGGTCTTTGGGTGACAATGGGTTTGGAGGGGTAGAGCTTTACGGCGTTTTGGTGCGAGGCTTTTTGGTGGAAGAAGAGACTTGGAAGTCGGGATGGTTACCTCTCTTAGGCATTTTGAAATAAGAGGTAGGAAAGATGAAACTTTCGAATAAGAAAAGAGATAGAGGAAGAAGTAGATGAGATGAAATGAAAAAGGGTAGAAGAAAGAGATAAGAGCGAGTCGAAACTTACGTGAGATGGCCTTTACGAGCGCTTGAAGAACTTCACCGAACACTTGTGTATGTAGAAAGCTTCAGTGAAAAGTTTCATTTGAGAGAGATGAAATGTAGAATACCGAGACAAAGATAAATAGGCGCTATTTATAGAAAATACACACGCCCGTCAACTATCCGTTAAGTATAACTCCGTTCGACTCGGCTTGTCCATCGGTCATCGAAGACCGGTGTGACGGTTCTCTTCAACGGTTAAGATCTCAGCGGTTAGAAATCTACGGCTATCGATCGATCGCGGCGCTCGAGAGAGAGAGAGAAAGATTTTAAAAATATATTTTGAAACTCTCCACTTGTTCTAGAGATAGCTTCGAGAAAATTTGAAGTCTAAATTTTCTCTACGTCCGAGTATGACTTAGAATAGTTTCGAGTGTAACGCCCCCAATCACCATTACTTAATAATCCCCTCATTAGGGACTATTACATAAGGTCGCAGCGGAAGGTAACGATCGAAGGCGCTACCGCCAGTCCTAAAAATAGGACAAGGCTAAATAATTTGAAATAAAATGAAGTATGATTTGTGCATCCACTGTTATATTTCCAATGATAATGTTAGGAGTAACTACATATTACCCAAGTAGCTAGGTCATCCCAAAACACAGAGTTCTTGGTTTAGCCACGTAATTTTCCTGAAGGTCAAATCATGGCACCTTAGAATCCTATTGCTCACAATGATTTCTAAACCTCGCTCCGATACCACAACTGTAACGCCCCAATCACCATTACTTAATAATCCCCTCATTAGGGACTATTACATAAGGTCGCAGCGGAAGGTAACGATCGAAGGCGCTACCGCCATCCTAAAAATAGGACAAGGCTAAATAATTTGAAATAAAATGAAGTACGATTTGTGCATCCACTGTTATATTTCCAATGATAATGTTAGGAGTAACTACATATTACCCAAGTAGCTAGGTCATCCCAAAACACAGAGTTACTTGGTTTAGTCACGTAATATTTATACAACCTAGACTTTTGTTTATTCCACAAAATAATATGCAACGTACAGTAATTCCCAAGGTCATACCTAGACCCTGGTTGAGGGTAAAATCACCTGTGAGCATCTATGTACCTTCGGACTCCCAAATGCCACGTGGTCGGCTAGGGTTTGCCTTCGTCGGACTTGGTGAATGGTTAATGCCACGTGGCTGGCTAGGGTTTGCCTTCGTCGGACTTGGTGAATGGTTGGTTGTTCACCAATGCTTCTTCCTAAAACAAAAACGGTAAAATATTTGGAAGAGTGGGTCGAAACTCAGTACGAACATTCCTGTCATCTGTAAAATAACTTTGAAGAATATATTGATTGAGCGCGCGCATTTCAATTCATTTTAGTTTGAAATCGGGGGAGAGAATACGAGTAAATCTTGCATGCCGGTTATTATCCGACAGTGGAACCCCTTCATAATTGATACGATCTTAGTAAGGTGCACACCTCCCGGGCCGACCGAGAACCGAGTTGAAGCCACGCGGGTTGGGCATAAGCCCCGATGATTGATAATTGATGGGCATAAGCCCCGATAATTGATGATTGGGCGGGGACCACTTGATTAGGTGGCAAAACTTGATTTGCAACTGATTCATTATTAGTTATATATATGAGAAATGTTGAGATTTGATGAAACATGTGAGTTTTCGAAAGGTACGAGCAATGAACGTACTCGAATTGAGAATATTTGTTTCTCCCCTTTTGCAGAAATTTAAGTCACCAGCTATTCGGCAACGGAAGTGGCCTCGGTTCTATTTAAAATAGATTTCTAGGGTTAATGATGTTTTCTTGGGTTTTAATGCTTGAATTTGTATAAGCTTTAACAATTTATTTAATTTCCTATGTTCGTATGCAAATCGATTAAACTAATGTTGGTACCACTCGGCTTTCATTGCGTTGATTCCGTTTCAATTATTGAATACAATTTATATTAATTAGAGAAGTTGATTAGGTTGACTAAATACTCGATTGTTTTGACTGAATTCAATCCGTTAGCTGACTTGGATTGACAATGGTGTCTATATATATATATGGATATACCTAACAAACACTTATTCCTAATTTATTCCTCACTTCTCCCTTTCCCTGCAAGCAAGACTCATAGTTAAATAGTTGACTAATCCGTCAAATGTCTTCCTATAGGAAGGTTCCATAATCCACCGAATTGCTCAAAACCCGTGCATACACCATATTAAGATCTCAAGCATTGTTCTCCCGACAACTTAACGTTCACAACTACCACTAGGAATGCTTAATGCTCAATCATTTTCCATGCCTATATACTTGCACATTATCGAATTTCAACTTTTACGCACACATTCCCTTTTGTTTGCTTAATATAACGATTGTTCAAAATGTAGCAATTCCACCAAATTGTTCAATTCGATAATAAAATCTCAATCTCATTCACTAATTCACAAATTCCCAAAGGAGTCCCATTCATTCACATGCGCGCAATCGGTTCATCAAAATACCAAACCTAAATCCTCCATCCAATTCGAATTTTCCCCAAATTAATCTTTAAATTTACTCCACAAATATACTTCTAATCATACTTCAATTTACAGCTACAATTGCTCAAATAGATGATGAAATTGATAATTTAGGGTTTAGAGTTTTACCTTCAAGTACACCTTGAGGAAGCCAAGGAGGACAGGCGATGGTGGTGACAACGGATCGTTGGGGATCTCTATCCGGAAAAGAGGTTCAATGTCAATAGACTCTGTCAAGAGATTACCCCTTAATCGCTTCAAAGAAAATGCTATATAGGCAATTGTTGATCGGTTCACTAAATCTATGCGTTTATACCAACACATGACACATGGAACGTAGAGATATCGACACGATGATATATTAAAAGCTATGAGGTTATATGGAATATCGAAGAGCATCATATCGGATAGTGACAAAAGGTTTCACATGAAATTTTTGGGAAGTCCTATTGCAAGATTTCGGGACTAAATTGAGTTTTACTAGTTTGTATCATCCGGAACTAAAAGGGCAAGCCAAAAAGGTAAATCAAATATGAGAGGATATACTAAGAGCATGTATATTCGACTTTTAAGGAAAATTGGAAGCTGATTTATCTTTGGTAGACTTATCCTATAATATAATTATCAAGTCATCGTTAAAATTACTCCATTTGGGGCATTGCATTGAAGAAAATACGGAACCCCATTATATTGAAGTGAGTTGAACGACGCCTTGACTATAGGCTGGAGTGGACCTAAGGAACAACGGCAAAAGGTTAGCAAGATTTAAGACCACGTCAAGAAGATTTACAATGACAAGCAAGCTATGTAGATAAAAGTGTTTTTGAAAGTGTCCCCACCGAAAAGGGGGTCAAAGATTCAAAGTTAAGGAAAAATCAAGTCCTAGGTATTGAGCCGGATGAGATTGTAACAGAGCTCAATACGGTATCCTATATGTATTTATGCCATTTGAACTCGAATATGAGAATAACATTCTTCATATCTAGCAGCTCAGGCGGTATATACTCATTCCAAGCCATGACATTATGACAGAGGTACTCGGACTATAGGGTCAAGAAATTCCGCAATAAAAACATTCCTTTGGTGGAAGTACTCTGGACTAACCATACATCCTCGAAGCCACATGGGAAGCGAGGAAGATATGGGAAGTAAATACCCTCACTCATTTAAGGTAAGTTGCGAACCTCATTGCGAAAGCTCAAGTTTCGAGGACGAAACTTATTTTAAGGGGAAGACTGTAACAACCCGACCCTAAATCACATCATTTATTTTAAATCATATTATTTATTAATTACAAGATTTATATGATCGAGCGCGTGTACTTCAATTCGATATTTTATATTTACATTATTTTTATATATGCATTATGCAGCTAAGGCGACGAAGTGGCCCTAATAAAAATCTCATAACAAGATTATAATTTGTAAACATCATTATTAAAATAAAATTAAAAGTGACAATAAAAGAAAACAAAATAAATAAAATAAATAAATAAATAAATAAAATCAAAATAATAAAATAAACAAATCAGATTTTTTTAAAGAAACATCCAGAAACATATTTTTCTGGAAAAAAAAAAAAGAAATTTTACGAGATGAAAAAGAGTCGGGCGAGGCTTCGGTGTTCATTTCCTCATTCCCTCGCATCCCCTGCCTCTCCCCGCCTCGCCCTGCCTCACCGCCTCCCTACTGCTGTCGCACAGTCCGGCCACCGGACGCCACCAACGCCGGCCGAAGCCGGCGCTAGGCGCCGCCCGGCAGCGCCCTCTCACTCTCCCTTGCGCTATCGCTCTCACTCTCCCTCGCGTGCTCTGTTTTCCTCTTCGCCTCCACTGCGACCTGCTCCCGGCCATCAAGCGCCACCAACGCCAGAGCCGGCGGCCAGCCGCGCCGTCCGGAAGAAGCCGGCGCCTCTCGTCCACCTCTCGCCTCTGTCCCTCACTCGCGCTCTCGCTCTCCTCTCTCTTCTGCGGGCGCTGTTCGTCCCCTGCCGCGGCCCACTCTCCGGCCAGCCTCCAGCCGCAGCTTCGGTCGCCGGGAGTCGACGCCGGCGCTTCCCGATAGCCGCCGGGGCTCTGTTGTCACCACCATCGCCTGTCCTCCTTGGCTTCCTCAAGGTGTACTTGAAGGTAAAACTCTAAACCCTAAATTATCAATTTCATCGTCTATTTGAGCAATTGTAGCTGTAAATTGAAGTATGATTAGAAGTATATTTGTGGAGTAAATTTAAAGATTAATTTGGGGAAAATTCGAATTGGATGGAGGATTGAGGTTTGGTATTTTGATGAACCGATTGCGCGCATGTGAATGAATGGGACTCCTTTGGGAATTTGTGAATTAGTGAATGAGATTGAGATTTTATTATCGAATTGAACAATTTGGTGGAATTGCTACATTTTGAACAATCGTTATATTAAGCAAACAAAAGGGAATGTGTGCGTAAAAGTTGAAATTCGATAATGTGCAAGTATATAGGCATGGAAAATGATTGAGCATTAAGCATTCCTAGTGGTAGTTGTGAACGTTAAGTTGTCGGGAGAACAATGCTTGAGATCTTAATATGGTGTATGTACGGGTTTTGAGCAATTCGGTGGATTATGGAACCTTCCTATAGGAAGACATTTGACGGATTAGTCAACTATTTAACTATGAGTCTTGCTTGCAGGGAAAGGGAGAAGTGAGGAATAAATTAGGAATAAGTGTTTGTTAGGTATATCCATATATATATAGACACCATTGTCAATCCAAGTCAGCTAACGGATTGAATTCAGTCAAAACAATCGAGTATTTAGTCAACCTAATCAACTTCTCTAATTAATATAAATTGTATTCAATAATTGAAACGGAATCAACGCAGTAAAGCTGAGTGGTACCAACATTAGTTTAATCGATTTGCATACGAATATAGGAAATTAAATAAATTGTTAAAGCTTATACAAATTCAAGCATTAAAACCCAAGAAAACATCATTAACCCTAGAAATCTATTTTAAACGAAGCTGAGGCCACTTCAGTTGCCGAATAGCTGGTGACTTAAATTTCTGCAAAAGGGGAGAAACAAATATTCTCAATTCGAGTACGTTCATTGCCTGTACCTTTCGAAAACTCACATGTTTCATCAAATCTCAACATTTCTCATATATATAACTAATAATGAATCAGTTGCAAATCAAGTTTTGCCACCTAATCAAGTGGTCCCCGCCCAATCAATAATTATCGGGGCTTATGCCCATCAATTATCAATCATCGGGGCTTATGCCCAACCGCGCGGCTTCAACTCGGGTTCTCGGTCGGCCCGGGAGGTGTGCACCTTACTAAGATTGTATCAATTATCAAGGGGTTCCACTTTCGGATAATAACCGGCAAGCAAGATTTACTCCTATTCTCTCCCCGATTTCAAACTAAAATGAATTGAAATGCGCGCGCTCAATCAATATATTCTTCAAAGTTATTTTACAGATGCAGGAATGTTCGTGCTGAGTTTCGACTCACTCTTCCAAATATTTTACTTGTTTTTGTTTTAGGAAGAAGCATTGGTGAACAACCAACCATTCACCAAGTCTAACGAAGGCAAACCCTAGCCAGCCACGTGGCATTTGGGAGTCCGAAGGTACATAGACGCTCACGGTGATTTTACCCTCAACCAGGGTCTAGGTATGACCTTGGGAATTACTTGTATGTTGCATATTATTTTGTGGAATAAACAAAAGTCTAGGTTGTATAAATATTACGTGACTAAACCGAGTAACTCTGTGTTTTGGGATGACCTAGCTACTTGGGTAATATGTAGTTACTCCTAACATTATCATTGGAAATATAACAGTGGATGCACAAATCGTACTTCATTTTATTTCAAATTATTTAGCCTTGTCCTATTTTTAGGACGGCGGTAGCGCCTTCGATCGTTACCTTCCGCTGCGACCTTATGTAATAGTCCCTAATGAGGGGATTATTAAGTAATGGTGATTGGGGCGTTACACTGAGTGACTCGAAACACGAAATAACTACTAACCCGAGTATCACTGAATCAACCGAGCTAACGGTTATCAAAAGTGAAAACACATAATACGGAGTCATGCAATGAATAAGAATAACATATAATTAGGCATTTAACATACCAAGCTCATTCCGAATAAAGCAAAGCCGATCTTCACCAAGAGGCTTAGTAAAAATATCAGCTAATTCAAGATTAGTAGGAATGAACTCAAGTTCAATGTCACCTTTTTCGAGTGGTCTCGTAGGAAGTGATATCTAACCTCAATATGTTTTGTTTTCGAATGCTAAACTGGATTCTTGGTGATGCTGATTGCACTTTGATTGTCACACTTGATTGGAACTGATTTGAAGGATAGTCCAAGATCTTTCAAGTGTTGCTTTATCTATAGAATCCGAGCGCAACGGGCTCCAGCTGCAATATACTCGGCTTCGGCGAGTTGATAGAGCTACTGAGTTACGCTTCTTTGAGTGCCAGGATATTAGGGATTGACCCGAAATTGGCAAGCTCCGGAAGTGCTCTTTTGATCAACTTTATATCCGACGTAGTCCGCGTCCGAGTATCCGGTGAGAGTCGGTTCCGAGTCTCCGGAATACCATAGACCTAAATTCTAAGTACCTGCAAGATATCCGAATATTCTCTTCACCGCGAGTGAGATGTGATTCTTTTGGATTAGCTTGAAATCTTGCACATAGACACACACTGAACATTATATCGGCCGGCTGGAAGTAAGATATAGCAAAGATCCAATCATACCTCTGTAGAGTTTCGATCTATTGCTTTACCTTTCTCGTCCGAGTCAAGCTTTAAACTGCTTGCTCATGGGTGTAGATGCATGTTTGGCATCCTGAAGTTTGTATTTCTTCAGCGGCTCCTTGGTATACTTAGATTGATGGACATAAATCCCATCTTTGTCTTGTTTGATTTGTAGACCAAGGAAAAAATTGAGTTCTCCCATCATACTCATTTGAAATTCTTGACTCATCAACTCGGAAAATTCTCGGCACGGAAATTCATTAGTAACACCGAAGATAATATCATCAACATATATTTAAACAATAAGGAAATCTTTTCCCTTGGTCTTTATGAAGAGAGTTTTGTCGATCTGACCTCTTTTAAAATCATTTTGAACCAAGAAATTGCTCGGTCTTTTATACCAAGCTCGAGGAGCTTGTTTAAGACCATAGAGAGCCTTTTGAAGTTTGAAAACATGATTTGGAAATTCTGAGTTTTCAAAACCAGGAGGCTGCTCGACATAGACTTCTTCTTCAATAAAACCATTGAGAAACGCACACTTAACATCCATTTGATATAATTTAATATACATCCTGGATGCAAATGCCAACAGAATTCTAATAGCTTCGATTCGGCAGCCGGTGCAAATGTTTCCCCACAATCAATTCCTTCTTCTTGATTGTAACCTTGAGCCACAAGTCTAGCCTTATTTCGACTACCACTCCACCGTCATCCAGTTTGTTTTTGAAAACCCATTTGGTTCCTATAATTGGGTGGTCGGAAGGTCGGTTGGTCGAGTCCGGACTTGGTTTCTTTCGAATTGATTGAGTTCCTCTTGCATGGCCTCTACCCATTCAGGTTCATTAAGGGCCTCTAGTGCATTTACGGGTTCGGTTAATGAAATGAATGTAGTGAATGCACATAGATTTTGAAGAGAGAAACGAGTTCTTACCCCACTTGTTGATATTAGATATTATATTTTCTAGTGGATGACTAGAAGTAAACTTGAATGCTTTACCGATTCTCCGATTTACGAGATTTGTGGGCTGAGCTGCTTGATCTTCGAAGCCTATTCTGTGTGATCTTCTTCATTGACTTGTTCATTACGAGTGAGCTCTTGAGTTGTCTCATTCCGAGTTACCTCGTTCTTAGTGACTTCATTCGAGTGGATTGAGTCGGAATCTTGGTAGGCTCGACTTCATCATCATCTCTACTGAGTTTTAATTCGAGTATGAAGATTCACTTGGTTTCTCCTATTCAAGCTCATTAAATACAACGTGGATGCTCTCTTCCACTTTGTTAGTTCTCTTATTGAAAATACGATAAGCTTTCTTTGTGAGAAGAGTAACCCAGAAAAATACCTTCATCCGACCGAGCATCAAACTTGGTCGGGTGATCCTTACCATTGTTGTGAACGTAGCACTTACATCCGAAAGGTCCGAAATAGGAAATATTTGGCTTCTTCCCTTTGTAGAGCTCATAAGGTGTTTTCTTCAGAATGGGTCCGATGAGGCATCTATTTAAAGTATAGTTGGCTGTGTTGATCTGCCTCGCCCAGAAATAGTAAGGCAAGTTGTACTCAATCATCATCGTCCTTGCTATTTCTTCAAGGGTTCTGTTCTTTCTCTCTACTACTCGTTACGTTAAGGAGTTACGGGTGCTGAGAAGTTATGAGAGATTCCATTTTTGTCACAAAACTCCGAGAATTCTGCGTAGTCGAACTCCCTTCCATGGTCGGTTCGAATCCTCCGGATCCGAGTCCGAGACTCAACTTGGATTTTTCTGCAGAGCTTGCTAAACTCCTTGAAAGCTTCATTCTTGTGCTTAAGAAAACACACCCAGGTAAACCGTGAGTAATCATCAATAATAACAAGTATGTAAGATTTACCTCCAAGGCTCTTCACGGGGATTTCACCACATAAATCCATATGCGATAGCTCAAGTACTTTGGATGTTGAAACTATCTTCGAGATATTTGAATGAAGATCCGACTTGTTTCCCTACGGTGCATGCGTCACAAACTTTATCTTTTTCGAAGATATAGTTAGGCAAACCCCTAACCGAGACCATGAGATGCCAATTTTTGATAGTATGCATGCTAATATGGCCTAATCTACGATGCCATGTCCAAGAATCATCATGAAGAGATACTTTTAGGCAAGATAAATTCGACTTGGGTCGAAAGAGGAATGATATAGGTATTACCGATCTCTTACCGAAAGCTTGATCTCTTTGGTAGAGACATCGAAATGTAGCAATTGGTCGCGAGTGAATCTTACCTCTTGACCTTTATCACATAGATGAGAGATGCTTGAGCAGATTATACTTTAATCCTTTGACAAGGTAGACTGGACTGACCAGATTGCTTCCTTTTCCAATCTTGCCAATTCCAACTATCTTGCCTTTGCTATCATCTCCAAATGTGACTTTTCCTCCTTTATGTTTTTCCAACTCGAGAAAGAGTCCCGCATCTCCGACATGTGTCGTGAGCATCCACTGTCAAGGTACCGAGTGTCCTTTTGATCTCTTCGAGTGACCTGCAAACAGAGAGAATCTAACCCTTCTCACTTCCTCTAACGAACCCGAGTAACATTCCTTACTATGGTCCTTTTCGAGGAAGAACGTGTTTCGGAACCCAGATTTGAATAACTTTGGGTTTTGTCGATTCTGAGTCTTCCTCTCGAGAAGCCGAGTCTGTGTCTCTTTCCTTTAAAAACCTTTCCTTTTGAAACAGGAGAAGATGGTTTCTTTTTGCAAACAATTTTGGGCTTAGTCCTCCCTTCATTTACGTGAATGGAACCGTGCTCGGCTTTCTCGAACTTTACGGTTCGGAATCCTTTTTGAACAATTCGAGTAGGAATTGGATTCTTCCTCTTTGTTGAAACCAAGACCTTCTTTTCGAAAAGAGACACATTGTGATCCTAAGAGCATGTCAAGGTTCTTCGACGTTGAGTAAATTTTAAAACCGAGATCTTGAGACTCGGTGAGCTTACGCTTTAGCTCCTCATTTTCTTTATTGAGTAACTCGGACTTAGTCTCATTAGATTGAGTACTAGTCTTGAGTTCTCCGAGTGTGAGTCTCGGTTTTTCTAATTCATTTTTCAAAGAAATGCTCTCGAAGTGATTAACTCAAGTTGTTCTTTGAATTAAGAAGAATCGAATTGGACTTTTCTTCCAAAGTAAAAATATACTTAGCTAAATCGACTTTGGAGAATTTGAGAAAATAATCAATTACCTCTTGAGGATTAGTTTCCTCATTGTCTAAGTCCGAGTCCGATTCTTCTCTCGGCTTCCGAGTCGGAGATTGCCATCGGACACTTTGAGTCGTCCGAGTCATCGTCATCTTCCGATGAGTCCTCATCGCTCCATGTTGCCATCATAGCCTTCTTCTTCTTTTTGTCCCTTTTTCTTTTCGGACAGTCTTTGACTATGTGGTCTTTCTCTGCCACACTCAAAACATCCAGAATTCTTAGATAAAGATAACTTTGAGGGTGAGGAGTACTTACCTTTTCTGTCCCTCTTGTCTTTCTTGTAGAATTCTTCCTTTGGCCTTTTATCCCATCTTTTGTGCTTCATTATTCTCTTGAAGCCTCTTGCAATAAGTGCCATGGGATCGTCTTCTAAGTCGGAGGAGCTCAAATTTGCTTCTTTGGATTACGAGGCTTTCGGTGCAATGTTCCCTTTAGTATCGCCCTCGGCATCCTCCTCTTCTAGATGGATTTCGTGAGTGAGAAGCTTCCCGATGAGCTCGTCTGGCTTTAAGAGTGAGAGGTTACGAGCCTCCTCTATGGTAGTCACTTTGGGACCCCATCTTTTCTTGGGTAGACTTCGAGTATCTTTCTGCATATTTCCTCGTGGGAAATCTTCTTACCTAGTGATTTGAGATTGTTGGTAATCTCGGTAAATCGAATGAACATCCGAGTGATGTTCTCTTACAGCTCCATCTTGAAAAGCTTATATTTGTGAAGATACTCGACTTATCTTCGCTTGTCCGACCTGGCTTGTGCCTTTGTAAGTGTTGACAAGGGTGTCCCACACTTCTTTTGCTGAATCACGAGCAGACACTCGGTTGTATTCTTCTAAGCTAATGGCGCACATCGGAATGTTCATTGCCTGAAGTTCTTCTCGAACTTCTCTGCTTCACTCAGAGTGAATTCGGCTTTTGTCTTGGGAATGATTCTGAATTCCTCTGTCTTCATTAGAATGTAGTTTCCTTGTTGTATGATTTCCCATACATCTTCATCATGATCCATGAGGAAACATTCCATAAGTTTCTTCCGAGTGCTCGAAGTTTGATCCTTTGAATTTTGGTGGTCTACTTGGAAGATCTTCCTTCGTCGAACTCTCCGTTGTTACGAGCCATTTGATCTTTAGACCTTTGGATGGTTAGATCCTTTACGAAAGGCTAGGCTCCGATACCAATTGAAGGTTTGCTCGAGGAGAGTCTCGAGTCACCCTAGAGGGAGGGTGAACAGGGTGATGGAAGTTTTTCGTGGAAACTTTAGCTCTTTTGTCAAAAACAAGACAGAGACAGATTCCGAGTCTATCAGCGAGGTCGGAAAAGTTTAGACTCGAAATGCTATCACGAATGGAAAAGCAAGAGCTATAAAATTGTCCGAGTCTAGAATGAACTCGGAAAGATAACACTTAGAGATTATGTGGAAACCCTCACGGGGCAGAAAACCACGGACTGTGCTAGTCCAAGCACGAAATCAAATCCACTATTTTGAGTCCACAAAATACTGTGCACTGATCGAATCCGAGTTGCTCCTTTAGACAACTCTATACAAGTTTTCCTAGACTCGAAATTCCCTTATCCGATCTAGTACTTCCTAGCTGAGATAACCCTTACAGCTAGGGACAACTAAGCTGAGTTAACCCTGACAACTTAGTCAAGGGACCTTACGAGAGAAAGTAAGAAAGTGTTTGTAGCGAGTACAAGACCTTACAACTCGAGAAAATAATGAATTACGAGTAGGAGTTGTAAGTAGAAGATTGAGAGTAAATACAATGACTTTGCTCAAGTATGTGTATTAACAATAATTTCGGCAATCTTCAAGTCTTGTGAGGTGGCTTCTATTTATAGATGACCGGGCAGAGTAGCCGTTATCTTCATCTGCTGACTAAGAGTCCTTTGTGACCGTTGATAGAAGCTTTACGAGTCACTCAGAAAGTATCCGTTGTAATGTGAACATTGGACAACGGTTTAACTCTCTTGGAAGTCCCAAAACCACTTGGTGGTGTCTTTAAAGATAAGGTGGAAACCACCGTTAAGCTTAGCGTTGCAGTTTTCCAGATTTGGAAACAGACAGCTCTGTCACAATCTTACGGGACTGGAGCGAGAGAAGGTGAAAAGCCATGTCTGCTTGGTGATTTGACGTTTTGAAGCCGGTTACTTTTGTGGTTTGAAAAAGGTGTATCCTCATTTGAATAACCTACAAAAGTAAATCAATTTTGGTTCTCAAAGTATAAAATACTTCGGTCCAAGATTAGACACGAGATAATAAAATTATTAAGATAATTAAACAACTGATTATCCGAGTTAGAAACGAAACGAAATTTTACGAGTCCAATATCCATGATACTCGAATTCCATCCGACTTAGTCTAAGCGAAGAATCAAGTTCAGTAAAGAATGTCGGAGTAAAGTAACTTGATATAGACTAAGCATGAAACAGACTAGAAATACTGACTATAACAAAATAGAACTTATAACCGGAAGTCGGATCCGAGTGAGGAAAGATGAAATACTAGTCTATTCAATATGTGCTAAATCTAAGTGATGAAGGACTCGGAGCCGAGTGAGATACGCATATCGGTTTTCTAAGTCACTCAAGGATAAGCAAGAAATACACGAAGTAAAAGCTGTATCAATTAGATAAGATACCGTATCACTCAGAAAAGTTTCTAGCAAACGAGAGAATGCCTTGGAATCAAAACTCTATAAGTACGAGATTATTATACCGATTCCTTTTATACAACTCGGAAAAGCATTGAGCGAGTGTCCGAGTCTTCAAGAAGGTCTTGGATACAATGTTTAAGAGGAAAATAATTCCTACAAAAGTCTTTTCAAAGCTGATTCCAAAACTATCAAGTTCAAGAAGGCTGAGCATGGTCTTATTCATTCAAAAGAAAAGGGACTGAGCCTATACCGGTTTTTATGAAAAGGCCTTCTCAACCTGTTTACAAAAAATAAAGGATTTCAAAAGAAAGAGACATAGAGTTGGTTCTCAAGAAACAAGACTCAGAATCGGACTAAACCCAAAATCATTCAAATCCGGGTTCCTAAAAGTGCTCTTCCTTAGAAAAGGACTACGAGTAATGAAAGTTATTGGGTTTGTAAGAGGAAGTGAGAAGGGTTAGTTTGTTTACGCTTTTGCAGGCAACTCAGAAACAAAAAGGTCATTGGTACTTAGATAGTGGATACTTAAGCCACATGTTTGGAGATTCAAGACTCTTCTCGAATTTGAAACAATGAAAGGAGGAAAAGTCACATTTGGAGATAATAGCAAAGGCAAGATAGTT
This sequence comes from Talinum fruticosum, assembly GCA_021018815.1. NCBI lineage: Eukaryota > Viridiplantae > Streptophyta > Magnoliopsida > Caryophyllales > Talinaceae > Talinum > Talinum fruticosum. Next base: position 2,640,705 of record JAITYX010000003.1, on the reverse strand, counting down.
GGTATTGGCATAAATGGTCAAGGAGACAACTGAGTCAGTCCAGTTTACCTTGTCAAAGGGCTTAAATATAATCTTCGAATATCAAGGTCAAGAGGTAAGGTTCACTCGGACCAACCGCTTCAATTCGATGCAGTCACCAAAGAGACAAAGCTCTTAGGTTTGAGGTTAAGGAACACCTACACTATCCTCTTTCTTATTCTAGTCAAGATTTATCATGTTTAAATGCTTCTTTCAATGATGATTTATGGACATTGAACTGTAGACTAGGTCACATTAGCATGCATACTATCAAGAAACTTGCATCTCATGGATTAGTCGGAGGATTACCTAATTATTAATTTAAGAAAGATAAAATTTGTGATGCATGCACAAAAGGAAAACAAGTTAGATCATCATTTAAGACACTCAAGACAGATATCTACATCCAAAATGCTTGAATTGATACATATGGATTTGTTTGGTGAAATTCTTGTTAAAAGCTTAGGAGGTAAATCTTATGTGCTAATTATTGTTCATGACTACTCATGATTTACCTCATTGTGTTTTATGAAGAATAAAAATGAAGCATTCAAAGAGTTCACTAAGATTTGCGAGGAAAATACAAGTGGCGTCCGAGACTCAAATAAGGAGAATTCGAACCGACCATGGAAGGGAGTTTGATTACTCGGAATTTGCGGACTTATGCGAAAAATGCTTTTTGCACTCCTCATCCCAAATAGGCTCAGACCCTTTCTTCAACTTCTTGAAAATGGGTTCAAAGACCATAATCGGTTTTGATATGAAAGCGACTAATGTACTCGTAAACTTTCTAGGGATCCCCGTATCTCCTTCTCTATTTTCGGTGGTAGAATTTCCTAAATAGCTTTGATCTTGGATGGATCAACTTTGATTCCTCTAAAAATGACAACATAGCCTAACAGCTTGCCTGATGTTACCCCGAAGGCATACTTTTGAGGATTAAGGCACATGTTGTATTTCCTTAGTCTTTCAAAGAACTTTCTAAGGCTAGGTAAGTGCCCTACTCTATCCTTAGAATTAATGATCATGTCATCCATGTAGATCTCGGCTTCTTTGTGAATTATGTCATGAAATAACATTGTAGCTACCCTCCGATATGTTATGCCAACGTTCTTGAGCCCAAATGGCATCACCACATAACAATACGTCCCCATTGAGTGATGAAGGTCATCTTCTCCATGTCCTCTTCGACCATCTTCACCAGATTGTACCTAACATAACCATCCATAAATGAGAGCAGAGCATGTCTCACTGTGTTATCTATAAGGATGTCGATATGAGGTAGTGGGAAATCATCCTTGGGACTTGCCTTATTTAAATCCCTAAAGTCCTTCTTCCGGACCGAGTACTATGTTTGCTACCCAGTGAGGATAGTGAACTACTTTAATGAACCTAGCCTCTAACTGCTTCTAGACTTCTTCCTTAATCTTTAGTGCCCATTTAGATTTCATCATTCGAGCTTCGCTAACCTGGCTTTGCGTCCTCGTAAAGTGGAATTCTATGTTCTACTATACTTGGAATCTATCCCTAGCATGTCTTTGTAGGACCATGCAAAGACATCTATGAACTCTGTAAGGAGCGAACTAAATTGCTTCTGCTCTTCCGGATCTAGTGTCTTCCCAATTTTAACTCAATTGATCCTAAATTAATTGTTATTGTTTCCTCTATTATTGGTGTACAATTTTTATGATCTTCCATTGCTTTTATTAATTCTTTTGGGATTTCTTGTTAATCATTAGAGGCAAAACAATTGAAAATAGGATAAGGCGAGGAGTAAGCAGAAAGATTCATCTTATTAAATGAGGAAATGAGTACATTAGACTCGAAATAAAAGATGCAGAATTAAAAACAACAGTAACTAGAAGATGAACAAGAAGCAATAAGAACAGAAATAAAAGCGCTAATGCTAGACTCAAAAGGGATGCTCTCCTCAACTAGTAGCAAATTCTTAGCCCTTCTCGAGCATCGATCCAAGTAATGTGCTTGGACCCTTTAGTGTCGATGTCGGTGATGAAGCTGGACGGATCGAAGCGTGGGTGCGACATGGCTCGAGATAGTACCAAGACCGAATTCCCTATATTTTCTACTTCTGTCCGAATAGTAGACCGAAGATGTTATTCTTAGCCAAGTTGGTCTAGTTTAGTGTGGACTGTCCCTCTTCAAGGAGGTAGGGTGCCTCCTTTTCTAGTATACTGACAATCATTAAAAATCTCCATGCTGGGTACCAGAATACCCTTCTCTTTGAGTTAGTAAGGCTCAGGAAAACCGTAGTAGAGGAAGTCATCCCCTTCTTTCGAAATTGCCCATTTAGAGTATGAGGAAAGGGCTTGATGGAATGGACTATGTGAGGTGCAGTCTTCCTAGTATGAACTTCCTACTTGACTTAGGCTACTTCTTTAGTGGTAGGTTGATAGCCTAGCCCAAATTTATAGTTCTCGGCATGTTCAAGAGGTGGAAAGATAGAGTGGTATGCCTTTATGCTTGCAGGTAGGCTCGGACAATACCCCTTCTTCCTAAGCAAGGAGTGGAAGCTAGGTTTACCATAAGGATTGAAGTTAAGAGGTGCTTCATCCTTATCTAAGTGATAGTCTCAAATCTGCAAAGTTCTTCGCCATCGGCATCGTGCTTAATTTCAACGATCGATTCCTTGGAGGTGATAGTAGCACGAGAGATTGTCCCGAGTTGATGGTTACGACCTAACCTTTGATGATCATGTAACCAAGGGCGTCCTAAAAGTAGATTGAATGTAGCTGGGATGTTTAGGACTTGGAAGTCAATGTTCTTTACCATGGGCCTTATATTATTTGGTAAGGTCAACATTCTCAAGAATGTTCTCTTAGAATTGTCATAGGCCGGAGATAAACGATGCTGCTAGAGAGTTGTTCCTCTATGATTCCTAACCTTTTGGTTGTCCTCCGCGGACAAACGTTCACAACCGATCCGTTGTCTACCAAGGTTAATGGGATGAACTTGTTGATGGAAGTTATAGTTAAATAAAGGGCATTGTTGTGTGCAACGCCTTCTTGAGGGAGATCGTTACGATCAAAAGTAATGGTTTTGCCCCACTATTAACCAATCCTACTACTTCCTCTAGCGTGGTTTTAGGAGCGACCTCAATCTTGCTAAGCTCGTCAATTAAGGCTTGCCTATGTTTCTCGGAAGCGAGATATGAGTTGCCATATTAAAATGCCAACTTTTAACTTTTGAAGCTATTTTAGGATTGGGTCTTCCTCTTTAATAGCTTCGGGTTCTTTTGGAGCTTCCTGAGTTTGTTGTGGACCCACTAGTGCATTATCTTTGTCTAGATTTAGTAAGGAATTGGATTTCTTGACCTCTTGGTTCTCCTAAAAAGTCTTCTTCTTCTTAGGGTTATGTGCCCCGAAGTCATCGTCGTTGTCGCTATTGTCTTTGGTTTTGTAAACGTCTTCCTCATCACTTACCCATAGCCCATGGACATACTGGATCTAAAGAAGGCAAGCTAAGAAATGGTTTGGAATCATCAATGTCTTGAATGAAGACAAATGGTTCCTACTCGACTCGGAATGGGTTCGGAGAAAATAGCTAAGGTACCGCTGAAAGGATTCTTGTTGTTGCTTGGTTTCTAAGCGGCCTTAGGAAGAGGGAATTGACCATTACGGAACATACCTCCAGTTTATTCTTGAACGTCCAACATTGCTCGTTGTCGTGTCCTCGTGCATAAAGTATTTGTAGTAATTTCCGGTGTCCCAGTTTTTTCTTGTTTCGCAGTTTCGATTCTGCTCTAATGGGTGGCAATTTTATCTTCCCTTTAGCCGAGTAGTCGGTAAAGGGATTGAGCGTCTATGGTATCAATAGGAGTGTAGTCATTATACCTATTGAGGGCATTGGCATCTCGCACCCTGCTAGTATTCCCTTGATTGGAGGTTTGCTTATCTTTAGACTAACAATTACCTCTATACCCGATCCACAACTTTTGCGGTCGTAGTAGATAGTTCCTCTTCCATCAGCATGCCAGCATCTCTAAGGGTTGAGAAGCCCATATTTGGTAGGAATTTGAGATGTTGGTTGTAGGCGAGTGAAGGTTCTTCACGATGATCCGTACTTGGTCCTTTCGGAAGGTCTATATGACCAACCTTTGCCCTCCATCCGGCGAGAAAGTCACGTAAAGCTTTCTTTCTCACCTTGCTTGATCAAATCCAAGTCTCTAAGTGTAAATAGTAGATGATTGTTATAGGAGTATTGGTGTAGAAACTCCTTAACACGGATCGATCTAATTAGTGACCTTGTGTAGGTCAACCGTATTATACCACTTCATTACGTTAGTATCGAAAGTCCATGGGAAGATAATGTGGTAAGTGTCTTCCGGTATGTTCTTAAGAGTCATTGCTCCTAAGAAGTTGCGAACATGGTGATGGGGATTCTCAAAACCTCGGAACTTGATATCGGGCATGGTGAACTTAGGGGTAATTTCCCTTTGGGGATTGAAGTGAAGTCATTGCGGTCAAACTAATGGTTACTCAACATGGATGACTCTCTTAACATTTGTTCTATCTGATCTATATGTGGGTCGGGCTTGGATTCATGCTTAGGACTACCTGAAGGAGATGGACTACGTGAAGGTGGAGGACCTCATCCCATTCTTAATTGTTATTGTTCCTTAGCTCTCTTACTATCCTCAATAGCTATTAAGATACCCTTAAGATTGCCTACTATGGACTATTTTCTTATCTTGGGCCTCAATCTTGGCTGAGTTTTGGCTGAGTTTTCATTGAGCAAAGCAAGAATAGGAGATTGTTCAGTGTTCCTTCCATTTAAGGGGAATTCTTTTTAGGTACTCGTCCTACGACGAAAAATATATTGAACCGGTGTGGTATGTACCGAAATATGTCGCACTGGTGTAGACCATAGAGTAGAACGTGGCACAAAGCGAGGAGAAGATGTGCCGGACTCCTTGTTGAGGCATTCTAACCTTTTGGAGCTTGGATTCGAACGATACTCAATTTTAGTAGACTTCCCTATTCTGCGACCCAAAGGATGAGGCTTATAACTTAAATTGGGATGATTTTATGATTTGGCTAAGGTATAAGTGGAATGCAAAAATGATTGTTCCTTAACTTGTTGATGGATTTGTTTTGGCTAACAACAATGATGAAAATGCAGAACAAACTCATCCAATTTGAGATGAACTTTATTTTTGTCTAAATGAAAAAATACAAAATGGACTCACCTAATTGAGATAAATTTTATTTTTGCTAAATGAAAGATGGAAAAAATGGAAATGTAAAATGAAAATGCAGAAAAAGAAGGTCTAGAGACTGACTAACTAAAGAGATACAGGGGACTTTGGTTAGGCCCTTACGGACTAGCTGGCGGTGACTACCTGGACCGCCTAAACTAGGAAATATTTTAGGATGACTTAAGAAAGTTTGCTCTTAGAGAGTCTAAGTCATCCTAGAGGGGGTGAATAGGGTGATGAAGAAAATTAAACAATTTTTGCACCAATACAAGCTAAAAGCACATTTTGAGTCTAGAATGGACTTAGAACGGCAATAACACAAATATACGTGGAAACCCTCCCGAGGCGGAAAATCACGAGACGGCGCTAATCCTAGCACTAAGTCAAATCCGCTATTTTGAATCCAAAAATACGGAGGACTTACTCAACCAGAATTGCTCCATTAAACAATTCCTTACAATGAAGTTCCCTTATCCGATCTAGTACTTCCGATTGAGGTAACCTTTACAATCGGGGACAAGCTGAGCTAAGTTAACCCTTAGAGCTTAGTCAAGGGACCTTACTTAGAAACTAAGAAAAGAATGTGACGATTACAAAATTTTCTTTATAACTCATAAAATATTAAATACGAGACTTGGAGTTGTACAGAGAAGATTGAGTAAGAATGAGAACAATTAGTTCAATAATAAATTCGGTTTCGGCAAACTCCTAGTCTTGTAAAGTGGCTTCTATTTATAACCAACCAGGCAGAGTGACCGTTGATTCTTGGTTACGGATAGAAGTCTTTACTAAGCTGTTGTAACGGCTTTTACGAGTCACCTAGGAAAAATCCGTAGGGATGTGATCGTTGTGTAATGGCTCTTGGCTCAAAAAGATGTTCTAATCAGCTGGTGGTGACCGAAAGCTAAGGTGGAAACGATTGTTAGTCCTAGAGTTGGAGTTTTCCAATTTTGGAAACAAACAACCACGACACGGTGTCCGAGCCATGTCCAAAAGTAGCTAAAACTTGTCTACTGGTGTTTAACGACTAGAAGTTGGTTACTTTTTGTATTTCAAAAATAAGTTAAGACTCATTTGAATAACCTACAAACGCAAACCACATTGGTTCCGAAAGCATAAAATACTTTGGTCCAAGATTAGGCACGAGATAATAATTAAATCCAAGTAAATAAATGCTTAATTATCTTTGGCCTAAAAGAATGGAATTTTACGAGTCTAATATTCAATATACTCAAATTCCATCTTGAATTAATCCTAAAGATGATCAAGTTAAAAGAGTTTATTAGAGTATAACCACTTGATCTTGTCAAATAATTCTCAAAGAAATAAGTCGACTTAGAATAAAGAATTAACATTATAATTCTCTTTGCGTTGAAATACAAAGTCGAGTGCTCGGAATAAGTGTTAGAGAAATTATTTGAGCATACACTAGTTTTGAATGATGTCCGAGTGAGTCGAAACACCGAGTGTAGGAGATATGCAATAAGGCACTTTCGAGTCGAGTCATAACATAATGAAAACTTAGATAAGGGTTTGTATAGTCTTGAGAATGATTTGGAATTAGAACTTAAGAGAGATAGGATTTATACCTAAGTCTTCATGTAATACTCGGAATGTCTTAGAGTCAAAACCTGAGTCTTCAACTTATAAATGCAATTAATGGATCAATCTAAAAGGGAAAGACAATTTGGACTTTTGGCTAAAAACAATGCATATAATGGACCAACTCTTAAGAAATTTTTATGATGTTTTATTTGCACCCATGCAAGGGCTAATTATCACTCCTCAACTATCCCTAAAGGCTCACAAGTAGAAGATTAAATCTAAAACAATCACACTCATCCAGTCATGCAAATGAAAGGACAAGGTGCCACCTAGAGACCAAGGGTCCACGGTTAAAAGAGGGTTAAACTAGGTAAGATACATGGTGTCTCATAATCCGAGGATTTCGTCCTCCATGGGATGCACAGCTGGAAAAAATGCATTGAATCCTCGGTGCCTCTCGAGTAAGCTAAGAGCGCGCTATAAAGGAAAAGGTACTGCCTCCGTTGGCAATCAAGCCTAATTGGGCCCACTGCGATGCGGTGGGAGCATCTTTCCAAAAATGTTTTTGAGGAGAAAGCCTAATGGTCCACCAACAAAAATGAACTATGGTCAAGGTTGCTTAAATGCGGGATGCCTAATGCAAATACATTATTAAAACTCATTTCTCAAATTGTCAAGTTTCGCCCTCTTAATAAGTGATTTATCCCGGTGGAGTCGCCACTCTGTAGGAACCACGTTTCCACCCCCCATGGGGAGGGCTCGAGCTTCCCCATGAATTGGCTGGTTTTAAATTTTTCTTTTTTGATTTTTGGAAGTTGAAAATGATTTTAGGGTTTTTAAGATTGATTTTTAGAAAGTGGGGATAAACCTCTTATTTAGATTTCGAATTTTATTAAATTAAGTTGAACTGAATTAAATTAGATTGTTTCATGAGTTTTATTAATTATTTTATTTTAGAAATTATTTTTAGAAATCTCGGGATATTATTTCTTCACCAAAAAATAAAGAAAATTAGGGTTTTATAGGCTTTACCATATTCTATCTATTCTATCTATTTGTGCATCAAGTTCGAAGAAGATCTTAATCTATCATGAAGAAATTATAGTAGCTCGATGTTTTATAGGCTTTACCATATTCGGTCGGAAGAGTTTTGGTACGACTTTCAAAGCGACTCTTGACAAGAGAATCAAGGCTATTCGGGAAGAATCGCAGCAATTCCCTAATCCTAATGAAGTAGTTCCTCTAAAATCCAATGAACAACAACGATTACTTAGGATTACCTTGCGAATTTGTGGAACCATAGTAGAGTCATTACCAATGGCACGCTGCGCGCCTAAGTGCGAAAAGACATGCAAGCTTTGTTATGTAGAAACCTAAATGTTAAGTCAACAACATTTCCAAATGCCACTTCTTCCCGTCGCACTCGTCTTGAGAATGATCTAGTCACGGGTTTTCACTTCTCAATGAGTGAAATATTTATCCCAGGTCTGCGGTGAAAGCTTCTATAGTAGAACTCATTCGGGAAGGCTTGATGGTTCTGGTAGAAGGTTCCCTTAAGAATATATATATAAGAAGGATAGAATGAAGAAACTTAGGCTTTGCTTTAAGACAGTCCACCGAGACACGGAGCTCAAATCCCGGAATGACGACGTGTGGCCGGTGCCCTCTACCGAGGCTATTTCACTCGAAATGTCGCGCTTTGCTCGAGATTCTTGTTGCGGCATGGAAGGGGCACGAAACCCTAAAGCAACATCGAGTGGTCGGTGCCCCTACCCCGATTCAATCTGGTTTGATCACTTCAATTTTGGCCCCATTTTTGCAGCTGATTCTGTTTAGTTTCGAACGGCTAGTCGCATGCAAACCCTAGGTCATTTATGACCTACCCTTCTCCCCATAAATAGAGAGCCTAGGCTCTCATTTCGACACGGCTTATTTCCTAAGCACCACACTTGTCGAACCAACTATACACAGACCTTCCCTAAGTGTTACTCTGCTGAAAAGCAACCTCAAAAGGCCTCTTTCCTACACATTACGCTGTTGAATCCTTACTAAGGGCTAATGAATATTCGGTTATTCCGATCTCTTAGTATTCATTCAAGTCGATCTTTCCTATTTTCTATAAACTTACCCTCACAAAACTCATAAAGCCCCCGCTTGATTCACCACCGTTGCGTCACCACATCCGAGATCCATATCAGCAAGTGGTATAACTCGAGGGCACCAATTTAGCCTTCTCGACGATTATTTATTTATTTCATGCTTTTATTGCTTTCAGTATTGTGGAAAAGAAAGCTGTATCGCTTTTAGTTCCTCTCGCCCAATGTAACCTTTTAATTTCTCATTTTCTTTTCTTTTCGCTTTCTTTTTCTTTACCACTTTCCTTTTTATTTGCTTTTTATCACTTTCTATCATGTTTTGATTGCTTTAAATTTTGTATCGCATGTTGTTTGCTTGTGTTTAGTACGTTTTGTAAGTTCACTACTCAAACTAGTAATGGTTGTCGTTTGACGGACGAAATGGAAGGGCTTATCCCTATGTTTCGTACCCTTGCCCCTAAATCTTATCCTCGGTTCTAGACCGATGGAGTCACTTTTTAACCCTTTTCGGTCTTAGTTTTCCCATACTAAGATTGAAAGAGTATTCATTTTATTTTGTTAGTTTTTCATTCCCGAACACCGACTGGAGACTCCTATTGTTTGATTTATTTTTATCAATTGCTTCTCGGCTCTTTCGATTGCAAGATGAAAAAATTTAAACCTACCAGCCAGGCCAAAGGCTGTGGCTGATTTCCTTAGCAATACCTCCTGGCGGGACCGCCAACCACTAGGTGCTGACTTCGGCCGGCACCAAGTGGTCAACGGTCGTGGCTTGGGTCCAAACCAGGTGTTTTCACACCGGTTTGGCCCTAAAGCCTCACCGAAGATTCAAAACACCTAACTTTCTTTATTTTTCTTAGTTAAGAAATAATATCTCGAGACTTCTAAAAATAATTTCTAAAATAAAACAATTAATAAAACCTCCACTCAATCGATTTAATTCATTTTTAACTTAATTTAATAAAATTCGGAAATCTAAATAAGAAGTTCATCCCCACTTTTAAAAATCAATCTTCAAAACACTAAAATCATTTCCACCTTTAAAAGCGACGCCAATTTGTGGGGAAGGGCCCTCTCCCCACGGGAGCCGAGGGCCATGGTTCCTACACTTGGGTAGCTTTTCGAGTTCTCCAACTCGTCGAGCCCTTCTCTCTTCTTCCCCTTACCCTCTTTTTCTCTTTGGTGGGCTCATTCATCAATTTAAGGGACCACTTCATAAATCGAAGGGGTATAGCAATAGGAATAACCCTTCTTGGATCACATTCTCGAGCCCTCAATGCTTTACGTCTTTCGGGATCGGTCTCCTTTATCCATTTTAGATAAAATCCGAGAGACAATTATAGGTCATTTGTCTATAGGTTGCAACAACCGAGGCGGAGTTCATCCGAGTATTCAACCTAGGAAGGCATCCGCCTACCACTACCAAAAATATCAACGGAGGCGGGAGCGATACAATCCAAGTAAGGAATATCCTAGACTTGACCTATTTGCCACATTACATGGTCTAGGAAATAGTACGTATCGGTTACGAATCCTAGCAAATGTAGAAAGGGATGCCTCTCGGTAAGTGTCCTAAATTGGGACACCCTCCAATGCTCGATGTACCACTTGATGGGACGCCACGCCTTAAACCATAACTCCCACCGGGATGCTTGCCCTATCGGTTAGCGAGAACAAGTCATTGATGCTTGACAAAATTGGGTAGTCAAGTATTGATCCGGCTCGCGAGTCCCCATACCATCTCAAAGTGTTCGACGAGCCGGATCCGCACAACACAAATACATAAATAAGTAGTGTCTTGCACGATTGGATCCATCCTAATTCGCGGCTTAACAAGAGCAAAATTAAAAATAAAAAAGGAAAAAGAAGAGCCGAGAGCTTTCGGCTCACTTGGCGCTAGACTACTCGTCCTTGGCCGGCGACACCTTCCGACCCCAATAGCCTGTTCTCGACCGTTTTACCATTGCTTACCCACAATAATAGAGGGCTACCTGCGAAGTTCTTGTTTAGATCTACTTCCACTCGGTCTAGCCCCAGGATGGTTTCAGCGAACAATCGGAGGGCTCGGGGAATGATAATCCCCTAATTGTTAAGTAATATTCAGCGACATAGCAGGCGCCATATCCCTATGGCCTCCCACCAATAGGAAGCCACCTATTATGCATGTAATAATGGCCCGATGCCTTTAGATGAGCGTTGGTCCTGAAGCATACATAGGACGAAAGTGTGACATCATATTAGTCGATTCACTTTGTCTCCGATCAGAATCCACCTAAGATTGTTGTTATTCAAAGTTAAAAGACGTTTATAGGTTCCCGCCATATTGGTTGATGGCGTGGGAACCATAGGCTTGGTGCACATGATGATGGATGCCTAGAATGGCATCGAACTCTTCAAGAAGGGGACACGACTCTTTATCCCCGAACCTAAACACATGATGTTCGGGATCCTAAAAGGCCACTGCAGCCCTTAACAATGTTTAATAGATCCTCACCTGCCTAATGCCAAAGAGAGTGTTCAGCCCATAATTTGATAACCCTAGCTTATCGACATCATTCATGTCGTGCATCTAGCTGGTTAATTAAGTGATGAAGCTCATTTTCTAGGAATAGAAGAAACGAGAAACACTCGAAAGGTTTTTTCTTAAGAAACTGTTTTCAACAAGTTGCGGTTCAATTCCGAGAATATGATTCCAGAGGACCTGCTGAGGTCGCATTTTATAGCTAATTCTATGGACCACGCTCCTCCCCGCTCGTGTCGTCGAGGCCCGCTAGGCTCGGACCGAGCCCTAAGCCGATGCGTGTTTGATCGGCCGATCCATCGCTATTTCCTAGTCCGAACATCGTCTTCAACAGTGAGCCGTTTTTATCAAAGCCCATTTCGCTAGCCTGATTACTTACGGACCATGCAACTTACCATTTCACATTTTATTTTTTATTATTTTCTTTTGGGGGATGAGGCTGTGTGTATTTTTTCGAATTTGTCTTTGAAATTTTCCGCATCATATAAATAAAGAAGGCATTTTTAGATCAAATCCTTGCATTCATTTGATTCCATAGAATCAAATAGTACAATCTTCCTTAATATTAAAACTATAGGCACCCTACAAGTGGTTATTCATTCTTCATCAAACGTCATCATTATCAACATCGTCAAAGATATAATTGCCAATATCCTCTAAGATCAATGTTGAAACCCGCCTGTTCTCCGCTGTATATGAAAACCTGGCCCCATGATCCCGAGTTGGTTGTGAGGCCTCATAATAAGACCCGCTATATGACATCCGAGCGAAAATCATACTCGGTTGTCATAAGGGTTGAGATCTTGCAAGGGAATAACATCTATACCAGCTTTAGAAGAACTAGGCCCAACTCTAGAGGAACTAGGCCCAGTGCAAAAGAGCTTGGCCCCACTTCGAGCAACTCTATGACTGTGAGAACGTCGGGATGAACGTCGTGAAGTACCAACTCCAGCGATGCTTGTTGGATGACATCTATTAGTCGGCAGCAAGAGCATGAGTCCCAAAGCTGCCAAGAAAAACTCCCGAAGGTGGGGACCTAGAACGACAATCCTACAAGAGTAAAAGAGTAATTAGCACATATACTAAGAACTCATGAGTTAGCACTTTAACTAACTGGACTTACCCGAAATTATAATAATGCCCGACCAATAAATAAGTCCTTGAACAGATGCCCTACACATTTTTCGAGACTGCTCCTCATCATATTACGGTTTCGTCATGTTAGGAAAGACATTGTACCGTTAAACTAAAAATAAAAGAATATAATACTCTTACCCCTTTCTAGTTCTTTGGGAGTGGATGCCCTACACATTATGACTCGGAAGTTTGAGAATTTTAATAATACTTGGGATATGGACATCACCCGGAAAAGCTATAGTGACAAGGCTAATATCCATACCACAAAAATAATCACATAAAAGAGCAAGCCGAGACTTACCAATCCGGTCATGATTCGTCCCAAATATTGAGCATAGGACAAGCCCGTATCCAAGAAATGTATATAAGGGTACCCGTTGGTTATTTCTTCCTACTTCTCTTGGATTATTGAGCGAAGTAAAACATGGTCTGCGGTGGATCTTGGGGAACAAGGGGTGGCCATGTATTGTAGCGAATTTGAGGCGCAACCAACTCACTAAGGTACCAACAAAAATCGAATGGACCCTTTAATAAAATCCGTCTTTCACTCAACTCCCTTGCAACCCCAAGGGTGGAAATTGGCTTGCACATACAAGACCCATGAACAACAAGGAAAAAAACAAGTAAAATAGGGCGGAAAAGCATGACCATTTGGCCGACATAGGCCTCACAACGGCCACACCCATAGGCCCACCATAGGTTGTGGGCTGGGGCAAAAGTGGAGTTGAAAGCGAAAAAATTCCGGGCCATTTTAGCTCGGAATTTAAGGTATAAAACTTATATATTGTCGTCACTTTGTTGAGATAAGACCTGAAGAAGGAAATTCCAAGCGTTTTCCATTACTGGAGATGAACTTTAGTCCATGCCATAAAAGACAGAAAGGAGGGGTGATTCCTCAAACAGGGTGAAAATTGGGGAAAATACTCGTACAACCACGGCTATAAATTTACCACACAAGTAAATTTCTTATCCACTCAACGAAATACTTTGGAGACCGAGAAGGACAAGCATACCTTAATGACCTTCCACAAGTCGCACAACGGTAGGTAATTTTCTAAATCCTTCTCGGTTGTGATGCGCCTAGCCCTAGCACGTAAGCCCCTCATTAGACAAGTGCACGTGGGCATGCCCCGGTAAGATCCTTAATCTTATCCAAGTCCGCCAAATTAACCAAATAGTAGACGTGCACTTTAGAGCCTTGATCGAAAAAATGGATGTGCATAGCATGAGGGCAAGCACTATCCGGACTTGTTGTTGTGAGTTATGTTGAGCCCACAACTCAACATTTTCGAAGGCCTCAAAAAGGATGAAATATTTGAAGTAGTTGGCCCACGGAAATCGATTAGCTATACGACCAAAGAGGTGACGTAAGTAGTCATAATTTTTATACAAGTCCCGAGTCATAAGTTGAAGGTTCCCCGAGAAGCCCAAACCCGTAAGAATGGAAAAGTTAAGGGAAGTAATAGTTATCTCCCCAAATGCGAGATGGAAGGTATTGTTGGTGTCCCAAAACCGTTCACAAATGTCTCGGGTAGGTCCACACTCTTTATGATCACACATGTGGCTTAAGGCAAGAAAAAGAGGGTCAAACCCAACACTAGTTATAATTTGCTCCAAGGGATAGTTACTGCTCCTTGAAGGTGTCAAATCACTTTGTAATAGCACCACTACTCCGAACGGTCCCCCTCTACGAAATGAAAATTAAACAAAAGACTTAATTGAAGATGCCACATTAACACATGAAAAGGAGAAGCTCAAGTCAACATGCTTACCGTAGTGGATATAGAAAGTGAAGAAACATGACCTCTCCGCCTCCACCAAGAAGTCATTGGGGTTCTATTCATGGTAAGGGCACCATTCCCTCTCTAGGAAGTTGTCTAGGGTAAGGCTTTCCACTGTTGTCCTCCTAATAGGACGAGCACGTCTCTAAGACATTTTTGTAGAAATTTTACAATAAAACCAATTTAGTTTTCTCAAGACAAGATGAGAGCAAGCTAGAGCAAGATTGAAGCAAGCTAGAAAAGTAATAAGCAGACAAGGAGATGAGTAAGTGAAGTGTGCAAAATGAACACACAAAACTCTCCTTTTAAAGTGCATGAGACAAATTCAAAAAGTAAAACGAGACCAAGCATGGAGGTCCAAATGCATGCGTCGAGACCAACTCTTCCCAAAGCTCGGCCGGCACGAGGCCACGAGGCTCGACCGGTGAAAGTTAGCTCTTGGAGAGATTAGGTCACCCTAGAGGGGGTGAATAGGGTGATGATGAAAGTTGCTTCGAGTAAAGAATAAAGTCGTCCGAGTAGACTTGGAGTCACGGATGAACTCGTAAAACACCCGACTTAGAAATCGATAAATAATATAGAAGCGAATAAAGTTGAACAAGTAAACAATCCGAGTCTAGAATGTACTCAAAAAATTGGTAACACCGAGAGTACGTGGAAACCCTCCTGGGCTAGAAAACCACGGACCGTGCTAATCCAAGCACAAAGTCAAATCCACTATTTTGAATTCACAAAATACGATGAGATCGACTCAACCCCGAGTTGCTCCCTTAGACAACTCCTTACAAGTTTTTCCTAGACTCGAAATTCCCTTATCCGATCTAGTACTTCCAAGTTGAGATAACCCTTACAGCTAGGGACAAGCGAGCTGAGTTAACCTTTACGACTCGATCAAGGGACCTTACTTAGAGAGTAAGAAGAGAGTTTGCAATCGAGTACAAGACGTTACAACTAAGAATATAATGAAATACGGAATTGGAGTTGTAAGTAGAAGATTGAGAATGAATACAATGACTTTTGATCAAGTATGTATTTTTACAATTGGTTCAAGCAATCTCCAAGTCTTGAGAGTTGGCTTCTATTTATAGATGACCAAGCAGACTTAGCCGTTATGTCCATCTTCGACTGGAAGTTCTTTTATGACCGTCGTGAAGGATTTTCCGAGTCACTCGGAAAATATCCGTTGAAATATGAACGTTAGACAACGGCTCTTGACTCCCTTGGAAGTGCCTAAAACCACTGGCGGTGTCTTGAAAAATAAGGTGGAAACCACCGTTGAGCTTGGTGTTGCAGATTTCCAATTTTCGAAACAGACAACCACGACACGATTGTCCGGGGCTAGGTCGAAGTGGAAAAAGCCTTGTCCGCTAGTGATTTGACGTTTTGAAGCCAGGTTACTTTTGTAATTCAAAATTAGGATAGCCTCGTTTGAATCACCTACAAAAGTAAATCAATTTGGTTCTCAAAGTATAAAATACTTTGGTCCAAGATTAGACATAGATAATAATGTAATTAAGATAATTAAGTGACTACTTATCCGGGTCGGAAAAGGAATGGAATTTTCGAGTCTAATATTCATAATACAAAAATTCCATCCGAGTCGAGTCTAAAAGAGAATCAAGTTAAATAACGAATATTAGAGGGAATAAATTTGATCTAGACTTAACATGGTTCAAACTAGAAGTGCCGACTCTTACAGAATAAGACCTGCAATATGAAGTCGAGTCCCGAGTACGGTTATACGAATATTGGCGTTGGAGCATGCGATAATTTTAAGTGATGAGTGACTCGGAACCGAGTGAAACAAGGTGAGTACGAAATGCTTTCCGAGTCACACAGAGTCATGCATAAATACATGAAATAATTTACGTAACACTTAGAGAAAATACTATATCACTCGGAAAAGTTTCTAAGGCACAAGGAATGACTTGGAATCAAAACTTTATAAGTGAGAAAATCTTATACCTAATTCCTCAAAAAGTGAGGTGTAAAGTCCGAGTCTTCAACTGGAGCTAGTTCGACGGAAGCATTGTAGGTGTAAGGCTGGGCCTAGCCGAGTGTGGTGTCCCATCGGGCATGGTTGGATGCTTTTAGGGTGTTGTGCATGCAATTGGATCCTTGGAGCCCAAGCACTTTAGCTTTATCGGATTTATTCTTTAGTTCATTTTTCTTGAATTATTCAGGTAACATACTGAACTTTCATGAATATGATTATCTATTGACAAATATTCTAATACAATAGAATTATTAAGCCAAGCTTCGGATCAAAAAACAATCAAGCTTCATAAAAATTACCGAGCTTCAAGACTTTGATCAAGCCAAGCTCGGGGTTGTTTAGCCGAATTTCAAAACACATGAATCGCGATCAAGTCCAAGCCCTCCTGTTTTGGAGTTCATGTTCAACAACATCCAACACTAGACACCTCGAATCGATCGGCATACGAATCAATGCAAAAAAATGAGATAAGTACCTTCGAGTGTCTAGTTTGACCCTTCGTCTTCCAAAATCGGTCAAAGTAGGGCTATCCGTAGACATCAAAAACGTATTGCCCTTATCTCTTTTATTTATATTATTTTATTTTGTGAGCCCGATGATGAAATCCCAGTCCTATTTGCGAACTTCGATCACGATCGGAGTCCGATTAGCATGACGGAAGCTAGTAAACCACAAAGAACCAATTAACACCACGAAATTATCCTTTTTGCTTGGGCTGGCCCACAAACCCGTTTTATTTCATCCGAACCAAGCCCATGTCAAGCTTCTCATGAGGAGAAGGCCGACACTCGTGTTTCAGCTAAAACTACACGTTAAACGAAGCTTTTTACTCTCGGCGTCCCAACGTAACACGGAACTCAAGTGTCCGTAAGACAATGTTTTGACCAGCACCGCTTATCATAGTTCACACTACCAAACCACCGCATTTTGTTCCGCTAGTGACCAACCAAGGCACGAAACTCCAAGGCATCCGTACGACACTTGTTTTGAGCGGTGCCGCGTTTTATGGTTCACAATGCCAAAACACCACATTTTACTCCAACGCCCAACTAAGGCACAAAAGTTAAAATCTCCATATGACATCGTGGGGAGGCCGGTACCGCGTATCTCGGCTCCTCCCATGGGATTCCAGTCCAGGCGGATTTTATCCGGTTTTTCTCCTAGATTCTCACTCGTGGTCCGGTCCTGTTTAAGCTGCTTGACAGCTGATTTGCTCTATTTTAGGTCATTTTTTGTGACCAAGCCTCACTTATATAAATAGAGGATCATTTCCTTCATTTTTGAGGTTACTTGAATGTTGAGTTGCTACATGTCAACCTAAGCCATATTGAATTTAAACTAAGAGCTACTTGAATGCTAGGCTATTTGGCTATCTTTGAAGCTAGTAGTTGTATTCTAATCACTTAGTTAATTTTCAGTTGATTACCACTACATTACCAAACATCCTTATCAATTTCACACACTACTTACCTTCACAAATTCCATAAAATAGCCTCTCTCGATCTTGCTCGCTCTGCTATCACACTTTCGATTCGGTTCGTGAACCAAGTCAACAGATGAGACAACCTGAGGGTGCTTAACCTACTCGTCAATCCTACTTACGATTTATTTAATTTATGCTTACGGTATTATGGATCAAAATGTAATCATTTTTAATTCTTCCCCTGCACTTGTAATTTTATTTTTCTCGCTTTTCTTTTCGCTTTCTTTATCGCTTTCTGTCTGCTTTTACTACTTTCCTCGCATGTTTTGAATGATTTAATTTTCCGCATTCACATGTTGTATGCTTGATTGAAAATACACTACTTTAACTCATAATTCAAATTAGTAAAGGTTGTTTGTTGACGGGCGAAATGGAGGGCTTATCCCTACATTTCATACCTTCGCCCCGAACATCGAATTCTCGGTTCTAAATCGATGGAGTCTTTTTTAAACCTCTTTTAAGCTTAGTTTTCCTGTACTAAGATTGAAAGAGTATTCTTTTATTTTCGTTAGTTTTTATTCCTAAAGCTGACTGGCGACTCTCCCTTTTCTATTTTTATTTCTCTAAATTGCATTTCGATATTTCTAATATAAAATGTGTAAAAATCAACTTTATTTTCTCGACAGCCAAGGCTATAGACCGAGACCGATTTAGCGGTCTCGACCTATAGCATATGCCGGTGATCTGGACGATGCTTGGCGCCGATGGTCGGGCTTGGCTCTTGGTCCAAACTGGTGTTATCACACCTTTTTAGCGCAAAAGCCTTGCAGTAGAATATGAATTGTATTTTTTCCTTTTTTTAAATTATAAAATATATCCCGAGACCTTCTAAAATTAATTTCTAAAATTAAATGATTAATAAAAGTCTTCAATCACCACTTTGCTTCAACTATTTTAAATTAAATTATAAAAATCATAAATCTCAATAAGAGATGCACCCCACTTTCAAAAATTATTTCCAAAATCCAAAAAAAACAAGAGCCAAAGCCACTTCGTGGGAAACTGCGGTTCGTTGGTTCCTACAAACCATGTTTTATCAAATTTCCTTCACAAAATCATGTGAGTGATTATGATAATATGCTTAGTGTGCCTATTCGCTCAATGGTAAAGCAATGTGCCCTAGTGCATGGAGGTGTGGGTTCAAATCCCGCCTAATCATTATGTATTGTAATTAATAATATAAAGCCAAAACAACACAATTTCAACATCATGTTCCCATACGCATACAAAGCCAAGAATACAAAAATTAGAAGAGTTCTAAAAGCTAGCGAAAGGCATATTACTTGAACAAGCTAAGTCCCCAAGACCGATACATTAAATATAAAATATCCTCGGACAAATACATCAAATGCAAAATGACAATTCAAGCAATGAGAAGATTTTAACCATGCATAAGATACATACCAGGAAGCTTTAGGTAAATGATCAAGGGAATGTTGTAGAACACAATGAAGTAATTTCTACGTATTAGACCTTCACCTCTTCTAATAACACAACTAAAGTAAGGAGGAGACTTGTCCTTGCCACTTAGAGGAGGGGGAGGGAAGCTTCTACTTAGATACCAAGTCAACGGAAATTGATTTTTAGGTGTAAAAGGGAAGTTATATATAACCTCAAACACTAGCAGGTTGTTATGTTGAAGAATTCCATCTTTTAAGTTATAACTTCAAAAACCAACTAACTCATGCACTAAATTATTGCGTAGAAAGCCTATGTGGGATTTGAACACACATCTCCGTGAATCAGCACACGGAGCTCTAATCTTGAGCATAACCCTCAAATAGAACACAAAAGGGATCATAACTTACAATGTAATAAGTTAAGAAATTGAATTAAGTTTTACAACTTTACAAAAGTCTGTTAAGGTTATATAATGGGAACACGAGTTGACATTTCAAGGTAAAATGTTTTAGCAATTGCCTTCCATAATCCACTCTTAACTCTTTTTTTTTTGTTGTCATCGTCTTAGCCCCGCATTGTAACCCCACTAGATGAGACAATTGAGCAAAGCACAAGTGTATAATTTTACATGTCATGTGACATGATGATGAACCCAAATGTAATAATAGATGACAAGAACTTCTAAAGTCGTCTCCAAATGATACATTTGTAATTCGGGAAATAATGAAATACCGGAATAGTTATTTCATTCACCTTTCAACACATGACTAAAGATAAGACAAAATAACAATCAATTATAAGAACTCAAATTGAAAAGCCAGAAGGATTTAAATTACAAAATTTGGCCCCTTGTCCTCATATAAAAATGGAGAATGTCTTCCTGTCTACAACCCTCTATAATTGAGATAGCATACTAATAAGTTGGAAACGCTCCACGTAAATTAATCGACCCATAGAAATTGAAATCCTTAAAGAAGTGTGAAGACTAAAGTATGATTAACTGATCCCTTAATTGATTTTGAGTTAAAGTCATTCATCCAAAGTTAAGACTAATCAATTTACATTTTAAAAGAAATTCATAAGATAAAGTCATTTTAGATGATTAATATATGTATGACATAAGACTTTGAAATTATAAGATTACTCATAAAAGTCTTAACGACTCGGTTCTACTTTAGAAAGTAGAAATTGACCTAGTCACTCTAATCGAGCTTGACCGAGCACTCTGTTCCTATAAACTCACCAGCTCGAGTATGACTTAGACATTAAGTTTGCCTAAATAATTTCACATTTATAAATTCACTTTGAGTTTGCCAAACTTTGAGATTTGAATTTGAATTATTTTTTTTAGTTTATTCTAACCATATTCATTACACAAAAATTGTTTAACTTGGCAAACACTGAAATACATCTAAATAACTCAAGAATTCATCTTTACTAAGTTTATTCTCCGAGTTAAGACATATCTAGAACTTGAACATATTGAATATTAGACTTGAAAATTACAAAATTAATAAATGAAGGAAATTCAATTTTTAAATATTTTATTTAGACTAATCCTTATCTAGTCTTGGCCAAAGCATTTTTATACACTACTATAGAAATGACTTTTTACTAGGGGCCTTTTACAACGGTTAAAAACAAAAATCATACTAAAAAATGAGGCGGTGCCATTTTTGTAAATAAAATTCACCTATTACTACGGTTCTTTCATTGAATTGTAATAATAGGTCATATCCCAACTTTTTACTACGGTTTAATGAAAGAATCGCGAGTAATAAAGACACATATTACTCGTAGTTCTTTCATTAAACCGTAGTAAAAGTCGAGACACCTATTACTACGGTTCTTTCATTGAATCGTAGTTAAAAGTTGGTTATATTGATAGATGAGCAAATCGGATCCGGGCTTTTCACTATCTCGCTCTCTAATCACTCTCTTCGGATCTCGACTTTTCACTCTCTGCTCTCTACTCTCACTATTCGGATCTCAACTTCTCACTCATACTCTCGTTCGCCACTCTTGCTCTCATTTCACTGCCATCCACTCACTACTCTCGATCTCCCCACCGTCATTGTTATCATCAAGTCCTTTCGCCTTTCGCTTCTCGTTGTCGTTGTGGTGGCTACTCCCTCGGTGGCGGCCGATCATCGTCTAAAGAAACCAGAACCTCTTCGACAAGATCCTAAATTTTAGGAACCTTACCAGAAACATGTCAAACGGTTCGATTACGGAACCTTACACGTTTGACCGGTTCCAATCGGGTTCTAGGGTACTCGGAGACATGCTCACCTCTAACTACTAATTAGTTTTCCATGTGTTGGGAATCTATTTTGATTATCGTAATTCCATAAGTGGAGAGTAACCACCTTTCCAATAATCATACCTAAGTAGTTCGACCTCTCCAAAAGATGTTCTTAAGGGTAAAGCCTACTGGTTGAAATTAAAAGCAACTATGTCCAACATTGCCTAAATACAATATGTCTAATGCGAGAACACATTAAGAAAACTCACAATTCAAATTTTAAAATCTCACCCTCTTAATAAGTGATACATCCCCGGTGGAGTCGCCGCTGTAGGAACCGATGAACCCTACCTCCCCTGCAATAGGGGCGGACAACGGACCGGAGTTTTCGCATGAAGTGGCATTGACTCTTTTTTGGGTTTTGGAAATGATTTTTGAAAGTGGGGTGCATCCCTTATTGAGATTTCCGATTTTGTAATTTAATTTTAAAAAGTTTAAGCAAAGTGGTGATTGGTGATTTTTACTAATTATTTAATTTTAGAAATTAATTTTAGAGGGTGTTGGGATATTATTTCATAATTTAAGAAAAAGAAAAAGTACAATTCACATTTTGCCGTAAGGCTTTTAGGCCAAAAGGTGTGATAACACCGGTTTGGACCAAGAGCCAAGCCTAGTCACTAGCAAGCACCGGTGAGAGTCGGTATTGTCCGGTCATCGGCTCCGGCTATAGTCGAGACCGATGAATCGGTCTCGGTCTATAGCCTTAGCTGTTAGAAAATAAAATTGATTTTTACCCATTTTAAATCGAAATGCTCGAGATGCAATTTAAGAGAAATAAAAATAGAAAAGGGAGAGTTGCTAGTCGGTTTTAGGAATAAAAACTAACAAAAATAAAAAGAATACTCTTCCAATCTTAATACGAGAAAACTAAGCTCAAAAGAGGTTTAAAAAATGACTCCATCGGCCTAGAACCGAGAATCCGGTGTTCGAGGTGAAGATACGAAATGTAGGGATAAGCCCTCCATTCCTCCCGTCAATAGACGACCTTTACTAATTCGAATTGTGAGTTAAAATTGTGTATTTTCAATCAAGCATACAACATGCAAATACGGAAAATTAAATTATTCAAAGCATGCGAGGAAAGCGATAAAGCGAGATAGGAAAGCGATCAAAGAAAGCGAAAAGGAAAGCGAGAAAAATAAAATTACACCTGGCGGAGAGGAATTAAAAACAATTTCATTTTGATCCACAATACGGAAAGAATTAAAAGTACAAATTAAATAAACAAGTAAGTGGGATTGAAAGTAGATTGAGCGCCCTCACATTGTCTCACCTACCGACTTGGTTCACGAACCGAATGCGAAAGCATGACAACAAGGCGAGCGAGATCGAGAGAGGATGTTTTATGGAATTTGTGAAGGTAAGTAGTGTGGGAAATTGATGAGGATGTTTGATAATGTAGTGGTAATCAGTTGAAAATTAACTAAGAGATCATAATATAACTACTAGCTTTAAAGATAGCCAAATAGCCTATCATTCGAGTAGCTCTTAGTTTAAATTCGGTATGGCTTAGGTTAACATACAACAACTCAACATTCAACAACCTCAAAAATGGAGGAAATGATTCTCTATTTATAGAAGTGAGGCTAGCTGACAAAATAAAATAGCAAAAATAAAAGAGATAAGGGCAACACATTTTCGGTGTCTACAATTGTCCTTCAAAAGCAACAAAGACGGTTGTATGAACAATGAAGTAATATAAATAGGAACAAATGAACATATTTCATAATTCTATGTTATTCCAACGATTCGAAGATTCGAAAGAATAACCTTAATGAAATTGTATTATTATGTTTAGAACCTCACAATCATGCTCGAATTCCACCATAATAGCTCGTCTAAACTATAAGCATTATTCAATACATACTAATAGTTTGATATAGCATGGGAAGACAGAGAATAACATTAAACACTTCTAGCCACTACACAACTCCTTGAATACCAAACAACATTCACATCCAAAATCATGCCCAACTCTTCGAAATCTTTTTCTAATTTGCAACCAACATCATCTCATAATTTATCCCCTTATACTAATCAATTTGAACTCCTCCCCAATTCGGTTGGCTATAACTCAACTCAATTACCCCCTATACTACTCAATTTGAGCATCTCCACTTTCAAAATATCATTCAATTCCTCTCTTGACCACCGAATAAATTTGAATGTCATAGTCATTCAACCAACCAAAATGTTCTAGAAGTCATTTATCAATAGAACCTCTAAAACCCAAAACAAGCATTGCTAAATTCACGACTATGGAACCAAATTTCGAATTATTTACTTTTGGAACCATTTAACTATGGTGCATGAATTTTTGGAACCCAAAACAATGAAAATGATTTTTCGTGTCCATTGAACTATTGATATATGAACAAATGAAGGAATATGACCAAAATGCCCTCTTCTATGCAACGTGTGCATTACATTACGAAATCGAATTTCATTTAATGAATTTATAAATAAATTTGTTTAGTAACAAATTTTTAAAACTACTACTATTATATGATTATTACTTTTTGTTAATAGTTTTTTAAATAACAACACTATTATTTAACATAAAACATATTATCTAAAGTTTTTGAAAAATATCCATATTTTGCTAATTTTCTTATTCATCTTCTAAAAAATTCTTTTACACCAAATGATGATTCTCATGAGGGACGGGTGAGATGAGAAATAAATAAACTAAGAAATTAAAAAATAAAGATTCTCGGGCTCTATAAGATTCCTAGGAATTAACTCAACCCCATCCCTCAAAATAATCCTCTCGTTATATTTCCATGTACATCAATTGAGTGTATGTTTGAATAATTTTACTGTAAACCTAAAACTAATATATGCAATAAAATATGAATAATGATACATAATCTAAAATTTAACATATTAAAAATGTTGATTTCCATGAAACAAAATAGAGCAAGAAAGATATCAAAAATATAAAGATAAGAAAATTATTGAATTACATGTATAAATATGTATAACTAACATCCCATTGACATCTCTGCACCAAAAAAAAAAAAAAATCCAATTAACATCTTGTATAACATGGAAGGTATAAATCTTTTTCTTTCTTTTTTAATAAATACTAGGAATCTTTATTTTTCAATGTCTTAGGTTTTTAGTTTTATTTAAACCGTGGAAGCCTTATCTTTTGTGAACAAAGAGGGAAAAAAATTTCAAGAAGGAATGAGAAAATTAAAAAGACATGGAGTTTTTTTAAAAAAAAAAAATTGGATAATATATTTTTAATGTCAAATGGTGATGTTGTTGTTTGAAAAACTTAGTACCAAAAAATAATAGTCATAAAATAAACCCTTTTCAATTTATTATTAAATGAATTTATTTATAATTATATTAAATAAAATTCCATTTTCGTAATATAATATCACCAAATAAAGGAAGGACATTTTGGTCATCTTCTTCCATTTGTTTATATGTCAATAGTTTAATGTACCTAAAAGTTCATTTACATAGTTATGTGTTCTAAAAATTCATGCACCATAATTGAATGATTCTAAAAGTAAATAATTTGCAAATTTCACATAATTTAGAAACTCAAAAACTCATAATTCAGTTCGCTAATGCCAATAGAAACAAGATGAAGACTCACAATTCAGAAACTCATAATTTAGTTCACTGATGTCAAGGGAAACAATTCAGAAACTTTGAAACTTTGAAACTTAGAAACCAAATTTCACAAAACAAGATAAAGACTCACAATTCAGTTCAATAATGCCAACAAAAACTCAAAATAACTTGCATTTCTAAAACTCATAAACTCACAATTCAGCCACAAAATAAAGACAAAACATAAACAAGATGGGTAAGAAAACATACCCATAAAATGTCAAACCCGACTCGAACCCATTCGACCCGTTGGGTTAAGGCTATAAAACAACAATTTTACCTTTGTGACTTGTTGATTGAATGTTTTATACCATTATATGATTTTCCTTTCATTTTATTACTCTTTTGGTATTGATTATTTATTATATCACTATCATTTGAAGGGACATTATATATTTATCGCAATCATTTTTACAAACGAACACTAATACTATTTCATATCTCAACTTCTTTCTCATAAAAAATATTATATACGAAAATTATACATAATTAATTTCAATAAAGCATGTATGGATTCAAATGGTGTGATATATTAAAAATACTAAAAATACACAAGTTATATTGTCATATTTTTTATGAACTAAATATACCTACTCATATCTTAAATAATATACTTTTATTTTTTAGAAATAATATTAACATAATGATGTAAAATTTTGATGTTTTAATTAAAATAAAATTTAGTTTATTATAAATCTTTAATTCTCATTTATTTGAAACCGTTTTAAATGTACTTGAACCATAATGCCTAAGATTGGCAATTGATCCGGTTCAAACAAAGTCAAAATTTTCCTACCGAATAAAATGGGACGAGTTGAGCCTATCTAGGTCAACCCTTTCTCGATCTGTTTTAAAATGTAATAAATATGCATATAAATCTCTTTATTATAATAGAAGGTGAAATAAACATCGCAACCTTAAATGAATCATTAACATAACATGTCATTATTATTTAACCCATCATTGACCTTATTTAAATGGGTTTAGCAGTTAAGCCGCTCGTCTCAATGATATCTTCACACAAATATTATAATGAAATTTTTGAATATTTTTGATATTTTTTCGAAAATACAAATAATATACTTTTTGGTTGAATTATAGACAATTTGAAGCAAAAAATATGTTGGATTGTTATAATTAAAAAAAATTAATAAAAAGACGCTCGTGACCAGTTGGGTTGACCCGAATCCGTATAACCCGATATACGACCACCCGTATTTTATTCGAATCCGAAACACACCCGACTCGTATTTAACCCACTCACCCAAATTGATAGGTGTATATATATATATATATATATTAATCAATGTACTATATAGAGTGCTTGCTCTTCTTATGTTTGCACAATTTAATATTTATATAAATTTTAGCTGATAATTTTCAGATTGGTCCATTCATATTTGGGTTCGATTGTTTGCAGCACACGTATTTTGGACCGGGTTGTACAGTATGAATGTACGTTAGCGTGTGTCATATAACTGCTGCCTGCGTCTCTCTTTGCTCCTCAATTTTATTTTTTCTCTTTCCCAATCTCTCGTCTCATCTCAACCCCTTCCTTCAACCTCTCTCTTCCTCCCATTTGCTCAGTGGGTTTTGTGTTGTCCCCTCTCCCCTCCTGTCTCTCTCTCTCTCCCCCACCCCACCCCCCGTTTACCCCTTTAATAAAGAGGAATTTCTCAATCAGAGGGGCTAGGGGGTTTCTTCTCTCATTTTCTTCTTCTTTTTTCGGCCAAAGATCGTAAATTTTTGGTTGTTTAGAGGCAGATCCACCTGGCCTTTCTCCAGTACGTTTCCTTGTTATTCTTCGTTGTTGTTTTGGGCGATCGATTGCTTCTTTTGCGGTCTTATGTGTTTCTTTTCCATTTTACTTTCAATTTGGTTTCTGAGTTTGCTTTTAACCCTAAAATCTATAGGTTTTCTTCCTGATGTAATTGACTTGTTGAGGTCTTTCTCGTCCTGGGTTTGAATCTCTGCATCCGCTTCATTTATCTTGAAATTACGTCTACGATTGCCTTTTTGTCTTTTGTTAATGTGGTGTTTGATTTTGTAGCTTGATTATGTGGGTAATCGTCACCTCAATTAATCTATGTGAGAGGAGTTATCTTAATTAATTTTTTTCTGGGCCTCCTTAATAATGGTTAGAAGTGTCTCTTTTAATCAAGATTGAGGTGAAAGTTTCTGATATATGAAAAAGATTCAATCTTTTGAGTTTGTTATGTGCTTTTGTCAATGGTTTGCATAAATAACTTCGTTGGTGAAAGATGACAATTTTAAGGTAGTTGAGATGACAATTGATTGTGAAGCAAAATTGTTCTTTTAGATGTTTGGCTAATAGTAATGGCTCCGTTCGTTTTGTTTCATACTTCTGTGCGAAGCACGTATGAAGGTTTCTTGGTGGCTTATTGCAATTTGTTAAAACTGGGTTAATTGATGACTAATAATTTTAGACTCCTTAATGAATTGGATGTTTGCTATTTGTATTGTGAGCTGTGAATATGCCACCTGTGAATATTTGAAGCAGTATGGTTTGCAGTATTGTCATGCTCATTGGCTTCTGTTGATTCAAAGTTTTTTGGCATAAATTGTGGTTTAAGCTGTTCTCTTAGTAGACAGACAAGTCCAAGGGTCAGCCTTGCTTCTCTTCCTTCAAGTTACAACTAGACCTCATAAGTGGACCATTTTTGGTTAACCTATTTAGTTCGCTTTTTCCTGTTCTCTTGTGCCAAATCTTTATTCTGTCCCAGCTATGACCTTCAATGTGTGCTCACTGGTTGTTGTGGACACGTTCTTTTAACTGTTTGTCGGCTAAGTAGTCATATACTAGTTTGTACTCCGTTTACCGGTCAGTGCCAAGGATCATTCTTCAACTCTGCTTTTAACGAGGGGATCATTAGCTTTCTGTGTCTGAAGTTTGATCTTTATATCTTTACATGATTGTCTCTGTATCATGAATCTTTCCTTGTCTCTTTCTTGTTTTGGTTGATTATGCTTGTAAAATTATTTCTTTAACATGCTGCCGCTCCAACAATAAAAGGAAAAGCTACTCTAACCTCCCTTTTCATCGAAATATTTGTGTTCGAAAAGTTTAAATATGGATGCAAATGCATATACTGTATAAATTTCTGCATTTTGGTTTGAACTTCTAATATTGGAGAAGAAGAAAAGATGTCATATATCTACTGTCTGGTGTGGTGGTTGTTTCTCCTTTCTGTTTTTGTATAGGAGAACATGCATAGGGGAGACTTCAATGATCTTCACAATTCAATTACTTAGTGATTGTTCTCAGTAAACATGCAGTGCTCTGTAAGCTGGACTATGATTGTCTGTTACAGTTTACACTAACATTAAGCTAAAGTCCTTTGATTTTGACCAACCCTCTTTTCTATGGCTTGCTTGAAAGAATGCTGAATTTGCTTGCTGTTATCCTGTGGTTTCAGATAGAGAAGCTTCCTCATTTTTAATTTCCCATATATTATTTGATCAACATCTGAAGTGAAGAACGTACAAGCTCTGATGCAAGGGCAGAGGAGTGCCATTGGTTCCCTGCCTGATTCAATTAACTTTGACTATGGGTCCTCATCGAGCAATGTGGGTATAGATCAGCAAATTTGCTGGAATAACCTGCGGAATCCTGCTGAAAGCAGGTTGTCTGATTATAGGGTTTCTGCTAGCAATTCAGATACTTCTAACAACGGTGTTAGTCAAGAAGGGCAGAATTTGAGAAGGTGGAATATCAGTGAATCAAGTTCTAGCAACCCACAAAACTTGGTTTGCCATGATGAACGAATGACTCAAAGTGGTTGGTCATCTGCAACGAGTGCCTCTGCTGGTTCTGGTCTCAGGTTGGAGGACCAGCGGTATGATCCTACAAATCTTGTTTCACGAGCTGGTGTTAATTTGAACCTTAGCAGCAATCACCTTGTTAATGGGTCTGCATTCATGCGAAGTTCTAATTCTGGCTCTATTTCCCAACATCACGACCTAAATGAAGGACTTTTCCATCGAGGTGCTGATGATATGGACTGCCCTAATAATTCGAAATCTGTTGGATTTGAAAGTAAATTTATATCTTCAGCAAGTAGTTCTTCTGATCCTTTTGCTTCATCATCTGGAAGTGGCGGTTATCTAGTTGAAGAAGATGATGGAAGACCTGGTTGCTCATTGGATGGTCGCCGTCTCTCATGTAAGAGAAAGTCTCTTGAAGGAAATGGAGGTCAGTCTTCTAATAGTGGAAGCTGTTTTCCGAGGGAAGAAGGCAGCGTGAGGCAGGTGGCTCCTCCCCACTTTGATGCCAGTAATAACGTTAATATTCCTGCCCAACCAGAAAGTTATAGCATTAGCCCTTCTGAACTGGTCAATCCCAGACTTGGGTTGGGTGTGGGTGTGGGTGTGGGCAGTGGGGCATCTTCTGATAATCTTCGTGCTCTAAATGTGCATAGTGGGGCAGATAGCTCTCACAGGAACTACCGTTTGAGGATGAATCCATCACTTCAGCAAGAATCTGTGTCAAACAATTCATTTTTGCCTGCTCTCACTTCTGGCGCTGGACATCCTGACAACCCAACAGTCCACCAACCATTAAGATTCGTGCATCCACCTATAGACTTGATGTCACCAATTCCGCCAGAGAGTTCAGCACCACAAAGTCAGTCTGTTATATTGCGCGTGCCTACCTTGCGGAGAAATGTACAAGCTCTGAGATGGAATGGTGCTCCAAATTTGAGGCCTGGAAGTTCTTCGAATTCTGCTGCTCCTGGAGAGAGAGATACGACATTACCAGAAGATTTGAACCCTAGAAGCATGTCAAGGAATATTGCGGAACATTCTATGTTTGTACCTCCAGTTGAGGCAAGGACTTCAGCTCAAAATCCGACAAATTGGAGTCTTGGTAGTGGTAATGCAGGTTTCTCAAGACACATTGCATCTAGTTCTCACACTGGATCTTCGTCTGGTTCCCATTCGTCACCTGGACCTAGTTGGGCTTCTCATAGGCATTCTCCATCACAGTATTCCCGGAGATTGTCTGAATATGTTCGTAGATCATTGTTGTCTGGGCCTGAGATTGCAGGCCAAAGCAGTAATACTAGTCAACATCGTTCTGGTCCAACTCTCTCTCAAGAAGGTGTACTTGCCACTGGTGGTGGAAACCAGGGGCATGCTCTATCGTACTCTAGATCAGCATTGTGGTTGGATAGACAAACTGATGGTGTCGTTGGAGTTCCATATTCTTTGCGTGCTTTAGCAGCTGCTGCTGAAGGAAGAAACAGGCTTGTGTCCGAGGTTTGTCTTGTTTGATCCATGTCCTGTTGATGCTCTTGTTATTCTTTATTTCTAGTTTAACATACTTTTAGGAGTAGTAGATTTGGCTTTTTATGTAAAACTAAAACAACCCAATCCATCAGATCTTCCCATGGTAAAGTCAGGAGGGGTCAAACTCATCAGCATACCTTTGTGATTACCAGCCGTAGGTTTGGAAGATGTTGATTTTAGATGACTCCACCATGTTAATTTTACTGTGTATAATGAGAATATTCTGCATTTGTCTACTTTATGAGCCTGTGGGTAAAATAAAAAAACAAAAGAGAAGAATAAAAGCTGCCAAGTAGTGACTTGTATTGCTGTACTTTATTGGATAAAGTAATTTGTGTCCTACATGTCATAATTAATAGGACACTAACATTCACCTATTTTTTGATCTCTGAACCTGAGTTCAGAATTGTAATCATAGGATCCACTTCGAACGTGGGGGTTTCTGGCTGCTACCTGTCCTTCCAACATTACCAGTGCACTTTTGCATTCTCTCTTATCCATGATTTTTCTGATTTTTGGTGCATTCAGAAATAAGCAGTGGTTGGCATGTCCTCTTCTTCACCGACTTTTCCTACCCATCTTTTCCAACATGCTTTCTTCGGGATTTTGTCCTCCCCTGCAGGCTCTCTGGTCCTTGAGTTTGCTCATCTTTTGCAGATCTGGAGTTAATTAGAGTGTTTTCACTTTTCCTGATTCACCTTATATATTAGGGAATCTTATGTCCTTGCTAATGGTGTCAGTGACTCCATCAGTGATGCCTGGGGTAGCAATGGTAAATTAGCATTATGGTTGGGTCTTACTGAGGATAACTTTCTATTGCAATTGTATTATATTGTTGTTATTAAATCCATTAGTTGTCTAAAATCAAAGGCAGTTAAAAATTATGCAACGAAACAGTTCTGCAAAGGACACATTACATTGTAGCACATTACGCTCAGTTTGCGGAGGCAAATTATTCAAAAACATCAGATGTCAGAATTAAATTTTTTTATACTCGAGAATTCTATTTAGTAATCACCTTTGGTGGTATTTGTACCAAAACCATCTTCATGTAATTTTTTTTGTCATATTTGGAACCAGATACTCAAGATATAAGAGTCAATAATGATAATAAGTGTTTCACACTGTCATGGCTAGCCTTTAACAATAGTTAAAAATAGCCTATTCCACATTTTTGAACATGGAAGGTTTTGAACTTGGTTATCGACTAGTGATAGTCCAGACCCCTAATTTGAGAGGTCCCTTCCCCGAAGAAATGGCTGAGCCAGTTCAAGTGGATGAAGTAAAGGTCAAATAATGTCAAGTAGGATAATTATATCAAACCCAAGGACACATTTAACTAGAATGAAGTCAGAATTTTTTGAGATACTGTCTGGTTAAGAATAAAGGTCAAATGACATTTATATATATATTCACGTAATGAAAAAGTACTAACTGTTAATAAAGGAAAAAAATGTTCTGAATTGTTCCTGTGATAGATGATAAAGTTAATGGCATAATACGACTGGAATTATATGTTTATGTTGAATTTCTATGCTTTTGGTTAAAAATATTCGTGCTTTTGTCACGAATGTTCATGTGCTTGCTTTATTATGAGCATTCACATCATGGGCATGATTGCTTCACCATGGATATTACTGGTTATGATCCTTTTTTTTGTTTAAAAAATATTGGAATTAATATCTAGGTTATAAGTTATAACTCACTGAGGGCCCGTTCTAAGTAACATGAAAAACGGAATCTATTTATGTTTATGTTCGTTTGCTTCTATTTTAACAACTCATTTATGTTCGTTTATATTCGTTTCTGTTCATTTATGTTCATTTCTGCTATTTTATATTCGTTTCTGCTCTTTTATGTTCGTTTATGTTCGTTTATGTTTGTTTCTGTTTCTGTTTCCGTTTATGTTTATGTTTATGTGCGTTTTGTATAACTTCGAACATGCCCCGAGTATATAAGTCATGTGAATAGTTTTTATGTATGTGAAGATTTATATTGCAAGGCAATATCATTTATATTTGTGTTATTAACATTCCCCTTTTATGTTTTATGAACAGTTATATCATAGGTCTTTACAATAGGCTAACCATGAACACTTATGGTATATGGCATGCAAAATTGGTGCTGAGAAGTGTGGGCTCTTAGTACAATCCCTTCAAGAGATTTTTGTGGTCTATAGCTTAATTTAGTTTAAAATTTGAGCGATATTGTTCTTATGTAGGAACCAAACTGGACCAGTAAAATTATCATTTGGTTTGGTTTGATTTATGACTTCGCCTGCACAATGAACACCCCATTAGAAACCAATATTAATTTTCAAAAATCAGAAAGGGAACCTTTTCTTATGGCATGCGTCAATTTGATCAAAGTTGAGGGTTTGTTGGCATGTTATAATTTCAACAAAGTTGATGAAAAGCCTCAAAATAACTCATCTAGGTGATGGCATTATCAACTTTTAACATTCTTAGCCCCTGCCCCCGGGAACTCTTCCTCTTTTTTTTTCTTGTATGTTTCTTCTCCCCTCTTGTTTTTTCAGCAGCAGCCTGCGGAAGTTGTACCTATGTAGCTCTCATAAGAAAAAAAAAAGTTGTGCGTATGTAAATAAGTCTACGGCTTGTGGCAATGAGGTTGGTGGCTGAAACCTTACCGTCATATGGATTCTTGTTCTTTTTCTGTCTTCATACATTGTTCATCATGCCCAAATTTTGAGGCTTCTAGCTATCGAGAAGCCATCGGATGCAATAATTACAATGATTACCCTTAGTTTAACAAAGCGTGCCTAGGTGCACAAAAGCCCGAAGCCCACCCACTTGCTCCTTGGAGGGGGTCAAGCCAGCCCCTCCATAAAGCGCTGTGACCCCCTCAGTCTGCCCGTCCGTCAGGGTCTCGTGCGCCTTAGTGGGATTTTTTATGTTTTTTGCTGTTTTTCTATTTCTGCCCCCTGTCTCGTCTCTATCCTAGTTAGAGACAAGAGACTATGAGTAAGTGGGTAGGTTTCCTCCCTTTTTACAATTTGTGCTATTTTTTCCTTTTATTTATCTTGCTTTTTTGGTTAAAATCGTAGTGAATTAGTTGTGTTATCACAATCTTAGACTCTTGGTGATATTCTTCGTAGTTACAATGATATCTAATCACTTATTTGATGTCATCACCTAGCATATTCGACCAAAAATATTGCTTGGTATTGATTTTCAAGCATTTTTAAGTAAGTGTGCCCCGTTCCAAGAAGCCTGCCCCTTTGCGTCAAAGCCCGCACCCGGCCCTGCACCCTTTGTGCTTTTGTGCACCTTGAGCTTTTTTAAACTAAGCTATTACCACCAAAGTTATCCGAATTAGTGTTGATAGGAACTAGAAAGGGTGTATGCGGATCTGATTTGCTGGAGGGAAAGTAGTGTGTGTTTTGATTTGCAATGTTGACAAGGATTACCCCCACATGAATTAGTGTGTGTGTTAGTGAGAACCTTATTATGCGAGCTAACCCCCACCCCACCCTTTATCTCCGTGTAGCATTTTTAGATAAGTCATTGATAATTTATAGGGTTTCGAGTAGCCTTGCAATTTTCAATTAGTATAACACTCGAACAAAAGTTTGGGAGGGGGATGGGAGGTGTAGCATGTCGATGATGCCTGTCTTGAAAGAAGGGGCTCCGAAACCCATTTGCAATTTGGCTGTTTTATTTTCCTCGTCAACGAACACCCGAGTACTCTGTCTTTCTCTTTCGCTATTGTAAACAAGGTCCGGGAGCGCTGTTGTGTAACATGGTTTTTGGTTTGTTGGCTTCAACGAATTGGGTCGCCTTTCCATAGGGTGACTTGCAAACAAAGTAGTTGGGTGCGGGAGGTTAGACCTTTTTTCTTTCCCTGGGGTTGGGGTGTTAAAAAGATTTTGAGGCTTTAGAAATGATGGGCTGGAAATCAGGTTGGGTGGAGGCCTCGTTTGTCGTTGTACGTATTGGAGTACGATAAGACTATTATGGCATTCTTTAGGCTCCTTTGTTACGGATATATTCTTATATTACCATTACCGTTGATCGTATTACACATATGTACTTATTTATTTTAATTTAGGCTCTACGAAAAAATGAAAACCAAAAATCGAATCGAAAGCGATTAATTGGACATGTTTCTTGAAGAATCGGTTTATTTAACCGAACCGAAAATTTCGTTTCACGGTTCGATTTCGGTTAACAAGCATAAAAATTAGTTAACCATCGGTCAATCAAACCAAAGTGAAGCTTTTTTAAAAAAAACTTTGGGAGTGTAAATAGCCTCTTATGTTAACCTTAGCTCCCATTGGCCTTTCAATTTCTCACGAGACCCCCTCTCTCTCGCTCTGCGCTGTTAACCTCTCCCACCTCTCTCTTCTTTCTCTTGCTCTCTCCGATCGACAACCTCGCCCATCTCTCTCTCTCTTCTCCCCTGTTCTCTCCTTCCCACCTCTCTCTTGGTCTCTCCCGTCGAGAAATCTCCTCTCCTTTCCCACATCTCTCTTGCTCTCTCTCGTCGATAAACCCTCCCGCCTCGGCGGTTGCGGTGTTGACTTCGTTCCCGACAGATCCGACCATCCCCAGCTTGGGCGTTCGTGGTGGTTGCTTCCTTCCCAACGGATCTAGTGATTGTTTGCAACGTTCAGCCTTCAAGAGGTTCTCTTCGGACATTTTGGTTTAGCCTTTTCCTCTTGTTGTTAACCTCTCTCTCTCTCGCTCCGACCCCCTCTCTCTCGCTCTATGCTGTTAACCTCTCCCACCTCTCTCTCCTTTCTCTTGCTCTATGTCATCAACAACCTCGCCCACCTCTCTCTCCTCTCCCTTGCTCTCTCCCATTGACAACGGATCCCCTCTCCTCTCCCACCTCTCTCTTGGTCTCTCCCGTCGACAAATCCCTCTCCTCTCCCACTTCTCTCTTGCTCTCTTGCTCTCTCTCGTCGATAGACCCTCCCCGCTCGGCGTTTGCGGTGTTTACTTCGCTCCCGACAGATCCGACCCTCCCCAACTTGGGCGTTCGTGGTGGTTGCTTCCTTCCCAACAGATCTAGTGGTTGTTTGCAACATTCAGCCTTCAAGAGGTTCTCTTCGGACATTTTGGTTTAGCCCTTTCCTCTTGTTGTATGTTTCTTCAACCTTCAAGAGGTTCTCATGCGTGATACCGACTTGTGATTTAGTTGTTAATTTTTTGTTTTTGCTTTACTTTTGAAGCAATTGTTATTCCTGAAAGTTTGTCCCGATGCGTGATACCGGTAATTCACACTTCGGAAAATTGTAAACGGTTGTCATTCGACATTTTGGTTTAGTCCCCTTTTTTTCTATTTTTAATAGTTAATTTTTAATTGATCCAAAAATCGGTTAACCGAACAGAGGATTCGGTTAACTGGTCATTTCGTTTGGCTACGAATCGAATTTTTGTCGAACCGAAATCTTCGTTAACCAATTAACCGAACAAAGGATTCGGTTAACTGGTCATTTCGTTTGGCTACGAATCGAATTTTTGTCGAACCGAAATCTTTAGTTAACCGGAAATCGGTTAACCGAAAATTTTGGTTCGGTTACTGGTTCGACATTTTGATGAATCGGAAACACACCCCCAATTTTAGGTACCGATCTCAAAAAACAAAAAAGGAAATGAAAAAAGAAAATCCGAGAGGTGTTGAGCTGAGGTAGGTATATCTGAATGAGATATTTACCTCTCTTGTATCCCCCTCTTCTTACTTTGGGGTACCTTCGCGAGTGAGGAACTCTTCCCTTGCCAACCTAACTTCGTAAACGATGATCTCTTTTTGATGAAAAATATACCTTTAAAATTAGAAATTAGCAAGGAACAAGTGACCGTAAGTTCTTAAGTGTTTGACATGTGTATCTTCATCATATTGAATACTGCAATATGCGTATGAACAGAAGTAGATCAAGGGTTTATGACTTTTGAGTGTTCTTGTTAGCTGTAGAGGTATGTCATACTATGCATATTGCATAGGAAATGGTTGCTGATTAACGGGATTGACAATGATCTGAGCTAGCATTTAGTTTTTCGATCACCAAGTGCTTTTTTAATCTTTAAGAATGGTTTCACATCAAAATTATCTTTTTGTATATTGTTCAGGTGTCTTGTCTGGACAATATTGAACTGAAGCTCGTATTCTATTTCATGTGAAACAGATTCGCAATGTGCTGGATGTCATGCGTAGGGGGAAGGATTGCGATTTGAGGTTAGCATCTAGCACTGATTTTACCGTCTTTGCTGTGGTAGTGCATTGGCAGTCTCAAATATACTGGCATTGATCTGGCTGTGGGCCCCTCTCTCCTTTTTCCTCTCATTGTTCATAAAGATTTTGCTAGCTAGCACAAGCTTCCTAAGCTAATTGGTGTTGGTGTTCTTTTTTGTTTGAAGAAACAAAGAACCGCTGATATATTTTTAGCCTCATCGCTGTCCCATCCAATTCATTTTGTCCATGATGTGAAACATCTAATCCACGTCTTTGCAACACCTAATTTTAAAACTGTGATGCTTGTTATCGTTTCATGGCAATCAGTTTAAAATGCAGGAGCTGAAAGGGTGGGAAGGGGAGGAGAGAGAGATGCCATAGGAGCTTTTGTATTGGTAAAAGGGCTGGGAGCAATTATGACCCTTGGGGTTGGTAGATCAAGGATGGACCTGGGAAAGAAAATGAATCACTAAACCACGTCTATACTGTGTTGAAAGTTGAAGGTTGGCTGAACAGGATTTTGAGAGGGTGTAGGGCAGAAATAGAGGAGAGAAGAAAGGAAGATTAGGGAGGTGTATACTATTAATTTTGGTCATGACATGTAAATTTCAATAAGGTAGGCCTATCCACAGGCACAACCACCTAAAGGCTCTGCTTGTTCTATGATGGTTGGACGAGGGGGTTGATTAGGTTTTGTACATGGCTGTAGGATTTGGTGCCTCTGGTTGGATATGGTAGGTCCTGTATGTTTGCATACTTTTAGGGATTTTGCTTATGTTTTTCTTGTTATTTGTTCAATTTATCATTTTTTTATGTAGACTTAATGTCCAATCTTTTGGGTGGTTAAAATGGGGTATAGTCTGGGTTTAGAGTGGTAAGAGTGGTTTGAGTGTGGATGAGAATGGTTAAATGTTGATTTTTTCTGGGAAGAGTGGTTGAGAGTGAATTTTATGTAATTGAAAGGAGCGGATAGATGAGAGATTGAGTGTGGGTGAGTGTGGGAATGAGTGTGTAGTGGATCTTTTTAAGAAGAGTGGTTGAGGTGGTTGAGTGTAGTTTGTGGTTGAGTGTGGACAAATCACACTCAACCATCCAAAAGAACAGGCCCTTACACTATTAAGAGTCAGTTGGTCTATCAAGCCTTCAAATGGATTGTCATAATCGGTAATAGTAGTAGTAGTTGGCATGTGCTGGGCTGGAGAGGGCGTCTTTATTTTTGTTAATTTTGGGGCATCTAGTGAGTTCTAGGGTGAGCAGTCTAATCCAACAGTCAAAATTAGGAAGGTAATTGTATACCTCATGAACACCTCCTGTGTCATATGTGTGCTCACAGTTGCTATTTTTCTCTCAAAAATTTTAATTTGGGTAGTTATTTTTCCGCCTTGGCAGGCCACCTAGTTTCTCTGCCCAACAGCCATCATTGACCTTTTACGTCTTTCACATTTCACTATCCCTGTCTCATTTCTCATCTCACGCTTCGCTTGTTTTGGTGCTTTACTACCGTTTTTATTAATTACCTGAACTTCACTATTGATGGTTTGGGTTCTGCTATGTAATGGTGGCCCATTGACATGAAAGTAGGCTTAGGAGAGGGAAGTCTTTTCGTCCAAGTTCATTGGCAGTGGGGCCAAGTAATTGTCGTTTGGTGGCCCATTGAAATGATGGTTTGGGTGTGGGTTTGAGCTTTACTTGCATCCATACCCTTTGCGGAAATAACATGGGTACCCATATCAATGCTGATTTGCTTTTGAGAGATTACACTCCTACCTTAAATTGTTTGCAAATATTACATATATTTGACCAATATTCAGGTAATACCTATATTTGATGATCAATTTCAAGTGACATCAATAAGGAACTTGCCCGATAAGACTCATAAAAGTTGAAATTGTTGGCAAAAAATTCAATCTTTGCATCTCTATGTCAATGTAAATTGATATTCTTATATAGTTTTGTTCTCCTCATAACTAGTAACTTGGATATGTAAATTAGGTGTCGTTTTAAAATCCATACCCATTCCATCAAAAGTACCCACTTTAGGAAATAAGACCCATACCCATACCCATACACTTACAAATACCCATTTTTGGAAATAAGACCTATGCCCAACACCATTAGGGTTGGCGACTTATCCCCGTCCCAATCAGGGCCCCCGCCCCCAAGTTGGGGGCGGGGACAGGGAATTTCCCTCCCCATTCCCTGCCCCATTCCCCGTTTTTTTAAGAATGCAAGAGTATTTTGGGAATTTAACACCCAAACCCTAAATATAAAAGTTATGCCCCTCCCCCAAAACCTGCGCGACTGCTTTCCCCCTCCTCTTTCCTCTCTCCTCTTTCCCTGTCTCTGTCTCCTCTTTCCCTTTATTCTCTAAGAGTGCCCAAAGGAAAACTCTTCTCCACCAAAGCCCTCAAACTCACTTGCACGACCTCCTTCTCCTCCCTCCTCTCAATCACACTCGCTTCTCTAGCTCGGTGGTGCTCAAATCTCTTCTCCTCTCCTCTTGCTCGTTGGTGGCGCTCAAATCTCTTCTCCACCAACGCCCTCAAACCCACTGTGCGCCGCCACTTTCTTCTCCTCACATCTGGCCAACGCTTGTCTTCTTGCCTCTTAGATTTGGCCGCATCCCCGTGCATGCTTTGAATTTTTGGGTTTTTGATATTTGGCTTCGGGGACGGGAGGCCCCGACGGGGAACGGATACCCGACAGGGGCGGGGGACGAAGGGAAGAGTGGGGGCGGGGATGGGGGAGGTCCCGACTCGCCCTGTTGCTAACTCTAAATCCCATGTAAACCCAATTTTACCACCCATTCGGGATTTAAATTGGGAAGACCCGGGGAAGTTGGGTTTTTGGTTTGGGTTACATCTCCTTGTTTCCCCCAAACCATTGCTAGAACCTCCACATTTGGATTAAAAATACCCATTCTTTTTGTCCATTCATATCTACCATGCAAAAAAGAAAAATTTAACGAAACCTTTGTTTGGAAGTAGCATGTAAACGTTAAAAGAGTCAAAGAGTAAGTAAGGGTGAGGTGATATATGTTACTTGGACTCTTCATTTTTCCTCAAGTACACATGTCGGACACTCGACACTAGGACATGGGTATGGATACGCGACACTCCATTTTAAACCAAAAATGTACAAAATTTTTGAAAAAATTGGTGAGTCCAACACAACAACAATGTGAGACACTCCACACTTCAAAATGGGTATGGCCGAGTCCGAGCAACATAGGAGGTAATATAGCGATATCGTCTTAGTTTCATGGTTAGTGAGGGTAGACTACGTAAAGTGACATGAAACCTGAATTAAATGACTTGAATCCACACCCAACCTAGCACCATAGATAGTTAATCCAAAATCAACCTGCTACAGGACCCAATTGGCCCTAAATAAAGTTGACTAGAACATTTTCCCAAAGATGACTCCAGCTGTCCTGAAACCAAACAAAATTGACTCATGTACAGGTTTAAGTGAGCTCTAACAATGTAGAACTCCTCAAAACAACTTGACAATTTCACAGGAGTTGGGTGTAGGGAGCAGGGGGCTGTTGATGCGTGCAGTCTTTTTCCTAATGAGGGAATATGCGATACATGTAGTGACAGAAGTCTCCAATGAAAATTTTTTGTAAAATATTTCTTTAACTACTTGAACAAATTGAGCACAAATGTTGACAGAAAATGGAAGAAAACAATACTCATTGCAAAATTCCCAAATGTTTCGCCCTTCCAAACGGGGCCTGAGAACCCTTCGAGGGCTGTGCTGGAAACTTGCATGTAGGAGAGAACAAGGTTTACTAGGTTCTTTATTCATCAAATTGCTCCTCACTTAGAAGCAGACAATTATTTAAGTATGATAATAAATTAATTTTGTGCTACCTGCCCAACTATGCTGTGAGATTATGGTATCCCAGTAACAGTACATTGATCTGGTCCCCCAAGTCCTTTGAAAGTCTTTGTGCTGCAAGTTAACTTATTCTGGTTTAACCTTTTACAAATTCCTGCGTTGGACTATTTTATGTAAAAGGTGTGATGAGAGGGACTCATATATGAGTGACTTTCTTAATATATAAGGTGACTAAAGCTCTGCTTTTTTTTGTTTGGTTTTTGGATAGGAAGGACTGATAAGTTCATTTTATCTTGACTTTGAAATTCATGTAACTAATGATTCATTGAAGGATGCCTTTAACAAAAGTCTCCCTTAATGAATAAATTAGTCACCCTAGAACTTCCCTTCACAACCTTTTAAGTAAGACATTTCGTGCAAGACATATTAGTAGCCATTATTAGCTATTTATATAAATATTCATGAAACAAAACTTTTCGATCAGTGGGACATAACTACATAGCTAACTCTTATGTACCTTTGCATATAGTTTGTGTATGAATTAACCCGCTTAATCTTACCTTAAATTTAGCTCCTGCACTTAATTAGTGAATGAAGCCAGTTCATTCTTTATCTAAGAATCCTGAGTATTGTGAACTGCATTAAATGAACTTGCCTGACTCTCTAGGAGTGGAAACTCCCTTAAGGGTGGTGGTTTTGTTGTCATGTGATCCTCCTTCAGTCGTCCAGTCTATTTTATCTCCTTTTGCATCAGAGGCTTGCGGTGGATTTGATTTGCTCATTACTTACAATGTCCATTTTTCTGGTCTGCTAGGATGTTATGGTCTTTGATCCATCTGTGTTTTTTGGAATGGCTGATATTCATGATCAGCATAGGGACATGCGGCTTGATGTTGATAACATGTCATATGAGGTAAAGAATGCTGTCACCTCTGTTTTTTGTGGAAATTTCTTTGAAATTAGCTCTATATTTACTGCTTTTTTTGGGTAAATATGTAATTACAGGAACTTTTGGCTCTGGAAGAACGCATCGGAAATGTTTGCACCGGTCTGAGTGAAGAGACAATTTTGAGTCGCATGAGACAGCAGAAGTATATACATACTATGAGGGATGATCAAACGGAGCCGGAGCCTTGTTGTATTTGTCAGGTACTTGGGATACCCTGCTTCTTGATTATGCACTTGACGTTGTATTTTTTTTTTTTTTTTGCGTGTAATTGACATTATATTTTTTCCTCTCATTTGCTTTGAACATTTTGCAACAGGAAGAGTACAATGACGGAGAGGACCTCGGAAGCCTGGATTGTGGGCACGACTTCCACACCAACTGTATTAAACAATGGCTGGCACAAAAGAATCTGTGCCCCATTTGTAAAACCACAGCCCTAGCCACACAAGGGGTTTAAAAAAAGAAATATTTTATTAATTTTGAAGTCACTGTTTCTTTTCTGATGAAACATAAGACAATGGAACAGAAACAGGATTATACTTCGTCATTGAATTCAAGAATGTTGGTGGATTAATGTTTGTTTTCCTACTTAGGATAATCTGAATCTTTTATATCTTGCGCTTGGGCTGGTGAATTTACTCATTGTTGCACTTTATTTGTTGTGTACTTGTGTTGGATTGTGCTCACTGTTGCATCCCTCTCTTTTTTTCCCTTGTTTTGGGGTCTCAAGGGGCCAGCCAGAGCGTAATGTTTTATTGTAGGAAAGGGGAATTAAAGTTGAAACCTAATGTACGTGTAATCTTAGTATTGACCAGACCATTAGATTAAAATCTCATTGTTGACATTCCTTTCTCTTTGTGACAACCATTCATTGTACTGCATGTGACCTGTTTTGAGGAGCATATTGATAGGATCCCTTCAGTCGCTTCATCTTCAAGGCAAAGTTTGTCTTTGTTGTTCCGTGGATGGTTGCACCGCTGGTTTGGTAAACGAGATCCTATAGTCCACT
Organism: Talinum fruticosum; assembly: GCA_021018815.1. Taxonomy (NCBI): domain Eukaryota; kingdom Viridiplantae; phylum Streptophyta; class Magnoliopsida; order Caryophyllales; family Talinaceae; genus Talinum; species Talinum fruticosum. Next base: position 2,598,271 of record JAITYX010000003.1, on the reverse strand, counting down.
GCATGTGAATTTGTGGTAAATTTAAGTGGTGAATCCATGTATGAAACTAATTGTGGGTGTATCAGCATTGAAATGTAATTAAAATAACATTACAATTACAAAACTTATTGCATCCCATGTTTGATTTTCTAAAAAATAATGTAATTAAATTTACACTGGAATAATAATAGCATCAAAAGTTGTAATTAAAATAACTTCGGCCTTTCCAAGTCAATATTTTGGCCAATGTGATCTTTAAAGATAATGGGTTTATGTAGGTTTACGTTCTCGATAAAGTTAATCTTATTGTTACGAGAATATATGGACTCGCTTAATCTATAGATGAACCGGCCTTTTGGGATCAGCTACATGAAATGAATTGTCCGATTAATTTGCCTTGGTGCATTATTGGCAATTTTAATGAAATGGAACATTTAAATGAGGAGGAGGGGGGTAATCTTTCATAAATTAGATGACCCTTTAAAAAATTTTAGGTAAAAATTCTACCCGTGGTAGGAAAGCAATTGCGCGCAATGATCTGGAAAAATTCTTACCCCAATTGCTCTGTATCGCATGGGCCATTCTCCTGCTTCCGATCATAGTTACATCTTGCTTGATTCTAGTCCCGATTATTTTTATCGCTATAGTCGAAACTTCGAATTCGGAATCATTGGTCTAGCTATCTCGGAAGCTAATAGAATAGTCAAGCACCAAAGGAATGAATACTATGGTGGGACGACCTTTTTAGGGTGGTCAAAAAGCTCAAAAATGCTAAAATCCACATTAAATTATGGGCTGCGAGAATTTGTAGTAATTATAGCCAAAAGGTTGAAAGGAATTCGAACCTTTTACAACAAGTGGAAGATAGAGTAATCATTGATCCTTGCAACCACAGATTGTTACATCTGGCAGAATCGTTTGATTAAGCAAAGGGAATGTCTCCTTTTGTTTAATCAACGATTCTGGGGAAAATTTTATCGAAAGGAATGGTTAACTCAAGGTGATAGGAATTCAATTTTTTTCATCAAAGTTGTGTACTCCAAAAGAAAAAATCGATTATTCATAGAATTAAAGATGAATCGGTATTTGGATTCAAAATAAGGAAGATATTCAACAAAAGTTTATTTCTGATTTTTGCAGAGATTTAAGTCTCAATAGGATACTAATCGATCTTTGATCAACACCTATTTGCCGGCTTGGATTACCAATGAAGAGAACAAATAGCTCATATTACCGGTTTCCCCGGAAGAAGTTAAGACTACTCGTCTTTCACATGAACCCTGCTAAAGCTCAAAGGCCTGACGGTTTTGGAGTTGGTTTTTTCCAACCGCATTGGGATATAGTTGGTAAGGGTATCACTCGCATGTATCATGGATTTCTTTTAGCATGGCAAGATATTAAAAGAAATTAATGACACCTTCATTACCCCGAACCCTAAGGTGGCTAGTTCTACCTTAACGTCTCACTTTAGACCAATCATTTTGTGTAATTGTCTCGTATAAAATTATTTCTAAGGTTCTTGTGAATCGATTAAGACCGCTCCTTCAAAGGATTATTAGCCCTTATCGGAGCACTTTGTACCAAAGAGGGATATTCATGATAATATCCTTCGTCACATGAAATTATCAATAAATTTGGTAATATTAAGGATAGACAAGCCTACGTAGGCCTTAAGTTGGATATGGAAAATGCTTACGATAGAATTAAATGGAACTTCGTGTTTTCGTGTTAAAAAGACTTGGGGTTCCATCATGTCTAGGTCAATTGGATTCGGAAATGTATAACATCTCGTGTTATATTCGATCATCATTAACGATGAATCTTGTGGTTTTTTGCAACCTTCGCATGGTTTAAGACAAGGTGATCCCTTGTCCCCTTATTTATTAATTCTATGCATAGATGCCTTGGTATATAGGCTTCATTGTGAGGCCTTCCAAAGCATAAATCGGGAATCGGGATTAAAATTTGCCCTCAAGCGCAAAAAATTCCCTGCCTGTTCTTTGTAGACGATAACCTCCTTTTTTGCAAAGCCAACGCCGACACCTGTTTTAGACTATAGAATGTGTTAAATAACTTTTGTGCCCAATCAGGCCAACTCATCAATTTCCATAAGTCAGCTCCAGTTTGTTTTGAAGAATTCTACTCGCTACGATTCGTAACTCTATAGCATCGTATTTAATATTCCGTATTCGGATTCACTTAAAAAATATTTGGGTTGTCCCGAGTTCAAAGGTAGGCCTAACAGACTTGTTATTTGTAGATATTTTACTGAAAGAAAACAATAAGCTTCATAATTGGAAAGTCAATTTACTCGCTAAAGCGGTAGGGTTGTGCTCATACAATCCAACCTTGAATCTTTACCTGCTCATTTTATGCAGAGTTTTAAGTTATCAAAGAGCACTACAAATGCGCTTGATAAGATCAATCGAGATTTTTTTGGAAAAATCTCATGAGACCAATGGCCTGCACATGGTGTCATATAATAAAATTTGTACACCCAAGAAGTTGGGGGTCTAGGCCTTCGTAAATCGAAGCGGTTAATCAAGAATTTATGTGTAAATTGATATGTAAATTCTTATTTGCTGAGAATAATTTCTGGGAAAAATTATAAGGGCCAAGTACCCTTTATTTGCTGACTTCTTCTCAAGAAAAGTTAAGGCGACAGACTCCTAGACATGGAAAAGTTTATTCAAGGAGAGAAATTTGTTTAGAAAGGATTTATGTTGGAAAATTGGTAATGGGAAAAAGGTGAATTTCCGGTCGAATACGTGGTATGGAAACTCTAGTTTGTCGGAATTCTATGATAACTCGGTCCCTAATATCTCACCTCTCAACACTACGGTTATTGATTTCATTACTCCTGAGAAAATTTGGGATTTGGTACAACTTAGTGCTTTCCTCCCAGCCGATATTTTCTATACTATTAAGGATATTCCTCTACCCTCGTCATGATATTAAGGATGTTGTATCGTTGGGGATTATCCAGGAGTGGTAAGTTCACAACCAAGTCAACCACGTGGAATGCCCACAGTATTCCCACTAATATGCAAACGTGGGACTTTGCGTGGGTGTGGAGTATGGACTTGATGCCTAAGCTGAAGATGTTTATGTGGAAACTAGGTTATAAGGCGCCGCCTACTAGGGATAGTCCGACTAAGCGGGGATTAATATTGATGCTTGTTTTCCCGGTATGTTGAAGTCATAGTGAATCGGGTGACCATCTTTTTCTCAATGCCCTGCTACTTTGGATATATGAAATATAGCTTTTCGGCACAAGTGGATAGAGGTGGATGTGTAACATCTTCAATGCTCCTCTCCGACTAATATTATTTCGGAATTCAAAAAGCTAAAAACCATCTCGGATGATTCAAATGGTCCATCTTCTTTGGAGTTTGTGGAAAGCCATGAATGATGTAATTTTTAATAATCGGTCTTTCAATCCTGTTGCTCGTTTTAATTCGGGCCAAAGCTTCATAGGCTGAATAGAAACGAGGTGCAGATCGGATTAGTTCTTCAATCCTCCTTCCCCTTCCCTTCTGGTGTGTGCCAACTCTTTCAATCAGTTTGTGCGTTGGCACAAACTACCTGGAGGATTTATCAAAGTCAATTTTGATGGTTCGAGGTCGGTGGCGGGGGTGGCAGGGGGCTTTATGATAAGAGGCTGGATGGTAGGTTCCTTCAGGCGGGGACTTCACACTTGGGGGCTTCTTCGATTCTTGTTGCGAGAACCAACTGCTATAAAGAATGGTGTTCAAGCGCATCTATTATCTTGGAAGGAGACAACTTGACGAGTCATCAAAGCAGTTAGAGGCGAAATCAGGTCCCTTAGGAGATTCATACGCTCATTCAAGATACTTGGCACTTCTTCCGAGGATGCAATCAAGTTTTCATTAATCATACTTTTAGATAAGGAAATTGAGTGGTCGACTAGGTGGCCAACTTTGGTCTTAGTGTTCATACTAATTTCTATTGGTCTCATTATTCCTTCTTCTTCGTTTCTCTCCATTCTAATGGAGGATAACTTAGGTAGAACCCTTGCGAGAAGGGCAACCTCGCTAATTATTGATATTACTCTTTTTTTAAAAAATGCCCATTATATCCGGCAATGCAATCAAGTCTATCCCAATGCAATTAAAACACGATACTCGACCCATAACACCGACTTCTCTTACTCTCACCTTGCATAGTTTCACCTCTTCCCAGCTGCAAGCCCCGATGCTCTGGAATTGAAGCTCAATGACAATGCTAACCTCCTCTTTCTTTCTCCGCAAATTTGAACACATATTCTACTCTTCTTTTCATCCTCCATAAATTTTGCTCAAGCTTAAATTTAAAGGAGAATAAGTCGATCTGAGTTGTAATTTGTTAGGGATTCCTCCTCTCTCTCCCTCATTCCTTTGCCATTTTGTTGTTCTTGTCTTTGAATTTTAGGAATTTTGAAAATAATTTAGCATAATAAATATTTGGATTTCAACAAAAGTCCTACGAATGTGAGTAGAGAGAGTGAATGAGAAAGAGAGATGTTAAACAAAGAAAATTCAATAAAAATATGGATTATTTACATATAGAGTGTGTTTGGTTGGGAAAAAAATTATTTTTTCGGAAAATAAGTTTTCATAAAAAAAAGATTTTTGCGAAGATTAATTTTCACACATATTTTTCTTTGTTTGGTAAATAAAATAATTTTCTAAAAATTCACATTACATGAAAAAGAGAAAGAGACTACTGCGAAGGATAAAATTATCTCTCTCCCCACTCCACCACCACCTCCTTCGTTCTCCATCTTCACTCATTCTCTCCCACAAAATCTGGAAAATGTAGAAGATTTTTCATCGTTAGAGCTATGAACTTGTCTAGATCTCTTGCCTTGAGCTTTTCTTCTTCTTCTTCCTCCGCGATAAGATTGAAGCTGATTAAGTAGCTGAATCTTCTCTCTTTCTCTTTCTCTCTCAAAAGGCCTCCTCATTTGTCTCGGTAAGTAGGATTTTTAGCTTGCAAATTGTTTTAATTGAACGAGAGTGGTTTTTTGAGAATCAAATGGAGTTGTATTGATCAATGATTCGGTTTCGGCTTTGAATTTTATTTTCGCCATTTTTGAGCTTGATTCGGTGAATGTGGGGGTGGTGGATTGATTTATTGTAACTTCTATTTTCAGAATTGGGATCATTGGAGTTTCTCTTTTCCTGTTTGGATGTATTTTTAGCAGGATAAAATTGACAACAATGAAGCCGATTAAGTAGTTGAGTCTTCTCTCTTCTGTTTCTCTCTCAAAAGGCTTCCTCATTTATGTCTGGGTAAGTAGGATTTTTAGCTTATAGATTGTTTAATTGAATGAGAATGGTTAAGGTTTGAGCCTAGAGAGTCCGTATCACCCTAGAAGGGGTGGGGGCAGTGAATACGGTGTGAAGGAAATTTTGTGGAAATAATAAAACTCAATGCACAAGTAAGAAGTCGAAAAGATGTGCTGAGTCTAGATTGGACGCATAAAAGATAAGAACAAGATATTTTACATGAAAACCCTCTGGATTAGAAAATCATAGCCGGTATCGGTCCGGATACCAAGTCAAATCCACTATTTTGAATCCACAAAATACAAGGATCGACTCTCCGAATTGTTCCTTTAGACAATTTTATACAAGTTTTTCCTGGGCACAAAAGATCCCTTATTTCTCCATATACTTCATAACTAAGACACCCTTTACGAGTAGCTACAACCGAGTTGAGTTACCCCTTATAGTTCAATCAAGTGAATTTCTAGAAGAAATGAGTAAGTAAGAATGTAACTGATTACAAGACTTCTTCTTTCAATTCAAAAGTTAAGTAAAACTAAGTATAGAGTTAAAAGTTAGAAATATTGAGTATATGAGTTGAGATTTGAGTTCCAACAATCTTCTAAATCTTCGAAGTGGATTCTATTTATAGTCATTAAGGCAAATAACTATTGCCTCTTAATCTTGATCTGGAGAGAGCTACCAGCCCTCGAAAAAGGACCATTATGGCAGTAGACATTGTGCATTGGTCCTTGACTCAAAAAGTAATCCAACCCACTTGTTGTGACTAAAAACTAGGGTGGAAACAACCGTTAGACTTAAAGTCGAAGTTTACCGAAAATGGTAACAAACAATCCTAACACGGTATCCGAGCCTTCCCGAAAATAGGGCTTTTCTGTTTGCTGGTGTTTAACGGTAATAAGCCGTTTATTTTTTCTTTTCAAATTGAGATTAATCAACTTTTATCAACCTGTAAAAACAAATCAAACTGGTACTTAAAGTATGAAAATACTTTGGTCCAAGATTAGTCAAGGATATTAATTAATTTAAATAATTAAACACTAGAATATCCTTAATTGACTCAAATGGAATTGTTTAAGTCTAATATTCAATAAGTTTCAATTCCATTTGTGTCTATCTTTAGATGATAAGAGAGTTAGAAAAATATTTAGACACAATCCATCATTTTCCATAAAATAATTTTAGTTAATTAGATATAGCTTAAGTTATACATAATGTAGTAATTCGATTTGAATTTTGAAACGAGCGAGTTAAGATAACATGTTGAACTCAAGAAATTATTTAGGCAAAATTTATGTCCGAGTCAAATATGAGTGGGTCGAAACTTAAAACTAAGCGTGTACTTAAGTAAAGCTTTTGAGTAGGTCGACATAGATGGAAACTTAAATATAACGATTCTAATGTGTGCGAATGACTTGAATTCAAAACTATTAAGAGAGATAAGTTCATAACCGAGTCTTTAATATCCCCCTTTTTGATGAAAGACATTCAACATTGAGAAATATGAGTTAGTATCATAAAACAATGAAGTTTTCAATGCTCAAAGAGTGTTAAGTATCGTAGATGTGTTATGACTGTTTGAGCTGATTGAGTTATCATGATGTTTGCAATGATCATATACGTCCGATTGAAAAAAGAAAATGATCATAATAGGATAGAAACGTAGCAAAATAATATAGAATCGGAGTAAGTTATGCTATTAGAAAATGCATCGGAGAAATGATAGGCAAAATAGCATTGAAACAGAGAAATACTGAAAGTTTTGGATTAATTGAGCGGGAGCAAACAACAAAAAAAAAAAAAAAAAACTCCCCTAAACCATACATCTATCTCTTCCCCTATGCATTTCATAAAAAATAAACAAATAGGATAGAGAGAAATAGAATGTTGGACAAAATAACAAAAAAATAGAATTAAGAGGGGTAGGGGTGGAGCGGTTCGATGGAGGAAGATGGCCGAGGTGCCCTGCACCGGGGCTGATAGAGATGAGATGAAGTTGTTGGTTGCACAGTAGGTGGTGGTGAAGGAGGAGGCAGTAATAAAGTTCCGATCTGAGCTGACTGGATTGTTCTGCATTGAATAAGGGGATGCTCTTCCTTTTCTTCCACTTCGAGCCCTTACCTTAAACAAGTTTAATGTGGTGTGAAGATGGCTAGGCTTGAGATTGTCCAACTTCTCCAACTTCCTCAAAAGCTAATTCTGTGCCCTCGAAGAGATGACTTAGGAGGAGGAATTTGATGAAGATTCTGAATCGACTCCTCTGCAACTTTTGACTGGAGCTCTTAGAGGTGGTTGATTTGCTCCTCTTGCCTTGAGATGACTTCTTCAAGCTCGTTAATAAGAGTTTGACTCTAATCTATCTATTTTTGGGCCATACTCTGAAGTTGGTTTAGAATAGGCATGAAAGCCTGGAAGGCACCAAGATTTAATCGTAACTCTTATGCTAGAGCAACAAACTTACAAGCCACCTTCCGAAGAAGTTCAGTAGAAGGGGCGACTTGATGTGAAGGGCTAGCTGCCGGAAGAAGCAAATCTTGTGTACTCTTCTTGGGTAGAGATGGAGGAGGAGAAATCTTAAAAGAGGGAATCCAGACACCAGGTTCAATTTCCTAGTAACCTAGATTTTGAAGCTCATTTCTTCCAACAAAAATGGCTGGCTCCAAAAATTTTAAGGAATGGTCGGGGATATAGACTTCAAAATGAGAGAAAATTAAAGAGAAAAGAGCACCGAAAGGAAGGGAGGTCTCTTCTGATCTAGTGGAACAGAAGTAATCTGTTTAATAATGAAAGGGAAGAGGTCAACTTCATACCCTTCTAGGATATCATATAAAACTGTTCTCATAAGAAAGAAATATAGAAGTCCGGCCTTTGACTTCAATTGTGTAACAGAGAAATTTTTACGAGATTAGTGTTTAAGAATAAACATTAAACATCAAAATGTTTGTGAAGGAGAGGACGATTGATGGTAATTCTCTTGCCCTGAATGACTGAGTGAAGGACATTGTCTTTATAAGCCAAGTTATGATAGAATTCTAAGACTAGATTGGGGTAGATATAGTCACGAAGCAGAGATACTTAAAAATACCTGTCTTGGTGAGAGGCTTGATCCAAGACAACTTGGTGGAAAGAAAGAACCTGTCGTCTAAGAAGTAGTGTTGGGCGATGATTGAGTGTTTTGGATCTTCAGAGACTAGGGTTTGCCCTTCAAAGCATCTTTTGCGGCTCAGCGAGTTTAGCAGCTCGAGTTTTTGCCTTCTTGGTGGTAAAACCTCCTTTAGCAACAATTCCTCTTTCAAGCATGTTGCGGGAGATGGAATGAGAATGAGGAAAGAAAGTAGGAGTTCGAAGAGAGAGAGAGAGAGAGAGAGAGAGAATCTGAAAGTTAAAAGTGTCCAAGTGAGTGAAAGAGATTTTGAGTTAAAGAATTGAGAGTGTGAGATCAAGAATAACAAAGTCAAAGAATGAGGGTGAATAAGAACTATTTATAGACAAAGGCTCTCAACGAATAGAATCCTCATTTGACCCAGTTTCCAGAGCAATGGCTAGTTGAACCGTTTGGCATTCCGAGTGTCCTTCCAATGGTTATTTTCTGAAATTTCCTTTTCAATAGCTAGTTCTTGACCATTCGTGTGCCGGAGCGAGAAAGATAAATTTTTGAAAATATTTCTAAGATTCTTTATTGAATTAGAGATAAAAAGTTTTTGAAGTCCATTTTCTATTAATTGAGTCTGACTTAGTAGACTATCCGAGTTGCTAAGAACGCACTCGAAACTTACAACTATAGCACAATCTCATGAATTATGAACTAAACCACTAGTTATTCGGACAATGTATGAATAAAACAATATAACTACATAGGATGTCATGCAATAAGGCAAGTAATCATGCATTCAACATACCAAATTCATTCCTAATAAAACAAAATTGCTCCTCACTTAGTGGTTTAGTGAAGATATCAACTAACTGCGCTTAGCGAGAATGAATTCAAGTTCAATATCATTTTTTATCATAATGCTCTCTCGTAAAATGATATTTGATGTTTGCTTGTCGTATAGTTACAAATTAAACCACTACTAAGGCTTATAATTAACAATATAGCATAGGAAAGTAGGGATTGAATCCACAAGAAAAGATAACATGAAAATCAAAAATTCAATCCAATTAAACTTAGTACTCTAATTATTTTTTTCTTTATCTTGTAAAAACTCAAACAAATCAAATTAAACAATTAAAATTATGGATTTTAATTCTGAGAAAGACTTATGAAATTATCCAATTTTATTCTGGTAATCTTAATTTGACATAATTATTCTAATTAATTCTGGAAAATCCAAAAGAGAAAATTAAATAGAAACTAAAACAGAAAATGAAAATAGAGAATAAACTCAAAAATTAATACCTATAAATAACAACAAGTTATCTAACAAACTAAATAAATAATTTTAACAAAATATAAAAATTTTAATAACCCAGAAATATTTCTTTTATATTTTTAGAATAATTAAAACAGAAAACTAAGGCGATAAATAAAACAGATTCTAAAATAGAAAATAAAATAGGGAATAAACTGCACTAAATTACATACGAAAATAACTATAAAAATTATCTAGATTATTGAAACTAATTTTCTAGACCTAACCAGACCCTAAAAATATAAAAATAAAATTTAAAATCGAAATTATGAAGTTATTTAACTAAAAATCTGCAGTAATCAATTTCAAGAATTAAATCTGAAAAATTATCAAATCATTTCCAAAAATTTTAAGTTAACCACAGAAAACTCGGAATCTATCTAAACCCTAAAACCAAATAAAATATAAAAAATAATGAAATACACTATTTTAAACCTAATTTTTTATGAACTGAATAAAAAATAACAAAAACTGACAGAAAAATAATATTAAAATTAAAATATATAAAGACTCAAAATTAAATTAAACTAAAATTACTAAACTAACCTAAAAGACTAATCTTTTGGGGGTGGGGTGGGGTGGGGGTGGGGAGGGGAGTAAACGAAATTAATATATAAGACTATAAAATTATAAATAAAATTGACTCGACAAAAGAAAACAACTAAAAAGACAAATAAATAATATGAAACATATGAAATAAATACTTAGCATAATTTATATCAACCATAAAAATTAATATTTATCATGATTTCAAATATATTATAATAAGTAAGAACAAAACTACTCAAACATAATATAATCTAAAACACATAAATTAAATAAAAATAACATCTTTAATATTAAACTAAAATAAAAATAGAGTCTTGAAATAAAAAAAATTATAAAACTAATAATACTACCGATATATGTTCGGATGCGTAACGATGACGAATGATGACATTGATGATGATTAATGGTGGACGCCGATGATGATGATAGGCCGACGAGAGGCGTGCTGGCTAGTGATAGATGGCTTGAGATGATGATTAAGATGGTGATGAGCATTATGATGATGATGTACGATGATGTGAGAAATAGGAGGTGGCGAGAAAGAGGGGTGAGCAAGAGACTATGATGATGATGAGTGATGAGGTGAGACTTGGGATGAGCAAGCAAGAGGTGGCAAGGTGTAGACACCTAAAACGTGTAACTCTTATCTCTTTTATTTTTATATTTTATTTTGCCAGCCCGGTGATGAAATTCCGATCCTGTTTGCGGATTTAGATCACGGTTAGATTTTAATTGGCATGATGGAAGCCAAGTAAACCACAAAAACCTTTTAGCACCAAAAATAAACCTTATTTGATTTGGCCGGTCCACAAACTCATTTCTTTCGGTCGATCCAAGCCCAGGTCAACGCCCAAGGTCAAACTTTGACCAAGCATCGTGCATTAGGCCATGCTGCATGCTAAATGTTGCATTTCATTCCCAATGTCCAACCGAGACACGTGGCTTAATTCATCCATATGACGTCGCATTGACCAGCGCCGCATTTCATGGCAAACATCGCCAAAACGCTGCGTTTTACTTCAAGTGTCCAACCGAGGCACGAAGCTTAACTTCACAAAACGATGCCGTTCTTGACCAAGACCGCGTTTCGGGGAGTCTTTGCCCAAACGCTACGTTTTGCTCCGGAGACCCGCTGTAACACAAGGTTGGTTTGACCGTACGACACCGTTTCTTAGCCGACGCCACGTATCTCAAGCATTGTCCGTGGGATCCTGGTTCGGGGAGATTTAGTCCCGTTTTTCGAATTTTTGGCCAGTTCGCTGCTTCATTTGGACGGATGTTTAAGCTATTCCTTAGGTCATTTTATGACCTAATCCTCCACTATAAATATAAAGCTTAGGCTCTCATTTTGATATGGCCGTTTCCTATGCCAAATGCTCGCTAAAATCGACTAAGAGCTATTGAATGCTTTACGTATTCTAATCTCTTGGTTTTCTTTCAACTAATCATCACTAACAATACCGATATTCGATCCCTAATCCTTCATCATTCATATACGTTATTCTACCTCCACTAAAATTCACAAAAAGCCACTTTCGGTTTACCACCGTCACGGTTCCAGATTTGGTTCGAGACCAGGATCGGCAGGTAGGACAACTTGAGGGCGTCGGATATGCTTTTAGCCCTTTTATGATTTATTTAATTCATGCTATTTATTTCTTTTCATATTGTGCGAAGAGATGTAATCACTTTTAATTCCTCCCCGCCGTCTGTAATCTTTTTATTTTCTTTCGCTTTTCTTTATCGCTTTTATTTACTGCTTTATTTATCGCTTTATCGCTTTCCCAAGCATGCCTTAGTTGATTTTATTTTGCATTTAATATGTTGTGCACTTTCCTGAAACACATTTCCTAAACTCACTTCGAAATTAGTAAAGGCCGTCTGTTGATGGGCGGAATGGAAGCGCTTATCCCTATGTTTAGTACCTTCACCCTCGAATCTAGATTCTCGGTTCTAGACCAACGAAATCAAGTTTTAAACCTCTTTCGAGTTTAGTTTTTTCATACTAAGATTGAAAGAGTCTTTTATTTATTTTTGTTAGTTTTTATTATCTAAAATTGACTCGGCGACTCTATTTTTCTCGGTTATTTCTCCTTAATTTGTTCCTTGGCATTTCTGATCGAAAATGACAAAAAAAGGATTTTTATTTCTGGTAGTTTGAGTCATGGACCGAGATTGATCACCTTAGTCATGGCCTATGGACGGCGTCGGTGATCGTATGGTGCTGGCTCTTGCCGGCGCCGGACGATCATCGGGAAAGACTTTGTTCCAAACCGGTGTGTTTCTACTGGTTTGGCCCAAAAGCCTCATGCGGCAAAAAGAATTTATTCTATTTTGTTATTTTCTTAAGTTGTGAAATAACATCCCGAGACTTCTAAAAATAATTTCTAAAATATATGATTAATAAAATCACCAACACCTTTGTTTTAAATCGGATTACAAAAAGTGAAACCCTAATATGAGATACATCCCCATTTCTAAAAATCATCTTCAAAAGAGACCCGAAATTCGTGGGGAAACTTAGTCCTTCCCAATCTGGCCCCCTCCACGAAGGGGATGGACAGGTCGTGGTTCCTCCGAGTGGCGACTCCACTAGGGACATAGTATCACTTATTAAGAGGGTGAGACTTGAAAGTGTGAGTTATAAGTTTTAGCAATGTGTTTTTTATTAGGCATCTTGCATTTAGACAGACCTCGAACATAGTTGCTTTCAATTTCGACCTTTAAGATTCACCCTTAAGAACAATTTTGGAGGAGATTCGAGCTGCTAACCCAGATAGGCCTAATTAGGTTTGATTGTCGTGGAGGTGGTACCTCATCCCTCGGAGCACACTCTCCTTAGTTTACGAAGAGGCACCGAGGATTCATGCTTTCCTGTCGTGCACCCCACTGGAGGAATAAATGCTTGGACTATGAGACACCATGTATCCTACCTAGATTTATCCCTCTTTTTGACCATCGATCCTTGGTTGTCTAGGCAACACCTTTTCTTTACATTTGCATGCTTGGATGAATGTGGTCGTTTTTAGTATTTAATCTTATACTCGGTGCAAATAAAATATAATAATGAATTTCCTAGAGTCTCGTCCAATATGTATATGTTTAGCCAAAAGTAAAAATTGCCTTCCTTTTTCTAGGTCGGTCCATGAATTGCATTTCTGAGTCATTCCAAAAATTTATCTCAGATTAGGTTTCATGTAGCCATCGGTAGTTGAGTTTAGTCGGTGCCGGCATCGCCGATCAACCTAGGAGAGTCCTACCGGAACTCTCCTTTCTCTTCCGTTAGTGTTTTTTAGGGTTTCGACCTTTTAGCATTTTTGCACTCCATTTTGCACTTCATTTTGCATCTAGCAAAAATAAATTCATCTCAAATGAGGTGAGTCCAATTTTGCATTTTATTTTTGCATTTAGCCAAAAATAAATTCATCTCAAATTAGGTGAGTCTAATTTCGCATTTTATTTTTGAATTTAGCCAAAAATAAATTCATCTCAAATTAGATGAGTTTAATTTTGCATTTTACATTTAGCCAAAAATAAATTCATCTTAAATTAGGTGAGTCCATTATGCATTTCATTTTGCATTTTAGCTAAAATAAAATTATCTCTAATAAGATGCATCCATTTGTGCATTAGACAAATCACGAGATCATCCTAAACTAAGTCATTAGCATTATCGTATTTCATTTTAAATTGCTTTGCATTCCTTATGTGCATCCAAATACAAAGCATCCTTTCTTAGTTTGTTTGGGTCTCTTCCTCCCAAAAGTCAGCGTTCCTTCACATGGTGCTAAGCAATTATGCTTTGGGCTGCAGAATAGGGAAGTCTACCACCATTGGGTTTCGACGGAATCCAAGCTCCAAAAGGTTAAAACGCCTCAACAAGGAGTCTGGTACCTCTTCCCCTTACTCCACACCTCGGTTTACACCGGTGCGATGCACCTCGGTGCACATAATACCGGTTCAGTCAATCTTCCATCATAGGACAATACCCAAAAATAATTCCCCTCCAATGGATCGAGCACCGGAACAAACTCCTATCATCACCTTACTCAATGAATCCTCAGCCAAGATGGAAGCCTGAATTGAGACTCGGGACATAAGGCCATCCTTAAAACTCTTGAGGAAAATAAGAAAGACGGTAAGGAAGAAATAGGAGGAAGAGGCCCTCCACTTGATCCTTCTCCTGAAACCAATCTAGAACATAAGTCTAAGTCTGATCCATGCATAGATCGGATAGAACAAATCCTAAGGGAGTCTCCAATATTCAAGAGTCACTACTTTGATCTCACGGGATTCACTTAAATCCCCAAAGGAAAGCTACCTCCCAAGTTTACCATGCTAAACACCAAGTTTTATGGTTCTGAAAATCTCCATCATCATGTTCGCAACTTCTTAGGAGTAATGACTCTTAAAAATGTGCCCGAAGACACTTACCACATTATATTCCCATAGACCTTCGACACCGTGGTGTAGTGAAGTGGTACAGCGTAGTTGACCCAAGCAAGGTCACTAATTGGAATAATCTGTGTAAGGAGTTCCTACACCAGTGCTCCTATAACACTAATCTACCTGTCACTCTTAGAGACTTGGAATTGATCAAATAAGGTGAGAAAGAAAGCTTTACTAACTTTCTCACCGGATGGAGGGCAAAGGTTGCCCACATGGTGGACCAACCTTCCGAGAAGGACTAAGTAAGGATAATTGTAAAGAACCTTAAGCCCGCTTATAATCAACACCTCAAATTCCTATCGTTTATAAGATGCAAGCATGCTGATAGAGGAAGAATTATCTACCACAACCACAAAAGACGTGGCTGGATATAAAGGTAACTATCAATCCAAGGACAAGAAAACCTCTAATCTAGGCAATACTAGAGGGGGTGCAGATTTTAATGCCCTTAATAGGTATAATGACTACACTCCTATAGATACTACATATGCTCAAGCCCTTGACCATCTATTGTCTAAAGGGAAGATTGAATTGCCACTTGTAAGAGCGAGAATCGAAATTGCGAAACAATCGAAAAACTAGGACACGAAAAATTCTGTAAGTACCATCATGCATGAGGACATGACACGAGCAATGTTGGACATCCAAGAACAAGTTGGAGAGTATGTTCCGCAACGGTCAACTCCCTCTCCCTAAGGCGGTTCGAAACCGAACAACAACAAGAATCCATTCGAGTGGTACCTTAGCCATCTACTCTAAACCCATTCCGGATCGGTGGGATCCATCTGTCTTTATTCAATACATCAATGAGTTCAAACCACTTACTAGCTTAACATCCCTCGACCCGAAGTCCATGGATTGTGGGTAAGTGGCGAAGAAGATTTGTATGAAACTAAAGATGATAGTCATGATAACTTATGGGGTCTGTAGGAACCACGGCCGGCCGGGGTCCGCCGAGCTTCCCCACTTGTGTTGGGTCTCTTTTTTAAAGATAGATTTTGAAGATAGTTTTTAGAAAGTCGATTTTGGAATGTAGGGATGATCCTTTTATTAAGATTTTTGAGTTTTATTAAATCGATTTAAAGCGAATTAAGCAAAGTTGAATGGCGGTTTATTAACCTTTTATTTTTGCAGTTATTTTTAGAAGTCTCGGGATATTATTTCTTAACCAAAAGACAAATAAAATAAGGGTTCAAAATATGTCGTGAGGCTTTAGGGCTAGATCGGTGTGAAAACACCAATCTAGGCCGAAGCCCCACCTTCCAACCACTCGGTGCAGGAGGAAGCTTGCCCCTTGTGGTGGCCGACACCGCCGCAGGTCGCGGCCGAGGAGATAAGCCTCGGCCTCTGCCCTGGCTTAGCAGATCCGGACCCTATTTTCTTATCCCATAGTAAAAAAATAGTCGAGATGCAAATTTAGAAGAAATATATTAAAGGGAGTCGCTAGTCGGTTTTAGGAAAAGAAAAACTAACGAAAACAAAATAAATGCTCTCTCAATCTTAGTATGTGAAAACTAAGACTGAAAGAGGCTAAATATGATTCCATTGGTCTTTGAACCGAGAATCGGATTCGGGGTGAGGGTATGAAGCGTAGGGATAAACCCTTCGGTTTCGCCTGTCGAAGACGACCATTACTAATTGAGTAGTGAGTTAAAATAATGTACAAAAGCAAGCAAATAAAAACATGCAATAATGAACTAAAGCAACCAAAACATAATAAAAGAAAGCGGTAAAAGTAGAAACGAAAAGCGAAACAAAAGAAAAGCGAAAAAGGAAAAGAAAGCAAGAAATCTAAAAGATTACATTGGGCGGTGAGGAATTAAAAGCGATACATTGTTTGTCCACAATAGGGAAAGCAATAAAGAAAGCATAATATAAAATAAACCATATTGAGGATTGAATCCGTGCCCTCGGGTTGTCCCACCTGCTAATCTGGATCTCAAATTTGGATCTCTTGATGCGACGATGGTGAATCAAGGAAAGCTTTTTGTGAGTTTTTGTGTAGATAGGTAGGCGGATGTGTAATCGATGTAGTTTAGGGGTCGAATGTAGGGAGTATGATAGGATTAGAGAAGGAACAGCTGAAAAGGAACCAAGAGATCATAATAGCAAAGAGAGTATTCGGTAGCTCTTAGGCGAGTTTCAGCAGACATGATGCTAAGTCGGAAGCCAGTATGGGAATGAGAGCCAAGGCTCTATATTTATAGGAGCAGAGTTAAGTCAAGGAATGACCTAGGGTTAGCTCTCGGCCAGCCATCCAAGGCTATTAGTAAAAATCGAGCAAAGATAAAAGTGATAAGACCAGGATAAAGCGAAGGATAGAACCGGATAAGATCCGGTTCACGGCGCCAGCCACCAAGGGTGTCACCTAGGGTTTCGTGCCCTAATGTGCTTCCAAGGGAGTCTCCGAGGCAAAACCCAGCGTGCCACTTAAGGTTTTGGGATGGCGGCGCCGACCATAACACTTTTTCAAAAATTAAAGTTCCCATTTTTGGTAGGTTTTCATTTTTGCGGGTTTCTAATTTAGGAAGGTTCATTTTTAATGCGGGGTGCATGCTCTTAGTCTCGAGTGGATTGTCTTGGAGCTAAAACACAACACTATGATGCTTGTGATCATGAAATGCAGCGTCTAACGTCGTCTTGAGGTCTTCACCTCCTTGTTTGGTTGGACTAAAATGAAACGCAGATATTTTGAGCCTAGAATTTACCGGTATGTGACATTGGACTCTGTTGTCTCTGAAGGCTTGGCCCGGTTCTTGGATCGTCCGAAAGAAAGGGGATTTTTGGATTGACCTAAGGCAAAAGGCTATTTATGTGTTGCTTGGGGTTCTTTGTGATTTATCGGCTTCCGCCGTACCAATCGGACACAATCCGAGATCCAAATCCTCAAACAGGATCGGGATTATCATCATTAGGCCAACAAATAAAAAAACAGAGAAAAGGACGACACTTTTTGGTGTCTATAGTTAGCCCCCACTTTGATCAAGTTTGAAAGACGAAAGTCAAAGTAGACACTAAAGGGTACTTACCCAGTAATGGCGTTACTTTGGAATCCGATTGGATTGATGCGTCCGAAATTAGGTAGCTTGTGGCTTGAACTCTTAATAGCAGGGCCTGGACTTGACTAGTAGAGTCCGAAGTCCAGAGTTGCTGATTCCTGAACTTGACTACTTCGAGACCTAAAGTTTGGATTGGTGTGCTCAAACTTGACCATGTGCTTAGTTTGAAGTTTGGCGAGGAGCTTGAACTTGACTCGGGTAGTAAAGTCTCCAGCTAGGGTTGCCTCGAACTTGAACACTTCTTGGATCCGAAGTTCGGCTGGGTGTGCCTAAACTTGACCTTTCTTGGTCCGAAGCTTGCCTGAAATTTTTTATGCACTAACAGTTTTGTTAGCTAATAATCGAATGTAAATAGATTCAAGTGACAACCGAAGTTGATTTGTAATCATATCGCTTTTTGAATGTGGGTCATTGACTTAGCCATGGAGTGGTCCTGAAGTCTTGGCGTGGTGTCCGAACCTTGACCACTATTGGGCGGAAAGCTTGATTGAGGTGTGTCCGAACCTTCACTGCTGCTGGGCCCGAAGCTCGATTGAGTTGTGCCTAAATCTTGACAGCTGCTGGGCCCGAAGCTCGACTCGGGTTGTCCGAACCTTCAACGCTCGCTGGGCCTGAAGCTCAACCGAGTTGTGCCTAAATCTTGACCGCTGATGGGCCCGAAGCTCGACGGAGTTATGTTTGAACCTTGACCATTCGCTGGGCTCGAAGCTTGACTTCTATCCACTTTCATTGGAATAGAGATAGATGCTTATCTTAATGTAGAAATTCTTGCTTAGACTTGGTTATTAGATGACTTGAAGTCCGCTTGATTGAAAATATGATGTTCCATGAGGCGATGTGCCTCATTCGAAATTTGAGCTTTTAGTTTGTGTGCTAATAGCTCCTTTGTAAGGTAGACGATTTGGGTCTTTCCACGAGTATTCTTGGAGTTCTTGTGGTTGTATGACCCTTCCGATCAAGAGCACCCATGTTTTTCTTGGGTACTTGTGTCTAACTCTTCTTGAATGTTGGAGACTAGCTTCGACGGAATCACTTTGAAGGTGGCGGTGCTGGTGACCTTCTTGATGAGGATATGATGTTTGATGCTTCTTGATGCTTGATGTCTGCTTGATTTAATAATTCCTTGTAGGGTGTTTTGTTATTTAATTTTTGTGTTTTTAGGAGTTTGACTCATGCAAAGGAGATGAATGCATGACTCTATTCTAAAAACAAAGGCATTCTTTTATTAAGATGATGCAAAAATATTCAAAAAGATAAAGACAAAGATGCACTTAGCTTCTTCTCCCTAAAGTATGATCTAAAGAATGGTAAGATGCTCGAATTACGATGTAATGTTGCTCGATGGACCTTGAACCCGACCGTTTTGTGCTTGAATCGATCGGCATGCTTCTTGATTGATTTCTGCTCCTCCCGATGGGTTTCTACTCTTTTGGAGTAAGGTAAAGTGGCTTTGAATTTGGGAAAAATTGAAAATGGGAGTTGGAAATTGGGTTCAAGATAAGGCTTGGGGCCGGACCTCATGGGCTTCCTACATATCCGCAATAACGGAAATAAGGCCTTCGTAGTTCAAAAACGAAAGTAACTTGGGTTTGGTTTTTTTTTTAATTAGAAAACAGGAAAGGGAAATAAACATTAGATTGGATATGGAAAAAGGAAAAGAAGACTTTATTAGTATGCTTGATGATTAATGAGCTCATTTGATGATCTTCTAGTAGGATGAAGCTTGTTCTTTTTTATGAGCATGCCGAGTATCTCAAAGTGTTTTGAAGTCCATGATAGGCAAGAACTTCGAGTGCTAATGATAGGCGGGTTTGAGGTTCTTGATGATTATCCTAACCTCGATCATTTTTAAATGGCCGATTAGTCATGTGGGCGGTTGTCCCCCTCGACCGAGTAAGGAAGTCGGTGAAGCCTTTATCGTGTCCTTGCTTGATTAATTCTAGTTCCCCAAAGAATTATTGGTAGATCGGTATTATAGGAGTATTGATGTAAGAACTCCCAACAAAAATCTTTCCAGTTTGTGACCTTGTGTGGGTCGACAACATTGTACGATTTCATGACGTCCGTGTCAAACGTCCATGGGAAGATGACATGGTAAGTGTCCTCTGGTACATTCTTCAAACTCATTGCCCCAATAAAGTTTCTCACGAGATGGTGAGGGTTCTCGGTTCCATGAAATTTTATGTTAGGTATGGTAAACTTAGGGGGTAGCTTGCCTTTAGGGATTGAAGTGGATCCCTGGGCCAGGTAGTAGTGATTGAACATTGATGACTCTCGCAACATCTTCTCTATGTGATCTATTCTTGGATCGGATTGAGGGATGGGTTGAGGTTCGAGGCGGGATCCTTATCCTTCTTATTATTTCCCTTTGAACTTTGATTTCCTCTCTAGTTCTTTGCATATGAAAGTAAGTGATTCATATATAGACTTAATCTATTTATCTTTGGCATCAAGCTTAGCCTCTAGTTTTACAACAGACTCCTTGAATAAGGTCATGATGGGAGTTTGCTCCGGCTGGTTGACCTTTTTTGGTGGAGGATTTTGTATAGACCTTGCATGGCGAGTTGGTTTCACATGGAAAGATGGCGAATGTACTTGGTGTGGTACGTATCGGTGTTGACCGTACTCGATGTAGAAGCAGATCTCTTACTTCCTAGACTGTTCGTGCTAGAGTTCCCGACTTGCATAGGATTTCCTATCCTGTATCCCAAAAGAGTATGCTTAGGATTGGCTTGTGGAAGAATTTTTAGGGAAATGGGGCTTAAGTGCTTGACCCGAGGAACGACCGATCCTAGGAGAAAAGAAAATGATATGCTCTTTTATTATGATGCACATAAAGGAATGCAAACAAAATGGAATGTATGCAACGATTTGCATGACTTAATTTGGGATGATTATATGGTTTGGCTAGTGCAAAACTGAAATGTATAGATGATTACACCAAATGTATAGATGAATTTGTTTTGACTAATGCGAAAATGAAATAAACGGACTCACCTACTTTGAGATAGATTTTAATTTGGCTAATGTAAAAAATAAAATGGATGGACTTACCTTAATTGAGATAATTTTGCTTGGTTAAATGCAAAAGGAAATGCAAATACAGACTAACCTATTTTGAGATGACTTGACTTTGGCTAAATGCAAAAAGAGGAATGCAAATATGAACTCACCTATTTTGAGATTATTTTGACTTTGGATAAATGCAAAAAGGAAATGCAAATCCGGACTCACCTATTTTGAGATGAAATTTAATTTGGTTAATGCAAAATAAAATGAATGGACAAACCTTAAGAGGGATGATTTTTGATTTAGCTAATGCAAATATGGAATGAATGGACCAATCTACAAGGGAATGTAATTTTGGACATTTTGGCTAAAACGTAGATAATTGGACCGACTAAAAAGTTTTAGTTTGATTTTTTATTTTTGCACCCATGCAAGGATTATTCAGTGCTCTTCACCTATCCTTAAAGGCTCACAAGCAGAAGATTAAATCTAAACAACACACACTCACTCAAGCATGCAAATGAAGGTAAGGGATCACCTAATAGTCAAAAGTTCTAGGGTCAAAGAGTTCAAAAGTTTGGATACATGATGACACGTAGTCCGAGAATTTGGTCCCCCAGGGGTTGCAAGGATACCAAATAGGATTCTCGGTGCCTCTCGATGAACCAAAAGGTTTAGCCCAGGAGTGTGTTGTATGAGGGAGGAGGTACCGTTTCCTCGGGCAATCAAGCCTAGTTGGGCCCGCCTAAAGGAACTCTGTAGGAGCCTCTCTCTAGAAGGGTAAACAGAGGGTACAATAAAGTTTTCTTAGTGGTCCAAAACAATATTTAAACTAGTTTAAAGATTTCTAAATGCGCAATGTCTAATGCAAGTACATCATTAAAACTCACTACTCAAATTTTTAAGTTTTGCCCTCTTAATAAAAACTTTATCCCCAGCGGAGTTGCCACTCGTAGGAACCATGGCCGACCGGGGCCCGCTGAGCTTCCTCTTTTTAAAGATTGATTTTATAGATGATTTTTAGAAAGTCGATTTTAGAATGTGGGGAAGAACCTTTTCTTAAGATTTTTGAGTTTTATTAAATCTGATTTAAAGCGAATCACGCAAAGTTAAACGACAGTTTTATTAACCTTTTATATTTGCAATTATTTTTAGAAGTCTCGGGATATTATTTTTTAACTAAAAGATAAATAAAATTAGGGTTCTAAATCTGCCATGAGACATTAGGGCTAGATCGGTGTGAAAACATCAATCTAGACCGAAGCCCCACGTACTAATCACTCGGTGCAGGCATAAGCCCGCACCCTATGGTGGCCAGCACCGACCAAAGGCCACGGCTGAGGAGATCAACCTTGGCCTCTGCCCGGTTTGGCAGATCCAGATCATGTTTTCTTATCCTACGATCAAAAAATAGTCGAGATGCAAATTTAGAAGAAATAAATAAAAGGGAGTCGCGATCGGTTTTAGGAAAGAAAAACTAACAAAAACAAAAGAAATTCTCCCTTAATCTTAGTATGGGAAAACTAGGACTAAAAGAGGCTGTAAATGACTCCATCGGTCTTTAAACCGATAATCGATTCGGGGCGCGCGTACGAAACATAGGGGTAAACCCTTCCTTTCGAGCTAGTCCGAAGATGGCCATTACTAATTCGAGTAGCGAGTTAAAATAATGTACAAAAGTAAGCAAACAACAACATGCAATAAAGAATTAAAGCAACCAAAACATAACAAAATAAAGCGGTAAAAGCGTAAACGAAAAGCGAAAGTAAAAGAAAAGCGAAAAAGGAAAAGAGAATAAGAAATATAAAAGATTACATTGGGCAGGGAGGAATTAAAAGTGATACATTGTTTGTCCACAATACGGAAAGCAATAAAGAAAACATAAAATAAAATAAACCGTTGGGAGGATTGAATCCGTGCCCTCAAGTTTTCCTACCGCTAATCTGGAACTCGAATTTGGATTTCTTGATGCGACGGTGGTGAATCAAGGAAGGCTTTTTGTGAGTTTTTGTAGAGATAGGTAGGCGGATGTGTGATTGAGGTAGTTTAGGGATCGGATGTAGGGAGTATGATAGGAATAGAGAAGGAATAGGCTGAAAAGGGACCAGGAGATTAGAATACCAAAGAGAGTATTTAGTAGCTCTATTCGAGTTTCAAGAGTGTGATGCTAAGGCAGGAAGCCAGTATGGGAATAAGAGCCAAGACTCTCTATTTATAGGAAAGGAGTTAGGTTAAGGAATGACCTAGGGTTAGCTCTCGGCCAGCCGTCTAAGGCTAGCAGCAAACACCGAGCTAAGATCAAAGTAATAAGATCGGACAAAGCAAAGGATAGAATGGGATAGGATCCAATTCACGGCGCCGGCCACCAAGGGTGTCACCTAGGGTTTCGTGCCCTAACGTGCTTCCAAGGGAGTCTATGAGGAAAACGCAGTGTTCCATTTAAGGTTTTGGGATGGAAGGCGCCAGCCATAGCACCTTTCCAAAAATGGAAAGTCTCAATTTTTAGCGGGTTTCCATTTTTAGCGTGTTTCGTTTTTGGCGGGTTTCATTTTTAATGTAAGATGCGTACTCCTAGTCTCGGGTGGACTATCTTGGAGCCAAAACGCAGCACTTTGATATTTGTGATCATGAAATGCAGCATCTAACGTCGTCTTGAGGTCTTCGACTTAATGTTTGGTTGGATCGAAGTGAAACGCAATATTCCGAGCCCGGAATTTTCCAGTACGCAAGACTCGGACTCGCTTATCTCTAAAGGCTTGGCTCGGTTCTTGGATCGTCCGAAAGAAAGGGGGATTTTTGGATCAACCCAAGAAAAAGGAAATTTATGTGGTGTCGGGGTTTCTTTGTGGTTTACTCGGTTTCCGTCGCACCAATCAAACACGATCCGAGATCCAAATCCTCAAACAAGACTCGGGATTATCATCATTGGGCCAACAAATAAAAAACAAAGAAAAGGACGACAATTTTTGGTGTCTATAGTTAGCCCCCACTTTGACCGAGTCCGAAAGACGAAGGTCAAAGTAGACACTAAAGGGTACTTATCCGGTAATGGCGTTGCTTTAGAATCTGATTGGATTGATGCATCCGATTGGATTGATGCATTTGAAATGAGGTATCTTGTGGCTTGAACTCTTAATAGAGGGGCTTGGACTTGACTAGTAGAGTCCGATGTCCAGGTTGCCGATTCCCGAACTTGGCTACTTAGAGACCTAAAGTTTGGATTGGTGTGCTCAAACTTGACTATGTGCTTAGTCCGAAGCTTAGCGAGGGAGCTTGAACTTGACTCGGGTAGTAAAGTCCGAACTCCAGCTAGGGCTGCTCGAACTTAACCAATTCTTGGATCCGAAGTTCGACTGGGTGTGCCCAAACTTGACCTTTGTTGGTCTATAGCTTGCCTGGAATTTTTATGCACTAACAATTTTGTTAGCTAATAATCGAATGTAAATAGTTTCATGTGATACCTAAAGTTGATTTGTATTCGGAACAAGTTTCAAATGTGGTTCATTAACTTTGCCATAGAGTGGTTCCGAAGTCTTGGCGTGGTGTCCGAACCTTGACCACTGTTGGGCAAGAAGTTCGACGAGGTATGTCCGAACCTTGGCCACTGCTCGGGCTCGAAGCTCGACCGGGTTGTCCGAACCTTGACCACTTGTTGGCCTTGAGACTCAACGGGGATGTGTCCGAACGTTGATCGCTCGCTGGGCCTCGAAGCTTGATTGAGTTGTGCCTAAACCTTGACCGTTGCTTGGGCCTAAAGCTCGACTTCTACCCACTTTCGTCGAAATATGGACAAATGCTTACCTTTATGTAGAAATTCTTGCTTACACTTGGTTATTGGATGACCTGAAGTCCGCTTGCTTGAAAATATGATGTTCCATAAGGTGATGTGCCTCATTCGAAATTTGAGCTTTTAGTTTGTGTGCTAATAGCTCCTTTGTGATGTAGATGATTTGTGTCTTTCCCGAGTATTCTTGGAGTTGTTGTGGTTGTATGACCCTTCCGATCGAGAGCCCCCACGTTTTTCTTGGGTGCTTATGTCTAGCTTTTCTTGAATGTTGGAGACTAGCTTCGACGGAATCACTTTGAATGTGGCGGTGCCGGTGACCTTCCCGATGCTGATCCGATGCTTGATGCTTGATGCTTCTTGATGCTTGATGCTCGCTTGATTGAATAATACCTTGTAGGGTGCTTTATTATTTAATTTTTGTGTTTTTAGGAGTTTGACTCATGCAAAGGAGATGAGTGCATGACTCTATTCTAAAAACAAATGCATTCTTTCATTAAGATGATGCAAAAAATTCAAAAAGACAAAGACAAAGATGCACTTAGCCCTCACTCCCTAAAGTACAGCCGAAAGAATGGTAAGATGCTCGAACTGTGATGTAATGTTGGTGATGGACCTTGAACCTAACAGTTTGGTGCTCGAATCGAGTGGCATGCTTCTTGATTGATTTCCGCACCTCCCGATGGGTTTCTACTATTTTGGAGTAAGGTAAAGTGGCTTTGAATTTGGGAAAAATTGAAAATGGGAGTTGGAAATTAGGTTCAAGATAAGGCTTGGGGCCGACCTCGTGGGCTTCCTACGTATCCGCAATAACGAAAATCAGGCCTTCGTAATTCTAAAAGAAAGTAATTTGGGTTTGGGTTTTTTATTAGAAAATAGGAAAGGGAAATAAACATTACACTTGGATATGGAAAAAGGGACAAAGAAGACTTTATTAGCATCTCCGATGAGTAATGGGCTCATTGGATGATGTTCTAGTCGGATGAAGCTTGTTCTTTTTTTATGAGCATGCTATATCTCAAAGTGTTTTGAAGTCCATGTTAGGCAAGAACTTCAGTGCTGATGATAGGCATGTTTGCTGTTCTTGAAGATTATCCCGACCCGATCCTTTTCGGATGGTTTATTAGTCATGTGGGCGCTTGTTGCCCTCTAGTAAGTAAGGAAGTCGATGAAGCCTTCATTGTGTCCTTGCTTGATTAATTCTAGATCCCGAAGAGTGACTGGTAGATTGGTATTATAGGATTATTGATGTAAGAACTCCCAGCAAAGATCTTTCCAGTTTGTGACCTTGTGTGGGTCGACAACATTGTACTATTTCATGACGTCTCGTGTCAAATGTCCATGGGAAGATGACATGGTAAGTGTCCTTCGGTACATTCTTCAAAGTCATTACCTCCACAAAGTTTCTCACGTGATGGTGAGGGTTGTCAATTCCATGAAACGTGATGTTAGGCATGGTAAACTTAGGGGTAGCTTGCCTTTAGGGATTGAAGTGAATCCCTGGGCCAGGTAGTAGTGATTGAACATTGATAACTCTCGTAATGGCTTCTCTATGTGATCTATTCTTGGATCGGATTGAGGCATGGGTTGAGGTTAAGGGTGTGATCCTTATCCTTCTTATTATTTCCCTTTGAAGTTTGATTTCCTCTCTAGTTCTTTGCGTATGAGACTATAGGATTCAGATATAGACTCAATCTGTTTATCCTGGGCATCAAGCTTAGCCTCTAGTTTTACAACAGACTCCTTGAATAGGGTTATAATGGGAGTTTGCTCTGGCTGGTTGGTCATTTTTGGAGGAGGATTTTGTTTAGACCAGGGCGGCGAGCTGATGTCACAAGGAAAGATGGCGAACATACTGGTGTGGTACGTGCTAATGTGGTATGTATCGGTGTTGATTGTACTGGTGTAGAAGAAGATCTCTTACTTCCTAGATACTTCATGTTAGAGTTCCCGAGTTGCATAGGATTTCCTATCCTGTATCCCAAAAGTGTATGCTCGGGATTAGCTCGTGGAAGAATTTTTAGGGAGATGGGGCTTAAGTTCTTGACCCGAGGAACGACTCATCCTAGGAAAAAAGAAAATGATATGCTTTTTTATTGTGATACACATAAAGGAATACAAAACAAATGGAATGTATGTAATGATTCGCATGACTTAATTTGGGACGATTCTATGATTTGGCTAGTGCAAAACTGAAATGCATAGATGATTACTCCTAATGGAAGATGAATTTGTTTTGGCTAATGTGAAAATGAAATGAACAAACTCACCTACTTTGAGATGGATTTTAGTTTGGCTTATGCAAAAATAAAATGGATGGACTCACCTTAATTTAGATGATTTTGCTTTGGCTAAATGCAAAAGGAAATGCAAATACGAGACTCACATATTTTGAGATGAATTTGACTTTGGCTAAATGCAAAATGAGGAATGCAAATATGAACTCACCTATTTTGAGATTATTTTGACTTTGACTAAATGCAAAAAGGAAATGCAAATATGTACTCACCTATTTTGAGATGAAATTTAATTTGGGTAATGCAAAAGGAAATGAACGGACAAACCTTATGAGTGATGATTTTTGATTTAGCTAATGCAAATATGGAATGAATGGACCAATCTAAAAGGGAATGTAATTTTGGACATTTTGGCTCAAATGCACATAATTGGACCGACTCAAAAAGTTTTATTTTGATTTTTTATTTTTGCACCCATGCAAGGATTATTCAACGCTGCTCACCTATCCCTAAAGGCTCATAAGCAAAAGATTAAATCTAAAACACACACACTTACACAAGCATGCAAATGAAGGCAAGGGATCACCTAATAATCAAAAGTTCTATGGTCAAAGAGTTCAAGAGTTTGGATACATGGTGACACATAGTCCGAGAATTTGGCCCCCATGGGTTGCACGGATAAGGATACCTACCAGAATTCAAAGTGCCTCTCGATGAACCAAAAGGTTTAGCCCAAGAGTAGGTGCTACGAGGGAGGAGGTACCGTTTCCTCGGGCAATCAAGCCTAGTTGGGCCCACCTAAAGAAACCTGTAGGAGCCTCTCTCCGGAAGGGTAAACAGGGGGTATAATAAAGTTTTCCTAGTGGTCCAAAACAATATTTAAACTAGTTCGGAGGTTGCTAAATGTGGGATGTCTAACGCAAGTACATCATTAAAACTCACTACTCAAATTTTCAAGTTTCACCCTCTTAATAAAAATTTTATCCCCAGTGGAGTCGCCACTGTAGGAACCATGGTCCGTCGGGGCCCGCCAAGCTTCCCTACTTGTGTCGGGTCTCTTTTTAAAGATGGATTTTAAAGACGGTTTTTAGAAAGTGGATTTTGGAATGTGGGGATGAACCTTTTATTAAGATTTCCAAGTTTTATTAATCCTAAGTTAAAGCGAATTAAGCAAAGTTGAATGGTGGTTTTATTAACCTTTTATTTTTGCAATTATTTTTAGAAGTTCAAGGATATTATTTCTTAACCAAAAGATAAATAAAATTAGAGTTCTAAATCTACCGTGAGGCTTTAGGGCCGGATCGGTGTGAAAACACCAATCTAGATCGAAGGCCCACCTACCGACCACTCAGTGCAGCGGCAGCACTGCACCCAATGGTGGCCGGCGCCGACCGGAGGCCGCGACCGAGAAGATTACCCTCGACCTCTCGCCCTAGTTTGTCGGATCCGAGATCCTGTTTTCTTATCCTACGAGTCAAAAAATAGGCGAGATGCAAATTTAGAAGAAATAAATAAAAGGGAGTCGCTAGTCGGTTTTAGGAAAGAAAAACTAACAAAAACAAAATAAATGCTATCTCAATCTTAGTATGGGAAAACTAAGACTATAAGAGGCTAAAAATGACTCCATCGGTCTTTGAACCGAGAATCGGATTTGGAAGCGAGGGTACGAAATGTAGGGATAAACCCTTCCGTTCCACCCGTCCAAAACGGCCATTACTAATTCGAGTAGTGAGTTAAAATAAAGTACAAAAGCAAGCAAACAACAACATGCGATAAAGAATTAAAGCAACCAAAACATAATAAACAAAAGCAAGTAAAGCGAAACGAAAAGTGAAAAAGGAAAAGAAAGCAAGAAATCTAAAAGATTACATTGGGTGGGGAGCAATTAAAAGTGATAAATCGTTTGTCCATAATACGAAAGTAACAAAGAAAGCATAAAAAAAAAAAACCGTTCGAGGATTGAATCCATTCCCTCAGGTTGTCCCGCCTGCTGATTTGGATCTCGGATTTGGATCTCTTGATGCAACGGTGGTGAATCAACGACGGCTTTTTGTGAGTTTTTATGGAGATATGTAGGCAGATGTGTGATTGATGTAGTTTAGGGATCGGATGTAGGGAGTATGATAGGAATCGAGAAGGAATAGGCTGAAAAGGGACCAAAAGATCGGAATAGCAAAGAGAGTATTCGGTAGCTCTTAGGTGAGTTTTAGCAGCGTGATGCTAAGGTAGGAAGTCGTATGGGAATGAGAGCGAAGGCTCCCTATTTATAGAAGAGGAGTTAGGTCAAGGAATGACCTAGGGTTAGCTCTCGGTTAGCCGTCCAAGGCTAGCAATAACCGGGCCAAGATCAAAGCGATAAGACCGGATAAAGCAAAGGATAGAACTGGATAGGATCCGATTCACTGCGCGGCC
Source organism: Talinum fruticosum (assembly GCA_021018815.1). NCBI lineage: Eukaryota > Viridiplantae > Streptophyta > Magnoliopsida > Caryophyllales > Talinaceae > Talinum > Talinum fruticosum. The sequence continues at coordinate 2,569,090 of JAITYX010000003.1, read as the reverse complement.
ACAAAGGTGTTACCTTGGGTTTCGTGCCCTAGCGTGCTTTCAAGGGAGTCTCCGAGTCAAAACGCAGACATTCCACTTAAGGCTTTGGGATGGTAGGCATCGACCATAGCACCTTTCCAAAAATGGAAAGTTTTCATTTTTGGTAGGTTTCCATTTATAGCGGGTTTCATTTTTAATGTAGGATGTGTGCTCCTAGTCTCGGGTGGACTGTCTTGGAGCCAAAACGCAACACTTTGATGCTTGTGATAATGAATGCAATGTTTAACGTCATCTTGTTGGACTGAAGTGAAACGTAGTATTCCGAGCTTGGAATTTCCCGTACGCGACACTCGGACCCTATTGTCTCTAAAGGCTTGGCCCGGTTCTTGGATTGTCCGAAAGAAAGGGGGATTTTTGGATCGACCTAAGGCAAAAGGCTATTTATGGGGTGCTGGGTGTTCTTTGTGGTTTACTAGCTTCCATCACACTAATCGAGACACGTCGAAGATCAAATCCTCAAACAGGACTTTGGATTTCATCATCGAGCCAACAAACAAAATAACAAAGGATGACACTTTTTAGGTGTCTATAGGGGCACACCATCTTTAGAAGAAGATGACTTTTGAGGATAACCAAAGAGTCCGAAATTTAATTCCTTACTACATCTCAACGACATAATACACCAATGGGTCGAAAATAGACTCGGGAAGCCCCAAAGGAAAAAGAAGTTGCTAAAGAAGAAAACCCAATCCGAAACAGACTTCAAAACCTCAAAGCTGATATTTCCATTTGGCAACTCATATCTACTTCCTAAAAGCATAGACACTCCTTAATTGATGCACTTAGCAAACCGAGGTCTCTCATGAGACTACGCCTGAGGAAGTAGTAAGATTGGTCTATAATGGGGATGGCACCATCACATTTGATAAGAAAGATCTACCTAAAGAAGGTATTGCACACAATAATGCTCTTTACTTAACTGTAACTTGCATTAACAAGTTTATCCTTCTAACCTTAGTAGACAATGGTTTTGGTGTGAATGTCTGTCCTTGGAGGACCAATAAAAGGCTGGGTATTAGAGACAAACAACTCTCTAAGTAAATTGTTCATCTTCAAGCCTATGATAACTCCAAAAGAACAATTTTAGGAATGGTGACTCTTCCGATTAATGTTGGACTTGTGGTGAAAAATATCGACTTCCAAGTCCTAGACATCCCAAGTACCTTTAATCTTATTCTAGGACGCCCTTGGTTACACGGCCACTAGGCAATGTCCTTTACACTACATCGGAAAGTCAAAATGATCATTAAAGGTCAGGTAGTAACCATCAATAGAGACAACCTCTACGCCACCATCACCTATAAAGAATCTGTCGTTGAAATTGAACACGATGTTGATGATGAAGAGCTCTAAGGATTTGAGACCTTCACTGCTATTGACAAGGTTGAAGCACCTTTCCACTTTAATCCTTGTGTCAACTCTAGTGTTAACTCGATGCTAAGGAAGATGGGGTATTTTCATGGCTTAGGTGTAGGCAGGAGGGCATACCACCCAATCTTTCCACCCCTTAAACCCACCAACAACTATAAGTTTACGATAGGCCATCGTTCAACTGCTAAGGAAATAGCCCAAGCTAAGTGAAAGATATAAACTAGGAGGACTGCACCATTCATAGTCCATTCAATCAAACCCTTTCCTCGTACCCTAAATGGGAAATTCCTGAAAGAAGGGGATGATTTCCCTACTATGGTTTTCCGAGCCTTACTACCTAAATGAGAAGGGTATCCTGGTACTTGGTTTATAAGTCTTCGAGTGACTCGCATGTGCTAGAAAAGGAGGTACTTTACCTCTTCGAAAAGGATAGTCCAAACAAGACTGGACCAATCTAGTCAAGAGCAACATTTTTGGTCCGTTGTTCGGACGGGAGAAAAATCTAGAGGGGAATTTCGTTTTGGTACTGTCTTAAGCTATGTTGCACCCACAGTTGAATCCATCCAGATTCATTACCGACATCGGCACCAATCTATCCAAGCATATTACTTGGATTGATGCTGAGGAAGGCCAAGAATTTGTCTGTCATTGTAGGAGGGCATTCCATTTCGAGTCTAGCACTAGGGCCGTTGTTTCTATTTCCAGCTCTATTACTTCATCTTCTAGTTCCGCAATTTCTAATTCCAAAATTTCTGTTTTCGAGTCCAATGTACTAATTTGTCTATTCAATAAGATGAATCTTTGCACTTACTCTTTGCCTCCTCCTATTCTTAATTGTTTTTCCTCTAATGATGAACAAGAAATCCCTAAAGAATTAATAAAAGCTATGGAAGATCATGAAAATTGCTCACCAATAATAGAGGAAACAATAACTATTAACTTAGGATCAGCATATCAACCCCAAGAAGTTCAAATTGGGAAAACACTCAATCCGTAACGGCGTAAGCAATTCACTTAGCTCCTTACCGAATTCATTGATGTCTTTTCATGGTCCTACACCGACATGCTAGGAATAGATACAAGTATAGCAGTAACATAGAATTCCACTCTACGAAGATGTTAAGTTAGTAAAGCGAAAGCTCGAAGAATGAAACCTGAATGGGCATTGAAAATCAAGGAAGAGGTCCATATGCGGTTAGAAGTCGGTTTCATCAAAGTGGTCCACTGCCCTTGGTGGGTAGCAAAAATAGTGCCAGTTCTAAAGAAAGATGGCAAGGTCCGAATGTGCATTGATTTCAAGGATCTAAATAAGGTAAGCCCTAACCACGACTTCTCGTTGCCTCATATCGACATTCTTGTAGATAACACAGGGGACATGCTTTCCTCTCGTTCATGGACGGCTATGTTGCGTACAATTAAGTGAAGATGGTTGAAGAAGATATGGAAAACGACCTTTATCACTCAATGGGGACGCACTGTTATGTAGTAATGCCTTTCGGGCTCAAGAATGCCTGGAGCCACGTATCAAAGGACAACCACGACATTACTACATGATATGATACATAAAGAAGCCGAATTTTACGTAGATGACATGATTATCAAGTCCAAGGATAGGGTAGGGCACTTACCTAGCCTTAGAAAATTCTTCAAAAGACTAAGAAAGTATAACATGCGCCTTAACCCACAAAAGTGTGCCTTTGGGGTAACTTCGAGCAAACTACTAGGCTATGTGGTTAGTCTTAGAGGAATTGAAATTGATCCATCCAAGATCAAAGCCATCCAAGAGATTCCACCGCTGAAGACGAGAGAAGGAGAAACGGGGTTTCGTAGACGTTACTGATACATTAGTCGTTTTATATCAAAAATGACTATAGTCTATGAACCCATCTTTCGGAAACTTAAAAAGGAGCTGACCCAATTTGGGATGAAGAGTGCCAAAAAGCATTCTAGAAGGTTAAGGAGCATTTGGCCAATCCACCGATGCTAGTTCGGCCCCAACCAGGGAAGCCTTTGCTCTTATATTCGCTAAATAATTCCCATAATTTGGTAAGCTCAGCCCAATCGGGCCAGGTCTTGGCCGGTGTTGGCCACCATCCGGACAATGGCGGGCTAGCTCGACCAAGAAATCCCCTGGCTATGTTTTGTATTTAATTACTATTTTTTGGTGGTCCAATCGGACGATCCATTTAATTAATTAATTCCTTCAAGGGGAATATTTTGCATTTAATTGTTATGAGGGAGGTCTAATTAAGCTCGTCCAATTTTTTATTCTTTCCTCTAAGTGAGCACCAAAATAAATTAAGCATAAAAGGGAGCATAAAACATACATTTTACTTTATTGCTATTCATTAAAGGTAAGCCTACTACTTACCCGAATACATAGCTAAATAAAAAGAGAAATAAAACAAGCACACTACTTGAAAAATAAATTGTTCTAAAGAGGCAAAACTAAAACCTCCCTAAATCTTCTTTCTTCTTAATTTCAGCCCTAGTTAGTTTTCACTTTCTTCCCTTTTGCAACACTAGACTCAACCGCATCCTCCCGAGTTCGCTTCTTCGACTCTTTGATCCTCGCGAGCCCTCTTCTCCTAAGCTTCTTTAGCTTCGCCTCCCTGTTGTGAGCTCTTTCGTCTATTTGTAGGACTACTTCACGAATCGAAGTGGCGCTACAGCAGGATACCTCCTCTTGGGTCTCGTTCTTGAATCCTCGGTGCATTTTGTCGTGTAGGGTCAACTTATTTTATCCATTCCAAATAAATTTCATAAACTACAGTAGTTCGTTTATCTGCAGGTTTCAAGCAACCTTGGCATGTTCGTCCAAGTAATCAATCCATGTTAGGACCCACCTCGAGCTGCCAAAGCCTACAAATAGTTGAAAAGAACCAGGCGAGATGCAATCCATGAAAGGGATCTCCTGGACCCGTCCCATTTACCGTATTACACGATCGGAGAAGTAGTACATACTAGTTTCCAAACCTAGCAAACGTACAAAAGGATGTTGTTAAGTATGTGTCCTAAATTGTGACACTTTCCAATGTTTGATATACCACTCGATGGGATGCCTAGCTCTCAACCAGGCCTCCCACCAAGAAGTTGCATGGTCATCAAGGCACTCAGCCGTTGCCGCCGATACAATTGTGTAGCTAGGTACTCGGTATGCTTTTACCGGTACCTTTACCAACATAAAGTGCTCCACCCCCGGATCCGCACACAACATATAGTCAAATTATTAGGGTCCTCCACGGTCAGATCCGTCATCATTTGCGGCCCAACAGAGTAAAATCAAAATAAAAAAGCAAAACACAAGACTTTGGACGAGGCCGAGGACTTTTTAACCTCGTTAGTGCCAGGTTGCCGCTCTTGCCCGATGCCGCTTACCTAACCTCACCGGCTGGTTCCTAAATAGTTTTTCTCGCTACTCGCAATAACAGGGGCTTCCCCGAAGTCCTCGTTTAGATTTGCTTCAACCTAATCCAACCCTATAATTGTCTCCGCAACAATAAAAGTAGTAAGGGAGCGGTGGTCCTCCAATTGCTTGGTGAAGTTCGCAATGCAGTAGGTGCCATGTCCCCGTGGCCTCCCACTAATAGGAAACCACCTATCGTGCAAGTGATTATGGCCCGACGTCTTTGAATGTGTGCATGCCCCGAAGAATACATGGGACGGTAGTACGTCATCGATTCATTAGATGTACCTTGTCGCTTATGAGAATCCAACTTAGATTCCTATTATTTAGCTTTAGAAGAAGCTTATATGTTTCATACATATTGGTAAAAGGTGTCGGAGCCACAGGTTTGGTTCAACGATGAATGCCTAGAATGGCATCAAATTCTTCAAGAGGGGACATAATTCTCTATCCCTAAACCTAAAGACATGGTATTATGGATCCCAAAAGGCCATTACAGCCCTTAAAAGAGTCCAAGTAGACTTTCCCTTGCCGAATACTAAATAGGGTATTCAGTCCATAGATGGAGAACCCTACTTTATCGACCTCAGTCATCTTGTGCATCCAGTGGGACAGTTCGATCATGAAATTCATCTTTGAATGTAAAAAGGAATACAAAGGCACTCGTGGATTTTTCTTAGGAACTGTTTTTCTAAAAGAGTTGCAAAAGGAGATTTCGAGGTGTAATTTTCAAGTGACCGGCTGCAGGTTCCTTTCTATAGCAAATTCCAGGACCGGAGTCCTTATCCAAGCACGTCACTCGCAGCTTAATCGAGCCTCCGACACCGGCCGGACCAGCTAGTTCGCTTTAATTTTTTGGGTTGAGTACTCATTAAGCCAAATTTTCATTCTCTACTTCTTGCCCAATTTCGGCCAAGCCTTATTATTTTTAGACCGTGTACTTAACATTCCCAATTTTTCATTTTATTATTTTCTTTTGGGGGAATGGGGGCTAGTGTAATTTTTTTATTTGTCTTTGCCTTTTTGCCGTAGATTTTTTTGCATCATAAATAAAAGAAAGCATCTTAGAATCGAGTATTTGCATTCATTTCATTGCATAAAGTCAAATGGTACAAAATATTAGATATTACCTAAAGAACCCTATAAGGAGTTGATCAATCTTCATCACCGGAGGCATCATCGAAGATATAATAATTACCATATCCTCCAAGATTAAAGTATAAACCCATCTATCAGCAGCAGCTTGCAAGGAACTAGCCCCGTAGTCCCAAGTTAATTGAGAAGTTTCATGAGAAGGCCCGCTGTACGACATTCGCCGAAAATCATACGAGTTACCATGAGGGTCAAGTGCTTTAAGAGGCATGACATCCATGTAGGCCTCGGAGGAGCTAGGCCTAGCTCGGGAAAAACTAGGCCCAAGTGCCGATGTACTTGGCCCCGCCTCGAAGCACTACGCTGGTGAGAAATCCGTGAAGAACGACGGGAAGTACCCGCTCCGGTCGTGCTACTAGATGTCATCTCGTTGTCTAGAGGGACATGTTAGAGCCCTGAAGTTGCCAAGGAAACCTCCCGATGGAAGAGACCTCGATCGACGATCCTACAAAAATAACGAAGCAATTCGGACATCTACTAAAAAGATCATGAGTTAGCACTTTTACTAACTAAATCTCACCCGAAATGTTCGAAACGTCTTTTTGGTAAATAAGTCCTTAAAGGCTTAGATTGGAGTCTCGATGGACACGGTTCGGCATTGCTCTCAATCGTACTCGCAAATTCATCATGTTAGCAAGACACTTTTAACATTCAACTAAAAGCAAAAGAGCATAATAATCTTAACCCTTTCCAATTCTTCGAAAGAGGATGCCCCATACATTCATATTTCGAGATTTTTCGGGATCCTAACATAGCATTGGGACTCCCCGGGTTGATACACGTCAACATCAAGTCTTGGAATATAGATGTCACCTGGAAGAAGCTATAGAAGATAAAGTTAATTTCCATGCAAGAAATTTAACTACACAATAGGGTAGATGGAGACTCACCAATCGGGTCATGATTCGTCCCAATTGTTGAGCATAGGATGAATTCATATCAAAAATCTAGCTCAAAGATACCCGTTGGTTATTTCCTCTTGCTCCTCTTGAGTAGTGGAGCATAACTAAAACATTATTTGTGGAGGATCTTGAGGAACAAAAGGAGGCCACGTTTTGTAACGAATTTGCGACGTAACCCTCTCACCAAGACACCAACAAAAGCTAAATGGACCCTTAAGAAAAATCCTTATTTCATTCAATTCCCGTGTTATGCCTAAGCTTGGAGGAAGCTTAATCTGGGTCCAAGGATTGAAGTTAGCCTGCACACACAAGACCCATGAGGAGACAAACAAAAAACAGCCAAATTGGGCAACAAACGCCCGACCATTTGGCCGACGTTATCCACCACGGCCGTGCCCACGAGCCTACAATAGGTTGTGGCTGGGGCAGCAGACTTAACGTAAGAAAAGGAAAATTATTGGGTTATTCTAGCTCAAATTTTAAAGCTTAAAAGTGACATACTCGTAGCCACACCGGTTGAGAGCAGACCTCAAAAATCCAAGATCATGTGCATTTGGCCATTGGAGGTGAACTTTGGCCCATGCTACCGAGGCCGGAAAAGAAAGATGGTTCCTTGAACTGGGTGAAAGATGAGGAAAATATTTGTATAACCATGGCTGCGAGTTTGCAAAACAAGTGAGATCTTTATCCATGCAAGATAAGTATTTAGGAAGCTAAAAGAAGGGATGGAGCATACCTCAATGATCTTCCATAAGCCACAACCCAAAGCGAATCCCTCATAACGCATGTAGTTCATCGAGTCCTCGGCCGTTGCTGCCTAACCCTAGAGCGTAAACCCCTTATAAGATAAGTGTAAGGGGGCACACCCTAATTAAGGTCCTTAATCTTGTCCAAGTCCACTAAGTTCACCAAATAGTAAACATATACCTTAGTAGCTTGATCGGAAAAAATGGATGTACTTAGCATGAGGGCTAGCACTATCCGGACTTGTTGTTATGGAGTATGTTGAGTCCACAATTCAACATTTTCGAAGGCCACAAAAAGAAGAGTATATTTGAAGAAATTAGCCCGAGAAAACTGGCTAGCAACGGGATCAAAAAGGTGATGCAAATAGTCACGCTTTTTATACAAGTCCCAATCATATACTAAAGGTTCCCCCAAGAAGCCCAAACCCGAAAGAATGGAAAAGTGAAGAGGTGTGATGGTCATCTCACCAAAAGAAAGATGAAAGGTGTTGGTGGTATCCCAAAACCGTTCACTAATGGCTCGGGTAGGGTCACGCTCCTTTCAGTCACTTAAGTGCTTTAAAGAAACAAAGAAGGAACTAATCCCGACACTATTCGTGATGGGTTCTAATGGGTAGTTCCTCTCTTTTAAAGTCTTGATAAACTTCCAAATAACACCTCTACTCGAATAATGCTTTTCTACAAAATGGAAATCACACAAGATTTTAGTTAGTAGAATAATACTCCCAAACATGCAAAAGAAGGAATTCAAGTCAACAAGCTCACCAAAGGAGAGATAGCAAGTGCGGAGACATGATTCTTTGCCTCCACCAATAGGTCTTCGAGTGCGTCATTCCCATTCCAGAAATTGTCATAGACTAAGCTCTCGCTTGTTGTCCTTCTAACTGGATGAGCACGTCTTCTAGAAATTTTTGAGGAGTTTGTGTTTGAAAGCTAAGTTAGTTTTCTCAAGACAAGTACAAGAAAACTAGAGCAAATTAGAGCAAGCAAGAGGAAGCAAAGAGAGAAGTAAGTAAAGTGTGCAAAATGAACGCACCAAGCTCCCTTTTATAGGAAAACTCGGCCAAGCATGACAGGGATACAAGACAAAATGCAAAAAGTAAGAGGAGACCAAGCATGAAATCCAAAAATGCATGCGAGACAAAGCTCGCCCAAACGGTGGCTAACAAAGCCGGCCACGAAGCCTCGACCGGCATCACTTCGGCGGCAACTTTGCAGGTGTAGATGGTAGCTAGGCTTGTGAGGTCTAGTCAGGCATGACAAGTGGATTCTTGGAACCTTATGCATGCAAGTGGGTCTTTGGACCCACAATGTCAACTTTATCAAATAAGATTTTCGATCTGTCTTCGACTAAATTATTCAGGTAAAATAATGAAATTTCGTGAATACAATTATCCACTAACGAATGTGTTAGTACCGTAGGATTACTAAGCCAAACTTAAGATCAAGAGACGATCAAAGCTTCAACAAGCAATTCACCGAGCTTGAGGACTTTGATCAATGCACGCATCGCGATCATGTCCAGGCCCTCATCTCGAGTTCAGCTTCAACAAGCAACCAATTTCGGACAAGTATGAGTCAATCAACATTCGAAGTAATACCCAAAAGCGAGATAAGTATCGTTTAGTGTCTACTTTCACCCTTCGTCTTCCGCATTCGGTCAAAGAGGGAGCTAATTGTAGACACCTAAAACGTGTCACTCTATTCTCTTTTATTTCCATTTTTTTTAGCTCGGTAATGATATCCTAGTCCTGTTTGCGGATTCGGTTCACGGTATTCGATTGGGGTGACAGAAGCTAGTAAACCACAAAAACCTTTAAGCAACTAAAAATAAACCTTATTTGCTTTGGGCTGGTCCACAAACCCATTTCTTTTGGTCGGTCCAAGCCCTGGTCAACGCCCAAGGTCAACTTTTGACCGGCACCGAGCATCGGGCCATGCTGCATGCTAAACGCTACGTTTCATCTCCAGTGTCAACCGAGACACAAAGCTTAATTCATCCGTACGACGTCATATTGACCGATGCCATGTTTCATGGCAAACATCGCCAAAACACTATGTTTTACTTCAAGTGTCCAACCGAGGTACGAAGCTCAACTTCACAAAATGACGTCGTTCTTGACCGGCGCCGCGTTTCAAGGGAGTCTTTGCCCAAACGTTACGTTTTACTTCGGATACCCGCTACAACACGAAAGGTTGGTTTGACCGTATGACGCCATTTCTTGACCGGCACCGTGTAATACCCGAATTTTAAAGAAAGCAGTTGAAAAGCATAGAATTATTGAGTATTTTTCCCAAGCAACTAGGGGGCTTGAGTGGCTGATTTTATTTACGACCGGACATATTACGTTAGAATTCCTTTGGAGGTTGTGGCGAATAAACAAAATCAAGGAAATTGCCTTCCTTTTTCATCTCGAGCTGAACCGTTGGGTGATTAAGAATTATCGTGGCCGGCATATTAAAATAAGTTAGGACGCAGATCGCGTAAGAGGACGGAATGGAGGAGATGTGGACTTGTCGTATATGGGCCGGTGGTTATTTTCACTGAATTATGAAGAGATAATTAAGCCATTTGGGGGCCCAATTAGGAGCATTAACCGCCAATTAAGCGGTGGAGAGAGAGAGAAGCAGGAAAAGAAGGAGGGGGTCGGGGAAAGCAAGAGTAGAAGTAGAGCAAGAAGGAAAGAGAGGGGGAAGCGGGCAGGTGAAACACGAGAGAGAGAGAGAGAGCGCGCGAGACCTGGAGTCGAGGTCGGAGGCCGGCAAGTCGGGCGGCAAACGGAGGGAAGGTGGCCGGCGCCCGCAAGGGAAACGGAGGAGCAGAGGGGAGGGACAAGTGCCGCGAAAAATGCGCAGAGAGACGAGAGCGCGTGCGGGAACTAGAGTAGAAAGCAGTGGTTGGGTTAAATTGAATTGGAGATGTGCCCGAGTCCGTGAGATTAAACTAGACTTGAAGGTAAGCGAAGCTAACCGAATTGAGTGATGAGAAGTGATTAAGAGTATACAACTAAGGATGGACGAATAAGAGTCGGTTAATAAGAAAGAAACATACAATGGGAGTTTGAGGCAGTGGAAACGACGAGCGGGAATTGTAAGGTTAAGTTGAGTTTAGAATGTATCTAAGTCTTTGAGATGAAATTAAGTTGGAAGATGAACCTAACAAGAGGAATTTAAGTGATAAAGTGAGAATAGGAGTCATATGGCCGAGTATGAGCAAAGGAAGTTGATTTATAAAGTGGAGACCTCGAATGAAGAATTGAAGCAAAGACAGGGAGTTGTGAAAAGTTGAGACATAAGCAAACGAAGTGAATTGACCGAGTAAAGACATAGAATAAGAAATTGAAATAAAGACAGAGAATTGTGAGAAGTTGGGACGCCGAATTAGGTAATATCCGCTTGTGGTTATTGTGGCTCGTAAAATGGAAACTAATCGTACTAGAGTGATGGATTGAGAAATGTATAGTTGGAAAGAGTTGAGAATGATTACTTGCATTGAATGGTGGTTATTCGTGCTATGTGATTTCTTTACTTGATGCTCAAAAGTAGTTTTGAAAGGCGTTTTGTATTTTACGTGAAATGATCCTTGAATGCAACTTCTTGTGAACCGCCTTTCAAACGTGAATGTGTTTTAAAGAAGTGAATCTTGTTTGAGAAAGTGAATCGGATTTGAGAAAGTGAAGTTAGAAGGGTGACAGGTGTGTCATGCCTTCTACGATGAGAAATTGATTGAGATCTTGGTAAGAAACCAAGTTTGATAAGTGATTGAAATGAATTATGGGCTAGATTGTTTAGACCAGAGGAAGGAGGTGGTCGTGCGTATCGGGCCACGGGGTCTTGATATGCGTATCAGGATGCCCATCAACCGGAGAGGTTGATTCTTTCCTCGACGAGGAAAGCGGAGCCTTCCGTGTATTTGACTAGAGATAGGTCCCGGAACTCGAGTCGGGGTAGCGCCCGAGAACCGCCCGGTGCTAGTTCAATCGCCGAAAACCCCGAAAGAATTTTCGAAAGTTTTTGAAAGAAAGTGCGGAATGGTTCCACCTTGTTTCATGTGATTCAATTCCCAAAATGATTGCAATCCGTGCTTTGCATGATTGAAGTGGTATGAGTTTTATGTTGCAAATGATTTCAAGAGATTTCGTTGAAAAGGATATAGATTTGTATTATATTATTATGCTTTCGCTGATTTGATTATTATAAGTATTATGTGTAAAGAATTTCCATTTTAAGGGTGTAGGACTCGGTGAGCCCGTGGATTATTGCTCACCCCCACAAATTGCCTCGCTCCCACCCAATGTTGCGGGTACACTTTCGAAGCATAATCCACACTTAACACGCTTCGATTCCTGCCGATTGTTGACGGTTGAAGCGACCCAAGCGGCTGTCATGCATTGTCTTGTTTCTAAATGATTGTACTTGTAATTTAGTGCATATAGTTGTACCAAATGTATAGTAACCCGGTTAGATTGTTTTAAGTTTTACCGTTTGATTGGTTAAACTCCGGTGTGTGGCCGTTGAGTTGTATACTCCGAGCGTGTGGCTCGTCGAGTTTTATTATGCTTTTTCGTAGGATTTTAAGGCTTTAAGCCTATGGGATAGTTCATATTACAAACGAGATTCTGCCGAAATTTTTAGGGATCTCGCATTTTTGGGAAACCACCTTTATCATTTTTAAGTTGAGTTTAGACAGCCAAACCGTCACCGGAAGGAGCCTTGGGAGTTCCTTTAAGGAACTCCGGCGATGTAATACTCCCGGGGGTGTTTTGGGGTGTTACACACTCGCGTATCATTGCGTTGTCCATGGGATCCCGGTTCAGGGAGATTTGGTCCGATTTTTCTAATTTTTCTGGCCGGTTTGCTCGCTTCATTGGACGGCTGTGTAAGTTATTCCATAGGTTATTTTATGACCTAATCCTCTACTATATATAGAGAGCTTAGGCTCTCATTTTGATATGACCATTTCCTATGCCAAATACTCGCTAAAATCTCCTAAAATCCGACAAAGATCTATTAAATGCTTTATGTATTCTAATCTCTGTTGTTTTCTTTCAACTAATCCTCATTACAATACCGATATTTGATTACTAATCCTTCATCATTCACATGTCATTCTACCTCTACTAAAATTCACAGAAAGCCACTTTTAGCTTACCACCGTCATGCTTCCGGATCCGGTTCGCGACCTAGATCAGCAAGTGGGACAACCGGAGGGCGCTAGATCTGTCTTCAGCCCTTTTCCGGTTTATTTAATTTATGCTATTTGTTGCTTTTTGTATTGTGGAGAACAGATGTAATTGCTTTTAATTCCTCTTCGCCTGCTGTAATCTTTTTCTTTTCTTTGGCTTTCCTTTTCACTTTTCTTTATAGCTTTTATTTACTCGCTTTATATATGCTTTTATCGCTTTCCTAAGCACACCTTGGTTGATTTAATTTCACACTTAATATGTTGTGTGCTTGCCTAAAACACGTTTCCGAAACTCACTTCTCAAATTAGCAAAGGTTGTCTGTTGATGGGCGGAACGGAAGGGCTTATACTTACATTTTGTACCTTCGCCTTTTATTTATTTTCATACTAAGATTGAAAGAGTCTTTTATTTATTTTTCTTAGTTTTATTCCCTAAAACTTACTCGTCGACTTTATTTGTGCTTGTTATTTCTCCTTAATTTGCTCCTCGACATTTCGACTAAAAATGACAAAAAAAGGATTTTTCATTCCTGGTAATTTGAGCCATGAATTAAGACTGATCACCTTAGTCACAGCCCATGGCTAGCACCAGCGATTGTACGGTGCTAGCTTTTGCCGGCGCACGGATGGTCACCGGGCAAGACTTTGGTCCAAGCCGGTGTGTTTACGCCGGTTTGGTCTAAAAGCCTAGTGGCATAAATGAATTCATTATTTTTTTTATTTTCGTAAGTTGTGAAATAACATCCCGCGGCTTGTAAAAATAATTTCTAAAATAAATGATTAATAAAATCGGCAATAATCTTTCTTTTAAATCGGATTACAAAAATCGAAACCCTAATAAGAGATACATCCGCATTTCTAAAAAACATCTTCAAAAGAATCTTATAAAAAAGACCCGACATTCGTAGGGGAACTTGGTCCTTCCCAATCCGGCCCCTCCACGGAGGGGATGGATGGGCCATGGTCCCCGCACAACGATATTGATTGAAGGTATGAAATGAATAGTAGCTTGGTGAAGGGAATAGTGAGAGAAGCAAGAAGGCCGAGAGGAAGAGAGTGGCCGCCCCTCCTCCTTGTCTCCCAAGCCTTTTTTGTTTAATGTAACTTAATAGGAGTCGTCCTAGGGTTTAGGAGTAGGATTATTTCTCTTACTTGCCGCCTAATCCTCTTCAAAATAGGACTTGTTAAAATAAATACTTTATGAGTCATTATTTTTGGACTAACTTCAAATATTAGCTTGAAGCTTATTGATAATAAAAATTCCATTTTTACATCTTTTTCTTCTCGTTTACTTCTTATTTGAAAGTTACCTAGAAATAGACAAAATAGGATAATTTAGATAAAAGAAACTATATAGTATAGATTAATTAACTACTAAAAATACATATAAAATACGACTTAACAAATTCCCTAGACTAAGACTTTGTACATTCTCGTGTAAAAAAATCAAAGACTCGAGACCTAAAATTATGTTTTCTCATAAAGATACACATAAAAATAAAGTATACATTAGGATTGCCTTGCTTCGAAAATAGTTTGATTGAAAATTATTTAGTGTTTCCCAAGCAAGTGAAAAACTAAACATTGATTTGTCATCGGAGAGTTTATTCATCAGCCTCATAATATCTCGTTTCAATTAAGCAATAAGATAAAAAAATATTATCCATCTTTTTCAAACATATATCTACCAATCAAGAGGTCTAAAAAGTTTTAATATGGGAAAAGTTAAGGTGCAGTATGGTTATAGAGACAATCGAATTAGGACAAATAATCACTAAAAATTGATAATAAACTTGTCTTGCAAACTTTTATTTCAACTTATTTTCTTTCTTTTTTTTTTTCAATTTTTTAAAACTCCATTGAAGCACATATTCGAGGCCCATATATAGTCTTAAAAATATAACACTCCCTGTCTCGCACTCACTCAAATATAGGTGTTGGAGTTAATACTTTTTCTTTTTTTTTCTTTTTCTCTCGTTAGTATGGTTCGAGTCATTGATCGGCCCAAAAGGGGCATGACTCTTCCAACTTGAGTTACTCCATTCATAAAGGCTTAACTTGATATCTAAACTTAAAATACTGTCGAGCCACCAACTCCGACCCATGTTGGTAAACTAACAATTTTTTTTCTCGTTAGCATGTTTCGAGGCATAAACGGCCCTTAAAGGGGCAACTCTTCCAGCACATGTATTTTCCATTCACAAGCCGCTTAAGGAGAACAAGAGCCGTACCACTTGAACCAACCCATTTTGGTAAACCAACATATTCTAAATTTTATTAAGCAAGATAAGAAAAATAACAATTTTAATGAGTTATCAGCTAGATTTAGTATTCTAGGTAAACAGTTTAAGTCATTTTGTTACCTCTATCACGATCATATAACATGATCAAATAAAAATGAAAAACCAAGATAGTCACTAATTGAAGAGATATGTTAGGATCAAATCAAACAACTCTGAATGACAATTAACATGTTCAAAATTTCTCACTTACAAAAGAGAAAAACTATAAACAGAAAAATTTAAGCAAGTTAACCTAGCATATATACATGTTCATGCATTTCCTCATAAGAAAGACACTAATTTTTTTTTCAAAAATAACATAAAAATAAATGCATAAAATTAAAATGTAGGATGCATTCCCCACACTTAATTCATGCATTGTCCCTAATGCATGAAAAATAAAATAAAAATAAAGCAAAAATTAAAAAACATCCATGAAAAATGTTGGGTTGCCTCCCAACTAGCGCCTTTGTTTACTGTCTTTGGCTAGATATTGTTGTAATTCATGGGTCTTCTAAATAAATCTCCTCAACTAAGTAGATCTAGCCTCCTTCATAGAAATGCTTTAACATGTGACCATTCACTTTAAAATCTTGTTTGTAGAATAACTTTTAATCTCAACAAGCACTATATGGATAAGCCTTTACTACCTTAAAAGGTCCTAGCCATCTAGAGTTTAACTTACCATGAAAAAGTCTCAGTTGTGAGTGAGTAATAACACTTTCTCCCCTACTTGAAATTCCTTCCCGACAAGCTTAGCATTATGAAATTCTTTGGCTTTACCTTTATAAATCACTGAATTGTCATAGGCTTCCATGCGGATCTCTTCTAATTCCTACAATTGTAACTTACGCTCCTTCCCTGCTAAATCATAATCTAAATTGCACTGCTTAACACCCCAATATAATTTATGCTCTAATTCTACAGGGAGATGACATGTTTTTCCAAAGATTAGCCTATAAGGCGACATACCTATGGGAGTCTTCTATGCAGTCCCATAAGCCCAGAGAGCTTCATCTAACCTAAGACTCCAATCCTTCTTATCCGGCCTAACCACTTTTTCTAGAATTCCTTTGATTTCTCTATTAGAGATTTCAGCTTGCCTATTTGTTTGGGGATGACAACTTGTGCATACCTTATGAGTTACATAATATTTAGCTAACAAGGCACCTAAACTTTTGTTATAGAAATGTCTCCCTCTATCACTAATGACTGCTCTAAGTACCCCATATCTATGTAAAATACGAGATTTAACATGTTTCACCATAGTCTTAGCATCATCAACTTTGGTAGCTACAACTTTAACCTATTTAGACACATAATCAACAAACAGGAGTATGTAAGTAAAACCAAAGGAAGGAGGAAACGGTCCCATGAAATCCACATCCCACACATCAAAAATTTCACATACATACACATTATAAAGGGGCATCTGATTCCTTCATAAATTTCTTGCCTTTTGGCATGCTTCGCATCTTTTGCAAAAATCATAGGCATCATGAAAAATAGTAGGCCAATAAAATCCACATTCTAGGAATTTCTGTGTTGTTCTTTTGGGTCCAAAATGCCCCCACTCTCAAAATGACAAAAAGTTAAAATAAAATGAAATTCAGTGTCATCTACACAACACCTTACAATATGATCTCCATAAAATTTCCATAAGGGTCGTCCCAAACATAATATTTAGCCTGAGATATTATCTTTTCTTTTTAGGCTCTAGACAAGTCTATTGGAAAATTTTTGATAAGTATATAACCTACCATGTCATCATACCAAGGCAATCGATCAATGACAACATATAGAGTCTCATTAGGAAAACAATCACTAAAAGGATCACTACTTTCCCCATTTTCTAGCCTACTCGGATGGTCCGCAACTAAGTTTTCAACTCCTCGCTTATCTTTTAAGTCTATTTTAAATTCTTGCAGCAATAAGACCCATCTAATACACCTGAATTTAGAATTGTTCTTATTCAACAAATGTTTAATGGCAGAATAATCAATATAAACAAGTAACTTTCACACCTAACGAGATAAGGACGAAACTTTTCAAGAGCAAAAACAACAACATACATTTCTTTTTCTCTATTGGTATAATTACGTTGTGCTGAGTTAAGAGTTCTAGAAGCATAATGAATTACATGAGGTACCTTCCCTACTCTTTGACCCAAGACTACCCCTACCGCTTTATTACTAGCATCACACATCAATTCAAAAGGTCGGGCCAAATTTAGAGGTTGTACTATAGGAGCAAGTGGTCAACTTTAATTTCAAATCATCAAAAGTCCTCTCACATTATTCATTAAAATCAAATATAGTATCTTTTGCAAGCAAAGCACATAAAGGAGAGGCAATCTTTTAGAAGTCTTTAATAAATCTCCTATAAAAACCAACATAACCTAAAAATGACCTTACATGCTTAACCCATTTGGGATAGGGTAAAGAATGAATGATGTCTACTTTTGCTTTGTCAACCTCTAAACCCCTAGATTATACAACATAGCTTAATACTACCCTTTGTTCCACCATGAAATGATACTTTTCAAAATTAAGCACCAAATTAGTTTCAATGCAATGCCTAAGTACTAAAGTAATATGATGTAAGCATGCATCAAATGAATCCCCATGCATAGTAAAATCATCCATGAAAACTTCCATAATGTTGGCGATAAAATCAGAAAAGATACTCATCATACATCTTTGGAACGTAGCAGAGCATTACACAAACCAAAAGGAATCCTCCTAAAATCATAAGTGCCAAAAGGGCAAGTAAAGGTGGTCTTTTCCTAATCCTCGGGAGCTATAGGACCTTAATATACCCTAAATATCCATATAAAAAACAATAATGTGACTTCCCAACTAATCTTTCTAACATTTGGTCCATAAAAGACAGGGGAAAATGATCTTTCTTTGTGGCCTTGTTTAGTTTTCTATAGTCAATGCACACTCTTCCGCCGCTCCGAACTCTGGTAGGAATGAACTCACATTCCGTATTTTGGACTACTATTTTCCCCTCTTTAGGAACCACATGAATCGGGCTAACCCACTCGAATTAGCTATGGGGTACATCACTCCAACATCTATCCACTTAAGAATTTCTTTTTGCACTACCTCCATCATAGGTGGGTTTATTTGACTCTAATGTGATTTTATGTGAACATAATGTAGGGCTAAGCCCTTTTAGGTTTGCTAAAGTCCACCCTAATGCTTCACTATGTTCTCTAAGCACCTTAATAAGCTTAGCCTCTTGTTCAAGTGTTAGTGCATTAGAAATTATAACAGGTAAGGTCTCATTATCCCCTAAATAAGCATATTTTAAATTTTCAACCAATGGTTTCAAATCTAATTTAGCGAGTGAAACACGAGAGCATAACAACTTTTCATGATTTACAGGCAGTCCTATCATCCTAGGTCTTTCTCTTACTTGCAATTGTAATAAAGATTCTATGTCATCTTCAAGTTCCGAGTTAACATGATAGGGTATGGTTTGAAATACAGAGTGATCTAACCCTTGGGTAAGCACAATTAGCAATTCACCATCATGAGAGAAATCATAAACATCTTGGGACAATTCATCAATTGCATCAAGTGCACAGACATAATTCACATCGGCGAGAAATCTCATTGCATTAAAAATATTAAACTTAATAACATCACCATCAAATTCCATAGTCAACGTTCCTCCATGCACATTTATTTTTGTCCTAGATGTTTTTAGAAATGATCTACCAAGAAAAATAGGATTGTCGTGGCATGCATTACCCATGTCCAATAAATAAAAATTGGTAGGAAAGATAAGCTTAATCACGTGGACTAAGACAGCCTCTTAGACTCCATATGGGTAAATACTACTCTTATCGCCTAACCGAGTCACTAGCCCAGTTTTCTTCAACTCTCCTAAGTTCGGTTTATCATAAATAAACCTTGGCATCACATTAATGGAAGTGCCTAAATCAACCATGGCTCTATCAAAGTATAGGCTTCCAATCTTACAAGGGACAAAGAACACACCTGGGTCCTTATATTTAGGAGGGAGCTTCTTTTAGAAAACATCGGATGCATTCTCCCCCACACTTATCTTCTCATGTCCTTTCAATTTTCTTGTAGAAGTACATAGCTCCATAAGAAATTTAGCATAACAAGGAACCTGTTTAATGGCATCTAGGAGAGGAATGTTGATCTCTACCTTCGTAAATGTTTCTAGGATTTCTTGGTTTGCCTCATCTATTTTAGGAGTTGCGTTTTTCAATCTACTAGGGAAGGGTGGGATAGGCTTGTAAAGATCTTTCTCATTGTCACCTATTTCCTTAGCATTTAAGGTGTTATCTTTGCTTTGATTAGGTTTACATTCTTAACCTCCAATTCAGGCTCGACCTCTCTACTGTTTTTGAGTTCCCGAAATTCCTTCCCACTCCTAAGTCTTATAACACTTACATTTTCCTTAGGGTTCTGGAAGGGTTGGGATGATAATCTATTTTGCAATTGGGCTTACAGGGTTACTAAACATGGTGGCTATTGCAGTTTATCTCTCTTGAATTTGCTTAATAGTCATCTCTAAACTTTGGAACCTAAGGTCATATTCCTTTTTCTGGTCATCCATCTTCTTAATTATTTGCTCTAAAAGGAAGTTCGTTTTATCTTGAGCAGATGGTCGACATTGAGGTTGGTCGAAACCAAGAGGGTTGTTTCTAAGTCCATACCTAAGGTTAAGGTGGTCTCTTTATCCTTCATTGTAAGTGTCTCAAAATGAATCATACTTTCTTTGACCTTGGTTAGGAAAAACAACATTAACTTCCCCCTTATAATGTAGGGAATGCATCAAGTATAATGCCCTTTTAAACAACAAATCCCACACACTATTGCCTTTTGAACTCCTCCAATGACGAGTTTGTTTAACATAGCAATGATATGAGATAATTGGTACTCTACCGATGTACTTGAACTAAGCTCATTAGCCTTCCTAAATTGGGTGTCCCTAGTTCCAAGTCGTTGAGTATTTTGAGCCATATTATTAAATAAGTATCTATCTTAAGCTAGAGTCTTATTAACCAAAGCCCCTCCCCGCTAGCAGCATCTACCATATTTTTATCAATTAGCAATCAACGTCTATAAAAATATTGGATCAATAATTGTTCAAAAATCTGATGTTGGGGACAACTAGCACATAATTTATTAAAACGTTTCCAATATTCATAAAAGGTCTTCCCAGTCATCCGCTTAATGTGACAAATTTCCTTTTAATGGATCTAATCCTAGATGCAGGAAAGAATTTTTTAAGAATGCTTTATGAACTTAGGTCCGTGTAATGAATGTTGTAGGGGTAGGTAATACCGCCAATCTTTAGCCTTATCCCGAGCGTAAAGGGAAATGCTCTCAACTTAATTTGGTCTTAGGTGATTCCCTCAGGTTGTATGGTAGAACATGTAATAATAAACTCATTAGTATGACAACATGAGTCCTTACCAGAAGTCCACGAAACTTAGACAACAAGTTCAAAAACCAGAGTTCAACATAAGGGTTTGGTCCAAAGTAGGATATGAAATAGATAAGGATTGTGTTTCTAGGTTAGGTGCAACAAGCTCACATAAAGTACCCATTTCAAAGTTTACAAAATCAACCTCAACTTCACTCCCAAAATCCTCAAACTTCGGAGATTCGATGTCGCTCTCAACTTCTTCGGTCGTGCGCTATTTGTTCTCTCCGATCATACGACCACTTCACAATTGCATAGGCTAGAACAATCAGTGAGATTAAAATGCATAAGTTCATAATAAAATAAAATAAAATAGTTGATTTAATTAGTTTGAAAAAAATTAAGATTTTCTTTCTTTCCTCAGCAACGGCGCCAAAATTTGTTAGCTTGTCGTATAGGTACAAATTAAACCACTACTAAGGCTTATAATTAATAATATAGCATAGGGAAGTAGAGATCGAATCCAAGAGAAAATATAACATGAAAATCAAAATTTCAATCCAAATTAAACTTACTACTCTAATTATTTTATTTCTTTATCTTGTAAAACTCAAACAAATCAAATTAAACAATTAAAATTCTGAACTTTATCTCTACCCTTTGCGCTATTTTTGTCGTTTTACGATGTTTTTTTTTTCCCCATGTTAGACCTTATGGAAAGGTTGAATTCTGACTGTGCAGGACACTAATTTATTATATGTGATGTGCAGATTTGGCTAATGGAGCATCTATAGTTGATTCAGGCTCCCGCAGATATCAATATGTACCTAGCGGTACACTTCGTCGCTGAAAACGGGAAGAGGTAATAACCGATCTCCCAGCTTCCCGGTGGGAAAAATACCTCGTAAATCACAAGTAACGATACGGTGTGGTATATTGTGCACTCGGGAGGTGTCCCTGTTTAGGACACTTACCAATCAACACCCATTTGTACGGCTACTCGGGCCTAAAGACCAAGCACGTATTATTTCCCGACCGTGTGTTGCAACAATGGGAAGAGAGAATATGATTCCCCTTCTAGACCGTATCCGGCCTAAACCTTTGACTTGTTTGAAGGATTTGGTAACTCTAGGAGGCCGAAGCCGTGGCCTAAATACTAGATAAACGTGCCTAGATTGTTAACACTGCAGGTAAACCAAATACTATTGTATCCGGCTATAATAGAAGTGGATCCCCAATGACGTAAGGCATTAAGAACTCGGGAGATAGATCCATAAGAAGTCATCCCCGCTGCTGCCCCGTTCCAAATACGTGAAGCAAACCCTCAAATAGCTAAACACGTGCGTAGAAGAGAATTTGAAGCGTAAGAAGTTAAGGAGAGGAGGGCTCGAAGAATTGAAGAATTGAAGAAACGCACCGAAGATGATGGGGTTGTCTAGTCACCCCAAAGGAAAGAAAATAAAATTCTACTAGGGCTTGGATTTTTAGATATAACTTAGGAAGTGAAGGTTTGCTCCTGGAGAGTCTAAGTCACCCTAGAGGGGGTGAATAGGGTGATGAGGAAATTTAAGCAAATTTAGACAATTTATGCTTTGAAAGAGAAAAACAACAGAGTATGAGTCTAGATTGCACTCGAAATGTAGACACTCGTAAATACATGGAAACCCTCCTGGGGCAGAAAACTACGGACAGTGCTAATCCAAGCACCAAGTCAAATCCACTATTTTGAATCCTCAAAATACAAAGGACTGACTCTACCAGAATTGCTCCCTTAAACAATTCCTTATAATGCTTTCCTAGAATCGAAGTTCCCTTATCCGATCTAGCACTTCCTGACCGAGATAACCTTTACAATCAGGGACAACCGAGCTAAGTTAACCCTTACAGCTCGGTCAAGGGACCTTACTCGGAAAGTAAGAAAAGTATGTAATTGATTACAAGACTTTACAACTCGGAAAATATTAATTACAAATTTAGAGTTGTAAGTAGAAGATTAGGTGAGTAATGCACTAAGAGAATTGGGGAATGTAATGATCAATAATTCCAACAACCTTAAAGTCTTATGAAGTGGCTTCTATTTATAGATGTCCAAGAAAAGTGACTCGTTGAGTCTTGGTTCCGAACGAAGTCTTTACTAGCCATTGTAACGGCTCTTATGAGTCACTTAGAAAAGAGCCGTTGGGATGTGAACGTTGCGTAATGGCTCTTGGCTCCACCGATTGTAGTTAGGCCAAAGGTTTTTTACGATGATCGTGACTTGGTCCTTCTCGGAGGGTCGATCTATCATGTGGGCAGCCTTTGCTCTCTATCCGGTGAGGAAGTCCGTGAAGTTCTCATTCTCTCCTTATTTGATTAATTCCAAGTCTTTGAGGGTAACGGGCACATAATTGTTATAAGAATATTGGTGTAGGAATTCTTTGTACAAATCCATCTAGTTGGCAATCTTACGCGGGTCAACCGCGTTATACCACTTCATTATATCGGTATCGAAAATCCAGGGAAGATGATGTGGTAAGTGTCTTTTGGAATGTTCTTAAGAGTCATTGCTCCTAAGAAGTTGCGAACATGATGGTGGGGATTCTCGAAACCTTTAAACTTAATATCCAGGCATAGTAAACTTTGGAGGTAGTTTACCCTTAGGGATTGAAGTGAGTCCCTTATGATCAAAATAATGATTACCGAACATGGATGACTCCCTTAACATCCGTTCTATCCGATCTACGTGTGGATCGAGCTGAGGTTTAGATTCACGCTTAGGGGTTCCTGTTCGGGAGTATTTGAAGGAGACAAGCAACGTGGAGGTAGAGGACCTAATCTCTCTCCTCTTCTTAAACGTTCGCTTCTTTATCTCTCTTACTCGTCCACAATAGATTTTATAATGGTTTTAAGATCTCTTAATATAGATACTATCTTCTCATCTTGATCATCGATCCTAGTTTCCACCACGGCTAAGTTCTCTTTAAACAAAGTGAGAATAGGAGACTGTTCGGGTTTAAATCCATTGGAAGGGAATTCTTTCTAAGTACTCGTCTTACGACGAAGAATATATTGGGTCGGTGTGGTGTGCACCAAAACTTGTCGCATCGGTGTAGACTGCGGAATAGAACGTAATGCGGAATGGGGAGAAGATATGTCGGACTCCTTAGTGAGGCGTTCTAATCTTTGGAGCTTGAATTCGACGGTACTCAATTGCAGTAGACTTCCCTATTCTGCAGCCCAAAAGAGGAGGCTTAGGACCATGCGAAAGAAACCACTTTTTGGGAGCAAGGGACTTAAGTGCAAGACCCGAAGAGACTAAGGATGCTTTTAATTGGATGCACGTAAATAATGCATAGAAAATGAAGTGTATTCGATGATTAATGACCTAATCAAAGATGATTTTATGATTTAGCTAATGCATAATTGATCCCTAATGGAAGATGCGGTTATTTTGGCTAGATGATAATGCATTTCCTTATATTGGAAATGGATTTGCTTTGGCTAAATGAAAATGCAAAAACAGACTCGCCTAATTTGAGACGAATTTATTTTGGCTAAATGAAATGCGGATTCAACTAATTTGAAATGAATTTATTTTGGCTAAATGAAAATATGGATTCACCTAATTTGAGTTGAATTTATTTTGGCTAAATGAAATGCGGACTCACCTAATTTGAGATGAATTTATTTTGGCTAAATGAAATGCAGACTCACCTCATTTAAGATGAATTTACTTTAGCTAAATGAAATGCGAAGTGAAAATGGGAATGGCAAATAACAAAACAGAAAAATAAAAAGACAAACTAACGGACAAAAAGATAGTAGGGCCTCGATAGGACCTTTCCGGAGTGGCTGGCAATGACTACTAAGACCGCTTAAAGAAAAATTTTAGTACGACTTGGAAATGCAAGCAATGGACTAACCCTAATAGGAAAAAGGTACTTTGACATTTGGCTAAATGCACATAATGAACCGACTCTTAGAAAAAATTGAAGTATTTTATTTACACCAATGCAAGGGCTAATTGGCACTTATCACCTATTCCTAAAGGCTCACAAGCAAACGATTAAATCTAAAACAAACACACGCATTCAAGAATGCAAATGAAGTTAAGGGAACACCTAATAGTCAAAAGATCCGTGGTAAAAAAGATTTAGACACGGTAGGATATATGGTGACTCATAATCCGAGGATTTGGTCTTCCGTGTTGGGCACGACAAAAAAATACCAAAATCCTCGGTGCCTCTCGCCGAGCCAAGCGGTTTGACCCAAGAGCGCGTGCTATGAGGGAAGAGGTACCGTTTTGATTGGCAATCAAGCCTAATTGGGCCCACCCTAGGATTTAGTAGGAGCCTCTTACCGTAAAGGTTAAACAGGGGTAAAATAATTTTTGCTAGGGTCCATAACAATAATAAACTATGTTCAAAGGTTGCTAAATGTAGGATGCCTAATGCAAACACATTTTTAAAACATACTAGGGTACGAAACGTAGGGAAAACCCTTCCGTTTCACCCGTCTATAGACAACAATTACTAGTTTGAATAGTGTATTAAAAGAACGTGTGGGAAAACTTAAGGATACAACAACATAGTAAGCGAAATTAAAGCAACCAGACATAGTTAAGGAAAGAGATAAGGAAAACAATAAAGAAAGTAAAAAAAAAAAGCGAAAAGGAAAGAAATGCGAGGAATTAAAGAAATTACATCAGTCGGGAGGAAAATAAAAGCGATATAACTCGATCTACAATACGGAAAGCGATAAAAAACATAAATTAAATAACCATTTGAAGGCCGAATCTTTTCCCTCGAGTTGTCCCACCTGTTGATTTGGGTCTCCGCACTGGATCTCTTGATGCAACGGCGATGAATCCAAACAAAAGGGCTTCTTTTCATGAGTTTTGAAAAGATAAGTTGGTAGCGAGTAGGAAAAATCAGTTGAATGAATGCCCAAAGATCGAATAACTGAATATTCTTTAACTCTTTGCAAAAATTCAGCGGCGAAGTGTAGAAAAGAGGAGTGTTTAAGGTTACTTTTCATCACAAGTAACATTAAGGTATGAATGCTCTGGTTAGCTTTTGCAACATTATGCATAGGAGAAAGCCAGTACAAAAATAAGAGCCAAGCCTCTCTATTTATAGGGAGAGACCTAGGTCACGAATGACCTAGGGTTGCTCTCGGCTCGCCGCTCAAAACAGACAGAAAGAAAATCGGGCCAAAAATCCTAAGATTAAACCGGATAAGAGGGGATAAAACCGGATAGAATTCTAGTCGGGGCGCCGGCCACCCGAGCATGCCTAGGGTTTCGTGCCCTAGCGTGCTACCAAGGGAGTTTCTTGGCCAAAACGCTGCGTTCCACTTAAAAGTCCGGTAGGTGGTGTAGACACCTAAAAGTGTCGTCCTTTTCTCTATTTTTTATTTATTGGCCCAATGATGAAATCCCGAGTCCTGTTTCAAGATTTGGATCTTAGACTGTGTTCGATTGGTGCGACGAAGCCAGTAAACCACAAAGAACCCTCAAGCACTAAATAAATAGCCTTTTGCCTTGGGTCGATCCAAAATCCCCTTTTTCTGGACGATCCAAGAACCGGGCCAAGCCTTCGGAGACAACGGAGTCTAGTGCCGTGTACCGAGAAATTGAAGTTCATAATACTGCATTTTACTTTTTTCCAATCGGACAAGGAGTTGAGACCCGAAACGGTGTTAAAACGTTGCATTTCATGATCACGAGTATCAAAGTGATGCGTTTAAGCTCCATAAAGCGATCCACGCAAGATTAGGAGCTTTTCCCTCAAAATAATGTCGTGGCCGGCACCCGCAACCCCGGATTTTTAAGTGAAATATTGTGTTTTGGCTTGGAGACTCCTTTGGAAACACGCTTAGGGCACGAAACCCTAGGCACGCTCGGGTGGCCGGTGCGCATGAACCGGGTTCTATCCAGCTTTATCTTTGCTTTATCCGGTTCAATCTCTACATTATCTTTGCCCGGTTTTGCTACGCTTTTGGACGAATGGTTGAGCTAACCCTTGGTCATTTCCTTTACCTAACTTCTCCCTATAAATAGAGAGCCTTGGCTCTCATTTCGTAACGGCTTCCGCCTTAGCATCACGCCGTCGCATTCCACCTAGAAGGGGTCATCCCTCAAGGTTACTCTACCGAAATTCGCCTAAGAGTTACTTAATACTCCATTCTATATTCTAATTTCTTAGTCCCTTTTCAGCCTATTCACATTCTACTCTCCAATCTCACCACATTTGAACCCGACAACTCCATTAGTCACATATCCGCCTACCTATCTCCACAAAATACTCACGAAATGCCTTCCTTGATTCACCACCTTCGCATCAAGATATACGGATCCGAGGTCCGGATCAGCAGGTGGGACAACCCGAGGGTATGGACCCAGCTTCCAAAATGATTTACTTGTTTATTTATGTTTTATTTATTGCTTTCCGTATTATGGTTTCGAGATGTATCGCTTTTAATTCCTCCGGCCCGATGTAACTTTTTAGTTTTCTTGCTTTTCTTTTCTTTTTCGCTTTGCCTTTTATTTTCGTTTTCGTTTTGCTTTTCTTTTCGTTATTACTTTCTTTATTCGACGCTTTTTACCGATATTTCGACTCTTAAATGGGTCGCTTCATTTTCAGTCAACGCATATAAAAAGGGTCGAGATATTCAATGCCTATATATCTCGACCCTTTTTTGGGCCGAATTTTCTCGACCCTTGTTTTGGCCGAAATATCTCCTCAGTTTTTAGGTCGAAATATTTCAACGCTTTGTCCAATTGATTTCCACTATTGTGGTGGCAGTGTTTGTAATCAGCGGGATTTATTTCCAATCCAATATATATTCATAAACTACAACGTATAAATATTTCTTCATAAAAGTAAAAAATTATTATTTTAAAGCAACTATAATATAACCCAAAATAATGCTTATATTACTTCTTTTGAAATATAACTCCAACATCTTGTACAATCATGTAAATTCCAAATTATCAATAGATAGTACTAATAGTGCATTGTCCCTTTAAAAGTGAAAGTCGTATCTAATATAATTAAAAAGTTTAATTTATAAATACTACACTAAATATTTCAATTTGTGCTTATATGTCATCAACAATCTTCATCGAACAAACTTGCATTGTACATCAAACTAATCAACATGTGAGTTCGAAGTTGAAGGACCGGTGCGTGATGATTCCTTGCTAAGGTTATTTACACTTGATTCATCTACAACCTGAAAAAGAAAAGGCATGCCTTGTTATTAGCTTCTGTCCAGATTCTAGGGTGGTTACTACCTTGAGTTTTTATGACCATGCCCACAGCAGAACAAGGCTACAAGATAAAAAAGTTTGATTAAGAACTGAGGCTATATGAAAGGACGATATACAGAAATGTATTGACCTATTCAGTCCTTGAAAATAACCCACATCAAAGAGCGGTAAAACACCGACTATATGAAGCTGAACTTACCAACACCTTCATGGCTGGGACAGCACAGAAAATTGGACTTGTTATATGACAACAGTTAGAGAAAATTACTAAAAGCCATGGAAAGAGTTGAGCATGAGTTAAAAAAGGACAAGCCAATTTTGACACAAATATGACTTGAGAACTGGCTAAAAAGAATGCCCAATCAACATTGATTGCATGTTCTTGATAAGATTACTGTGCAAATTTGGCAATAGGCACATTATAAAATAACCCATGGGAACCCTATCTGACCTGAGTATTCCATCACCTTATTCTGACACGATTCAAAACCACCCCATCCTGAATGACCTATCCACAGATTTACATTTTACCAGTTTGAGTAGAGAAACAGAAAGACGCATGCCAACTAAACCGGAAATAGGGATGAAAAAAATTATTTACTGCCACATTTACTACATTTACGACCTATCCACAGATTTACATTTTACAAGTCTGGACCTTTGTTTTTCCAATAACACTAAGTTCATTTGTCCAATGTTCTACTCATGGGTAAAGTAAAAGCACAAGGCAGAGCATAGAAAGAGAAAAATCAGATGTGCAACAATCGCAACACATTTACTGCCACATTTACGACATATGTTTTTTCCAAATGCAAAATTTCATTTAGATTATTCTCATTGTGCAGCAACCGACTCATTGGGATTACTGTATAGAAACAATTGAATGTGCAAGAAGATCGCTGCATTGTTGGCTTGTTGCCAGCCTGATAGGAGTAGAACATAGGCATCAGAGAGAAAGAGAATAGTAACCTTCTCATCTTTAAAGCGGCAACAAGGAGGACATGATAAAAGAAATCTTCCATAGTAGCACGGAGGGGGAGGGGGAGGGGAAGGAGAGAGAGAGCAAGAGAGAGAGACTAATGACCTTCTCATCTTTAACGAGGCATGATAAAAAGAAGTCTTCCACAGTAGCAAATCCTCGTATATCGAAGGAACTCAAGAACCTGTGAAGATACCACCACACTCAGGGTTTAAAAGCACGAGTAACACCATTTCTATCCTGGCTTTGACTCAAATAATTTAGCGATCAACTTCAAGAAAGGCTTGCCTGTTTTGCAACATAATCCATCACTTGAGAATCGGTGATGGTACTTCCTGGTTTGCTCACCACAAATGCCAAGGGTATTTGTCCAGCTTCTTCATCAGGATAACTGCATTCATCAATGTACGATCCATTCGGTTAATTAGAGTCTAAGAAGGGATAAATTATAGCAAAGATGTGATTCTGGTGAATTAACTAATGCTTGCACCATTTAGTATAAATAAAATGCATAGCACTCCAGTCAACAACATGAAGGGGAAAACACAGAAAATAATGCCTCTTTAAGCCATCCATTAAGGGCCAAATTTGTTAGACTTGGGTTAAACTATATTTTTAGGTATTTAGCCCCTCCATATAACCTACAGTAAGAAGACTATCAAATTAAATAGTGATTACTGGGGGAGGGGAATTCATAATGGATATCCTCTGCATTCTGAAGAAAAGCATCCAATACAATTACAAGAAGTTTGGATAATTACGGAATGACAGCAGCATCAGCAATCGCTGTATGGGATAGTAGCAAAAGTTCCAACTACACTGGAGGAACCTACCAACAAAGAAGGCCATAAGCCACTGCAAATATAAAAGCATGAAAATGAATTAAAACCAGAGTGTTTGTATCATTGATTAGCACAATAATATAACCTAATATCCCTTATACTTTATCAACTCCTTCAACCGATCAACTATATAAAGGAATCCATCAGCGTCAAAAATAACATAGATCACCGGTCTTCAACCATCCATCAGGAGAGAATGTTCCAACAGTTGCCTCTTTATCCCCCACATAGCCTACACTTTACATCATTAACTTTCCAATTAGAAAAAAAAGGGACCAGAAGGTCAGTTCAATCCTTCATTAAACGGTTCTTAACCTCAAGAAAATAAACCTAATGACATCAATCTCCAGGATAAGAACATGAAAGAATATGCATAAATTTTCACATAGAAACTCATAGCAAGTTGGCCTGAACTCATCAAAACCATGGGTACAGGACAACCAAAATTTCTAACTAGAAGTGCCTAATATGGCCTTATCAAGTTAACTGTTTCTTTTTTGAATTTGTATTTATAAATCTAAGATAATACTCAAATACCAACTTTCCTCGAACTGTTGGATGTACATCTGATATGCATACAGTACTTAGTCAAAGTAATTAGCGCTCTCACACTTTAAATGAAATTTGGTCAACCCAATTGATTAATTTAATTTAATTGGACCTGATAGACTCACAAGTTGATGACACAATAAACTCTCAAGTTAACGGCCCAATGAACTAGCAAGTCTCGTAACTAATAGACTACCAAGTCAACACCTAATTAGACTCTCAAGTCGTCAACCCACGTTAAAGGCCCGATCAGCGGTCCAAGAAGACAAATAAACCGCAAACTTTACTAGAAGGGAGGGGGCTTCTCCCTATAAATATAGCCCTATCCCTTTTATTCAAGGGATCGAAATTCTTACTCTCAGAAAACTCTCTCTAGCAATAGACAACAAGCATATCAAATCGTGCCGTTTATTTTAGAGATCAAATCATACTCTTGATCGAGATCCAAGATTCTTTAGCTCTCCTTCAAGTTGATAATTAAAGATCGAAAATAACCCATTTGATTGAGATTCAAGCCACGTCGGCCCTCTTTCAAATACAACTCCAGAGATTGAATAAGAGGATTTATATTTGTTTATTTGTAACAAATACGAGAGAATGTACCTAATATTTTCTAAATCAATACAAATGATATTTGTCCATTTTTCTTGTCTTATTTAATTTAGACTTGAAATTTGTCGGTTAAAGCGAGATCGCGAAAGTCCGTTACACGAACCGGAGCTTCATCGATCAGAACTAATTACCATATGAGTTCTTTTCAGCACATTTCTAACTTAATTCCCCCATCTCCCCAGCCCTCTTTGTTATGTTAATGTAGGTCAAAGGGTAACTCACCTAGCAAATAGCCAAAAGTTTAAGAATTAGAGAACTATCCTATGAGAGCCAACTAATCTTTTTCTTCATTGGTTATAAAAAGCTCTTCTTGATATGAATAAAATCACATATATGAATAGGTCACTTTGATGTGCTAGATAAATAAGTAGGACAACACACTCTTCCACTTAGATGTAAGAGCAATCCCAATGCTGGATTGGAGATCTAGCACGCGGGCAACACAATCCACTCAATTTGTTCAGCGCGTGTTCCCATGCGAGTCTGAAGGAGAATGGAGGATCCGCTTGGATGTGCCGCCAAGTATTCAACCACAACAAAAAGAATCAAAACTTGTTTCACTTCCGGCTTATAGATGTCCTTCACTCCCTCCTTTCAATCTCTAACTCTTCATAGCCTTAAATTCGTCCATAACAGTGAAGACCCACAAACATAGAGGTCATATTTCTGTGCTCAAATTTCCATCCTAGTTTATGAGAACATTGAGGATATCGTTTGAACAGGTAGACAACCACTAGTTTTATTTTCTCTTACTTTAATTCCATACTTTAACAATGTTTGTCATGGCATGAATACTAAGCTTTACTTTGTCAATGAGTCCCAGGAAAAATGATCAAAAGATTCAAAATGGACTCTTGAATTCATTCTGAGACGACAAGCTTCTAATACCACAATAGCTAATCAAATCAAAATAAAGAAAAATCCAACAAAACTTTAGCATTATCGACAAGTCAAAGCATAATACCTAAACCAACTCCACATTGGGGAATCGAGCTTTGAATCTTTGAGCGACCTCCTTCTCGAGAGGGGCGTATAATACCTAAATAGCAAAAGCAAAGGAGAGATTTTGGCTACTTGCAAGAATAAAAATAATTGACAAGAATCCAAAAAATCAAAAATCAGGACAAGAATAAAGGTGAATGAAGCATAATACCTAAACAGCTTCAAGAGTAGAGTAATTAAAACCCACAGTCGCTGCAAGGACAATAAATTTCTGATGAGAAATTACAATTAGACAGTATGCCAAGGATAGAGAAAGAGAAGGGATGAGAAGGGGGAAGAGACACAGGAAACCCACCGTTGATGTCGCCGCCTTGACCGCCTACAACCAGCAGTAAGATATCTTCGACAATCAACAACGAAACCCGATCACTTATTGCCCTAACTCGACGCGAAGGACAAATTTTTGATGAGAAATTGCAATCAGACTGTCGCCAAGGAGACAGAAAGAGGGGGAAGAGAAGAACGAAGAGACAGGGAACCCACCCTCGACACCGCCGCCCCCTTGACCGCCGACGACCGGCCGCAAGAACCTCCAGCGACCACCGAACGCGAATGAATTTTTTTATTTGATATAATTGGTCTGTGTGAAGAAGAAAACGGGAAGGTGTTTATGTGAGCTAGGAAAATAATAGAAAAGGTATTCGGCGGTTTTTCTTAATTGATCCCGCCTTGATTTTTTTTTCCCTTAATTAAAGAGTCCACTTCTACTAGTTTTATTCATTTTTGTTTCAGTTTTACTCAAGTTCAATTTTAATAATTTTAAACTTAATTTTTTAATTTTATTTTCCAGTAATAGTGAATTTATATATATTTTTTTTCCTTGAATGCACCTTCACACAATATATACTTTATAAAACTCTTTAAATAATATAATAAAAATTAATTATAAAATTTATTTTATTCGCAGGTCAATATAATTAATTAATTAAGTATAGTAAAGTTTAGCAATTTCCCACACTTGTTAAATGTGAAAATATAAAAATTATTAAATTTTCGCATTTCTCTCCCCACATATCATCTAAGTGTGGTAGTCCAAGTGTGGAATGATACATTATTTTTAGTAATGTTTTGTACATTATTTTAATTCACTACTCGAACTAGTAATGGTCGTCTTCGGATGGGCGGAACGGAAGGGCTTATTCCTATGTTTCGTACTCTGGCCCCGAATCCAATTCTCGCTTCAAATACCGATGGAGTCATTTTTAACCTCTTTTAGTCTTAGTTTTCCATACTAAGATTAGAAGAGCAAATTTTTACTTTTATTTTTGTTAGTTTTTCTTTCCTAAAAACTCACTAACGCTCCTTTTCATTGATTTCTTCTAGATTTGTCTCCCAACTATTTTTTGACCGCAGGATAGAAAAGAGGAATTCTGAATCGCTAGCCGTGGCGGAGGCCGAGGTTGATCTCCTTAGTTGTGGCCTCGGCCGGCGCCGTCCACCACTAGGTGCGCTCGCGCCGCACCGAGTGGTCGGCGAGGTTAGGCTCGAGTCCAAATCGGTGTCTTCACACCAGTTTGGCCCTATAGCCTCACTCGCGAAACAGAAATAGAAACCCTACTTCCTATTTTTCAGCTTAAGAAATAATATCGCAAGACGTCTTAAAATAATTTCTAAAATAAAACAATTAATAAACCCGCCAATCAATCGATTTAAGTCATCTTCAACTTAACTTAATAAAATTCAGAAATTTTAATAAAAGGTTCATCCCCACATTCCAAAATCAACTTCTAAAACCATCTTAAAAAATCATTCCATAAAAAGGGAGACTCGACACTCGTGGGGAAACTCGGTTCTAGCCCCCACGGCCATGTGAACAGGGTACCCGAGAACCGAATCCGGACCCCGAGGTTCGAGGTTTAGGTTTCTAAAATTCAAGAACCGGTCAAACAAGTTCCGGTTCGGGTTTTAAAATTCAGGAACCGGACGAACAATGTCGGGTTTAGGTTCCTAATTTTGGGATAGGGTACCCGAACCGCTCACCCCTACCTTTCACGATCAAACGCTCACCCCCAATTCTTTGTTGCTTTCTCATTCTTGAACCTCCCTACAACTCAGATTCGTTGGTGAACAAGTACATTGCGCATCACTTGGTTCGATGCCATCCCCAAATCGCCGATGAATCCTAAGTTCCAAGTGCCCTCCACATCACCGGCTCCGGTTTAACGTCGCTCGCTTCGGTTGGATACGAGTCCTTCGAGGTTGTTTTCGGTAAGTATCCCACTACCCCTTCTTCTCAATCTGAAATCATTCAAGATTTTAAGGGTTACTTTTTTATTTTTTTGTATTACTTTCGAAGATCCGATGCTTCCAGTGGTAGTTACTATCAACGAATTGGGCTTCGATGGGAGATAAGGTTGTGGATTAGAAAATTAGGGTTTTGGTAGGGGAAATACATCATGTTTTTTATTGATAAACTTGAGTATTATTATTCCACGTCAAACCAAAACTTCTTTTGTAAATCATATAAAGCATCGTTGAAACTTTTTGGATTCCTCTTTTCGAACATTTATGGTATAGCATGGTATCACACTTCTAAGGGACTATTTGCATTGCTGCAATGTAGTGAAATGAAGTGAAACTGATGGTAGAATTTTATTTTTATGTCTTTTAAACCGAGCACAATGTTCCATGGTCTAAGCTTAGCATATATATGTTCACGCCGATAGTAGATGCTGGCTCATGCTCATTGAAACTTCTCATTAGTCAATGAGAGGCCAAGTTTAGGAACAGAGTCGTACTACGGTGTTCTACAATCCATATTACACTAACCGCTTATTGTAGCAATAGACGTGTTCTCTTTGACACCTCGGAAGACTTTAAAGATAGTGGTACTTGATTGTACAAAAACTACTAAATATATTTTCACACAAAATAAAAAGGATAATGTGATTGAACATATTATAGATGATGCTTTACTATATGATTTACAAAAAACACACTTAAAAATAGTCCACTGATAGTTTTGGTTTAAAGAGAGTGATGTAAAAAAACTTTGATTGATACACTTATGACTCATTATTATTATTTTGATATCGAAGTCATTCTGAGTAAAAGTTTCACGTTAAAAACTCATCGAGCAGCTCTTATATGATCGTATTATTGTGAGGGCAAGGGGAGACCTCACTCTTTAAACTTAGAGGATATTTGTATATGCTTTAGTGTTAAACATTCCCCGAACCTAATTCGAGTAGCTCGAAGATCAGTGAGTTAATTAACTAACTTGTTATAATCTTACATTCACTTATTTAATCTCAATATGTGGATAATATCCTTATATCTTACATTCACTTATTGTTTCTTTATCGTAATGCGACATATCTTTTGCTAAATTCTTGTCTATAATTTTACACTTGGAACAAATTAAAACCCATGCCTTCCTGAATTTTCTCTTGCATATGAGACTTTTCACTTGGTTTGGGTGTTGGAGAAGCATTTGATGAGGGTTCATTTGGGTGTTGGAGAAGCATTTGATTAGGGTTCTCTCCTATCTCCTTTTCCATCACTACAATTTAATGAGGTAGAGACAATTAGTCATAAAAAAATAGAGAACACTAAGTCAAGTATTGTGTAGATGGTAAGAAATTCAACCTCAAGATTGAAGATTTGCTCCTGGAGAGTCTAAGTCACCCTAGAGGGGAGGTGAATAGAGTGATGAGAAAATTTAAACAAACTTAGAATCTTTTTGCTTGGAAGAAGATAAACAACCGATTCCGAGTCTAGATTGGACTCAGAAAAGTATACACTCGAATTACGTGGAAACCCTCCCGGGACAGAAAACCACTGGACAGTGCTAAGCACCAAGTCAAATCCACTATTTTGAATCCTCAAAATACAATGGACTAACTCTACCAGAATTGCTCCCTTAGACAATTCCTTACAATGTTTTCCTAGACTCGAAGTTCCCTTATTTGATCTAATCCTTCCTAACCGAGGTAACCTTTACAGTTAGGGACAATTGAGTTGAGTTAATCCTTACAGCTCGATCAATAACCTTTACAGACTAGGGACAATTGAGCTGAGTTAATCCTTACAGCTCAGTCAAGGGACCTTACTCGGAAAGTAAGAGAAGTATGTAACTTATTACAAAACTTTACAACTTAGAAAGTATTAATTATAAGTTGGGAGTTGTAAATTGAAGATTGAATATGAAAACAATGACTTTTGCTTAAGTAATGTGTTTCAACAATAATTCCAAAGCAATGGATTCAAGTAATCTTCAAATCTTGTGAAGTGGCTTCTATTTATAGATAACCAAGCAGAGTGACCATTGTGTCTTGGTTCGAACAGAAGTCTTTATCGACCATTGTAATGGTTCTTCCGAGTAACTCGAAAAGATCCATTAGAATGTGAACGTTGTGCAACAGCTTGTTGGCTCCTAAAGGTGCTCCGATCAACCGGTGATATTTGAAAAGCAAGGTGGAAACCACCGTTGAGCTTAGCGTTGGAGTTTTCCAGTTTTGGAAACGGACAACTCGACATGGTGTCCGAGCCTTTTTAGAAGTAGATAAAGCTTGTCTGCTGGTGATTGATAACTAGAAGTTGGCTACTTTTGTAATTCAAAAATGAGATAACCTCGTTTGAATAACCTACAAAAGTAAACAACTTTGGTTCTCAAAGTATCAAAAATACTTTGGTCTAAAATTAGACACGAGATAATAATCTAATTAAGACAATTAAGTGAATAATTATCTTAGGCCTAGAAAAGTGGAATTTTCCGAGTCTAATATTCAATATACTCAAATTCCATCGGAGTCAATCCTAAGAAAGATCAAGTTAGAAAGAGTAGAATCATAAGAGTTTAAAAAATTGATTTGGACAAATAGTTCTCAAACAAACAAACTGACTTAGAAAGAGGAATTAACATTATAATTCACTTTGAATTGAAATACGTAGTCGAACTCGGAATATAAGTGTTAGAGAAACTATTTGATCATGCGATAGATCTAGGTGATGTCCGAGTAAGTCGAAACATCAATGTAGAAGATATACAAGAATGTATTTTTTGAGTCGGTTAGAAACGAATGAAAACTTATATAGGAGTTTCTATTAAACTTAGAATGACTTGAAATCAAAACTTAGGAGGGATGGAATTTATACCGAGTCTTCATGTAGTACTCGGAATGTTTTAGAGTTAGAATCGAGTCTTCAAAGATTAAACTCAAACAAGTGTTTGGAGTCTTTCTTTTCTTTTGTGTGTGTCAAGGAAGGGGGGACCCCAACTAAAGTTGATAATATTTACATCCAATGATTATAATGTTAGTGAGGATTCCTTACTATCTCGTTATAAATTGGCTTGTATGATAGGATTTGCAATTGCAAACTTGTCAATTCAATGGGTGAAGATATGTTTTAGTGAGATACTCGGTGTGCTCATGTTGTTCACTTGTTGCGAAAAGGTTAGATATAAAGCATGAAATGTTCTGGCTTGTTTTGTTATATGCATTCACCGTTCCATTTTCACATCCAATGTTTGCGCCCACTTAAAATATTAAGCACCTTTTATGCATCTTTTATACTTTAGTGTAACAGCAGTGCTCGGGATGGCTACATATGTTGGGTTTTTGAGGTTTCTTCTCCAAAGAAGGGAGAGTATATGTTTGTTTCTATAGAAGTCTGGTGCAGTTGGTCATCTTATTTGGCAGTTTTCTAAGTGGATGGGTTCCTATGTTGTTGGAAGTGCCTGGAGTTTGGAAAAGGTAGCTCAATTGTATCCATCATATATTATAACTAGATTTTTCTTATTTGTGATATATTCTAAAACTACTCAGATTGTGTAGTAGACTTGTTGATACTTGCTATGGAAGGATTGTTTAATCTTCTTCCAGACACTTCAAGCACTTGGATGGTCGAGTGCTACTGCTTTCTAGATACTTCCCTAATTGTTATGTTTGCTTGCTAAGTTTTAAATTTGCCTGTTTACTTTATGATTAAGGATGCAAGTATTTTTTTCCCATTGCTAAAGTTTTGCATATTAACCTGTTATTTTGATAGTT
Organism: Talinum fruticosum; assembly: GCA_021018815.1. Lineage (NCBI taxonomy): Eukaryota > Viridiplantae > Streptophyta > Magnoliopsida > Caryophyllales > Talinaceae > Talinum > Talinum fruticosum. Next base: position 2,531,366 of record JAITYX010000003.1, on the reverse strand, counting down.
TGCAATGATATAAGAGTAAGTATAAGGGATAGAATGATCGAAGTTTGGAGAACTCCAACTATCAAGGCCAATACAAGAAAACTTGAATTATGCCAAAGAGAAATTCATACTTAAAAAGGCCACTCTTTACAAGCTAGAGTGTTTTTATAACTTATTCAAGAGTTGGAAAGTAGCTTTTGTAAATTTCCCCCTTGTCATGCTAATAGACACAACATTTTAATTTAAGGATGATATTTTGTAATACTCTTAATTATCTTAATGGAATGATATTTTTACTTTGCATTTCCTTTTTATCTTATATTTTTTTATTAATTTGTATAGTAGTAGTAGTAGTAGTAGTAATAATAATAATAATAATAATAATAATAATAATAATAATAATAATAATAATAATAATAATAATAATAATAATAATAATAATAATAATAATAATAATTATTATTATTATTATTATTATTATTATTATTATTATTATTATTATTATGATGCAAAGTGAGTGTGATTTTAATATTAACGAGTACTTATGTTGGATATGATTATGGTGCCAAACTGATTATTACCAATGTATATATTTGTTGGTATTAGTACATAACACCAACATACAACCTTCGTTGGTACTGGTAAAAGTATTACAAATAATATTCATTTGTTGGTGTTAAACATTAATGGGAACAGTTCACTTTATCTCGTTGGTAAAAATTTTACCCACCGAGTTTTTACCAACATTTTAGCAACATATATTTTTCTGTTGGTAAAATCCTTTACCAACAAAAAATTAACTTTTACCAACGAGATATGGCCCTCTTGGTAAAAGTCATTTTTTTTGTAGTGAACTAGTGCTTCTAACACATTTTTAGGTTCGAGTTAATGAAATAAATGCGAGAGAATGAACACAAGTTATACAAAGAAGAACGAGTTCTTACCCCGAGTTGATGTCTAAGATGATGTTCTTAGGTGGGTGATTAGATGCATATTTGAAAGGTTTACTGTTCTCCGGTTTACCACATCAGATGGTTGAACGATAGGTTCTTCAGCTAGCCCAGTTGGTTGTAACTCTTCTCGTGCTTTAGTGGTATGAGCTGGTTCTTGAGCCGACTCATTATGAGTTTGCTCGGTTTTCTTCTTATCAATCATTCCGAGCTCGACTTCCACTATTTCATCATCATTTCGTTGAGCTTGAGATATGAGAAGGTAGATTCACTTATTCCGCCATTATCAACTTTATCAAAGATAATGTGGATGCTTTCTTCCACTTTGTTAGTTATTTTGTTGAAAATGAGATAAGCTTTGCTACGTAAAGAGTAACCAAGAAAAATACCTTTATCCGACCTTGCATCAAACTTAGTCAAATGATCCTTACCATTGTTGTGCACATAGAACTTACACTTGAATGGCTTGAAGTAAGTGAAGACTTAGGTATGAACTTATCTCTCTTAATAGTTTTGAATTAAAGTCATTCTTACGGTTTAGAAACATTATCTTTGTGTTTTCATCTCTGTTTAACCCATCGAGAAATCTCGCTTGAGTGAACTATTAGTTTTGGGTTTCGACCCACTCAAATTTAACTCAGGTGGACATCTCGCGTAAATAATTTCTTGAGTTCAATTTGTTATCTCAATTGGCTCATTTCAAAATTCAAATTAGAATTATTCGGTTAACTATAACTTAAGTAGATTTAATTAACTAAAATTATTTCATTACAAAGATGAATTGTGTCTATATATTTCTCTAACTCTTTTATCATCTAAAAGATAGACACAAATGGAATTAAAACTTATTGAATATTAGACTTAAAAAATTTCATTTAATTAGATTAAGGATATTTAAGTGTTTAATTATTTGAATTAATTTATATCCTTGACTAATCTTGGACCAAAGTATTTTATACTTTTAGTATCACTTTGATTTGTTTTTGCAGGTTGATAAAAGTTCTTTAATCTCAACTTGAAAAGAAAAAACAGTCGGATTCTCACCAAGTAAACACCAGTAGACGGAAAAACTACATTTTTAGGAAGGCTTGGACACTCGTGTCACAGCTTGTTTGTTACCATTTCCGGTAAACTTCAACTTTGAGTCTAACGGTTGTTTCTACCCTGGTTTTCAGTCACAACAAGTGGGCTGGATTACTTTTTGAGCTAAAGACCGATGTATAAAATCTATCTTCATAATGGTTCTATTTATGAGAACTTAGACTATCCATGACAATGGCTAGTGAAACTTCCTAGTCAAGACTAAGACACAACGGTTATATGCTTTGCTGATTATAAATAAAAGTCACTTCACAAGACTTACAAGATTGTTGTGACACAATTGTCGACTCATATAAATGTTTCAAGATTTCAACTTTGTACTTAGTTTTCTCAACATCCGAGATGAAAGAAGAAGTCTTGTAATCGGTTACATTCTTCCTTACTCATTTCTTCCGTAATTTCCCTTGATTGAGCTCTAAGGGGTAACTCAACTTAGTTGTATCTAGCTATAAAGGGTAACTCAATTAGGAAGTATTAGGATAGATAAGGGATCTTCTATGCCTAGGAAAAACTTGTATTGAATTATTTAAAGGAACAATTTAGAGAATTAGTCCTTATATTTTGTGGATTCAAAATAGTGGATTTGACTTAGTATGTGGTTTTCTATCCCGGAGGGTTTCCACGTAAGATATTTTGCTTTTATCTTTTCCGAGTCCAATCTTGACTCAACACATCTTTTTGAGTTCGACTTGTACATTGGATTTAAACATTTTCGCAAAATTTCCTTCACACCTTATTCAAACCCCCTAGGGTGATTCAAACTCTCATAACTCAAACACTCAATTTGTATTATAGCCTAGCCTTTCAAAAGCATCTAATAATCTAGGTCTAAAGATCAAATGGCTCTTAACTATGGAGAGTTCGATGAAGGAAGATCATTCACCAGGCCACCAAAGTTCAAAGGATCCAACTTCGCACACTCGGAAGAAGATCATGGAATGCTTCATCCATAACTACGACAAAGAAGTCTAGGGAATCATTTGCGATGGAAATTATATTCTAACAAAGATGGATGGCACTCAACTGGTAGTAAAAGTGAAGTCGGAATTCACTCTTGAAGAGATTGAGAAGCACATAAAGAATTTCAAGGCAATGATGTCGCATAATACAATAGAGTATCCACTTGTGATAATGCTAAAGAAGTGTGGGACACTCTTATCATCATTTATAAAGGAACAAGTCAAGTGAGTCAAGCAAAGATAACTCAGTACCTCCACAAGTATGAAATGTTCAAGATGGAGGCTGATGAGAACATAATGTAGATGTACATTCGCTTCACTAAGATTGTTCATAATCTCAAGTCCCTTGGAAGCAAAATGTCCCATGAGGAGATAGTCACAAAGATTCCGAGAAGTTTTCCAAAGAAACGATGGGGATCCAAGGTGACAGTTATTGAAGAAGCTCGAGACCTCACCAAGCTAAAACCAGATGAGCTCATAGGGAAGCTTCTCACCCATGAGTTACTTCTAAAGGAAGAAGAATCTAAGGTCAGCACCAAATGAAACATTACTCTTAATGCCTCGGAGGAACCTGGTCCAACTCCGAGGTCATCGGATTCTGAAAAAGACCCCATGGCACTTCGGCCGGAGGATTAAAAATGATGATGAAGTATAAGAAATGACGAAGAAGCCAAAGCACTAGTTCTTCAAGAAAGAAAAGAAAGGTGAATTTTCATCCCCTTACGTAGACACCGAAAACGTGTTACTTTTATCTCTTTTATTTCTATATTTTATTTTGTCATCCCGGTGACGAAATCCCATTCCTGTTTGCGGATTCGGATCATTGGAGTCTAATTGGCATGACGGAAGCCAGTAAACCATAAAAAACCCCTTAGCACCAAAAATCATCCTTGTTTACTTTGGGCTGGCCCACAAACCCATTTCTTTTGGTTGGTCCAAGCCTGGGTCAATGGTCAAAGTCAACATTTGGCCGGTGCCGCGTTTCATTCACTTCGATTGCTAACGATGCATTTCGTCTTCGGCGTCCAACCGAGACACGAAGTTCAATTAGTCCATATGATGTCACATTGGCCCAACTGGCAATTTCAGATTGGGGATTTGGTCTTTGAGGAGATTAGAGCATCAATTCGGGATCCTTGAGTAAAATTTAGGCCCAACTAGCAAGGTCTATTCATACTTAGTCAAATATCTGTTGGGAGGAACAATTAAATGGACTGATTTAGACGGTGAAGAAATCTTTCAATATGCTAACTTGAATCAGTTGAAGAAATACTATGTTTAGCATGACACTAAACATTTCCTGTAATTTGCTAAACCTTGCCCAACCAGGCCGCAACATAGCCGACACCGACCACCATCCGAACAATAGCGGGATGGTTCGGCTAAGGAAATCCCTTTACGATGATGTTTTACTTTTTAAAGGTTTTTTAGGACGGTACAATAAGACGTTTCAATTAATTAATTAATTCCTTTAAGTAAAATATTTTGCATTTAATTGTTATAAGTGCAGTCCAATTAGGGGTCCAATTTTTATTTTTTCTTATAAGTGGACGATAAAATAAATGAAGCATAAAAGTGAGAATAAAACTTAATTTTTAATTTATTATTAATAAAAGGTAAGCCTATTACGTACCTAAATACATAGCTAAATAAAACAAGCATACTACTTGAAAAATAAATTGTTTTAAAGAGGCAAAACTAAAAATTTTTAAATTTTATTTCCTCCTAATTTCAACCCTAGTCGGTTTTCACTTTCTTCCTTTTTTTTGTTTACATTGCTAGACTCACCTGTATCATCTTGAGTTCGTTTCTTTAGTTGAGCTCTCCTTTCCTCATCTTCTTTAGATTCCGCCTCCTTTCTGCGAGCTCGTTTGTCCATATATGGGATTACTTCACGAATTTGAAGAGGTGATGCAGCAAGGATAACTCCTCTTGGGTCCCGTTCTTGAATTCTTAGCACCTTCTATCGTTTGGGGTCATCCTCTTTTATCCGGATAAAATTCGGATACGATAGATTGCTTATTTACAGGTTTCAAGCACGCTCGGTAGGTTCATCCCGTAATCAATCCATGTCGATACCCGCCTCGAGCTGCCAAAGCCTCGTGAATATTTCAAAAGAAGTAGGAGAGATACATTCCAAATAAGGGATCTCCTGGACTCACCCTATTTGTCATATTACACGATCACGAAAGTAGTACGTACTAGTTTCCGTGCCCAACAAACATATAAATGGGTGTTTTTCAAGATATGTCCTAAATTGGGACACCCTCTAATGTTCGATGTACTACACCATGGGATGCCCAATTCTAAACCAGGCCTCCCACCAAGAAGTTCAGTCAAACCACTCAGCCGTTGTCGCCGACGAATTTCGTAGTTAGGTATCGAGTTCTGTTCTTGCTGGTGCTTGCACCAATTTAAGGTGCTTCACCAACCAGATCTTCACATGATAGTTAGTAAATTATTAGGGTCCCGCACGGTCGGATTCATCATTACTTACGACCCAACATGAGCAAAATCAAAATAAAAAATAGAGAAAAAAATGAGACAAGGGAGAAGACAATGACTTTTACCCTCGTCGGCGTTGGACCGCCAACTCTGTGTTGGCGCCACCCACATAGCCTAACCTGGCCGATTCCCAAATATTTTTCTCGCTTACCTGTAATAACAGGGGATGCCTACGAAGTCCTCATTTGGATTTGCTTCAATCTGGTCCAGACCTTATAATAGTCTTTGTGACGATTAGAGGAGTAAGGGAACGGTGATCCTCCAACTGCTCGGTGAAGTTCAATAGTACAACGGACGCCGAAGACTCGGACTTTAAACTTACACTTTTCCGAGTTCCATCGAGGAATCGGGTATAAGACTTCTTCTCCTATAGAGTTTTGATTCCAAGCCATTCCATATGCCTTAGAAACTTTTCTAAGTGATATAACATTTTCTCCGAGTGTTATAGAATCTACTATATATGTTGCCGATTGTTTCGACTGACTGACTCGACTCGTAAAGCTTATGTCTACATGCCTCTTTTCACTCAGTTCCGAGTCACTTAACACTCAGGTATATCGCATGTTCAAACACTTTTGTTCACGCACATAAACTCGAGTCCGACTTCATGTTACGGGAATTACACTCGTTAATTCTCTATTCCAAGTCGACTTATTTAGTTTGAACCTTGTTTAGTCTAGATCAAGTTTGTTTACTTTGATCTTCTACTTGAGTTGATTATCTTCTAGACTCGACTCGGATGGAATTTTGAGTATCATGGATATTAGACTCGTAAAATTCCATTCCTTTTCGACTCATATAATTAGTCACCTAATTATATTAATTACGTTATTATCTATAACTAATCTTGGACCAAAGTATTTTATAATTTAAGAACCAAATTGATTTACTTTTGTAGGTTATTCAAACGAGGCTATCCTAATTTTGAACTGCGAAAGTAACCGGCTTCAAGACGTCAAATCACCAGCGAGACAAGGCTTTTTCCACCTCCGACCTAGCCCCGAGACATCGTGTCGAGATTGTCTGTTTCCAAAATTGGAAATCGCAACACCAAGCTCAACGGTGGTTTCCACCTTATTTTTTTAAAGACACTACCAGGTGGTTTTGGGACTTCCAAAGGAGTCAAGAACCGTTGCTCAACGTTCATATCTCAACGGATATTTTCCGAGTGACTCGGAAAATCCTTTACAACGGTCACAAAGGACTTCCAGTCGGAAGATGGACACAACGGCTAAGCTGCTTGGTCACCTATAAATAGAAGCCAACTTTCAAGACTTGAGGATTGCCGAATCTATTGTTAATACACATACTTGAGCAAAAGTCATTGTATTCACTCTCAATCTTCTACTTACAACTCTAATTCCGTATTGAATAACTTTATGAGTTGTACGGTCTTGTACTAAGTTACAAACACTTTCTTTCTTGCTCTCTAAGTAAGGTCCCTTGACTAAGTCGTAAGGGTTAACTCAGCTCGCTTTTCCCTAACTGTAAGGGTGATCTCGGTTAGGAAGTACTAGATCGGACAAGGTAATTTTTGAGTCTAGAAAAACTTGTAAGGAGTTGTTTAAGGGAGCAACTTAGGTCAAGTCGATCTACCGTATTTTGTGGACTCAAAATAGTGGATTTAACTTCGTGCTTGGATTAGCACGGTCCGTGGTTTTCTGCCCCGGGAGGGTTTCTACGTACTTTCGAATTATACTTTTCTCGAGTGCATTTTAGACTCGGACAGTCTTAAAGTGCCGTTTAATTTGCTTCTTCACTTTGCACCGAATTATGACTTAATGCTTTTGTGAGTCTATCCTTGCCTCTCATTCACCTCGGATTCATATCTCGTTTTAATTTTGAAGCAAGTTTCCTCATCACCCTATTCAACCCCCTCTAGTGTGATTTATACTCTCCAAGAGCAAACCTTCAATTGGTATCGAGCCTAGCCTTTCGTAAAGGATCTAACCATCCAAAGGTTTAAAGATCAAATGGCTCATAACAATGGAGAGTTCGATGAAGGAAGATCTTCCAGCAGACCACCAAAGTTCAAAGGATCTAACTTCGTCCACTCGGAAGAAACTCATGGAATGTTTTCTCGCTAGATCATGATTAGGATGTTTGGAACATCATACAAGTAGGCAACTACATTCCCATGAAGACGGAAGAAACAAGACTCGTACCCAAGACAAAGGCCAAGTTCACAGACTGATGAAGCGTAAAAGTTCGGAAAGAATTTCAAGACGATGAACATTCTAATGTGCGCCATCAGCTCGGAAGAGTACAACCGAGTGTCGACCTGTGACACAACCAAAGAAGTGTGGGACACACTTGTCAACACCTATGAAGGCACAAGCCAGGTCGGACAAGCGAAGATAAGCCAATATCTTCATAAATATGAGCTGTTCAAGATGGAGCCGAAGAAAACATCACTCGGATGTTCATTCGATTTACTGAGATTACCAACAATCTCAAATCTCCGGGTAGAAAGATCTCCCACGAGGAAATGTACAGAAAGATACTCGAAGCCTATTCAAGAAAAGATGGGGTCCCAAAGTGACAGACTATTGAAGAGGCTTAAAACTTGTCTCTACTAAAGCCGGACAAACTCATTGGGAAGCTTCTCACCCATGAGATTTACTTGGAAGAAGAGGATGTAGAGGCCAGCACCAAAAAGAACATTGCGCTGAAAGCCTCGTAAACCAGAGAAGCGGATCCGAGTTCCTCCGACTCGGAAGAGGATCCCATGGCACTTATCGCTAGAGGCTTCAAGAGAATGATGAAGCACAAGAGATGGGATAAGAAGCCAAAAGAAGAGTTCTACAAGAAAGACAAGAAGGATAGAAAAGGTAAATACTCTTCCCCTTCAAAGTTATCTTTGCTTAAGAACTCTTCGCTGTTTTGAATGTGGCAGCAAGGAACATATAGTCAAAGACTCGTCCAAAGAGAAAAAGGGACAGAAAGAAGAAAAAGGCTATGATAGCCACATGGAGTGACGAGGACTCATCGGAAGATGACGAGGACTCGGATGACTTAAAGTGTCCGATGGCACTTTCGACTCGAAGTGGAAACAGAGTCGACATAGATCAATCGGACAATGAGGACGCAAATCCTCGGGAGGTAATTGAATACTTTCTCAAATTCTCCAAAGTTGATTTAGCTAAGTATATTTTCACTTTGGAAGAGAAGTCCAATTCTGATTCTTCTCATTTTAGAGAACAACTTGAGTCAATTTCTTTTGAGAGCATTTCTTTAAAAAATGAGTTGGAAAACCGAGACTTACACTCAGAGAACTCAATACTAGTACTCAATCCAAGGAGACCGAGTCCGAGTTACTCGAAAAGAAAATGAGCAACTAAAGCAAAAGCTCAACAAGTCTCAAGATCTTGTTTTAAAGTTTACTCAAGGTTAGAAGAACCTTGATATGCTCTTGGGATCTCAATGTGTCTCCTTCAAAAAGAAGGTCTTGGTTTTAACAAAGAGGAGGAATCCAATTCCTACTCGGAGCTTTTCAAAAGGATTCCGTAACCGTAAAGTTCGAGAAGGCTTCCCATTCATAAAAATGAAAGGAGGACTCGAGCCCGGACTAACTTATATGAGAAAACCATCTCCACCTATTTATAAAAGAAAAGTTTTTCAAAAGAAAGAGACACAGACTCGGTTCTCTAAACGGCGGACTCGGAATCGGATCGGACCCAAAGTCATTCAAATCGGGTTCCGAAAAACCTTCTTCCTCGAAAAAGACCACAGTAAAGGGTGTTACTAGGTTCGTTAGAGGAAGTGAGAAGGGTTAGTTTGTTTCTATTTTGCAGGCCACTCGAAAAGATCAAAAGGGCATTGGTACCTAGACGGTGGATGCTCACGCCACATGTCGGGAGAATCGGGACTCTTTTCCGAGTTAGAAGAGTACAAAGGAGGAAAAGTCACATTTGGAGATGACAAGCAAATGCAAGATAATTAGGATAGGCAAGATTGGAAAGGGAGGCAATTTGGTCAGCCCAAGTATACCTTATCAAAGGATTAAAGTACAACCCGCTTAGCATTTCTCAATTGTGTGATAAAGGTCAAGAGAAAACACCAAGTGAGTCAACATTCTCGGACCTAAAGCTCAGCAGAAATGATGATCATGATGAAAACAAGCTTATCAAGAATCAAACCCAACCAGCTCGGAATGAAGTCACTCGAACGAATTGACTTAGAATGAGACAACTCAAGAACCCGCTTAGAATGATAAAGGACAATTTGATGAACAGGAGCACTCGGAACAAGCTTCGAAGATCGAGCAATTCAGTCTACGGATCCGGTGAATCGGAGAACAGGTAGAGCATTCAAGTATGCTTCTAGTCATCCACTAGAAAACATATTATCTAATATCAACAGTGGGGTAAGAACTCGTTCCTCTCTTCATAATTTATGTGCATTCATTGCATTCATTTTATTAACTCGAACCTAAAAATGCACTAGAGGCCCTAAATGAACCCGAATGGGTAGAGGCCATGCAAGAGGAACTCAATCAATTCGAAAGAAACCAAGTTTGGACTCGACCAAATGACCTTCCGACCACCCAATCATAGGAACCAAGTGGGTTTACAAGAACAAACTGGATGAAGATGGATTGGTAGTCGAAACAAGGCTAGACTTAAGGCTCAAGGTTACAATCAGGAAGAAGGGATTGATTGTGGGGAAACCTTTGCACCTGTAGCTGAATTGAAGCCATTAGAATTCTGTTGGCATTTGCATCTAGCATGAATATCAAGTTATATCAAATGGATGTTAAGTGTGCTTTTCTCAATGGTTTTATCGAAGAAGAAGTCTATGTTGAGTAGCCCCCTGGATTTGAAAACTCAAATTTTTCAAATCATGTTTTCAAGCTTCAAAAAGCTCTTTATGGTCTTAAACAAGCACCCGGAGCTTGGTATGAAAGACTCGAGTAATTTCTTGGTTCAAAATGATTTTAGAAGAGGTTAGATCGACAAGACTCTCTTTATAAAAACCAAGGGAAAGATTTCCTTATCGCTCGGATATATGTTGATGACATAATTTTTGGAGCTACTAAAAATATTATGTGTTGAGATTTTTCTGAGTTAATGAGACAGAATTTCAAATGAGTATGATGGGAGAACTCAATTTCTTCCTTGGTCTACAAATAAAGCAAGACAAAGATGGAATCTATGTCCATCAATCAAAGTACACCAAGGAGCTGCTGAAAAAGTATAAACTTCAAGATGCGAAGCATGCAACAACACCAATTAGCAGTAGCTTGAAACCGGACCCGGATGAAAAAGGTAAAGCAATAGATCGAAACTCTATCGAGGTATGATTGGATCTTTGCTATATCTTACTTCCAGTAGACCGGATATAATGTTTAGTGTCCGTCTATGCGTAAGATTCCAAGCTAATCCAAAAGAATCACATCTCACTGCGGTGAAGAGAATATTCGAGATATCTTGTAGGGACTTAGAATTTAGGTCTATGGTACTCCGGAGACTCGGAACTTACTCTCACCTGGATACTCGGATGCTGATTACGCTAGATACAAAGTTGATAGAAAGAGCACCTTAGGAGCTTGCCAATTTCTAGATCAATCCTTAATATCTTGGCACTCAAAGAAGCAAAATTCAGTAGCTCTATTAATCTGCCGAGGCTGAGTATATTGTAGCTGGAGCATGTTATGCTAAGATTTTATGGATAAAGCAACATTTGAAAGATCTTGGACTTTCTTTCAAATCAGTTCCAATCAAGTGTGATAATCGGAGTGCACTCAACATCACCAAAAATCCAATTCAGCACTCAAAGACGAAACACATTGAGGTCGGTATCATTTCCTAAGAGACCATTCTGAGAAATGAGATATTGAACTTGAATTCATTCCTACTAATCTTCAATTAGCTGATATCTTTACTAAACCACTTAGTGAGGATCAGTTTTGCTTTATTAGGAATGAGCTTGGCATGTTAAATGCATAATTATTTGCTTTCTATGTGAAAATTTTTATTGCATGATTATGTGTTATGTAATTTCATTTCTTCAATAACCATTAGTTCAGTTGATTTAGTGATATTGAGCCAATAGTTATTATTTATTTCCAGTTTCGAGTAACTCGAAACCTAGCTGAGTTAGACTCGGACTTTCGAAAAATGGATATCAAACTTCGAAATCATCTTTAGACAAGTGGAGAATTTCAGAATTTGTTTTCAAAATCTTTCATTTTCTCTCTCTTCTCGCGCGCCGTGATCAGTCAACTAGCTGTTGGGAGACAAACCACTGGAATTCTAACCGTTGTGGAAGAGAGCGATCACACCGGTCCGAGGTGACCACTGGAAGAGTTGAGTCGAACGGATATCGAAGGACGTTTATTTTTCTTATAAATAGTGCCTATTCTCCTTCATTTCTTTACTTTACTCTTTGCTTACTCTCTCTCTCTCAATCAAATCCTTGTGACCATGTTCTCAGTGACTAAAAATGACACACAGCGCTCTCAAGCTTAGTGAAGAACATCTCAAGTAAGCTCTGTTGCTCTCAAATTCATTCTTCTTCTTCCTTTTCTTTTATCTTTCACTCTCTTCGAGCTCTTTTCTCCTACTCTCTCTCAAGCTTATCTACTCTCTCTGTTCTCCATCAATATGCCAAAAAAGGTTCTCACCCCGATTTTCTTGGCTCGCTACAAAGAAACCCCGCACAAAAAGCCAAGAAAACCCCTCAAATTTTAAACCCCTTGTCACCCAACATCTTGCGTCTGGATGATAAATTCTTCCCAACCACAAAATTTTCGTGGTTGGCTTACATACAGATGGACCGGGGTCTACAACTTTCTTTGTTTCAGCGAGTTCATCTATCTCGAACTCGTATCCGAGTTTTACACTCATCTTTCCAGCTCGAAGGTATTCTAACCTCAAGAGTTCGGAACATAACTGTTCGAATCAATACTTCCTTCCTCCATCGTCTGCTCAAAGTATCCTCTCTCTTCTTAAACAGCAATCCAATACCTTTCAATGAGGTCGCTGACGACTTCTTTGAAAAGTATGGAAAAGAGTTCCCCGGGTCACGCAAAACTTTTCTATGACCCAACTAAAGTCGAAGCTCGTCTTCCGTGTTTCTTGCTGATGTGAACTTTCTTCTCACAGCACTTCGATAAAGAGAACCCCAACTTCAAACATATTAAAGCTCTTTTTGACATCCTAGAGGGCTACGAAGTAGACCTTTTTCCTTCCATCATTGAGCAAATGGCAGCTGTGCCAGCTCAAACTCGAACAAGAAGAACAACCCTCTCCCTTTCGGTGCTCTTCTTACTCTCATTTTCAAACAATTCAAAGTTACTCTTCCCTCGGATCCGAACGCAGCTTCGAGGCCGCCATTGTCATTCGTAAAAGGAACTTTTGGGGTATGGTTATCAGGAAACCCAACTTGGTGTCCGGGTTCACAGCTCGGAGCTGCGGCCACCTTCTCCGCCATAAACTTAGAAAGACGCCCCTCTTTCTCTTCCTCGCTCCACCTGGTGGCGCCTCCACCTCGAGTGCTTATAAAACTCTTTCTTCCCTTTTGTCCACTCGCTTTCATGGACAAAATTTCTTCTGTGTCCTTGGAATTTAAGGACCTTCTCCTGGTCATTCAAGACTATCTTCTAGTCTATGACCATCAACCAGAAAACCGCCCAATCTCAACTTCGAGAGCAGCAGGACGTGCTCATTGAGATGAAGGATCCGGTGAAAGAGCAGAGGGAGCCGATCGAGCTCCTTCAGGAGAGACGATCCAAGGTAGCTTAGGATAAAGGAGATTCGGACACCTCCGAGGAATCCTCGAGCCCTCGCTAAGTCCTCCTCGGACAGAGAAGAAGGAGAAGAAGGAGAAGAAGAAGCGGAGGAGCTCGCGGCTGAGGCAACTCCTTCGATCAAGGAGAGCCGAAGGGCAAAGAGAACAAGAAGGACAAGGAGCAACGAATCGAGGGTCCGGGTGCTCCTGAAGCTCAACTAGAAGTGATCGGCTCGCATGCCAGCCTCGAGTGGGTCGAAGAACCCGCTAATCAAGGACAGTCAGCAGCAGGTCAGCTCGAGCACACTCCTTCGGTCGCCGAGTTCCACGAGGACGAGCCTCCGGACGACCTAGTTCTGGGTTAGCCACTCGAATTGAGCCGATGCCGGAGATCCCCGTACTTCCTCTCGCCACGCTCAAGCACATCGTCAAGGTCTTATCAGCGCCGGCGCACCTCTTGTCCTTGCTTCTCAACCCCGACTAATCGATCTCCTCCTTAGTTTCTTAGTCTTTTCTTTACAAGTGTTTCATGTTTTTCGTTTCGTCCGGACATCAAATATGTACTTCTTGTTAAATTCTTCCCAATTTTTTTGTTTTTACCGAAAGGCAAGGGGAGAATAGATAGAATAAAATTTGTTGTCTTGTTTAGGGAGTCTCTCTCTCACCCTCTCGTAAATTTGTTGTCTTGTTCGGGGAGTCTCTCTCTCACCCTTTGTAAATATTTTTCGATGTTAATGAAGTAATGCAATTTCTTTAATAATTGTTGAGTATCTATCTAATTTTATCTCATTTCTTGCTCTCATTACTTTCGCTCTTGCTATGAATTCTCAAGTTACTTTCCGAGCAAGTTTATATAATCGATTTTTATCACTAACAAAGTTTCGTCTAAGTATGGAATGCCTTTCATAAAAAAGGGGAGATTGAAAACTCGGACTTTAAACTTACACTTTTTGAGTTCCATCGAGGAATCGGGTATAAGACTTCTTCTCCTATAGAGTTTTGATTCCAATCTATTCCATGTGCCTTACAAACTTTTCTAAGTGATATAGCATTTTCTCCGAGTGTTATAGAATCTACTATATATGTTTCCGATTCTTTCTAACCGATTGACTCGACTTAGAAAGCTTACGTCTACATGCCTCTTTTCCCTCGCTTCGAGTCACTCAACACTCGGGTATATCGCATGTTCAAACACTTTTGTTCACGCACATAAACTCGAGTCCGACTTCATGTTATAGGAATTACACTCGTTAATTCTCTATTCCAAGTCAGCTTATTTAGTTTGAACCTTGTTTAGTCTAGATCAAGTTTGTTTACTCCGATCTTCTACATGACTTGATTATCTTCTAGATCGACTCGGATGGAATTTTGAGTATCATGGATATTAGACTCGTAAAATTCCATTCCTTTTCTAACTCGGATAATTAGTCACCTAATAATATTAATTACGTTATTATCTATAACTAATCTTGGACCAAAGTATTTTATACTTTGAGAACCAAATTGATTTACTTTTGTAGGTTATTCAAACGAGGCTATCCTAATTTTGAACTGCAAAAGTAACCTGCTTCAAGACGTAAAATCACCAAGCAGACAAGGCTTTTTCCACCTCCGACCTAGCCCCGCACACTCGTGTCGGGATTGTCCGTTTCCAAAATTGAAAATCTGCAACACCAAGCTCAACGATGGTTTCCACCTTGTTTTTTTTAAAGACACTACCAAGTGGTTTTGGGACTTCCAAAGGAGTCAAGAACCGTTGCTCAATGTTGATATCTCAACGGATATTTTCCGAGTGACTCGGAAAATCCTTTACAACGGTCACAAAGGACTTCCAGTCGGAAGATGGACACAACGGCTAAGCCGCTTGGTCACCTATAAATAGAAGCCAACTTTTAAGACTTGAAGATTGCCGAATCTATTGTTAATACACATACTTGAGCAAAAGTCATTGTATTCACTCTCAATCTTCTACTTACAACTCCAATTCCGTATTTAATAACTTTCGAGTTGTAAGGTCTTGTACTCGAGTTACAAACACTCTTTTTCTTACTCTCTAAGTAAGGTCCCTTGACTGCGCTGTAAGGGTTAACTCAGTTCAGCTTGTCCCTAACTCGTAAGGGTGATCTCAGTTAGGAAGTACTAGATCGGATAAGGTAATTTCGAGTCTAGGAAAACTTGTAAGGAGTTGTTTAAGGGAGCAACTCAGGTCAAGTCGGTGTACGGTATTTTGTGGACTTAAAATAGTGGATTTGACTTTGTGCTTGGATTAGCACGGTCCATGGTTTTCCGCCCAGGAGGGTTTCCACGTACTTTCGAATTATACTTTTTCCGAGTGCATTCTAGACTCGCATCAGTCTTAAAGTGCCATTTAATTTGCTTCTTCACTTTGCACTCGAATTCCGAGTTAATGCTTTTGTGAGTCTATCCTTGCCTCTCATTCACCTCGATTCATATCTCGTCTTAATTTTGAAGCAAGTTTCCTCATCACCCTATTCACCCCTCTCTAGGGTGATTTATACTCTCCAAGAGCAAACCTTCGGACGCCATATCCCCGTGGCCTCCCACTAATAGGAAACCACCTATCAAGTAAGAGATTATGGCCCAAAGCCTTTAAATATGCGCATGCCCTAAAGAATACATTGGACGGTAGTGCCACATCAAATTCATTAAATGCACTTCGTCCTTAATTAGAATCCAACTTAAATTCCTATTATTCAGCTTCGAAGACATTTATATGTTTCATACATATCGGTCAAAGGCGTTGGAACCATAGGTTTGATCCAACAATGAATGCCTAGGATGTCATCAAATTCTTCGAGAAGAGGACATAATTCTTTATCCCTAAACCTAAAGACGTGGAATTCTCGGATCCCAAAAGGCCACTACAACCCTTAATAGAGTCTAGTACACTTTCACCTACGTAAAACTAAACAGGATATTCAGTCTATAAGGGGAAAACCCAACTATATAACCTTTAGTCATCTTGTGCATCTAGTGGGATAGTTCAGTTATAAAATTCATCTTTGAAGGCAAAAAGGAATGAACATGCACTTAGAATTTTCCTAGGAACTCGTTTTCTAAAAGAGTTAGAAAAAGGAGATTGAAGGTGTAATTTTCGATGACAGGCCACCAGGTCCTTTTTATAGTAGATTACAGGACTAGAGTCATCCTCCATCACATCGTAACAGTTAGCCGAGCCCCGGTCGCGAGTTAGTCGGTGTTGGCCGGACCGGCCAGTTCACCTTAATTTGTTTGGCTTGATCTTTCTTTGTACTTTAGGCCAATTTTGGTTTTCTCGATTTTGGCCTATTTTAGCCAAGCATTATTTTTGAACCATGCACTTAACATTCCTTATTTTTCATTTTAATATTTTCTTGTGGGGGAATGGGGGCTAGTGCAAATTTTTTTGATTTGTCTTTACAATTTTTCCTTAGAATTTTTCGCATGATATAAATAAAATAAAGTATTTTAGAATCAAGTCTTTGCATTCATCTCACTACATAGAGTCAAATGGTACAAAACATTAATATTAATAAAGCACCCTACAAGGAGTTGTTTAATTTTGATCATCGGAGGTATAATCGAAGATATAATTACCAAAATCCTCCAAGATTGAAGTGGAAACCCGTCTATCTGCAACAGCTTGCTAGGAGCTAGCTCCGTAATCCCAAGTTGATTGAGAAGCTTTATGAGAAGGCCCATTGTACAACATTCGATGAAAATCGTACGATTTACCATGAGGGTCAAGCGCTTGTAGAGGCATGACATCCATATAGGCCTATCACTCGGAAGAACTAGGCCTAGGTACGGATGTAGTTGACCCCGCCTCGGAAGTACTACGTCGATGAGAAAGCCATGAAGAATGACGAGAAATACCGGCTTCAGCCGTGCTATAAGAGGAAATCTATTGGCTTGAGGGACGTGTTTGAGCCCCGGATCCGCCAAGGAGACCTCCCAATGGAGGGGACCTATATCGATGATCCTACAAAAATAATGGAGCGTTTAGCAATACTATTAAAAGCTCTTGAGTTAGCACTTTAACTAACTAAAGCTCACCCGAAATGTTTGGAATGTCTTTCCGGTAAACAAGTCCTTAAAAGCTTTGAGGGTAGACATCGATTGATCGGCATGGTTCAAGATTACTCCCGGTCCCACTACAAGTTTATTATGTTAGCAAAGCACTTTTAACATCCAACTAAAATTTAAAAGAGTATAATACTCTTACCCCTTTCTAGTTTTTCGAAGAGGATGCCCCACACATTCCTCTTCGGGAATTTCCTGGATCTTAACATAGCATGGGGACCCTCAGGTTGAGATATGTCGACATCAAGGCTTGGAATGTAGATGTCACTCTGGAGAAGTTGTAGAAGTTAAAGTTAATTTCCACACAAGAAATTCAACTACACAAAAGGGTAGATGAAGACTCACCAATCGGGGTCTTGATTCATACCAAATATTGAGAATAGGATGAATTCATATTCAAGAACTCGGGTGTTAAGGTATCCAAGTGGTTATTTCCTCATGCTCCTCTTGAGTAATGGAGCGGAAATAAAACATTGTTTGTGGAGGATCTTGGGGAAAACGAAGGCCATGTATTGTAACGAATTTGTGGCGTAACTCGCTCACCAAGATACCAACAAAAGCCAAATAAACCCTCAAGCAAAATCCTTCTTTCATCGAATTCCCGTGATACACCCAGGCTTGGACGAAGTTGAGTTTGGGTCCAAGGATGGAAATTAGTTTGCACACATAGGACCTATGAGGAGACAAAAAGAAATCCGCAAAATTGGATGGCAAAAGCCCATCCATTTGGTCGGTGCTAGTTACCATGGCCGTGCCCTCGGGGCACCACAGGTTGAGGGTCAGGCAAGAACCGGACGAGAGAAAGGGAAAATTTCTAGGTTATTTTAGCACCAAGTTTAAAGCTTGAAAGTGACATACCGTAGCCATGTGATTGAGGGTGGACCTCAAAAAGACAACTTCATGTGCCTTTTGCCATCGGAGGTGAACTTTAGCCCATGCTACCGAGGTCGGGAAAGAAGGATGGTTTCGTGAGCCAGGTGAAAGATGGGGAAAATTACTCGTAATGCCACGGCTGTAGGTTTCTAAAGCAAGTGAGATCCTTATCCGTGCAAGATAAAATATTTCGAAATTAAAAGAAGGGATGGAGCATACCTCAATAATCTTCCACAAGCCACATAAGGGCATGTAATTCACCGATTCCTTCTCAACCATTGTGTGCCTCACCCCAGAATGTAAACCCCTTATAAAGGAATTGTAGAGGGGCACACCCCAAATAAGGTTTTTAATCTTGTCCAAGTCCGCTAAGTTCACCAAATAGTGGACGTATACGTTGGTAGCTTGATCCGAGAAGATGGATGTGCTTAGCATAATGGCTAGAACTATCCGGAATTGTTGTTGTAGAGTATGTTGAGCCCACAACTTGACATTTTTAAAGGCCTTAAAAAGAAGAGTATACTTAAAAAATTAGCTTGAGGAAGTCGGCTAGCAACGGGATCGAAAAAGTGACGCAAATAGTCACAATTTTTATTCAAGTCCCGATCATAAACTAAAGGTTCCCCGAGAAGTCCAAACCTAAAAGAATGGAAAAGTAAAGAATTATGATGGTAATTTCCCCAAATTGGAGATGAAAGGTGTTAGTGGTATCCCAAAACCGTTCACTAATGGCCCGAGTAGGGTTACGTTCCTTCCGGTCACACAAGTGGTTTAAAGTAACAAAGAAAGAACCAAACCCGACACTGTTCATGATGTGTTCCAATGTGTAGCTCTCCTTGAATGTCTCGATAAATTTTTTGATAGTAGCGCTACTCGAATAGTGCTCTTCTACAAAATGGAAATCCAACAAGATTTTAGAAGTACTACTCCAAATATGCAAGAGATGAAATTCAAGTTAACAAGCTTATCGAAGGAGAGATAGCAAGCGAGGAGACATGACTCGGGCCTCCACCATGAGGTCTCCGGGGCTCCACTCATGGTGAGGATGCCATTCCCGTTCCAAGAAGTTATAATGGACTAGGCTTTCAGCTCTTGTCCTCCTAACGTGATGAGCACGTCTTCTACACATTTTTAAAATTATGTTTTCTTAAGGTAAGAATGAGCAAACTAGAGCAAAGTTAGAGCAAGCAAGAGGAATCAAAGAGAGGAGTAAGTGAAGTGTGCAAAATGAACACACCAAACCCTATTTTTATAGGAAAACTTGGCCAAGAATGACAAGGATATAAGACAAAATACAAAAAGCAAGAGGAGACCAAGCATGGAATCCAAAAGCATACGAGACAAAGCTTGCCCAAAGGTCTGGCCGACGCCAACCACAAGGCTTGACCGGCGTCACCTCGGCAAGCACCTTTGCACGTGTAGCTAGTGGCTAGGCTTGTGAGGTCTAATCAGGCATGGAAAGTGGCTTCTTGGAGCCTTATAAATGCAAGTGGATCTCCGGACCCACAATGTCAACTTTATCGGATCAAATTTTCGCTTTGTCTTCGATCGAAATATTCGGTAAAATATCGAACTTTCGTGAATACAATTATCGACTAATGAGTATGTTAGTATAGCGGGATATTAGGCCATGCTTCAGATTAAGAGACGATAAAAGCTTCAGTAGAAAATCACCGAGCTTCAGGACTTTGATCAAGCCAAGCTCAAGAGACTTTTATCGGACTTCGAATGCACATATCACGATCAAGTGTAGGGCCTCCTCTCCGAGTTCAATTTTGACAACGAACCAATTCCACAAACTACAAATCAATCAAGCATTCGAAGTAATGCCCAAAAGTGAGATAAATACGCTTCAGTGTCTACTTTGAACTTTCATCTTTCGGACGCGGTCAAAGTGGGGCTAATTTTAGACACGTAAAACGTGTCACTCTTATCTTTTTATTTTCATATTTTATTTTATGAGCCCAATGATGAAATCACAGTCTTGTTTGCAGATTTGAATCATAATCGAAGTCCGATTAGCATGCCCGAAGCCGTAAACAACAAAAAACCTTTTAGCACCAAAAATCAACCTTATTTGCTTTGGGCTTGTCCATGAACCCATCTCTTTTAGTTGGTCCAAGCCCAGGTCAACGCCCAAGGTCAAATGTTGGCCGGCGCCATGCATCAAGCCATGCTGCCGGCTAAACGTTGCATTTTGTCTTCGGCGTCCAACCGAGACATAGAGCTTAATTTGTCCCTACGACGTTGCGTTGACCGAGGCCCTGCTTTCATGGCAAAATTCGCCAAAACGCTGCGTTTTACTCCAAGCGTCCAACCGAGACACGGAGCTCAACTACACGAATGATGTCATATTTGACCAATGCCGCGTTTCAAAGGACTCTTTGCCCAAACGCCGCATTTTGCTCCGGAGGCCAGCCGCAACACTGAAGGATGGTTTGACTCGACGATGTCATTTCTTGACCGACATTACGATTCTTGGCATTGTTTATGGGATCGTGGTTCAAGGAAGATTTGGTCCAATTTTTCTCGATTTTCTAACCAGCTTTCTGTCGTATCTTGGACGGTTGTTTAAGTTGCTCCCTAAGTCATTTTGTGACCTAATCCCTTCACTATAAATAGAGAGCTAGGTTTCTCATTTTTATGATGACAATTTCCTATTCTAAACTCGTTGAAATTTAACTACGAGCTATTGAATGCTTTACGTATTCTCGATCTCTTGGTTTCCTTTCGCTTAATCCTCACTACAATACCGATATTTGATCCTTTAACCTTCATGATTCACATTCATCATTCTATGTTCATTAAATATCACAAAAAGTCGCTTCCAATTCACCACCGTCATACTTCTAGATCTAGTTCGAGATCAAAATCAACAGTGGGAAAACCCGAGGGCATTCATTACCTTCATGGTTTTAACAATTTATTTAATTTATGCTATTTATTGCTTTTTGTATTGTAGAGTAAAGATGTAATCGCTTTTAATTCCTTCCCGTCCGATATAACCTTTTTATTTTTTTGCTTTTCTTTATCGCTTTTATTTACTCATTTCCTATCTCGTTATTTATTGCTTTCTTAGCTTGTTTGCTTGATTTAATTCTCGCACATAATATGTTGTATGCTTGCTCGAAACGCCTTTCGTAAACTCACATCTCAAACTACTAAAGGCCTTCGTTGATTGGCGTAACGTAAGGGCTTATCCTTACGTTTCGTACCTTCGCCCCGAATTTAGATTCTTGGTTCTAGATCGATGGAGTCATGTTTTAAACCTCTTTCATGATTAGGATTTTCTATACTAAGATTGAAAGAGTCTTTTATTTATTTTTGTTAGTTTTTATTTCTCAAAACCGATTGGCGACTCTTATTTTCCTTTTTATTTATCTTTAATCTATTCCTATACATTTGTAACTTAAAATGGCAAAAATCATATTTTGTTTCTAACAGTCTAAGCCATGGACCGAGACTCGACCACCTCGATCACGACCCATGGTCGTCGCCGCGATCGTACGGTGCCGGCTCTTTCCAAGGTCGGACGGTCCCTGGCAAGGCTTTGGTCCAAGCCGATGTTTTTACAACGTTTGGCCACAAAGCCTTGCGGCGTAAATAAACTTATTTTATTTGTTGTTTTCTTAAGTTGTGAAATAATATATTGAGGCTTCTTAAAATAATTTCTTAAATAATTGATTAATAAAATCGTTAATCACCTTCGTTTAAATTATTTCAAATTAAACTTTCTAAAATCAAAAATCCTAATAAGAGGCATATGCCTATTTCTAATAAACTTTCAAAAATCATCTTCAAAAGAGACTCAACATTCGTGGGGAAGCTTCATCCCAAATCCGATGCCATTCTTCCAACGTAAGGGATGCGGAGGCCGGCCCATTCTTATAGTGGGTACTGAAGATTAAAGAAGAAGTTCAAAAGCAAGTAGAAGTCGGGTTTATTAAAGTGGTCCACTACCCTCAGTGGGTCGCAAATATAGTGCCTGTTCGAAAGAAAGATGGTAGGGTACGAATGTGTGTTGATTTTGGGGATTTGAATAAGGCAAGCCTTAAGGATGACTTGTCATTGTCTCACATCGATATTCTAATCAATAGCACAGCGGGTCATGCCTTACTTTCATTTATGGATGGATATGCGGGCTACAATCAAGTGAAGATGGTTGAAGAAGACAGGGAAAAACAACCTTCATCACTCAATGGGGACATACTATTATGTAGTAATGCCTTTTGGACTCAAGGATGTTGAAGCTATGTATTAGAGGATGACCACAACGTTGCTACATGACATGATACATAAAGAAACTGAAGTTTACATGGATGACATGATCATCAAGTTTAAGGATAGGGTAGGGCACTTACCTAGCCTTAGAAAGTTATTCGAAAGACTACGAAAATATAACATGCTCCTTAACCCACAAAAGTGTGCCTTTGGGGTAACCTCGGTAAACTATTAGGCTATGTGGTTAGTCTTAGAAGAATTGAAGTTGATCTATCCAAGATCAAAGCTATCTAGGAGATTCCATCACCGGAGACGAGAGAAGGAGATACGAGGTTTTCTTGGATGTTTACGATACATTAGTCGTTTCATATCATGACTACGGTCTCGTGAACCCATTTTTAAGAAGCTTAAAAAGTATTGAGCCTATTTGGGATGAAGAATGCCCAAAAAATTCGAGAAGGTTAAGGAGTATTTGGCCAACTAGCCATTGCTGATTCCGGCCCATCCAGGGAAGCCACTACTCTTATACCTTGTTATAATAGAAATCGCAATGGGAGCCATGTTAATTCAATAGGAAGGAAAGGAGGAACATACAAGTGTATTATTTAAGTAAAACATTCTTAGACTACGAGACTCGATATACACTTCTAGAGAAAACATCATTGTCTTTAGCTTGGGCCACTAAGAAGCTTAGACACTACATGGTGGCCCACACGGTACATGTAGTAGCTCCAACGGATCCCATTAAATACATTCTTGACCAACCAACCATGAGTAGCAAAATAGCAAGATGGGCAGTCATGCTATCCGAGTTTGAACTCAAGTATGTCCCTCAAAAGCAATCAAGGGAAGGGTAGTATGAGAATTCCTAGCTGATCTACCAATAACTCAAGCACAACCCGAACATCTCGAATTTCTAAATGAAAACTTTTACAAGTAGAAGTCGACATGTGGACCATGTATTTTGATAGCGCTTTCAATCAAAAGGGTTGTGGAGTAGGAATCCTTTTAGTCTCGACCGGAGGGAGCACATACTCCTATTTCGAGTCAAATTAGATTTTGAGATCACAAACAACGTTGCAGAATACGAAGCATGTATCACGGGACTCTAAGCCACCGTAGAAATAGGGCCAAGAATGTTAAGGTCTTCGGTGACTCCAATCTGATCATCAATTAGATTTCACGAAGTGGAAGGTACATAGTAAAGCCTTGGTACCCTACCAAGCGCATTTGATTGAATTAGCAAAATATTTTGATAGAATATCATACACATACCTTCCAAGAGATGACAATCGGCTCACGGATGCCCTAGCCCAGCTTAGCATCTATGATTAATATCCCTAGTGACATTCATTCAATGCCCATTCATATAGAACGACGAAGTTAACTCCGCACATGTATACACTCTAGAAGTGTCTAGTATCGACCAAACCCGTTGGTGCCATGACAACTACTAGTACTTACAAAACTAAGAATACCCATCGGACTCCACAACTATAACCTAACAAGCCATCCATATGTTAGCAGCACAGCTTCTTCATAAATCAAGGGCAACTTTATAAGAAAACCAACATAGGAATTAGCTTAATTTGTGTCAACCAACACAAAGCATAGCACATAATGACCGATATTCATGGTCGGGAATATGGACCCCACATGAATGGAAGAATATTGGTTCAGAAAACTCAGAGGTTAGGGTATTATTAGTCGACCATGGCAGCGGATTGTCATGAGTTTGTTAAGAGATGTCACATGTGTCAAGTGTATGTGAACATGCAGCACCAACGACCTTCGTTTTTAACTACACTTGTATTGCCCTAGCTATTCTCAATTTGGGGTATAGACATCATCGGTAAAGTGACCCCTACAGAACTGGTAGAAATTGACTACTTTACCAAATGGGTAGAAGCAGCCTCATATGCAACCCTAACATTAAAACATGTGGTGAAATTCATAACTCACAACATTATCTACCGATATGGGGTACCACATAAACCGATTAATGACCATGGTGGTCATTTCAAGAAAGAGGTGACAAGTTTATTAGACAAGTACTAAATCAAACACCATAAGTCTTCTCCCTATTGTTCTCTAACAAACAGAGCAATCGAAGCCGCTAATAAGAATACCCGAAAGATAGTGGAGAAAATGGTCATTAGTTACAAGGACTAGCCTAACAAATTGTCCTTCACTTTATGGGGCTATCGAACCTCCATTAGAACCTCAACAGGAGTAACACCTTAGTCCCTAGTATACAGTATGGAAGTAGTTCTTCAAATAGAAATTTCCATCCCTTTGTTGCGAATTGTTGTAGAAAGCCGTGTTCTTGAAATAGAATGGGCTAAAGCATGCTATGAGGAACTAGTATTATTAGACGAAAGGCGTTTGAATGCGCTGCGTAATATCTCAATGTACCAGGCAAGTGTATAAAGGGCATTTAACAAAAAGGTTAAGCCTAGTAATTTACAGATTAGAGATTTGGTCCTTAAAGAGATTAGAGCACTAATTCAGGATCCTAGAGGAAAATTTAGACGTAATTGGCAAGGCCCATTCATACTTAGTCAAATACTCGCTAGGAGGAGTAGAAACTAACCGATTTGGACGGAGAAGAGATTTTTCAATATATACTAACTTGGATCAGCTTAAAGAAATATTATGTTTGGCATAATAATAAACAATTTCGGTAATTTTCTAGGCACAGTCCAATCGAGTCACAACCCCGGACGGCACCGGCCACCGTCCGGACAACGCCGAGATGGTCTGGGCCAAGAAATCTCTTTGGTTGATGTTTTATATTTAATTTTTATTTTTTAGACGGTCTAATTAGATGGTCCACTCATTTATTAATTACTCTAAGTGGGATATTTTACGTTATTTTTACAAAGAGTCCAAGTAGACGATCCATTGATTAATAAATTCCTCTAGGTGAGCGATCACAAAATGAAACATAAAAGTGAGCATAAAACTCACTTTTTACATTATTATTATTAATAAAAGGTAAGCCTACTACTTAACTAAATGCATAGCTAAATAAAAAGGAGAAACCAACAAGCATACTACTTGGAAAATAAATTGTTCTAAAGAGGCAAAACTAAACCTTTCCTAAATTCTTATTCTCTCCTAATCTCAACCTTAGTTGATTTTCACTTTCTTCCCTCTTACACCACTAGACTCGATTGCATCTTGCTCGGGTTCACTTTTTAGTTTCTTAATCCTATGAGCCCTTCTATCTTTTGTTTCCTTAGCTTCGGCTTCTCTCTTGCAAGCTTGTTCATCAACTTACGGGACAACTTCATGAATCGAAGAGGTGTTGCAGCAAGAATAGCTCCTCTAGGATCACATTCTCGAGTCCTCGATGCCTTGCGTCGTTTGGGATCAGCCTCTTTTATCCATTCCGGATAAAATCTAGAGACCGTAATAGATCTCTTATCTCGCTAGTTTTAGTAACCTCGACAGAGTTCGTTCAATAATCAACCCACATAGGTACCCGTCTCGCACTACCAAAGACTATAAAAATCTCAAAAGAGGCAGAGTGCGATACAGTCCAAATAAGGGATCTCCCGGAGTCGCCCCATTTGCTCGCATTATAGAGTCGGAAAGTAGTACGTACTGGTTTCAAGACCCAACAAACGTATAAATGGATGCCTCTCGATGTGTATCCTAAATTGGGACACCCTCTAATGTACGATTTAGCACTCAACGGGATGCCCGACTCTAAACCAGGCCTCCCACCAAGGAGCTGCATAATCAATCAGCAAATCTAGTTGTTGCCGCTAACAAAACTACGTAGCCATTTTCTTGTCGCTTTTGCGAGTCCTAGCACCAATTTAGAGTGCTTCACCAACTAAATTTGTACATCACAGCTTAGTAAAATCAATAAGTGTCCCGCACGGTCAGATTCATCCCGATTTACAGCCCAACAGAGCAAAATAAAAAAGGAAAAGCGAGACTCGGGAAAAGGCCGAGGGCTTTTTAACCTCGTCAATGCCGGACCGCCTTTTGTTGGCCGGCGCTACCCTTATAGCCTCACCAGCCTACTTCCCGCATACATTTTACTAGTTACCCGCAATAACAGAGGGCTTCCTCCGAAGTCCTTGTTTGGATTTGCTTCAACTCGGTCCGAGCCTAGGATAGTCTTTGCGATGATCGGAGGAGTGAGAGAGCGGTGATCCTCCAACCTGCTTAGTGAATTCCAACAAGTGCAATAGGCGCCATATCCCTATGGCCTTCCGCTAATGGGAAGCCACCTATTAGGCAAGTAATTATGGCATGACGCCTTTAAATATGCACATGTCTTGACGAGTACATCGGAGGGAAGTATGACATCATGTTCATTGGATGCACTTCGTCATTGATTAGGATCCAACTCGATTCCCGTTATTCAACTTTAGGAGGTGTTTATATGTCTTAAACATATTAGTAGAAGGCATCGGAACCATAGGCTTAGTTCGACAATGAATGCCCGGAGTGGCATCAAATTCCTCGTGGAGGGGACATAATTCTTTATCCCCGAACTCGAATATTGTAGACACCTAAAAGTGTCGTCCTTTATCTCGTTATTTCGTGTTTTGTTTCGTCGGCTAGATGATTATAATCCCAAGTTCTGCTTTTGGATTTGGATTTCGGACCGTGATCGATCGGTGCAACATAAACTAGTAAACTACAAAAACCCCTAGCACCACTTAAATAGACGTTTTCCTTGGGTCGGTTCACAAATCCTCTTTTCTTTCGGATCGTCCAAGAACCAAGCCGAGCGTTTAGAGATTGTGGAGTCCCATGATGTGTACTCGGGAAATTCCAAGTACGGAATTACTTTTGTCCAAGTTAGACAAGAAGTCGAAGACCGAAGACGACGTTGAAGCATTGCATTTCATGATCGGGAGAATCAAAGTGCTGCCTTTTAAGCTTCACAAGGCAGTCCACACGAGGCTAGAAGCTTTCCCTCTAAATGATGTCGTGGCCGGCGCCCGCCTTTTAGAAGCATGGTGGAACGTTGCATTTTGAACTTAGAGAGTCCTTGGAGACACAACTAGGGCACAAAACCCAGGAGGGTCCAGTTGGTCGGTGCCCGCCTTCTCTCTTTAACCAGCTTCGTCCGGTTTTATCATTTTCCGATCCTGGTTCTATCTCTTAAGGAATGAACCGGTTTTATTTCAATCTGTTTGGACTGGCTGATAAGAGGCAAACCCTAAGTCATTTGTGACCTAGGGCCTCTCTTATAAATAGAGAGCCTTGGCTCTCATTATGTTATGGCTTCTTGCCTTAGCATCACGCTGCTGAAAGCCAACTTGAATGCTTTGATCTAACCATTACTCGCCTAATTTTCTATAAACATTCATCTTTCACCGTTGAATCTATACAAAGTGCTAAAGAATATTCAATTACTATGATCTTTAGGCACTCATTCAATTGATCATTGCCATACCCTAGACACAATTCACAAAACTAGCCCTTTTCTTTGGATTGTCGCCATCGCATCGAGAGATCCGGCGTGGAAATCCAGATCAGCAAGGTGGGACAACCCGAGGGCCATATTTCAGCCTTCGAACGGTTATATTTATTTCTGTTTTATTTGCTTTTTGTATTGTGGTTTAAGAGATGTAATCGCTTTATTTCCCTCGACCGATGTAATCTTTTGTTTCCCTCTTTTATTTCTTTTATCGCTTTCTTTATCGCTATTCTTTATCGTTTTCCTTGTTATGTTTTGGTTGCTTTAATTTTGTTTTGCATGTTGTATGCTTGTTTTCTTACATTTTTATTAATACACCACTTGAACTAGTAATGGTCGTCTTCGGACAGGCGAGAATGGAGGGATTTATCCCTACGTTTCGTACTCTTGCCCCCGAAATTCGATTCTCGGTTCAAGATCTATGGAGTTAATTTTTTAGTCTTTTTCAGTCTTAGTTTTTCCCATACTAAGATCAAGGGAGCAAGTCTTCTTTTTGTTGTTTTTGTTAGTTTTTTTCTTCTTAAAAACTAACTCGGCGACTCCTATTTTTTATGCTTTAGTCTATTCAAAATCGCATCTCGGTGTTTTCTCGGTTGTAGGAAAAATGATCTTAGGTTTTTGAAGTGCCCACTGGGTAGAGACCAAGGCTGGTTTCACATGTCATGGCCTCTGGTCGGCGCCTGCCTTCCCTTGGTGCAAGCTACGACCAAGCACCGTGGGGGCAAGTGGTGGTGGCTTCGGTCAAGACCGTTGTTTTCACACCAATCTGGCCTAAAGCCTCAAGGCACAATCATAACCCTAATATAATTTAGTCCTTAATTGGAAAATAAAATCCCAGGAGTTCTAAAATAATTCCTAAAATAAAATGATTAATAAAATCGCCAACCAAATCTGATAATAATTCATTTCAACTTGATTTAATCAAATTTAAAAATCTTAATAAAAGATTCATCCCCACATTCCAAAATCCACTTTCAAAAGCTATCTTCAAAATCAATGTAAAAAAAAGAGACTCAACACAAGTGGGGAAGCTCGACAAGGCCTTGGCCGGCCGTGGTTCCTAAAATGGCGACTCCACTAGGGATAAACTTTTTATTAAGAGAGCGAAACTTGAAAATTTGAGTAGTGTGTTTTTAATAATGTGCTTATATTAGACATCCCACATTTAGCAATCTTTGAACTAGTTCAAATATTGTTTTAGACCACTAAGAAAGCTTTTATTGTACCCCCTATTTACCCTTTTTAGAGAGAGGCTCCCACTAGTTCCTCTAGGCAGCCCAATTAGGCTTGATTGCCCGAGGAAACCATGGGGGACCAAATTCTTGGACTACATGTCACCATGTATCCAAACTCTTGAGCTCTTAGGCCATGAAACTTTTGGAATTCTAGGTTTTCCCTCAGACTTCATTTGCATGCTTGGATGAATGTGTTTGTTTTAGATTTAATCTTCCGCTTGTGAGTCTTTAGGAGTAGGTGAGGAGTGCTTGATTTAGACCATTGCATGGGTGAAAATAAAACACTTTAATAAAATTCCTAGAGTCGGTCCATTATATGCATTTAGCCAAAAATCAAAATGCCTTTTTCCCTAATGGGGTTGGACCATTGTTTGCATTTTTCCGTGTCATTTCAAAATTATCTTTCTAATAGCCTAAGTAGTTGCTATTTGTGAAAGGGTCTTACCTGAAGTTCCCTTTTCTTATTGTCTAGTCCTTTTATTTTCTTTTACATTGTCACATTTCATTTTGCATAATCTCATGTTAGGTGAGTCAATTTGCATTAGCTAAATAAAATCATCTCATATTAGGTGAGTCCATTTGCATTAGCTCGAAATAAAATCATCTCATATTAGGTGAGTCCATTTGCATTAGCCAAATAAAATCATCTCATATTCGGTGAATCCATTTGCATTCGCTAAATAAAAATCATCTCATATTAGGTAAGTTCATTTGCATTAGCCAAATAAAAATCATCTCATATTAAGTAAGTTTATTTGCATTAGCCAAGAAAGAAAAATCATTTCGTATTAGGATAGGTAGGTCCGTCTCTCTCATTTTGCATCTAGTCCAAACTTCATCACAAATAAGGATATGCATTATCATATGGGAAGCATTTTATTAAGTTATTTATCATATCATATCATCATTACATTCTTTATATGCATCTAAATAAAAGCATCCTTAGTCTCTTCAGGTCTTGCGCTTGAGTCCTTTCCACCTGACAGTGATCTTCTCGTACATGGTCCTAAACCTCATCCTTTGGGCTGCGAATAGGGAAGTCTATGGCAACCGAGTATCGCCGTAATCCGAGCTCCAAAATATTAGAACGTCTCACCAAGGAGTTTGGCACATCATCATTTCTTTCTACTCCGCGGTCTACATCGGTGCGACAAGCATCGGTGCATACTACACCGTCACAACCTACTCCTTGTTCTAAGACATTACCTAAAAAGAGTTCCCTTCTAATGGATCCCAATCCCGAATAGTATCTTAACCTCGGTATGCTTAATGAAAATATAGCTAAGGTAGAAACCAGGTTGAGTGATCAAGAGGAACATATATCCTCTATATCAAGAGATCTTAAGGAAATCATAAGGGCCATCGAAGCTAGCAGGAGAGATGAGGAAGCCGAACGTTTAAAAAGGGAAGAGGCCGCAGAGTCGAGCGTGTGAAAAGGGAAGTAGCTATGGTTATACCATATCCACCCATCCAGTCTTCTTCAGTAGTCCTAAACATAAATCCCCAAAACCCGAATCCAAATCTCGGTCCGATTCCCGTATAGATAAGATAAAACAGATGTTAAGGGAGTCATCCATGTTCAACAATCATTATTTCGATCATAAGTGATTCACTTCAATTCGTAAGGGTAAACTACCTCATAAGTTTACCATGCCTAATATTAAGTTCAAAGGTTCGGAGAATCTGCCATCATCACGTACGCAACTTCTTGGGAGCAATGATCTGTTACGAACATTCCTAAAGACACTTACCACATCATCTTCCCCGGGCATAAGATACCAACGTCATGAAGTGGTAGAATGCGGTCGACCCACGCAAGGTCGTCAATTGGACACATTTGTGCAAGGAGTTCCCTTCATCAATATATTCCTATAACACAAATCTACGTGTCACTCTTAGAGACTTAGAGTTAATTAAGCAATGCGAGAAGGAAAGCTTCACCGATTTCCCGAGCGGATGAAGAGCAGAGGAAACCTACATGGTTGATCGACCTTCCGAAAAAGATCAAGTCCGCATCATCGTGAAGAACCTTCAACCCAATTATAATGAGTACCTCAAATTCCTACCCATGACGAACTTTTCGACCCTCGGAGATGCTCGGTCTCGCGATAGAAGAAGAATCGTATACCGCGACCACAAAAGTCGCAACCGAATATAGAGGTAATTATCATTCCAAAGATAAGAAAACCTCCACCGCTGGCAATGCTACCAGGGGTGCTGATGTGAATGCTCTCAATAGGTATACTAACTACACTCCTATGGATACTACTTATGCTCAAGCCCTTGACCGTTTCTTGGAAAAAGGGAAAATAGAATTGTCACCTATTAGAGTAGAATTAGAAACCGCAAAACAAGATAAGAATTGGGCCACAGGAAAATTTTGCAAATACCATCGTGCACGAGGACACGATACTAAACGGTGTTGGACATTCAAGAACAAACCGGAAGATATGTTTCGAAATGTCCAACTACCCCTCCCTAAGGCTGCCTAGAAACCAAGTAACAATAAGAACCCTTTTAGCAAGCACCTTAACCATCTTTATTGAACCCACACCATGGTAGTGGGATCCTTCTATCTTTATCCAAGAGTTTAATGAGTCACAATCGCTTCTTAATCTACCGTCATTGGATCCGGAAGTCTAGGGTCTATGGATGAGTGACGAAGAAGATGTCCACGAAACAAGAGATGATGACAACAATAGTGACGAATTCGGGGCACACCACCCTTAAAAGAAGACTTTTGGGGAAACGCTAAGAGTCAAGTCGTTCGGTTTCTTACTAGATCAGGACAAAGCACAATGCACTCTTGGGACCACAACAGACTCGAGAAGCCTCAAAAGAACTTGAAGCAAGAAAGGAAGAAGACCCAATCCTTAAGCAACTCTAGAAATTAAAAGCCGACATTTCTATCCGGCAATTAATATCCGCTTCCCGTAAACATAAACAAGCTTTAATTGATGCACTCAGTAAGATTGTAGTTTCTCCCGAAACCACACCAGAGGAAGTAGTAGGATTGGTTAATAGTGGGGATGGAACCATTACTTTTGATAGGATGGATCTCCTAGAAGAAGGCGTTGCACACAACAATGCCCTTTAATTAACTGTAACTTGCATTAACAAGTTTGTTCCCTTAACCTTGGTAGACAATAGATCAGTAGTTAATGTGTGTCCTCGGCGAACCGCTAATAGGTTAGGAATTAGGGAGCAATAACTCTCTAAGAAAACTGTTCATCTCCGAGCATCCGATAATTCTAGAAGAACATTCTTAGGAATAGTGACCTTACCAATCAATATAGGGTCGATGGAGAGGAATATTGAATTCTAAATCTTCGATATCCCAACTACTTTCAATCCGCTTCTAGGACGCCCTTGGTTGCATGATCATCGAGCAGTGCCCTCTACACTCGCACCGGAAGGTCAAGATGATCATTAAAGGTTAGGTCATAACCGTCAACGTGGATAATCTTTGTGCTACTATCACGTCTAAAGAGTCCATAGTGGAGATCGAGCATGATGCTAACGATGAAGAATTGTACGAATTTGAAGCCGCCGCTGCCTTAGAAAGGGATGAAGCACCTTTTACCTTTAACTCTTATGGCAACCCTAGTATTCACTCGATGCTTAGGAGAAAGGGGTATTTTCCAGTGTCTTACTCGCAGATCGAAGGGCATACCACCTTATTTTTCCACCCTTTGAACCCATTAATAATTATAACTTTGGTCTAGGCTATCAACCTACCACTAAAGAAATAGCTCAAGCCAAGTGGAAAATCTAGGTCAAGAGGACTCGCACCACACATAGTCCGCTCTATTAGGCCCTTCCCTTATACTCGAATGGGCAGCTTCTAAGAGAAGGAGATGACTTTCCTTATTATGGTTTTCTTGAGCCCTATTACATCAAGGAGAGGGGTATCCTAGTACCTGGTTTAGAAGTCTTCAATGACTGTTATATTCTAGAAGAGGAGGCACCTCACTTCCTCAAAAGGGACAGTCCATGTCGACTAGACCAGCCTCATCTGAAACAATCTTTTCGGCCTTCCGTTCGGTCAAGAGGATAATCTAGAAGGGAGCTCTGTCTCGCATCTGTCATGAGCTATGACGCATGCACGCTTCGATCCGTCCAAGTTTTTAACCGATGCCGATATAGAAAGGTCCAAACATATTACTTGGATTGATGCTCGAGGAGGGTCAAGAATTCACTCGTTAGCCTAGGAGTGCATCCTCCTTCCGGGTTTAGTTTTTAACCGATGCCGATATAGAAAGGTCCAAACAATAACAATCAATCTAGGGTCAACGGATCAATCCCGGGAAGTTAAGATTGGAAAAAATTTAGATCCAAAAGAGCGTAAGCAATTCACTTCACTCCTCACGAGTTCATCGATGTCTTTACATGGTCCTACAAACCGGGTATAGATCCGAGTATAGTAGAACACAAAATTCCGCTATATGAAGATGCTAAGCCGCTTAAGTAGAAGTTGAGAAGGATGAAACAAGAATGGGCATTGAAGATTAAGAAAGAGGTTCGGAAATAGTTGGAGGCTAGGTTTGTTAAGGTAGTTCACTATCCTCAATGGGTAGCAAATATAGTTCCATTCCCGAAGAAAGATGGCAGGGTTCATATGTACGTTGACTTCAGGGATTTAAACAAGGCCGATCGTAAAGATGATTTTCCGTTACCTCATATCGATCTCCTGGTAGATAATATAGCAGGTTATGTTTTGCTCTCGTTCATGGATGGTTACGCCGAGTATAATCAAGTGAAGATGGTTGAAGAAGACATGGAAAAGGGTGCAACGCATTAGAGGACATTTGGGCTTAAAAATACGGGTGCAACATATTAGAGGATAAAAACGACACTATTGCATGATATGATTCATAAAGAAGTCTGAAGTGTACATAGATGACATGATCATAAAATCCAAGGATAGGGTAGGGCACTCACCCAGCTCGAGAAAATTCTTCCATGGACTCGTAAAGTATAACACGCGCCTTAACCCTCAAAAGTGTGCCTTTGGGGTAACCTTTGGTAAACTGTTAAGCTATGTTGTGAATCTTAGAGGAATCAAAGTTGATCCATCTAAGATCAAGGCTATTTAGGAAATCCCTCCACCAAGTATGGAGAAGGAGATAAGGGGTTTCTTAGGATGTTTGCGATGACATCGATCGTTTCATATCAAAACTAACTATGGTCTCAGTGAACCCATTTTCAACAAGTTAAAAAGGATATGTGCCCATTTGGGACACCGAGTGCCAACAAGCATTCGAGAAGGTTAAGCAATACCTGGCTAATTCTCCAGTGTTAGTTCCACCCCAATCGGAGAAACCTTTGCTTCTATATGTCACCACACCGGAGACAGACTATGGAAGCCATGTTAGCTCAGCAGGATGGAAAAGAAGAACGTGCGATCTATTATCCGAGTAAGAAATTCCTACATTATGAGACTAGATATACACCGCTAGAGAAGACATCTTTGGCTTTAGTCCGGGCTACCAAGAAGCTCGGACACTACATGTTAGCCTACACTATACATGTGGTAACCCCCATGAATCCTATTAAGTACATACTTGAGCAACCGACTATTAACGAGTAAGATAGCATGATGGACCGTCATGCTATCAAAATTCAAACTCAAGCTCGTCCCTCAAAAAGCGATCAAAGGAGGGATAGTATTAGAATTCTTAACCGATCTACTCGTGCCTAAATAGCAACTCTGAACACAATGATTTTCCAAATGAAGATATTTTACAAGTAGAGGAAGACTTGGAAAAGACAACCTTCATCGATCAATGGGGGACTTATTGATATGTGGTGATGCTATTTGGGCTAAAAATGCGGGTTCAACATATCGGAGGATAGTAACGACACTACTGCATGATATGATCCATAAAGAAGATGAGGTATATGTAGATGATGTGATTATAAAATCCAAGGATAGGGCGGGGCACTTACCCGACTCGTGAAAATTCTTCCATAGGCTCAAAAAATATAACATGCGCCGTAATCCTCAAAAGTGTGCCTTTAGGGTAACCTCTAGTAAACTGTTAGGCTATGTTGTCGAGTCTTAGAGGAATTGAAGTTTATCCATCCAAGATCAAGGTTATTAAGAAAATCCCTGTACCAAGTACGGAGAAATATATAAGGGGCTTTCTAGGACATTTACAAGTACATCGATCGTTTCATATCAAAACCGACTATGGTATGTGAACCCATTTTCAAGAAGTCAAAGAATGGATCCGAGCCCATTTGGGACACCGAGTGCCAATAAGCATTCGAGAAGGTTAAGGAATACCTGGCTAATCCTTCGAGTGTTAGTTCCGCCCCAATTAGGGAAACCTTTGCTTTTATATCTCACCACAATAGAGACAACTATGAGAGCCATGTTAGCCTTGCAGGACGGGAAAGAGGAACGTGCGATCTACTATCTTAGTAAGAAGTTCTTGGATTATGAGACCAGATATACATAGTTAAAGAAGACATCTTTGGCTTTAGTTTAGTCTACCAAGAAGCTCGGACACTACATGTTGACCCACACGGTACATGTGCTAGCACCAATTAATCCTATTAAGTACATACTTGAGCAATCGACTATCAGCAGTAAGATAGTGCGATGGATTTTCATGCTATCGAATTCGAATTGAAGTTTATTCCTCAAAAGCAATCAAAGGGAGATTAGTATCGGAATTCTTGGCAGATCTACCCATGTCCGAATCGTAACTTGAACACCTTAACTTTCCGGACGAAGATATGTTACAAGTAGAGGAGGACGTTTGGACAATGTATTTTGATGGCGCTTCCAATAAGAAGGGCTTTGGAGTAGGGATTCTTTTAGTCTTGTCGGATGGAGCACACACTCCCATTTTAGTTAAGCTAGACATCGAGGTCACTAATAATGTTGTAGAGTACGAAGCTTGTATCACAGGACTTGAAGCCGCAACGAGATTGGGGTCAAGAACATCGGGGTTTTTGGTGATTTGAGTCCGATCATCAATCAAATTTCGCAAAGGAGGAAGGTGCGTAGTGAAGCCTTGGCACCCTACCAAGCATACTTGACGGAATTATCTAAGAGCTTTGAGAAGATCTCTTTCACCTACCTTCCTAGGGATGATAATGAATTTGCAGATGCACTAGCTAAGTTACCATCCATGATCAATATTCCTATTGGCATTCACTCAATGCCTATTCACATCGAGCGATGGAGTCAGCCGCATATGTTTATGCCTTAGAAATATCTAATATTGACCATACAAGTTGGTATAATGATATTTATCAATATTTGGATAAGCAAGAATATCCTTTGGACTTAACACCTAGAGCCCAACGAGCCATCGGGATGTTGGCTACATAATTCTTCCTCAATCAAGGACAATTATTCATGAATACTAACTCGGGATTAGCTTACTTTGTGTTAATCAACATGAAGCGAAGCGCATCATGGAAGAGATTCATGGAGGAGAGTGTGGACCTCATATGAACGGTAGGATGTTGGTCCGTAAGGTTCGGAGACTCGGTTATTACTGGTCTACCATGGCAGCAGACTTTCACGACTTTGTTAGAAGGTGCCATAAATGCCAAGTGTATGAAAACTTACAACACCAACCCCGTCATTTCTCACTACACTATCCTCACCCCGGCCGTTTTTAGTTTGGGGAATAGACATTATTAGCATGGTGATTCCTAAAGGAACAGGTAGTCACGAGTTTTTGTTAGTAGCAATCGACTACTTCACTAAATTTGTAGAGGTAGCTTCTTATGCAACCTTGACGTCGAAACAGTAGCCAAGTTCATCACTCGGAACATTATTTGTCGCTATGGGGTGCTCCGACGAGCTTGTAAGTGACCATGGTGGTCATTTCAAGAAGGAAGTAGTGGATTTGTTAGATAAAGCATAAAATCCGGCATTACAAATCTTCCCCATATCGTCCTTAGACCAACAGAGCAGATTGAAGCCGCTAATAAGAATATCCGGAGAATAGTGGAGAAAATGACAAGTTACTTATAAGGATTGGCTAGATAAATTACCTTTCGCTTTGTGGGGTTATAGAACTTCTATTAGAACCTCCACGAGAGCAACGCCTTATTCTTTAGTCTATGGCATGGAAGCAGTCCTTCCAATTGAGATTGCCATTCCTTCGTTAAGGATGATTGCTCGAGAGTCGAATTCTAGAAGTCGAGTGGGCTAGAGCACGTTATGAGGAATTAGTATTATTGGATGAGAGGCGCCTCAACGTCTTGTATAATGTCTAAATATACCAAGCTCGTATATCCAGGGCATCCAATAAGAAGGGTAAGCCTCGTAACTTATAAATTGGGGATTTAGTCCTCGGAGAGATAAGAGCACCAATTCAGGATCCATGAGGGAAATTTAAGCCTAATTGGCGGGGCCCATTCATACTTCATCGGATTTTACCCTACGGAGTAGTAAAATTAACCGATTTAGATGGAGAAGAGATTTTTCAAGTACATTAATTTGGATCAGTTGAAGAAGTACTATGTGTACATCTCCGTAGGTAGCGGGCCGAGCCTAGCCCAACCAAGCTTGGCCAAGGCGGGCGCCGGCCACCACCCGGTGAATGGCGGATTGGCCAGGCCACGCTTTTCCTTTTCATTAGTCTGGTTTTCGTTCGTTCATTTATTTGTTGGACGGTCCAATTAGACGGTCCATTTTACGTGATGATTTTTATTTTACCTCTAAGTGAGCAATAAAATATATGAAAGTATAGCATAAAACTTACTTTTAGTCAATAAATGGTAAGCCTACTACTTACTTAAATACATACTAATAAAAGGAATTCAATTGCAAGCATACTACTTGTAAAATAAATAAACACCGTTCTAAGGAGGCAAAACTAATCCTCATTTTCTTTTATTCTATCTCAAATTTCTAAGAATTTGAGTCCTAGTCTATTTTCACTTTCTTTCCTTTAGGATCGCTAGACTCGGTTTCTTTGTCTCCGGTGCATTCCTTTAGCTCTTGGATTCGGTGCGCCCTCCTTTCTTTGGTTTCTTTAACTTTAGTTTCTCTTAGATGAGCCCGTGCAGCCATCCGATGGTTTACTTCACGAATTTACGAGAGGGGTAGCAACAGGAATAACTTCTTCGAGATTTATATCTATGAGTATTAACGCTTTTCGTCACTCGGGGTGGACTTGTATTATCTACTATAGATAATAAGGAGAAACAACAGATATTTGCAAATCCGTCAGTGTCCGCAAGGTTGCAGGAGTCTACCATTTCAAAAGACTTTTCCAAGTATTCGGGCCATGACCCGATCCGTTTAGAGCTACCATGTCCTCTAAACAAGTCAAAAGTTGCTAGGTATGTGTCTAACTTCGAAGGAGCTTCGATGAGTTTAAGATGCTCCATTAGCCGGATCCGCACATCATAGATGCAAAATCAAATATTAGTGTCCTGTATGGTCATAGGCCCAACAGGAGAAAATTGAAATAATAAAAAGCGACAAGCGAAGCGGGAACTTGTGTTAGGTTTTTCAAGTATGAGCCGAAGGCCCTCGGCCTCCGGCAGTGCCTGGACCGCCACTTTATGGCCGGTGTCACCGCCTGGTTTATCGTTGTTTGCTTCTGTTTGTTTTAGTGCTTACGTGCAATAACAAGGGGCTTCCGTGGAAATTTTACTCGACATTGGCTTCAACTTGGTTTAAGCCAATTATCGTTTCAAGCAACTATCGGTGGAGTTAGGGAACAATAATTCTCTAATTGTTTGACCAAATCTAGTAGAGCCGCTGGTGCCAAGCCCTCATGGCCTCCTACTAATAGAAATCCGCCTATCATGCAAGTAATGATAGCCCGCCGCCTCGGGATGATGATGAACTCAGCGTAGGCATACATGTTGTGGTAATGCTTCATCGATTGGTTAAGCTAACCCGATTCCCAATAAGGATCCACCCTCGATACTTTTTGCTAAGTTTTAGTAGATATTGGTACTTTTCATGAAGATTTTTGGAGGATTTGGGGACAGCTGGTTTTGTTCGCCTAAAACAACCTAGTATGGCATTGAATTCTTTAGGTAGGAGATACGGTTCCTTCTCCCCAAACCTAAAGACATGGTGATGGCGATCCCAATAAGCTACAACAGCCCTTAAGAAAGACCAATAGATTTTTACCGGCGAATGCTAAAGAGGACATTCAGCCCATAATTAGTTAACCCAGATCTATCCATGTTGCTCATCTCATGCATCCATCGGGTTAGCTCAATCATGTAGTTCTTGGTTCTATTTCTATGGATAAGGAGGAGATATAGTATGGTTAATTGGAGGCTTTGATATTGGCGTTTTTTTCTAACGTGCGTTGATCTTATTTATAGGTGTGTTCTTGGAGTTCTTCTATTCCTACTATGATTAGAACAACAAGGCACTATAGTCCATGAGGGATCATGCATGGCGTGCGCCGGCCTCACCGGGGTCCAGCTGTTTCGTGCTTTCTCGCAGCCCGAGCAAGTCCTTGGTTATTTTTGTTTCTTGTCCCAAGCACGTGGAGTGCACCTTGGACTATACACTTGAGATTTCCTATTTCTTTTTTATTATTTTCTTTTAGGGGGAATGGGGGCTAGTGCCCATTTTTTAAAATTTTGTCTTTGTATTTTTTCTTAAGTTTTGTGCATCATATCAAATAAAAGAATGCATTTTTAGAATCAAGTCTTGCATTTCACTCCTTGCATAAGAGTCTTCATTACAAAATAAATAATATATTAACAAAACAAACACCCTGCAAAAGGTCTATGAATTGGCAAGTTGTGGAAGCAGAAAGGATCATCTATGCATTGTCATCGGAGTCCTCATCGAAGATGTAATTCCCGAAGTCTTCCATGCAGGTTTGCTCTTGGAGAGTTTAAGTCACCCTAGAGGGGGTGAATAGGGTGATGAAGAAATTTGCTTGAAATTTAAAATAGATAGGACTATAAGGTGAGTGGAAGTCAAGAATGAACTCAAAAAGCACCGACTCGTAGTTCAGTAAAGAATGAAGAAACAGATTAAACGTAACTTTAAAACAAGTCCGAGTCTAGAATGCACTCGAAAAGTGATAACTCGAAAGTACGTGGAAACCCTCCTAGGGTAGAAAACCACGGACCGTGCTAATCCAAGCACGAAGTCAAATCCACTATTTTGAGTCCACAAAATACAGTAGACCGACTCAACCTGAGTTGCTCCCTTAGACAACCCCTTACAAGTTTTTCCTAGACTTAGAAATTCCCTTATCCGATCTAGTACTTGCTAACCGAGATAACCCTTACAGGTAGGGACAACCGAGCTGAGTTAACCCTTACAGCTCAGTCAAGGGACCTTACTTAGGAAGTAAGAAAGAGAGTTTGTAATCGAGGACAAGACCTTACAACTCGGAGAAATATTAAATACGTAATTGGAGCCGTAAGTAGAAGATTGAGAATGAATAAAATTGACTTTTTGTCAACTATGTGTATTAACAATTGGTTCAGCAATCTGCAAGTCTTGAAAGTTGGCTTCTATTTATAGATGACACAGCAGCTTAGCCGTTGTGTCCATATTCCGACTAGAAGTCCTTTGTAATCGTTGTCATGGATTTTCTGTGTCACTCGTAAAATATCCGTTGAGATATGAACGTTGGGCAACGGCTCTTGACTCCTTTGGAAGTCCAAAACCACTAGTGGTATCTTGAAAAGTAGGGTGGAAACCACCGTTGAGCTTAGTGTTGTAGATTTCCAGCTTTGGAAACGGACAACCGTGACACGCTTTCTAGGGCTAGGTCGGAGGTGGAAAAAGCCTTGTCTCGCTGGTGATTTGACGTTTTGAAGGTGGTTACTTTTGTAATTCAAAAATAGGATAGCCTCGTTTGAATAACCTTCAAAAGTAAATCAATTTGGTTCTCAAAGTATAAAATACTTTGGTCCAAGATTAGATACGGATAATAACATAATTTAGATAATTAAGTGACTAATTATTTGAGTTAGAAAAGGAATGGAATTTTTTGAGTTTAATATCCATGATACTCAAATTCCATCTTAGTCAAGTATAGAATATAATCAAATCAAAAGGAGAAGATCAGAGTAAACAAACTTGATCTAGACTAAACAAAGTTCAAACAAGATATGCTCGACTTAAAATAGTGAATTAACAATATAATTCCCGGAGCACTAAGTCGACTTGAGTTTATGTGCGTGAAAGGAAGTGTTTGAACATGCGATATGCCTAAGTGTTGAGTGACTCGGAGCTGAATGTGAAGTGGCATGTAGAAGTATGCTTTCCGAGTCAGTCGAATCAAGTGTAAACATAGACAAGAATCAAGTGTAAACATAGACAGTAGTTTCTATAACACTAAGAGAAAATGCTATATCACTCGTAAAAGTTTCTATGGTACATGGAATGACTTGAAAGCAAAACCCTATAAGAGATGGAGTCTTATACCCGATTCCTTGATGGCACTCTGAAAAGTATAAGTGTAAAGTTTGAATCTTCAATCTCCCCTTTTTGATGAAAGACATTCCATACTTAGACAAAAACTTTGTTAGTGATATAAATCTGATTTTGTAAACTTGCTCAAAAAATAACTTGAGATTTCATAGCTATCGAGCAAGAAAAGAAATAAATCCAGATAGACATAGTAATGATTAAAGCAACAATTGTTAATGAAATGCATTTACTTAATTAAAATCAAAGAAAATATTTACAGAGGGTGAGAGATACTCCCCTTAAACAAGACAACAATTTTTTTCTATCTATTCTCCCCTTTGCCTTTCAGACAGAAAAACAAAAGAATGGGAAGAATACAACGAGAAAGTACATATTTGATGTCCTGGAGAAAATAGAAAAACATGTACTACTATAAATAAGTAAAATTAAGAAACTAAGGA
Organism: Talinum fruticosum; assembly: GCA_021018815.1. Taxonomy (NCBI): domain Eukaryota; kingdom Viridiplantae; phylum Streptophyta; class Magnoliopsida; order Caryophyllales; family Talinaceae; genus Talinum; species Talinum fruticosum. The sequence goes on along the minus strand of JAITYX010000003.1, from coordinate 2,489,440 downwards.
GGGGATGGATCGGTCGGGGTTAAGGAGCAAGGATGACGTGCTTGAGCGCGGCGGAGGAAGTACATGAATCTCCGGCATCGGCTCGCTTCGAGTGGTCGACCCGTAACTAGGTCGTCTAGAGGCTCGTCCGCTTAGAACTCAGCCGATCGGAGGGGTGTGCTCGAGCTAACTCTGCCGTTGACCGACCACGATCAGCACGTTCTTCCGACCCACTCGGATCGCTATCTCGAGCTTATCACTTCGGTTGCGCTTCAGGAGCACCCGGACCCTCGCTGCTCGCTCCTTGTCCTTCTTGCTCTCCTTGCTCGGAAGGAGCCGCCTCAGCCCGCAAGCTCCTCTCGCTTCTTCTCCTCGTTCTTCTTCTTCTCCTCCGTCCGAGGAGGACTTGGCGAGGCTCGAGGATTCTTCAAAGTGTCCGAGTCACCTTGATCCCGAGCCGCCTTGGATCTTCTCTCCCGAAGGAGCTCGAGAAGCTCCATTTGCTCCTTAACTAGAGCCTTTATCTCGAGAAGCACATCCTGCTGCTCTCGGATTTGAGATTGGGCGGTTTTCTAGTTGATGGTCATAGGCTGGTAGATAGTCTTAAATGATCGGAGAATGTCCTTGAGTTCCAAGGACACAGAAGGCATTTTGTCCATGAAAGCAAGTGGACAAAATAGAAGAAAGAGTTTTAGAAACACCCGAGGTGGAGGCAACACCGGATGGAGCAGGAACGAAAGAGGCGCTTCGGCTTGAGCCCGAGGCGAGAGAGGGTGGCCTTAGCTCGAGCCGTGGATCCGGACACCAGGTTGGGTTTCCTAGTATCCGTATCCAAGGAGTCCTTTTTGCCAAGTACAACGGCAGCCTCGAAACAGACGTTCGAATTTGAGGGAAGAGGACTTTGAACTGTTTGAATATGAGAGTAAGAAGAGCACCAAAGGGAAGAGGGGTGTTCTTCTTGTTCCGAGTCCGAGCTGGCACAGTCGCCATTTGCTCAATGATAGCGGGAAAGAGGTCTACTTTGTAGCCCTCTAGGATATCAAAAAGAGCTTTAAGATGCTTGGAGTTAGGGTTCTCCTTGCTAGAATGCTATGAGAAGAAGGTTCTCATCAGCAAGAAACACGAAGACGAGCTTTTGACTTTAGTTGGGTCACGTAAAAGTTTTTGCGTGACCCAGTGGAACTCTTTGGTGTACTTTTCAAAGAAGTCGTCAGTGACCTCATTGAAAGGTATTGGGTTGCTATTCAAGAAGAGGGAAGATACTTTGAACAGGACGATGGAAGAGGGAAGTATTGATTCAAACAAGTAACGTTATGAACTCCGGAGGTTAGAATACCCTCGGAGCTGGAAAGGTGAGTGTAAAACTCGGAGACGAGTTCGGGATAGATGAACTCGTTGAAACAAAAAGTGGTAGACCCCGGTCAATTGTATGTGTGGCAACCACGATAATTTTGTGGTTGGGAAGAATTTATCATCCAGCGCAAGGTGCTCGGGTGACAAGAGGTTTAGAATTTGAGGGGCCTTCCTGGCTTTTTGTGCGGGGTTTCTTGGTGGCAGAGCCAAGAAAATCAGGGTGAGAACCACTTTTCGGCATTTTGATGGAGAAAAGAGAGAGTAGATAGGCTTTAGAGAAGAGAGGAGAAAAGAGCTCGAAGAGAGTGAAAGAGAAAAATAAAAGAGTGGAAGAAGAAAGAATTTGAAAGCAACAGAGCTTACTTAAAATGTCCTTCACGAAGCTTGAAACCACCGGGTGTCGCTTTAATCACGGAGAGCTTGTTCACGAAGATTTGATTTCGAGAGAGAGAGTAAGTGAAGAGTAAAGTAACGAAATGAAGGCGAATAGGCGCTATTTATAAGAAAATAATCGTCCTTCAATATCCGTTCGACTCAGCTTTTTCAGCGGTCACCTCGGACCAGTGTGACTATTCTCTTCTTCAACGGTTAGAATTCCAGCGGTTGTCTCCCAACGGCTATTTGTCCGATCATGGCGCGCGAGAGAGAGAGAAAAGAAAGATTTTGAAAATAAATTTCGAAATTCATGGTGCTCGAGAAGTTGTGGGAGATGCCATTCTTGTCACAAAACTTTGCAAATTCCGAGTAGTCTAACTCCCTTCCATGGTCGGTTCGAATTCTCTCGGATCCGAGTATGAGACTCAACTTGGATTTTCCTGCAGAGCTTGCTGAACTCTTTGAATGCTTCAGTAAAGCACAGCCAGGTAAATCGTGAGTAATCAGCAACAATAACAAGTACATATGATTTACCTCCAAGACTCTTGACCGAGATTTCACCATATAAGTCCATATGTAGCATTTCAAGCACCTTGGATGTGGAAACTGTCTTCAGAGATTTGAAAGATGATCCGACTTGTTTCCCTTTTGTGCATGCTTCACAAATTTATCTTTCTTAAAAGCACAATTAGGCAATCCTCCGACTAAACCATGAGATGCCAGTTTCTTAATAGTGTGCATGCTAACATGACCTAATCTACGATGCCATGTCCATGAGTCATCAAGAAGTGATGCTTTTAAGCAAGATAAATTCCGACTCGAGTTAGAAAGAGGAATAATATAAATGTTACCCGATCTCTTACCCGAGAGCTTGATCTCCTTGGTAGCATTATCGAAATATAACAGTTGGTTTGAGTGAATCTTACCTCTTGACCTTTATCACATAGTTGAAGGATGCTAAGCGGGTTGTACTTTAACCCTTTGACAAGGTATACTTTGTCGACCGATTGCCTCATTTTCTAATCTTGGCTATCCCGATTATCTTGCCTTTGTTGTCATCTCCAAATGTGACTTTTCCTCCTTTGTACTCTTCTAATTCGAAAAGAGTCCCGAATCTCCCGACATGTGGCGTGAGCATCCACTGTCTAGGTACCAATGCACTTTTGATCTTTTCCGAGTGGCCTACAAAACAGAAACAAACAAACCCTTCTTACTTCCTCTAACGAACCCATTAACACCATGTACTCGTGGTCTTTTTCGAGGAAGAAGATTTTTCGAACCCGATTTGAATGACTTTGGGTTTGGTCCGATTCCGAGTCTTCCGTTTAGAGAACCGAGTCTATGTCTCTTTCCTTTGAAAAGCTTTTCTTTTATAAACCAGTGGAGATGGTTTTCTCCTGTAAGCTAGTCCGGGCTCGGTCCTCCTTTCATTTTTATGAATGGGACCGTGCTCAGCCTTCCTAAACTTCACAGTTCTAGAATCCTTTTTGAAAAGTTCCGAGTAGGAATTGGATTCTTCTTCTTTGTTAAACCAAGACCTTCTTTTATGAAGGAGACACATTGAGATCCCAAGAGCATATCAAGGTTTTTCGAGCTTGAGTAAACTTTAAAACAAGATCTTGAGACTCGTTGAGCTTTTGCTTTAGTTGCTCATTTTCTTTTCCGAGTAACTCGGACTTAGTCTCATTGGATTAAGCACTAGTCTTGAGTGCTTTGAGTGTAAGTGTCGATTATTCAAACTCATTTTTTAAAGAAATGCTCTCGAAGAAATTGACTCAAGTTATTCTTTAAAATGAGAAGAGTCGAATTGGACTTCTCCTCCAAAGTGAAAATATACTTAGCTAAATCAACTTTGGATAATTTGAGAAAGTATTCAATTATCTCTTGAGGATTTGCTTCCTCATAGTCCGATTGATCCGTGTCTCGACTCTGTTTCCACTTCGAGTCGGAAAGTGTCATTAGACACTTTGAGTCATCTCGAGTCCTCGTCATCTTTTGATGAGTCCTTGTCACTCTATGTGGCCATCATAGCCTTTTTCTTCTTTCTATCCCTTTTTCTCCTTGGACAGTCCTTGACTATGTGTTCCTTGTCGCCACATTCAAAACAGCCAGAGTTCTTAGTCAAAGATAACTTTGAAGGGAAAGAGTGTTTACCTTTTCTACCCTTCTTGTCTTTCTTATAGAACTCTTCTTTTGGCTTCTTATCCCATCTCTTTTGCTTCAACATTCTCTTGAAGCCTCTTGCGATAAGTGCCATGGGATCCTCTTCCGAGTCGGAAGAAATCAGATATGCTTCTTTGGTTTCTAAGGCTTTCAGTGCAATGTTCTTTTTGGTGTTGACCTCTGCATCCTCCTCTTCCAAGTGGATCTCATAGGTGAGAAGCTTCCCAATGAGTTCGTCCGGCTTCAGTAGAGAGAAGTTCCGAGCCTCTTCGAGAGCTGTCACTTTGGAATGCTATCTTCTCTTGGGTAGGCTTCGAGTATCTTTCTACACATTTTCTCTTGGAAAATTCTTCTACCTAGTGATTTGAGATTGTTGGTAATCTCGGTGAAGTGGATGAACATCCGAGTGATGTTTTCTTCGTGAAGACATTGGCTTATCTTTGCTTGTCCGACTTGGCTTCGCCTTCATAAGTGTTGACCAAGTGTGTCCCATACTTCTTTGGCTGTGTGACAAGCGGACACTCGGTTGTACTCTTCGAGCTGATAGCGCACATCGGAATGTTCATCGCTTTGAAGTTCTTTCGAACTTTTCCACTTCATCGCCAGTGAACTAAGCCTTTGTCTTGGGCACGAGTCATGTTTCTTCCGTCTTCATGGGAGTGTAGTTGCCTCCTTGTATGATGTTGCAGACATCCTCATCATGATCTAGTAGGAAATATTCCATGAGCTTCTTCCAGAGTGTACGAAGTTAGATCCTTTGAATTTTGGTGGTCTGCTAGAAGATTTTCCTTCATCGAACTCTCCGTTGTTCTAAGCCATTTGATCTTTAAACCTTTGGATGGTTAGATCCTTTTTGAAAGGCTAGGCTCGATACCAATTGAAGGTTTGCTCTTGGAGAGTCTAAGTCACCCTAGAGGGGGTGAATAGGGTGATGATGAAATTTGCTTGAAATTTAAAATAGATAGGACTATAAGGTGAGTGGAAGTCAAGAATGAACTCGGAAAAGCACTAATTGAGAGTTCAAGTAAAGAATGAAGAAACAGATTAAACGAGAACTTTGAAAGAGTCTCGAGTCTAGAATGCACTCGAAAAGTGATAACTCGTAAAATACATGGAAACCCTCCTAGGGTAGAAAACCACGGATCGTGCTAATCCAAGCACGAAGTCAAATCCACTATTTTGAGTCCACAAAATACAGTAGACTCGACTCAACTTGAGTTGCTCCCTTAGACAACCCCTTACAAGTTTTTCCTAGACTTAGAAATTCCCTTATCCGATCTAGTACTTCCTAATTGAGATAACCCTTATAGTTAACGACAACCGAGCTGAGTTAACCCTTACAACTCAGTCAAGGGACCTTACTTAGAAAGTAAGAAAGAGAGTTTGTAATCGAGTACAGGACCTTACATGTGAGACCCCGAAATTTCAGGTGCTTGCCTGGTAATGAGTTAAGCTATCGAAAGTTAAGTGAAAAATTCGAAATTATTAAATTAAGTGAATTATTGATTTTTCAAGTCGGAATTAGAACCCGAGGATTGAAACCCAAGCATGGGCTAGCTAAATTGCGCCTTGTGAAGCTAGTTTGGGCCCAATTAAAATAAAAAGAAAAGGAAAATGAGAAATGAAGAAGGATGGCTGGCATTTGAGGAGGAAGTCGGCAAGGAATTAAGTAAAGGGAGTATGGGGTCCAATTGGAATTAGTCAGCAAAGCCATTATGTGTAATTAGAAGAAGAAGAGAGAGAGTGGGACTGAGACATAGAAGGAAAGAAGCGTAAGAAGAGAACAAGAAAAAATTAGAAGCAAAAGCAGGGAAAGAAAAGAACGGGAAAGCGAAACAGGGGAAAGCGAGAGAGGGAGGAAGCGTGAGAGCCAGCGGCCCGTGGCCGCCTGAACGGCGAGGACACCGCCGCCGGTGGGCGAAGGGAGAGCGAGGGCTCGGGAGGCGAGCAGAGCAAAAGAAGAACGGGAACGGAAGAACCCGAAAGCGAGAGGACAGCGAGAGGAGGACGAGAGCCAACGCAAGGACAGAGAGGAAGAGGAGCACGGCGTGCTCGCACGGCCGGTGAGCGCGAAGAAGGAGCCGGTGAGACCGAACAGTAACCGAGGCCAGGGGTTTGAGAACCCAAAAACAACAGAACAGAGGGAGACAACGAGAGTTTGAGCAAAGGTAGAGAGTAGCAAGGAATTGAGACCGAGAGGTAGAAGAAGAAAGGGAAAGAGGAAACAGAAATTGAAACCCAATTTGAAACCTTCCAAAACTGAAATTCTTAGAACCTCTAAGAATCCAAGGTGAGTAATCTACATTTATCCTCTAAAATAAAATGAATTAGGTGGATTGAACATGAATTCGAATCATGAAATTGGAAACCCTAGGTTTAATTGAAGAAGTTGAAGACTTAAACTCACTAAATTAAGCAACTCATGAATCAAAGAGCATGTTGTGATTATGTGATATCTAGTTCTGAATTTGTGATGGTTAAGTATTATTGAGCATGATTATTGAGAATTGGATGAGATTAGCTTGAGCAGAATTAGGGGAAAAATCGGAAAGTTAATTTCATGATTCATGTGCAGATTTCTATGAATTAAGCATGCTGTCCGAATTTATATGAATTCATGTGTAGCCCAAATTTCCTGTAATTTTTACTGCAGCTTCGTGGCAATTTATGGAAATTTCCTGTAAAATTTGGTATGCATTGGATGAGTAGATTAGGAGATATGAAATTTTAAGTAAAAATGTGCTGTTTTGGGCTAAATCGGAACTAAGTGAGTAACTGAATTAAGAACTGAAATTTAAGAAGCTTTATGTCTAGATTAAGAGGTACATATCGATTAAGGAAGGTTATAGAACCATAAATCACTTATACGCGATAATACGCGATCATGAAAACGATGAGTTCATTGATTAGGAATCCTAATTGACATGTTTATGTGATTATGTGTTTATCCCGAATTACATCAATTATAAATGACATAAGCATGCATATGTGAAATGAATTGATTATACTTGAGTTGGAACTTGCTTATGAGAATTGCTTGTTTTGAAGAAGTTACGCATGAACGTGTTGAGCATGAATTATATGAATTAAGTATATCTTATGTATAAGTAATAAGAAGATAAGAAACATAAAGAACTAAAGAAGGGAGAAAGGATTGTATTATTGATCTAAGACCCCACGAATTAAAGAACCCTCTCGAAGTTATGGCCATAGAAGTGTCTCGTCAACCCAAAACCACGAATTGAATTGCTTCCAAGAATTATTGACGATATGCGTCCTTCGGGGATGGGAGGCTGCCTCGAGGCCACGAATTGTTTTGCCTTGAGGCCACGAATTGTATGCCTCCGTGAACCGAGCCCACGAATTGTTTTGACTCCAAGAACTGGGTCTTTAGAGCAAGTGCATAAATCTTCTTTCCATTCGAAACTAAGAAGACTTAAAAGAATTATGATATGAAGAATCGAATGATCATGCATGACGAAGAAGAAAGAATGAATCGATGATTTATGAAATGCATGATTGAACCGAAGAAGAAGAATAAGAAGAAGAACGAATCCCGATTTCGTAAGAAATGAATACGATAAGAACTAAGATATGATTTATGTGATGATGATTTACATGATGAATGATTCTATGACTTACCCGCGTAGAAAGATGAATAAAGCATGTTTGATTGAATTCATGAGCAATTGATATCATTATGTTTCGGCAAGTTGGTAAGTTTAGAATCCGGCATGTCTTAAGCATGTATGATCCGAATCGCATGTTATGAATGAATTGTGAACTTACGTGTGTTTGTTAATGAATTAATGTGCAAAGTAAAACCGGGGTTGGGTTTAGATTATTCATTGGGCTAGTGGAGCTCATGACCTTACCAAAATTTCAGTACGTAAGTTAAGACTCGCAAGAGTTGCCTTTGGCTCTCGAAATAGCAGATCGGATAGGAGATGTCGGACTTACCGCATGTTTATTTGTCTTTTGTCCGTAAGGATGTTGTAAAGATCGGTTGTATTTGAATTTAAGTTTTGACCATGAATGTAAAAGCCCTATGTGAATACTCCGAACATGTGGCTCGTTGAGTCCGTGTTATGTTACTCCGAGCGTGTGGCTCATTGAGTTTAAGATTGCGAATCGTGCGGGGTTAAGGCTTTAAGCCTATGGGATTAGCCATGTTACAAAGGAAACTTTGCCGAAATTTCCGAAAAACCTTCGAAAACCTAGAATTACGCTTCCGCCAATCCAAGAAAGGGTTATTAACCCCAAGTGAGATCTTAAGCAGCCTTAGGGGTTCCTCTCTGGGAACCCTAGCATGTAATACTCCTAGGGTGGGTATAGGGGTGTTACATTACAACTTAGAGAAATATTAAATACAGAATTGGAGCTGTAAGTAGAAGATTGAGAATGAATACAATGACTTTTTGTCAACTATGTGTATTAACAATTGGTTCAAGAATCTCCAAGTCTTGAAAGTTGGCTTCTATTTATAGATGACACAGCAGCTTAGCCGTTGTGTCCATCTTCCGACTGGAAGTCCTTTGTGACCATTGTCATGGATTTTCCGAGTTACTCGTAAAATATCCATTGCGATATGTACGTTGGGCAACGGCTCTTGACTCCTTTGGAAGTCCCAAAACTGCTGGTGGTGTCTTGAAAAGTATGGTGGAAACCACTGTTGGGCTTAGTGTTGCAGATTTCCAGCTTTGGAAATGCACAACCCCGACATAGTGTCTAGGGCTAGGTCGAGGTGGAAAAAGCCTTGTCTGCTTGTGATTTAACGTTTTGAAGTCTGGTTACTTTTGTAATTCAAAAATAGGATAGCCTCGTTTGAATAACCTACAAAAGTAAATCAATTTGGTTCTCAAAGTATAAAAACTTTGGTCCAAGATTAGACACGAGATAATAACATAATTAAGATAATTAAGTAACTAATTATCCGAGTCGAAAAGGAATGGAATTTTCCGAGTCTAATATCCATGATACTCAAATTCCATCTTAGTTAGTCTAGAATATAATCATGTCAAAAGGAGAAGATCAGAGTAAACAAACTTGATCTAGACTAAACAAAGTTCAAACAAGATATGCCGACTTAAAATAGTGAATTAACAATATAATTCCTGGAGCACGAAGTCGACCCGAGTTTATGCACATGAAAGGAAGTGTTTGAACATGCGATATGCCCGAGTGTTGAGTGACTCGGAACCGAGTATGCTTTCCGACTCGGTCGAATCAAGCGTAAACATAAACAAGTAGTTTCTATAACGCTAAGAGAAAATGCTATATCACTTAGAAAAGTTTCTATGGCAAATGGAATGACTTGAAAGCAAAACCCTATAAGAGATGGAGTCTTATACTTGATTCCTTGATGGAACTTACAAAAGTGTAAGTGTAAAGTCCGAGTCTTGACTCCAAGGCAGGCTTAGAGAATCGGCCACCTTCATTGCCTTAGCACGAACCACCTCCTTCGTCCTAGGACCGAGAAGCCCCATGAGCCGGTTCTGTTAGAAGAAGACCGAGGGAAGTAAAAAGCATTCCCGTGTCGATCGAAAGCCTATAAAGGTAGATGTCCAAGCTCTCCTCGAGTGGTTAGGTCCTCGCATCCGTGGTACTAGGCTCGAAAGCACTAGGTCCTACCTTCAACACACTCCTATGATGCGCACGCCTTGAAGGACGTCGAGACGAGCCTTGTCTAGCATTGCTAGTAGAAGGCGCTTGTTGTTCATGAGCTTGGGATGATGTCTCGGGCGCATTATGTAGATTACCGAAGGAGTGGCTCTCAATCGGCGTCTTTACAAGATCAAGGAAGCAATTAACAAATCATTAAAAGCTTAAAGAATTTAGCCCTACACTAATTGAGGACTTACTCGAGAAGTAGAGAAAATCGTTCGGTAAAGAAATTTTGGATTCCACGAAGAGCCGATCGCAATCTAATAGATATGGTCCTAGATTGCTCCCGATCACACTCGCAAAGTTTATTTGAGGTTATCAATGAGGAAGATACTTTTAGCACGTAACTAAAAGGAAAAGAGCAAATAACTCTTACTCCTTGCCAATTTCTAGGAAAGGGATGCCCAACACATTCCTCTTTCGGGATTTCGAGAATGGTGACGAAACGAGGAGATCCCCTGTCCATAGTAACATCCACGTTGAGACTCTGGATGTGAATGTTAGCAGAACTGAGCTGCCAAGGAAGAGAAGATGATTATTAATTTCCATACAAGAAATTCAAAGTTATAAGAGAGGAGTTGAGCACTCACTATTTGGGTCACGATGCGTGAAGCATGATGTGCGTAGGAGGTGTTTAAATTCAAAAGTGAAGTAAACAGATACCCCATCATGGCCGCCACTTGCTCGTTGGGAGAGAGAGAGCGAAAATAGGACATGGTCGGAGGAGGATTGACCATAACAAATGAAGGCCATGTGTTAACCGGAATTTGAGGAGTGACCCTCTCCCCAAGATACCAACAAAATCCAAAAGGACCTTCAAACAAGATCCTTTTCTCACTCAATTCCCAGTGCCATAAGGACATTTTGGGAAGTTGAACTTGAGCCCAAGGATGGAAGTTAGCTTACACACAAGAATTATCAAGAACTCAGCAAGCAAAAATGAAAAAAAAAGAAAATGGACAAAAACCGTGGATATAAGGGGCTGGACTGCATCACGGGCGGCCCTACGGACAAGTGGACCAGGCCGTGGGCATGACCGGAATGCTGAAAGTGTGTTGAAAAGCTCGTTTAGGCCTATTTTAAAGCAAATTTTGAGACTAGAAGTAACATACCAAGTTAACGCGGTTGAAAGTTGACTTTAAAAAGCCTATCTCATGTATTTTAGTTTGCTCAATATTTATTCCAGCCCATGATACGGACGTCGGAACGCGGGCCGATTCGTTGAACCGGGAGAAAGATGTGGAAAGTATTCATATGGCCACGACTACATTTTAACAAGTCAAGTAAAGCTTTTTATCTACGTGAGATGAAAAGTAAATATTGAAGAAAGGAAATTTTGAGCATACCTCAATGATCTTCCATAAACTATTTAAAGGAAGATAGTTGGTGGAATCCGGCTATGGCCTTGTATGCCGCACATAGGCACGGAGGCCTCTAATGAGGCATGTATTTGAGGGAGCACCCCAATTAAGCTCCTTTATTCTATCAAGATCCACTAGGTTCACCAAGTAGTGAACATAAATCTTAGCGACCTGATCGGAGAAGAGGATCGTGCTCAAAAGAAGAGCAAGCACGACCCTAACTTGTTGTTGAGGAGAGTGTTGAGGCCGAAGACTTCATTCTCAAAATCCTAAAAAGAATGGTATATTTGAAATGATTATTATATGGAAATCTATCTCGCTACTGGGCCGAAAATATGACGGAGGTAGTCACGATTTTTGTACAAATTCCGGTGAGATCTCTCTCCCTCCTATCAATAAGATGGCATAGAGGAATGTAGAAAGGCCCGAATCCGGCATTGTACATGACATTCTTAAGAGAAAACCGCATCCTCTCACATGTCTCCATAAACTTCGGGATGGCTCCACTACTTCGAACTAAGCCTTTCTACAAAACAAAATCCAACAAAATTTGTTTAAAAAGTTACTCTAAATGAGAAAATGAAGAGGTTTAAGCCAATTAGCTTACCGAAGAGGAGATTGCAAGTGAAGAAACATGGCTTTCAGCTTCAACTAAAAGATCACTTGGATCCCATTCGTTTTGCGGATGCCATTTGCACTCGAGGAAAGAGTCTTGAGTTACAATCTCAGCCCTTGTTTTTCCTACAGGGTGAGCTTTTCTTCTAGGAATTTTGGAGAAAAAGAATTCTTAAGACCCAACTAGCTTTCAAGAAGGAGCACAAGCAAGGAAATACAAGAAGATAAAAAGGTTAAGATGAAGAGTTAGTGTGCAAAATGAAACACACCATGCACTCCTTTTGTATGCAAACCGGTCAGGACATCCAAGCATATAAAACAAGGATTAAATAATTAGTGGGGAACCGAAGGAATCCGGTCAGGCACGCGGAGGGCCACGCCTATAAAAGGCTAGTTGGCGCCGGCCACGAGGTGTCGTGGTATCCAATCAGCGACAACTTTTGCATCCTAGCCCACTTCCCTAGTCCGAGCAGCTTTGTCCTCTTGGAGCATGTGATTTTCGTCCCTTATACATGCAAGTGGGAGCTTTCGGGCCCACCAATCATCTTTTCCGGAACAATTTTATTAGTCTGTTTCGAATGAATTGTTCGAGTAAAAAACACCGATCCTCTCGTCAATTCAATTATGCACTAACAAGTATGCTAGCACAGCAGAGTATTTAGCCAAGCTTTAGATCAAAAGACAATCGAAGTTTAAGCATTCAAATATGCCAAGCTTCAGTGGTCCGATCAAGCCAAGCTTAGGATCCTTTTACCGAACTTTAGAACGCATGCATCGCGATCAATTTCAGGTCTCACTTTGGAGTTCCGGTTTGACTACAACCGAAGGTTTGCTTAGGGAGAGGCTAAGTCACCCTAGAGGGGGTGAATAGGGTGATGATGAAACTTGCTTGAGATTTGAAATAGATATGACTCTAAGGAGAGTGAGAATCAAAGATGAACTCGGAAAATGAGCCAACTCGGAATTCGGAGATGATTGAAGAAATAAATTAAACAGAATTCTAAAACTGTCCGAGTCTAGAATGTACTCGAAAAATAATAACTCGTAAAGTACGTGGAAACCCTCCTAGGGCAGAAAGCCACGAACCGTGCTAATCCAAGCACGAAGTCAAATCCACTATTTATAGTCCACAAAATACCGTAGATCGACTCAACCCCGAGTTGCTCCCTTAGACAACTCCTTACAAGTTTTCCTAGACTCCGAAATTCCCTTATCCGATCTAGTACTTCCTAGCTGAGATAACCCTTACAGCTAGGGACAACTAAGCTGAGTTCACCCTTACGACTCAGTCAAGGGACCTTACTTAAAGAGTAAGAAAAAGAGTGTTTGTAACTAAGTATAAGACCTTACAACTCGAATATAATGAATTAAAGAATTGGAGTTGTAAGTAGAAGATTGAGAATGAATACAATGACTTTTGATCAAGTATGTGCATTAACAATAGATTCGGCAATCTTCAAGTCTTGAGAGTTGGCTTCTATTTATAGATGACCAAGCACCTTAGCCGTTGTGTCCATCTTATGACTGGAAGTCCTTTGTGATCGTTGTGTAGGATTTTCCGAGTTACTCGGAAAATATCCGTTCAAATATGAGCGTTAGACAACGACTCTTCACTCCCTTGGAAGTTCCTAAAACCACCGGCGGTGTCTTCAAAAGTAAGGTGGAAACTATCGTTGAGCTTAGTGATGCGGATTTCCATTTCGGAAACAGACAATCTTGACACAGTTGTCCGAGGCTAGGTCAGAGGTGGAAAAAGCCTTTTCTGCTGGTGATTTGATGTTTTGAAGCCGGTTACTTTTCTATTTCAAATTTGGAATAGCCTCGTTTGAATCACCTACAAAAGTAAATAAATTTGGTTCTCAAAGTATAAAATACTTTGGTCCAAGATTAGACATAGATAATGATGTAAATAAGATAATTAAGTTACTAATTATCTGGGTTAGAAAAGGAATGGAATTTTCGAGTCTAATATTCATGATACTCAAAATTCCATTTGAGTCGATCTAAAAGAGAATCAAGTTAACTAAAGAATATCGGAGGAAATAAACTTGATCTAGACCGAGCATGAATTCAAACTAAAAATATCATAGTTAGAGCACGTAAAGGATAGTATTTGAATCATGCGATTTTTCCGAGTGTTGAGTGACTCGAATTGAGTGAGACATGGTAAGTGCAGATATGCTTTCGATTCATACAGAGACATGTATAAATGCACGAGATAATTTCTATAACACTTAGAGAAAATACCATATCACTCGAAAAGTTTCTAAGACACAGGGAATGACTTGGAATCAAAACTATATAAGTGAGAAAGTCTTATACCTGATTCCCTTGATAGAACTTAGAAAGGTGAGATGTAAAGTCCGAGTCTTCAATCTCCCCTTTTTGATGAAAGGCATTCCATACTTAGACAGAAACTTTGTTAGTGATATAAGTCTGTTTTTGCATACTTGTACAGTAAAATAAGAGCATACCGAAGTATCGGAACATGAAGCAACAAAATAGATACTCAAGCAATTTTCGATGAAAAGCATATAAGATGGAAACTCATAAATGCTTGCATTTATCATTGTACTCAGAGAATGCATAATTTGATTGAATTGAAAGATATGTACGGAGTGAGAGAGAGAGACTCCCCTAGACAAGACAACAAATTTTCTAATTATTCTCCCCCTTTCCTTTCAACAAAAACAAAAAAATGGGAAGAATACAAGAAATACAAGTTTGATGTCCGGACAAAAAAAATGTAAATAAACGAAGAAGAAATTAAGAGGGGGATGGAGTTGTAGGAGTGGAAGAAGAAGGACGAGCGGAGCGCCGGCGCTGATAGGATCTTGACGATGTGCTTGAGCACGACGGAGGAAGGACAGGGATCTCTCGGCATAGGCTCGGTTCCGAGTGGCCGACCTAGAATGAGGGGATCCAGAGGTTCTTCCTCTTGTATCTCGGCAGCTGGAGGGACTGCTCGGCCGACCCGCTGTTGATTGTCCTTGTGCAGCAAGGTCTTCTAACCCACCGAGACTCGCTGTCCGAGCTGAGCACTTCCAGTTGAGCTTTAGGAGCACTTGTACCCTTAGCTGTTGCTCCTTGTTCTTCCTTTTGTTCCTCCCCTTGGCCGAGAGGAGCTGCCTCGGCCGCGAGCTCCTCGGCTTCTTCTTCTTCTTGATCTTCTTCTTCCTCCTCGCCTCTATCTCGAATAGGTCTTGGCCGGGCTCGAGGACCTGTTCGGATGTGTCCGAGTCACCTTGGACCGTCTCTCCTGGAGAAGCTCTACTCCTTCACTAAGGCCTTAATCTCAATGAGCGGGTTCTGCTTGCTCTCGGATTTGAGACTGGGCAGTTTTCTAGTTTATGGTCATAGACCGATAGACAGTCTTAAGTGACCGGAGTATGTCCTTGAATTCGAAGGACACAGAGCTGATTTTGTCCATGAAGGCGGAGGACAAAATGGAAGTAAGAGACTTAGAAGCACCCGAGGTGGAAGCACCACCAGGTGGGGCAGGAAGAGAAAAGGGGGCATCTTTCCGAGTCCGAGAGGGCCTCAACTACGAGCTATGTACCCGGATACCAGGTTCGGTTTCCGGTACCCGTACCCCGAAGCTCCTTTTTGCCGACAACAACGGCAGCCTCGAAACAGCGTTTGGAACCGAGGGAAGAGGAACTTTGAATTGTTTGAAAACAAGGGTGAGAAGAGCACCGAAAGGAAGAGGGGTGTTCTTCTTATTTTAGAGTTGAGCTGGCACAGCTGCCGTTTGCTCAATGATGGAGGGAAAGAGGTTTACTTCGTATCCTCGAGAATGTCAAAGAGAGCTTTGAGGTGTTTGGAGTTGGGATTCTCTTTGCTTGGAGTGCTTGAGAGAAGAAGGTTCTTATCGGCAGAAGCACGTAAGACGTGCTTCGACCTCAGCTGAGTCAAAGAAAAATTTTTGCGTGACCCGGGGAATTCTTTGGCATGCTTTTCAAAGAAGTCGTCAGCAACCTCGGTGAAAGGAATTGGATTACTGTTCAAGAAGAGAGAAGAGACCTTGAACAGGACGATGGAGAAGAGAGGTGTTTCGCGAACTGTGATGTTCCGAACCCCGGAGGTTAGAACACCTTCGTAGCTGGTGAGATGAGTGTAAAACTCGGATACGAGTTCGAGTATATGAACTCGCTGAAACAAAGAAAATTATACACCCCTGTTGATTGGATGTGAGGCAACTACGAAAATTTTGTGGTTGGGAAGAACTTATCATCCAGCAGCAAGATGCTTTGGGTGACAATGGGTTTAGAATTGGAAGGGCCTTCTTGGCTTTTTGTGCGGGGCTTCTTTGTAGCAGAGCCAAGAAAGTCGAGGTGAGAACCTCTTTTTGTCATTTTTGGAGAAAAAAAGAGAGTAGGAAGGCTTGAGAAGGATGAGGGAAGAAGAACTCGAAGAGAGTAAGAGAGAAAAAGTAAAAGAGTAGAAGAAAGAGTTGAGAGCAGCTAAGCTTACTTGAGATGATCTTCACGAAGCTTGAAATAACAAGAAATCGTTGTAGACGCAGAGAGCTTTGTGCGTGAAGTTTGGATTTCGAGAGAGAAAGTAAGGGAAAAGTAAAGTAACGAAATGAAGGAGAATAGTCGCTATTTATAGGAAAATAATCATCCTTCGATATCCGTTACGACTCGGCTTTTTCAACAGTCACCTCGGACCGATGTGACGGTTCTCTCCTTCAACTAGTTAGACTTCCAACGGCTAGTTGTCCGATCACAACGCGTGAGAGAGAGAAAATATTTTGGAAATAAATTCTGAAATTGTCCACTTATCTAGAGATGATTTCGGAAGATTGATGTCCATTTTTCTAAACGTCCGAGTCTTACCTAACTTAGTTTCGAGTGACTCGAAACAAGAAGAAAATAACAACTACCAGCTCGAGTATCACTAAGTCAACTGAACCGATGGTTGCTAAAGGATTCTAAACACATAACACATAATCATGCAAAGAAGTTTTCACATAGAAAGCACATAATTATGCATTTAACATACCAAGCTCATTCCTAATAAAACAAAACCGATCCTCACCAAGAGGCTTAGTAAAGATATCAGCTAATTGAAGATTAGTAGGAATGAAATTTAGTTCAATATCAACTATCTCAGAATGGTCTCTTAAGAAATGATACATGACCTCAATATGCTTTGTCTTTGAATGCTGAACTGGATTTTTGGTGATGCTAATTGCACTCGATTGTCACACTTGATTGGAACCGATTTGAAAGAATGTCCAAGATCTCTCAAGTGTTGTTTTATCCATAAAATCCGAGCGCAAGCATGCCCCAGACTGCAATATACTCAGCCTCGGCAGTTGATATATCTACTGAGTTTTGCTTCTTTGAGTGCCAAGATATTAAGGATTAACCCAGAAATTGGCATGCTCCTGAAGTGATCTTTCTATCAACTTTGTATCCAGCATAATCAGCATCCGAGTATCAAGTGAGAGTCAATTCCGAGTCTCTTAAATACCACAGCACCTAGATTCCGAGTCCCTGCAAGATATCTAAATATTCTCTTCACTGCAATGAGATGTGATTCTTTGGGATTAGCTTGAAATCTTACACATAGATAGACACTAAACATTATGTCTCGTCTACTTGAAGTAAGATATAGCAAAGATCCAATCATACCTTAATATAGTTTCGATCTATTGCTTTACCTTTCTCGTCCGAGTAAAGTTTTAAGCTGCTTGCTCATAGGTGTAGCTGCGTGCTTTGCATCTTGGAGTTTATATTTTTCAGTAGCTCCTTGGTGTACTTTTATTGATGGACATAGATTCCATCTTTGTCTTGCTTGATTTGTAGACCAAGGAAGAAATTAAGTTCTCCTATCATACTCATTTGAAATTCTCGACTCAATAACTCAGAAAAGTCTCGACACAGATTTTCATTAGTAGCTCCAAAAATTATATCATCAACATAAATTTGAGCGACAAGGAAATCTTTGCCCTTGGTTTTTATAAAGAGAGTCTTGTCGATCCGACCTCTTCTAAAATCATTTTGAACCAAGAAATTGCTCGAGTCTTTCGTAACAAGCTCCGGGAGCTTGTTTAAGACCATAAAGAGCTTTTTGAAGTTTGAAAACATGATTTGGAAATTATGAGTTTTCAGAACCGGGAGGTTGCTCAACATAGACTTCTTCTTCAATAAAACCATTGAGAAAGGCACACTTAACATCCATTTGATATAACTTGATATTCATGCTAGATGCAAATGCCAACAGGATTCTAATGGCTTCAATTCGGCAATAGGTGCAAAGGTTTCCCCACAATCAATCCCTTCTTCCTGATTGTAACCTTGAGCCACAAGTTTAGCCTTGTTTCGACTACCAACCCACCTTCATCCAGTTTGTTCTTGAAAACCCATTTGGTTCCTATGACTGGGTGGTCGAAGGTCGTTTGGTCAAAGTCTAGACTTGGTTTCTTTCAAATTGATTGAGTTCCTCTTGCATGGCCTCTACCCATTCAGGTTCATTTAGGGCCTCTAGTGCATTTTTGGGTTCGATTAATGAAATGAATGAAGTGAATGCACATATATTCTGAAGAGAGGAACGAGTTCTTACCCTACTGTTGATATCGGATAATATGTTTTTTAGTGGATGACTAGAAGCATACTTGAATGCTCTACCTGTTCTCTAATTTCACCAAATCTGTAGGTTGAACTGTTTGATCTTCGAAGCTTGTTCGAGTGATCTTGTTCATCGATTGTTCTTCAACATTACGAGCGGCCTCTTGAGTTGTCTTATTCTGAGTGACTTCATTACGAGCTGGTTGGGTTTGATTCCTGATAGGGTCACTCTTGTCAAGGTCATCATCTCTGCTGAGCTTCGGATACGAGAATGATGATTCACTGGGTTTTTCCTGTTCAATCTCATCAAACACAACGTGGATGCTTTCTTCCACTTTGTTAGTTCTCTTATTGAAAATGCGATAAGCTTTACTATGAGATGAGTAACCTAGAAAAATACCTTCATCTTACCGAACATCAAACTTGGTCGGGTGGTCCATACCATTGTTATGAACAAAGCATTTGCATCCGAAAGGTTTGAAATAGGAAATATTGGGTTTCTTCCCTTTATGGAGCTCGTAAGGTGTTTTCTTCAGTATGGATCCGATGAGGCATCCATTCAAAGTGTAGTTAGGCTGTGTTGAGTGCCTCGGCCCACAAATAGTAAGGTAGGTTGTGCTCGATCATCATTGTCCTAGCTATTTCTTCAAGATTTCTGTTCTTTCTCTCCACTACTCCATTTGGTTGAGGAGTTCTTGGTGCTGAGAAGTTGTGAGAGATACCATTCTTGTCACAAAACTCGAGAATTCCGAGTAGTTGAACTCCCTTCCATGGTCGGTTCGAATTCTCTGCAGAGCTTGCTGAACTCCTTGAATGCTTCATTTTTGTTCTTAAGAAAACACACCCAGGTAAATCGTGAATAATCATCAATAATAACAAGTACATATGATTTACCTCCGAGGCTCTTAACAGGGATTTCACCACATAAGTCCATATGTAGCAATTCAAGCACCTTGGATGTGGAAGCTGTCTTCGATGATTTGAATGATGATCCGACTTGTTTCCCTCTTGAGCAAGCTTCACAAACTTTGTCTTTCTTGAAAGCACAGTTAGGAAAACCTCTAACTAAACCATGAGATGACAATTTCTTAATAGTATGCATGCTAACATGACCTAATCTACGATGCCATTTCCATGAGTCATCATGAAGTGATGCTTTTAAACATGATAGATTTTGACTTGGATCGGAGAGAGGAATAATGTAAGTGTTACCCGATCTCTTACCCGAGAGTTTGATCTCATTGGTAGTGTCATTAGAAATGTAACCTTTGGTTTGAGTGAATCTTACCTCTTGACTTTTATCACATAATTGAGATATGCTTGAGTAGATTGTACTTTAATCCTTTGACAAGGTAAACTGGGCTGACCAGATTACTTCCCTTTCCAATCTTGCCTATCCCAATTATCTTGCCTTTGCTATCATCTCTAAATGTGACCTTTCCTCCTTTGTACTCTTCTAACTCGGAAAAGAGTCCCGAGTCTCCCGACATATGACGTGAGCATCCACTGTCAAGGTACCGAGTGTCCTTTTGATCTTTTACGAGTAACCTGCAAAACAAAGACAAACTAACCCTTCTCACTTCCTCTAACAAACCGAGTAAAGAGTGTTACTCGTGGTCTTTTTCGAGGAAGAAGAATTTTCGGAACCCGATTTGAATGACTTTGGGATTAGTCCGATTCCGAGTCTTCCGTTTAGAAGACCGAGCCTGTGTCTCTTTTTCTTGAAAAGATTTCCTTATAAAAACTAGGCGAAATGGTTTTCTTTTGTAAACCGGTGCAGGCTCGAGTCCTTTTTCTTTCTTATGAATAGGACCAGTGCTCGGCTTTCCCGAACTTTATAGTTCGGAATCCTTTTGAAAAGTTATGAGTAGGAATTGGATTCCTCTTCTTTATTAAAACCAAGACCCTCTTTTCCGAAGGAGACACATTAAGACCCCATGAGCATGTCAAGGTTTTTCCGACCTTGAGTAAACTTTAAAACAAGATCTTGAGACTCATTGAGCTTTTGCTTTAGCTGCTCATTCTCTCTTCCGAGTAACCCAAATTCGGTCTCATTGATTTGAGCATCAGTCTTGAGTTCTCTCGAGTGTAAGTCTCGGTTTTCCAACTCATTTTTAAAAGAAATGCTCTAAGAGGAAATTGACTCAAGTTGTTCTTTAAAGTGAGAAGAATCGAATTGGACTTTTCTTCCAAAGTGAAAATATACTTAGCCAAATCAGCTTTGGAGAATTTTAGAAAGTACTTAATTACCTCTTAAGGATTAGCTTCCTTATTGTCCGATTGATCCGAGTCCGACTCGCTTCGCTTCGAGTCGAAAGTGCCATCGGACACTTTGAGTCATCCGAGTCCTCGTCATCTTCCGATGAGTCCTCGTCACTCCATGTAGCCATCATAGCCTTTTTCTTCCTTTTGTCCCGTTTTCTCTTTGGACAGTCTTTGACTATGTGTTCCTTGCTGCCACATTCAAAGTATCCGAGTTTTTAGTTAAAGATAACTTTGATGTAGAAGAGTATTTACCTTTTCTATCCTTCTTGTCTTTCTTATAGAACTCTTCTTTTCGCTTCTTTTCCCATCTCTTGTGCTTCATCATTCTCTTGAAGCCTCTAGCAATAAGTGCCATGGGATCCTCTTCTGAGTCAAAGGAACTCGGGCCTTTTCTCTGGTTTTTAAGGCCTTCAGCGCAATGTTCTCTTTGGTGCTGACCTCTGCATCCTCCTCTTCCAGGTGGATCTCATGGGTGAGAAGCTTCCCAATGAGTTCGTCCGGTTTTAGTAGAGTTAAATTCCGAGCCTCTTCGATAGTTGTCACCTTAGGACCCCATCTTTTCTTAGGTAGGCTTCGAGTATCTTTCTGCACATTTCCTCGTGGGAGATCTTTTTACCCAGAGATTTGAGATTATTGGTAATCTCTATAAATCGAATAAACATCCGAGTGATGTTTTCTTCGGCTCCATCTTGAACAGCTCATATTTATGAAGATATTGGCTTATCTTCGCTTGTCCGACCTAGCTTGTACCTTCATAAGTGTTGACCGAGTGTCCCACACTTCTTTGGTCGTGTCACAAGCAGACACTCGGTTGTATTCTTCCGAGCTGATGGCGCATATAAGAATGTTCATAGCCTTGAAGTTCTTTCGAACTTTTCAGCTTCATCACTGTGAACTCGATCTTTGTTTTAGGCACGATTCTTGTTTCTTCTGTCTTCATGGGAATGTAGTTTCCTTGTTGTATGATGTTCCGGACATCTTCATCATGGTCCAGGAGGAAACATTCCATGAGTTTCTTCCAAGTGCACGAAGTCGAATCCTTTGAACTTTGGTGGTCTTCTCGAAGATCTTCCTTCATCGAACTCTCCGTTGTTCTAAGCCATTTGATCTTTATACCTTTGGATTGTTAGATCCTTTCCGAAAGGCTAGGCTCGATACCAATTGAAGGTTTGCTCAGGGAGAGGCTAACTCACCTTAGAGGCGGGGTGAATAGGGTGATGATGAAACTTGCTTGAGATTTGAAATAGTTATGACTCTAAGGAGAGTGAGAGTCAAAGATGAACTCGGAAAATGAGCCAACTCGGAATTCGGAGATGATTGAAGAAATAAATTAAACAGAATTCAAAGCTGTCCGAGTCTAGAATGTACTCGGAAAAGTAATAACTCGAAAGTACGTGGAAACCCTCCCGGGGCGGATAAACCACGAATTGTGCTAATCTAAGCATGAAGTCAAATCCACTATTTTGAGTCCACAAAATACCGTAGACCGACTCAACCCTGAGTTGCTCCCTTACACAACTCCTTACAAGTTTTCCTAGACTCGAAACTCCCTTATCCGATCTAGTACTTCCTAACCGAGATAACCCCGACAGCTAGGGACAACCGAGCTGAGTTAACCCTTACAACTCGGTCAAGGGACCTTACTTAGAGAGTAAGAAAAAGAGTGTTTGTAACTAAGTACAAGACCTTACAACTCGGAATATAATGAATTACGGAATGTGAGTTGTAAGTAGAAGATTGAGAATGAATACAATCACTTTTGATCAAGTATGTGTATTAACAATAGATTCGGCAATCTTCAAGTCTTGAGAGTTGGCTTCTATTTATAGATGACCAAGCAGCTTAGCTGTTGTGTCCATCTTCCGACTGGAAGTCATTTGTGACCGTTATGTAGGATTTTCCGAGTCACTCGGAAAATATACGTTGAAATATGAGTGTTAGACAACGGCTCTTGACTCCCTTGGAAGTTCCTAAAACCACTGGCGGTGTCTTCAAAAGTAAGGTGGAAACCACCGTTGAGCTTAGTGTTGCAGATTTCCATTTCGGAAACAGCACAATCCCGACACGAGTGTTTGAGGCTAAGTCGGAGGTGGAAAAAGCCTTGTCTCGCTTGTGATTTGATGTTTTGAAGTCGGTTACTTTTCTATTTCAAATTTGGAATAGCCTCGTTTGAATCACCTATAAAAGTAAATCAAGTTGGTTCTCAAAGTATAAAATATTTTGGTCCAAGATTAGACACGAGATAATGATGTAAATAAGATAATTAAGTTACTAATTATCCGGGTCGAAAAAGGAATGGAATTTTCGAGTCTAATATTCATGATACTCAAAATTCCATCTCGAGTCAATCTAAAAGAGAATCAAGTTAACTAAAGAATATCAAAGGAAATAAACTTGATCTAGACCGAGCATGAATTCAAACTAAAAATATCGGAGTTAGAGCACGTAAAGGATAGTATTTGAATCATGTGATATTCCCGAGTGTTGAGTGATTCAGAATTGAGTGAGACATGGTAAGTGAAGATATGCTTTCTTATTCATACAGAGACATGTATAAATGTACGAGATAATTTCTATAACACTTAGAGAAAATACCATATCACGAAGAAAAGTTTCTAAGACACGAGGAATGACTTGGAGTCAAAACTATATAAGTGAGAAAGTCTTATACCCGATTCCCTTGATAGAATTTAGAAAGGTGAGATGTAAAGTCCGAGTCTTCAACAACCAATTCCAAGCATCACAAAATGTCTTATAGAAATCGAGGTAAGTACCCTTTAGTGTCTACTTTGTCCCTTCGTCTTTCTAGACTCGGTCAAAGTGAGGGCTAACCGTAGACACCTAAAAAGTGTCGTCCTTTATCTCGTTATTTCGTTTTTTGTTTTGTGGGCCTCGATGATTATAATCCCCGAATCCTGTTCATGGATTTGGATTTCTGATCGTGATCGATTGGTGCAACATAAGCCGATAAACCATAGAGAACCCCCAACACCACTTAATTAGCCTTTTGCCTTGGTTGGTCCACAAATCCTCTTTTCTTTCAAATCGTCTAAGAACGAGGCCGAGCCTTTAGAGATTGTGGACTCCGGTGATGTGTGTCGAGAAACTCCAAGTACGGAATACCGCATTATACTTTTGTCCAAGTCGGACAAGGAGCCGAGGACCTGAAGAAGACGTTGAAGCGTTGTATTTTATGATCGGGAGCATCAAAGTGATACGTTTTAAGGTTCACAAGATAGTCCACATGAGGATAGAAGCTTTCCCCTCTAAACGACGTCGTGGCCGGTGCCCGCTTTCTAGAAGCATGGTGGAATGCTGCGTTTTGAACTTTGAGAGTACTTGGAGACACAACTAGGGCACAAAACCCTAGGAGGGTCCGGTTAGCTGGCCCCCGCTTCCTCTTTTTAACCGGTTCTATCCGGTTTTATCATCTTCTCGATCCGTTCTATCTCTTAAGGAATGGCCCGATTTTATTTTAGCTATTTGGACTGGCTGATAAGGGGCAAACCCTAGGTCATTTGTGATCTAGGGCCTCTCGTATAAATAGATAGCCTTGGCTCTTATTCCAATACGGCTTCTTGGCTTAGCATCACACTCGTTGAAAGCCAACTTGAATGCTCTCATCTAACCATTACTCGCCGAATTTTCTATAAACATTCATGTTTCACCGTTGAATCCGTGCAAAGAGCTAAAGAATATTCGATTATTATGATCTTTGGGCACTCAACCGATCACTGCCCTACCCTAGATACAATTAACAAAACTAGCCCTTTTCTTTGGATTGTCGCCATTGCATCGAGAGATCTGGCTTGGAGATCCGGATCCGCAAGATAGGACAACCCGAGGGCCATATTTTAGCCTTCGAACGGTTAAATTTATTTGTATTTTATTTTCTTTCTTTTATTTCTTTCTTTATCGCTTTTCTTTATCGTTTTCCTTGTTATGTTTCGGTTGCTTTAATTTTGTTTCACATGTTGTATGCTTGTTATCTTACATCTTTGTTAATATGCTACTCGAACTAGCAATGACCGTTTTCGAACGGGCGGAATAGAGGGATTTATTCCTACGTTTCGTACCCTCACCCCGAATTCGGTTTTCGGCTCAAGACCAATGGAGTTAATTTTTTAGTTTTTTTCGGTCTTAGTTTTTCCCATACTAAGATCGAGTGAGTACGTCTTCTTTTTGTGTTTTTGTTAGTTTTTTCCTTAAAAATCTACCGGCGACTCCTATTTTTTATGCTTGAGTCTATTCAAAATCGCATCTCGATGTTTTCCGGTTGGAGGAAAAATGATCTTGGGTTTTGGACATGCCTTGTAGGAAGAGACCAAGGCTGGTTTCACCAGCCATGGCCTCCGGCCGACGCCCGCCTTCCTCTCGGTGAAGGCTACGACCAGCACCGTGGGGGCAGCGATGGTGGCTTCGGTCTAGACTGGTGTTGTCACACCAATCCGGCCCTAAAGGCTCAAGGCGTAATCATAACCCTAATATCATTTAGTCGTTAATTAGAAATTCGGATCCCGGGACTTCTACATTAATTGTTAAAGTCAAATGATTAATAAAACCATCAATCATATGTGATTTAATTAATTTCAACTTGATTTAATAAAATTCGAAAATCTTAATAAAAGGCTCATCCCCACATTCCAAAATCCACTTTCAAAAGCTATCTTCAAAATCAATCTTAAAAAAAGGAGACCCGACACAAGTGGGGAAGCTCGGTGGGGCCCCGGCCGCCCATGGCTCCTACAAATATATGATATTTAGGATCCCAAAAGGCCACTCGCAACCCTCAATAAAGTCCAGTAGATCTTTACTTGCCGAATGTTGAACAACGTATTTAGTCCATAAGGGGATAACCCTACTTTGTTTATGTCGCTCATCTCATGCATACAATAGGTCAATTCAGTGATAAAGTTCATCTTTGAGAACTAAAGAGATAAAGGAATGGAGGTTTTTCTTAAGAACCGCTTTTGTGAAAGAGTTGTAGAGGAATATTGAAAGTGTGATTTTCGGAACCGGCCATAGGACCTTTTCATAGCAGATTTAAGGACCTTAAAAGAGGTTATTCAATCTTCATCATCGGAAGCAACATCGAAGAGATAATTGCCAAAATCCTCCAAGATCGAACTAAAAACTCGTCTATCCCCAGAGATCTTGCGAAGAACCAGCCCCGTGATTCCAAGTCGGTTGAGCGGTCTTATAATAAGGTACACCGTACGACATCCGATGAAAATCATACGGATTGCCATAAGGGTCAAGCGTTTGCAAAGGCATGACATCCATATCAACCTCGGAAGAGCTAGGCCCAACACTAGAAGAACTAGGCCCGTGTGTAGAAGTACTTGGCCCCACCTCGGAAGCACTATGCCCGTGAGAATGCCAAGAGGAGAGACGTGACGAACCGGCTCCAACGATGCTACTTGGATGACATTTGTTGCCTAGAAGAACGCTGTCGAGCCCCGGAGCTTCCAAGGAAACCTCCCGATAGAGGAGACCTAGATTAACGATCCTACAAAAGTAATAGAGCGATTAGCAAATCTACTAATAGCTCATGAGTTAGCACCTTAACTAACTAAGCTCACCCAAAATGTTCGGAATGTCCAACCGGTAAACAAGTCGTTAAAAGCTTTAATAGCAGATCGGAGTTTGATGGACACTTGTTCAAGATAGGTCCCGATCGTACTACAAATTTATTGTGTTAGTAAGACACTTTTAGTATTCAAAAGTAAAAGAGCATAATACACTAAACCCTTTCCAGTTTTATGGAAGCGGGTTCCCCACACATTCGGACTCGGGAATTTCCGGAATCCTTACATAACATGGGGACTCCCTGGTTGAGATACATCGACATCGAGGCTTAGAATGTAGATGTTGCCCAGGAGAAGTCTGTAGAGATAAAGTTGATTTCCATACAAGAAATTTTATCGCACAAAAGGGTAGATGAAGACTCACTAATTGCGTTATAATTCGTCCCAAATATTGAACATAGGATGAATCCATATCGAAGAACAAGGTTTAAAGATACCCAGTGGTTATTTCTTCTTGCTCCTCTTGAGTTATAGAGTGGAAATAGAACATTGTCCGTGGTGGATATTGGGGAACAAAACCAGGCGACGTATTATACCGGATTTGTGATGTAACCCACTCACCGATGTACCAACAAAAGCGTAACGGACCCTCAAGCAAACTCCGCCTTTCACTCAACTCCCGTGCTACGCCAAGGCTTGGAGGAAGCTGAATTTGGGTCCAAGGGTGAAAATTGGCCTGTAAACACAGGACCTATGAGAAGACAAGAAAGAACCAGCAAAACTGGGCAACCAAGCCCGACCACTTGGCCGACGCCCGGCACATCATGGTCGTGCCCACCGGCCCACCACGAGTAATGGGTTGGGGCAAAAATTTGGGTTGAAAGCGAGGAAAATTTTTAGGCCATTCTAGCTCAAAATTTAAAGTGTCAAAGTAATATATCGTGGCCACGTGGTTGAGGGCGAACCTCAATAAGGCAATGTCATGAGCTTTTCATTGTTGGAGGTGGACTTTAGCCTATGCTACCAAAGCCGAAAAAGAAGGGTGGTTTCTCGAACTGGGTGAGAGTTAACGGAAATACTCATACAACCACGGCTTTATGTTTACAACACAAGTAAGGTCCTTATCCATGTAAGATAGGATGTTTTAGAGATTAAAAGAAGGGCGGGCATACCTCGATAATCTTCCATAAGCCACATAAAGGCATATAATTCTACAAGTCCTTTTCAATTGTTGTGTGCCTAATCCCGAAACACAAACCCCTTTTGAGACAGGTATAGGTGGGCACACCCCAATTAAGGTCCTTAATTTTCTCTAAGTCTACTAAGTTCACCAAATAGTGGACATATACTTTAGAAGCGTGGTTCGAAAAGATGGATGTGCTTAGCATAAGGGCTAACACTATCCGTACTGTTGTTATGGACTGTGTTGAGCCCACAACTCAACATTTTCAATGGCCTCAAAAAGAAGGGTGTATTTAAAGAAGTTGGCCCGAGGAAACCGGCTAGCAATGGGATCGAAGAGGTGACACAAATAGCCACGATTTTTGTATAAATCCCGGTTGTAAACGAAAGGTTCCCTCGAGAAGCCCAAACCCGAAAGAACAATGAAAATCAAGAGGAGAGATAGTCATTTCCCCAAATGGGAGATGAAAAGTATTTGTCGTGTCCCAAACCCGCTCACTAATGGCTCGGGTAAGGTCATGCTCTTCCCGGTCACACAAATCATTCAAAGAAATAAACAAAGGGCCAAACCTAATATTGTTCATGACGTGTTCGAAGGGGTAATTCCCTTCTCGAAGGTCTCGATGAATTTGCGAATGGCACTCGCTACTCAAAATGGTGCCCTTCTATAAAATGGAAATCTAACAAGATTTTAGTTAGTAGAAGATATATAAAGAAAGAAACTCAAGCCAACAAACTTACCAAGGTAAAGATGGCGAGAAATGAGACATGGCTCTTGGCCTCCACCAAGAGGTCATTGGAGTTCTACTCGTGGTGAGGATGCCACTCTCGCACCAAGAAGTTATCATGGATGGGGCTCTCGGCTCTTATTCTCCTAACGAGATGGGCATGCCTTCTAGACATTTTTGAAGAAGTTGTGTAAGAAAACCAAGCTAGTTTTCTCAAGACAAGTATGAGCAAGCTAGAGCAAAGTGAGAGCAAACAGGAAGAAATAAAGAGAGGAGCAAGTGAGGTGTGCAAAATGAGCACACCAAGTCCCCATTTTATAGGTAAATTGGGCCAGCTTAACAAGAACACAAGACAAATGCAAAATGGCATGAGGATACCAAGTATGGAAGCAAGTAGCACACACCACGACAAGGCCCGCCCAAAGGTCGGTCGGCGTTGGCCATGAGGCCTGACCGACGTTAGCTCGATGGTAGCTTTACGGTGCATAGCCGAGGGCTAGGTTGGTGAAGTTCCATCGGGCGTGGTCAAGGTTTGCTCAAGGAGAAGCTAAGTCACCCTAGAGGGGGTGAATAGGGTGATTAAGGATTTTTCGAAAAATCAAACTCTTTTGATCAAAGAACAGATGTAAGTAGGTTCCGAGTCTACAATAGGGTCGAAAGGTATGAACTCGGAATGAAGATGCAGATAGAACTGAAGCTTTAAAACAGTCTGAGTCTAGAATGAACTCGAAAGTAAATACACGTAAATTACGTGGAAACCTTCCCGGGGCAGAAAACAACGAACCGTGCTAATTCAAGCACGAAGTCAAATCCACTATTTTGAGTCATTTGAACATGCGATAATTCTAAGTGATGAGAGACTCGGAACTAGGTGTACGATAGTAAGTTTAGATATGCTTTCGAGTCTCACGAGACAAGTAAGAATACATGAAATAAATGCTATATCACTTCGAGAAAATACTATATCACTCGAAAAGTTTCTAAGGTACGAGAGAATGACTTGGAATCAAAACTCTATAAGTGAGAAAGTCTTATACCCGATTCATTTGATAGAACTCGAAATGTGTGGAGTAAAGTCCGAGTCTTCAATCTCCCCTTTTTGATGAAAGGCATTCCATACTTAGACGAAACTTTGTTAGTGATATAGATCTGTTTTTGTATACTTGCTAAAAAATAATGCTAAGTAAAGCAAGTTTAAAGTATCATATCATAAAGGATAGATGCTCAGCAATTGTCAATGAAATAATGCTAACTCAAAAATGTTTGTAATAAACAATAAACTCGAGAGAATTTGAAGAGAATGCATTAATTCATTGAAGTTAAAGAAAATATATACATAGAAAGAGAGTGAGAAACTCCCCTAAACAAAACAACAATCTTTTTTTATCTATATTCTCCCCTTGCCTTTCAGCAAAAACAAAAAAAATGGGAAGAATACAACAAGTAGTATATATTTGATGTCCGGACAAAAAGATAAGTAAAAGAAAATAGAATTCCGGGAAGAAGAAGAATCGCGAGACTTTGGAATTGTGAAACAGGTGCATGGTGTCCGCCTAAGAAGGAGAGGGGTTGTCCGAGTAGAAGAGGAAAGGCGAGAGGTACGCCGGCGCTGGTAGGATCTTGACGATGTGCTTGAGCGCCGCGGAGGGAGGATAGGGATCGTCGTCAAGGGCTCGGCTCCGAGTGGCTGACCCGAACGAGAGGATCTAGAGGTTCCTCCCCGTGGACCTCGGTAGGCTGGAGGGGTCCGCTCGGTCGACCCACTATAGTTTCTTTTGGTGCAGCTAGGTCTTCGACCCACTAAGACTGCTCGTCTCAGCTGAGTACTTCCGATCGAGCTTGAGGAGCTTTTTGACCCTCGACTGTCCCTCCTTCTTCTTCTTTTTGTTCCGCCCTTGCCCGAAGGAGCTGCCTCAGCCGCAGGTTCCTCGGTGTCCGCTTCTTCCTAGTCTTATTCTCCGTCCTCCCCGCTATCCGAGGAGGAGGTCTTGGTCGGGCTCGAGGACGCTTCGGATGTGTCCGAGTCACTATGGTCCTAAGCTCGCCTTGGACCTTCTCTCCTTGAGGAGCTCAATCAGCTCCTTTCGCTCCTTCACCAAGGCCTTCATCTCAAGGAGCACTTCTTGCTACTCTCGGATCCGAGATTGGGCTGTCTTTTGGTTGATAGCCATAGGACCGATAGACAGTCTTGAACGATCGGAACATGTCCTTGAATTCCAAGGACACAGAGTTGATTTTGTCCATGAAAACGGAGGACAAAATAGAGGAGAGAGACTTAGAAGCACCTGAGGTGGAAGCACCACTAGGTGGGGCAGAGAGAGAAAGGGGGTTTTCTTTCTATGTTTGAGGCGAAGAAGGTGGCCTCGGCTCCGAGTTATGTACCCGGACACCGGGTTGAGTTTCCCGGTATCCGTACCCTCGAAGTTCCTTTTTGCCGACAACAACGGCAGCCTCGAAAACAGCGTTTGGGTCCGAGGGAGAGGAACTTTGAATTATTTGAAAACAAGGGTGAGAAGAGCACCGAAAGGAAGAGGGGTGTTCTTCTTAGATTGGAGTTGAGCTGGCACAACCGCCATATGCTCGATTATTGAAGGAAAGAGGTTTTAAATGCTTGGAGTTGGGGTTCTCCTTGCTGGAATGCTGAGAGAAGACGGTTCTCATCAGCAAGAAGCACGAGACATGCTTTAACTTCAACCGAGTCACCGAAAAGTTTTTACGTGACTCAGGAAACTCTTTAGCGTACTTTTCAAAGAAGTCGTCGGTGACTTTAGTGAAAAGGATGGGGTTGCTGTTCAAGAAAAGAGAGGAGACCTTGAACAAGTGATGGAGAAGGGAGGTGTTTATACGAACAAGTTACGTTCGGAACCCCGGA
Source organism: Talinum fruticosum (assembly GCA_021018815.1). Classification (NCBI taxonomy): domain Eukaryota; kingdom Viridiplantae; phylum Streptophyta; class Magnoliopsida; order Caryophyllales; family Talinaceae; genus Talinum; species Talinum fruticosum. Next base: position 2,458,777 of record JAITYX010000003.1, on the reverse strand, counting down.
GGTTAGAACACCTTCGAGCTAGCGAGGTGAGTGTAAAACTCGGATACGAGTTCGGGGTAGATGAACTCGCTGAAACAAAGAAAGTTATAAACACCGGTGGTTTGGATGTGTGACAACCACGAGAATTTGGTGGTTGGGAAGAACTTGTCGTCCGAAGCACAAGATGCTCGGGTGACAACGAGTTTAGAGGTGGATGAGCCTTCTTGGCTTTTTGTGCGTGGCTTCTTCGAGGAAGAGCCAAGAAAGTCGAGGTGTGAACCTCTTTTAGGCATTGTGGATGAGAGAAAAGAAGAGTGAAACTTTGAGAGAGAGTAGAAGAGAGTAAGTCGACGAGAGTGAAAGAAAAAGAGCAGAAGAAAGAGATGAGAGCAATCGAGCTTACTTGAGATGATCTTCACGAAACTTGAAAAAGTCCGAAGTCACTCGTAGAAAGCTTGTGCGCGAAGTTTTTCATCGAGAGAGAGAGAGAGGGAGTAAATGAAATGTAAAGTAGCGAGATGAAGGAGAATGGGCTTGCTGAAAGGCTAGGCTCGATACCAATTGAAGGTTTGCTTAGGGAGAGGCTAACTCACCTTAGAGGGGGTAAATAGGGTGATGATGAAACTTGCTTGAGATTTGAAATAGTTATGACTCTAAGGAGAGTGAGAGTCAAAGATGAACTCGGAAAATGAGCCAACTCGGAATTCGGAGATGATTGATGAAATAAATTAAACGAGATTCGAAACCGTCCGAGTCTAGAATGTACTCGTAAAAGTAATAACTCGTAAAGTACGTGGAAACCCTCCTGGGCGTAAAAACCACGAATTGTGCTAATCCAAGCATGAAGTCAAATCCACTATTTTGAGTCCACAAAATACCGTAGACCGACTCAACCCCGAGTTGCTCCCTTACACAACTCCTTACAAGTTTTCCTAGACTCGAAACTCCCTTATCCGATCTAGTACTTCCTAACCGAGATAACCTTAACAGTTAGGGACAACCGAGCTCAGTTAACCTTTACAGCTCGGTCAAGGGATTTTACTCAAAAAGTAAGAGAAGTATGTAACTGTTTACAAGATTTTACAACTCGTAAAATATTAATTACAAACTGGGAGTTGTAAATAGAAGATTTAAATATGAAAACAATGACTTTCGCTTAAGTAATGTGTTTTAGCAATAATTCCAAGCAATCTTCAAGTCTTGTGAAGTGGCTTCTATTTATAGACGACCAAGCGAGTGATCGTTTTGTCTTGGTCCTTAACGAAGTCTTTATCGGCCTTTGTAACGGCTCTTCGAGCCACCGAGAAAAGATCCGTTGGGATGTGAACATTGTGCAACAGCTCTTGGCTCTAAAGGTACTCTAATCAACTGGTGATGTCCGAAAAGCAAGGTGGAAACCACCGTTGGGCCTAGCGTTGGAGTTTTCCAATTTTGGAAACAAACAACCCCGACACGGTGCTCGAGCCCTGTTCAGCGAGTAGATAAAGCTTATCTCGCTATCGATTAACAACTAGAAGCCGACTACTTTTGTATTTCAAAAATGAGTTAGCCTCATTTAAATCACATACAAAAGTAAACCACTTTGGTTCTCAAAGTATAAAATACTTTGGTCCAAAATTAGGCACAAATAATAATTAAAATTAAGATAATTAAGTGTATAATTATCTTAGGCCTAGAAGAGTGGAATTTTTTGAGTCTAATATTCAATATACTCAAATTCCATCGAGTCAATCCTAAGGATGATCAAGTTAAGAGAATAGAACATCGAGTATAACAACTTGATCCGGACAAATAATTCTCAAACAAATAAACCGACCTAGAAAAAGAAGTTAACACTATAATTCACTTTGAGTTAAAATATGCGATTGGAACTCGGAATAAAAGAGTTAGAGAAATTATTTGAACATGTACTAGTTCCGAGTGATGTCCGAGTTAGTTAGAAACATCAGTGTAGAAGATATACAATAATGTGTTTTTTGAGTCGATCGTAAACGAATGAAAACTTAGACGAGAGTTTCTATAACACTCGGAATGACTTGAAATCAAAACTTAGGAGAGATGAGGTTTATACCTGAATCTTCATGTAATACTCATAATGACTTAGGGTTAGGATCCGAGTCTTCATTCTCCCCTTTTTGATGAAAGAAATTTCATATTCGGATAGAAACTTGTTAGTGCAAAACATGAGTTTCATTCTCACTAAGCGTAACATATCGGAGCGAGAAGTAATGATTGAGATTCCATACTCATAGCAGAGTCTATCACTACTCATAGTATTTATGTAGATAACACATTTGATCAAAGAATTGAACAGATTATATCGGAACAGAAAAAAAATATGAGATCTCCAACTTAGAAAGTAGTAACTCGTAAATAAGTCCGTTCGTAAAAGAAAATTCATTCATTGATTAAAAAGAAACAAAGAGGGTGAGCTACCCCTAAACACAACAACATTAAATTTTCATCAAAAATGGGGAAGAAAAATAGCAAAGAAGTACACTTGATTTTGGACAAAAAATAATAAAAAAGAAAAGAAAATAGACTAAGATGGCGGGGTTTGATGTGTTGAGGTGGACGAACGAGCAGGTGCGCCGACACTCGGTAAGCTTGGGACGAAGTTGATGATTGTGGCGGCGGCAACACAGGGATGTCGGGCAGTGGATCTGTTCCGGTCCTTTGACCCGGGGCCATATCATCCTCGGGCTCATCCTTCCGGAATACGATAGAGGGAGGTGCTTCGACTTGACGACCGTGGATTGACCCATGTCTCCGGCGTCTTCGACCCACTCGGATTATCATCCGAGCCGATAAGTTCCGGTTCGGGGACCGCAACACCTTACCCCTCAGGTTGAGTGGCTTCCTCCTTTTCATTCTCCTCTTCCTTCTCCCCTATTTCTCCTCTTCCTTCTCCCCCTTTTTCTCCTCTTCCTTGTCCTCCTCTTTTTTCCTCCTCGAGTCGGGCCGCTTTAGCTATAGCTTCTTCTTCTTCAACCTTAGCTAAAGGAGACTTGGCTGGATTGGAGGACTCCTCGAAGTGTCTCGAACTTTCTAGGTCCTAAGCAGCCTTAGATCGGCGTTCGTGGAGGAGTTGGAGCTACTCGCGCTGCTCACCGATGATGCCCCGCAGCTCGATCAACGGATCCCGATTCTCCTGAATCTTAGACCGGCCTCGTCTTCCGGTTGATCATCAGGCTTTGAAGGACGGTTTTGAGAGAATGGAGAGTGCCCCAAAGTTCTTCGAACACAAAGGTGAGTTTGTCTACCAAAATGGTAAACATAGCCTCGGAGGCTATAGAAGGTGGTTGAGAAGTGGATGGACCACGTGATGGAGGAGCGAGTGGTAAAGGATTCCGAGTCCGAGTGTGAGGAGGCTTCAACTCGGCACTGTGGACCAAGACACTAGGTTTGACTTCCTGATATCCATAGCCCAAAAGCTCCTTCATGCCTAACACTAAAGCAGCCTCGGACACTCGCATTTGGATATGAGGGGTGAGGAACCTTGAACTCGTTTAAAGACAACAGTCGGAAGGGCTCCGAAACGGAATGGAGTAGATTTTTGGATTGAGCTGGCACAAAAGCCATTTACTCAAGAATGGCAGGGAAGAGGTCTACATCATAGCCCTCTAGAATGTCAAAAAGAACTTTGAGAAGTTTGGAGTTGGGATTCTCCTTGCTAGAGTGATGAGAAAAGAAAGTTCTCATCAATAGAAAATAGAGTAACATGGCCTCAGTCTTCATCCGAGTCACCGAGAAGTTTTTACGTGACTCGGGGACCTCCTTGGTGTATTTCTCAAAGAACTCATCTGCAATGTCCGTGAAGGGAATGGGATTGCAGTTTAGAAAGAGAGAAGAGAATTTGAAAAGTCTATTAAGGAGAGAGAGGTTGATACGAACAACCTTGTCTTGAACTCGTGAGTTAATGACTCCCTCGAGTAAGACATGTTGGAGTAGAGCTCGACAATAAGTTAAGGATAGATAAACTCACTAAAGCACGGAAAGTTGTACACTCAAGTGGTCTTTATGTGTTGCAACCACGAAAACGAAGTGGTTAGGAAAAATTTGTCATCCAACATTAGATGTCTGGGTGACAAAGATTTTAGAGGGGTTAGAGGTACCCTCTTGAGGAGTTTTGGTGCGGGGCTTCTTGGTAACGGACCCCATAAAATCTTCTGCTGAACCCCTTTTTCGCATGGTGAGAATTTTTGAAGTAATCAAATGAAAGAGACAGAGAGACAGATACAGAGAGACAGAGAGAGAGAGAATGAGAGTGCTTAGAATTCAGATAATAAGCGAGAATGCTTAGAGAATAAGAAGGCAAGTGAGTAAAGTAGCGAAATAAAGGTACAGAGGTGCTATATATAGCGAAAAGAAATGACCTTTAGCCTTTGGTATAATCTAAAGCTCCAACGGCCGTCTTAGACAAGTGTGACGTTTCGCTCTCCAACGGTTAGAATTCTAGCGACTTTCTTTCAACAACTACTTTTCTCTCGATCGATGCACGCCGCAAAAAGGAGAGACAGAAGAAATACTTAAAAAATTATTTCGAAATTCTCCATTTCTCTACGGATGATTTCAAAAGTTTGATGTTCACTTTGCTCAAAAACCGAGTTTGACTCAGTATGGTTTCGAATGACTCGGAACACTCGGAGACCTAATAACTCATAGCTCATTTTCACTTGGTCAATCGAACCATTTGTTATTAAGATCGAAGAAAAACATATAACACATAATCATGCAAGAAAATTTCACTTATAAAATCACATAATCATGCATTAATCTTTCAAGCTCATTCCTAATAAAACAAAACTAATCCTCACTAAATGGCTTAGTGAAAATATCAGCTAACTCGACATTTCGTAGGAATGAATTCAAGTTCAATATCACCTTTCGATAATGGTCTCTTAGAAAATGATACCTGACCTCAATATGTTTTGCCTTTGAGTGCTAAACTGGATTCTTAGTGATGCTCATTTCACTCGATTATCACATTTGATTGGGATAGATTTCAATGTGAGTCCAAGATCCTTCAAGTGCTCGCTTAATCCGAGAGAATGCGAGCACAGAGAAACTCCAGCCGCAATGTACTCAGCTTCAGTAGTTGATAGAGCAACAGAGTTCTACTTCTTTGAGTGCCAAGATATGAGGGATTGACCCAGAAATTAGCATGCTCCTGATGTGCTTATTCTATCAACCTTGTAACCAAGCATAGTCGGCATCCGAGTATCCATTGAGGGTTCGTTCGAGTCTCTTGAAAACCATAAACCAAGATTCCGAGTCCCCGTAAGATATCCGAAAACTCTCTTCACCGCAGTGTTTGGATTAGCTTGAAATCTTGCACACGAGACATACACTAAACATAATGTTTGGCCTACTCGGATGTGAGATATAGCAGAGATCCAATCATACCTCCGTAGAGTTTCGATCTACAGCCTTTACCTTTTTCGTCCTGAGTCTAATTTCATGCCGCCACTCATAAGTGTGGCTGCATGTTTCACATATTGAAGCTTATACTTCTTCAAAAACTCATTGGTATACTTAGATTGATGGATATAGATTTTATCTTTGTCTTGTCCGATTTGTAGACCAAGAAAGAAATTGAGCTCTCCCATCATGCTCATTTAGAACTCCTGTCTCCTTAACTCGTAAAACTCTTGGCGGAGATTTTTATTAGTAGCTCCAAAAATAATATCATCAACATAAATCTTAGCAATAAGGAAATCTTTCCCCTTGGTTTTTATAAAAAGAGTTTTGTCAATCTGACCACTTTTGAAATCATTTTCAACCAAGAAACTACTCAGTCTTTCATACCAAGTCTGTAGGAGCTTATTTAAGACCATATAAAACCTTTTGCAATTTGAAAACATGATTTGGAAATTCTGAGTTTTCAAATCCAAGGGGTTGTTCAACATAGACTTCCTCTTGAATAAAACCATTCAAAAAGCACATTTGACATCCATTTGATACAATTTAATATTCATGCTTGATGCAAATGCCAATAGGATTCTCGATTGCCTCGATCCTAGAAACTGGTGCAAAGGTTTCCCGACAATCAATCCCTTCTTCTTGATTATATCCTTGAGCCATAAGTCTAGCCTTATTTCTGACTACCAAACCATCCTCATCCAGTTTGTTTTTGAAAACCCATTTGATTCCTATAACTGGGTGGTCGAAGGTCGTTTGGTCGAGTCTAGACTTGGTTTCTTTCAAATTGATTAAGCTCCTCTTACATGGCCTCTACCCATCCAGGTTCATTTAGGGCCTCTAGTGCATTTTTGGGTTATGTTAATGATATGAATCCAGTGAATGCACATAGATTTTGCAAAGAAGAACGAGTTCTTACCCCACTATTAATGTCGGACAAAATGTTCTCGAGTGGGCGGCTCGAAGCATATCCGAATGCTTTACCTGTTCTCCGATTCATCAAGTTTGTTGGTTGAACTGGCTAATCTTCAGTAGTTTAAGCATGCTTGAGTCTCCTTATTCGCTTGTCCTTCAACATTCCGAGGTAGCTCTTAAGCTGGTTCAGTATGAGTCATAGTGCTTTGTGTTGCCTCATTCTCGAGTTGTTTTCTTCGACTCTTTCGAGCTCGGCTTCAGCAAGATCATGTTCATCTCGATTGAGTTTCAGATCCGAGAAGGTTGACTCACTTGTTTTACCCTAATCAATCTCATCAAACACAACATGGATACTTTCTTTCACTTTGTTAGTTCTTTTATTAAACACACGATAAGCTTTGTTGTGAGATGAGTAACCTAGTAATATACCTTCATCTAACTTAGCATCAAACTTAGTTAGGTGATCCTTACCATTATTGTGAACAAAGCACTTACATCCAAATAGTCTGAAATATGAGATGTTAGGCTTCTTTCCCTTGTAAAGCTCGTAGGGAGTTTTCTTCAACGTGGATCCGATGAGGCATCCGTTGAGTATGTAGTTTGCTCGTGTTGACTACCTCGGGCCGTAAATAGTAAGGTAGATTATTTTCAATCATCATCGTCCTTCCTATTTCTTGAAGAGTTCAGTTCTTTCTCTCAACTACTCCGTTCGTTGAGGAGTTATGGGTGCTGAGAAGTTATGAGAGATACCGTTCTTGTTAGAGAACTCTGCAAATTCCGATTAGTAAAAATCCCTTCCATGGTCGGTTCGAATTCTTCTAATCCGAGTCCGAGACTCCACTTGAATTTTCTTGCAGAGCTTGCTAAACTCTTTAAAAGCTTCATTCTTGTTCTTAAGAAAACAAACCCAGGTAAATCGTAAAAATCATCAACAATCACAAGTACATATGATTTACCTCCGAGGGCTTTTCATAGAGATTTCACCACATAAATCCATATGAAGCGGTTCAAGCACTTTGGATATGGAAACAGCTTTGAGATGTTTGAAGGATGATCCGACTTGTTTTCCTTTAGTGCATGCTTCACATATTTTATCTTTCTTAAATGCACAGTTAGGTAAACCCCTAACTAAACCATGAGATGAAAGCTTTTTGATAGTGTGCATGCTAACATGACCTAGTCTATAATGCCATGTCTAAGAATCATCATGCAATGATGCTTTTAACAAGATAAATTCTGACTTTGATCGAAAGAGGAATAATATAGGTGTTACCCGACCTCTTACCCGAGTGCTTAGTCTCTTTGGTAAATGCATCCGAAAGGTAGCAGTTAGTCTAAGTGAACCTTACCTCTTGACCTTTGTCATATAACTAAGAGATGCTCGAGCAGCTTGTACTGTAATCCATTAACAAGATAAATTGGGCTGACCATGTTGTCTCCTTTCCCAATCTTCCCAACCAACTATCTAGCCCTTACTCGTCATCTCCAAAAGTGACTTTGCCTCCTTTGTAATCTTCTAACTCATAAAAGAGTCTTAAATCTCCTAACATGTGACGTGAGCATCCATTGTCTAAGTACCAATGACGTTTCGTCCTTTTCTCGAGTTACCTACAAGTTAGAAACACACTAACCCTTCTCACTTCCTCTAATGAACCTAGTAACTCCCATTACCGTGGTCCATTTCCGAGGAAGAAGACTCTCGGGAACCCATATTTAAATGACTTTGGGTTTAGTTCGATTATGAGTTTTCTTTCTAGAAAACCGAGTCTATGTCTCTTTCTTTTGAAAATCTTTTCATTTGTAAATAGGTGGAGATGGTTTTCTCCTATAAACCGGTCCGGGCTCAGTCCTTCTTTCATTCTTATAAATAGAACCATGCTCAGCCTTCCTAAACTTCGAAGTTCTAGAATCCTTCTTGAAAAGATTGGAGTAGGAATTAGATTCCTCCTTTCATTAAAACCAAGTCCTTTTTCCTCGAAGGAGACACACCGAGAGCCGAAAAGCATGTCAAGGTTTTTCCGACCTTGAGTAAATTTCAAGACAAGTTCTTGAGACTCATTGAGCTTTCTTTTCATATGCTTATTTTCTCTTCTAAGTGACTCAAATTCAGTCTCATTAGCTTGAGTACTGGTCTTGAGCTCTTTTAGAGTTAGTCTCGGGTTTTCCAATTCAATTTTCAAACAATTGCTCACGTAAGTAAGAGACTCAAGTTGTTCTTTGAACTAAGAAGAATCGAAATGGACTTTTCTTCCAAAGTGTAAATATATTTAGCCGAATCAACTTTAGAGAACTTAAGAAAGTATTCAATTACCTCCCGAGGACTTGTTTCCTCAATGTTTGAGTTGTCGGAATCTGACTCGATTCGACTTCCGAGCCTAAGAGTGCCATTAGACACTTTGAGTCATTAGAATCATCATCTTCTTCGGATGAGTCGTCATCGCTTGATGTGGCCATCATAGCCTTCTTCTTCTTTCTGTCCTTCTTTCTCTTCGGACAGTCCTTGACTATGTGATCTTTGCTGCCACATTCAAAATAGCCGGAGTTCTTAGTTAAAGATAACTTTGAAGGGGAAGAATATTTACCTTTTCTCGTCCTTCTAATCTTTCTTGTAGAACTCTTCCTTTGGCCTCTTGTCTCACTTCTTATGCTTCATCATTCTTTTGAAGCCTCGGGCAATGAGTGCCATTGGATCCTCTTCCGAGTCCGAGGAAGTCGGACTTTCCTTTCTACTATCTCGAGTCCTTCGAGTGCAATGTTCCTTTTGGTGCCGACCTCGACATCCTCTTCTTCCAAGTGAATCTCATGGGTAAGCAGCTTCCTAATCAGTTCGTTTGGCTTTAGTTGAGAGAGATTATGAGCTTCCTTGATGGCTGTCACCTTGGGACTCTATCTCCTCGTTGGTAGACTTCTCATAATTTATCTAAGCATTTCTTCGTGAGAAATTTTTCTACCCAAAGATTTGAGATTGTTTGTAATCTCAATGAAGCAAATAAACATATGAGTGATGCTTTCTTCGGCTCCATGTTGAATAGCTCATATTTGTGAAGATACTCGGCTTATCTTTGCCTCGTTTCACTTGACTCGTCCCTTCATATGTGTTGACAAGAGTGTCCCACACATCTTTGGCTATGTCATAGGCTGACACTATGTTGTACTCTTTTCAGCTGATAGCACACATCGAATGTTCATTGCTTTGAAGTTTTTCTTAACTTCTCCGATTGTTCATTGGTGTACTCGAATTTTTCTTTAGGCACATATCTTGTTCCTTCCATATTTATTGGGATGTAGTTGCCTTATTAGATGATGTTCTAGACATCTTCATCGTTGTCCAACGTAAAGCACTCCATCGGTTTCTTCCATTGCACGAAGTTTGATCCTTTGAACTTTGGTGGTCCGGTGGAAGACCTTCCTTCATTGAACTCTCCAATGTTCTAAGCCATCTCGATCTTTAGACCTTTGGATTATTAGATCCTTCTTGAAAAGTTAGGCTCTAATACCAATTGAAGGTTTGCTCTTGGAGAGTCTAAGTCAACCTAGGGGGTGAATAGGGTGATCAGGAAATTTGACCAAACTTAGAAACTTTTTGCTTGAAAAGATAAACAAGCTGAGTCTCGATCTAGATTGGACTCGAAATGTAAACACTCAAAAATACGTGGAAACCCTCCTGGGGCATAAAACCACGGACAGCGCTAATCCAAGCACCAAGTCAAATCCACTATTTTAAATCCTTAAAATAAAAAGGACTTACTCTACCAAAATTGCTCCCTTAAATGATTCCTTACAATGTTTTCCTAGACTCGAAGTTCCCTTATCCGATCTAGTACTTCCTAACCGAGATAACCTTTAAAGTTAGGGACAACTAAGCTCGGTTAACTCTTACAACTCAGTCAAGGGACCTTAGTCGAAAATAAGAGAAGTATGTAACTATTTACAAAACTTTACAACTCGTAAAATATTAATTACAAACTAGAAGTAATGTGTTTCAGCAATAATTCCAAGCAATCTTCAAGTCTTGTGAAATGGCTTCTATTTATTAACGACCAAGCAGAGTGACTGTTGTGTCTTGGTCCTGAACAGAATTCTTTACGAGCCGTTGTAACGGCTTTTCTAAGTCACTCGTAAAACATCCATTGGGATGTGAACGTTGTGCAATGGCTCTCAAATGCAAAAGGTACTCCAGTCAACTGGTGATGTCTAAAAGCAAGGTGGAAACCACCGTTGAGCCTAGCATTGCAGTTTTCTAATTTTAGAAACAGACAACCCCGACACGAGTGTCTAAGCTCGTTCGTAAGTAGATAAAGCTTGTCTGCTGGTGATTGACAACTAGAAGTCGGCTACTTTTGTATTTCAAAATGAGATAACCTCGTTTGAATAACCTACAAAAGTAAACCACTTTAGTTCTCAAAGTATAAAATACTTTGGTCCAAAATTAGTCACAAATAATAATTAAATTAAGATAATTAAGTGCATAATTATCTTAGGCCTAGAAGAGTGAAATTTTCTGAATCTAATATTCAATATACTCAAAATCCATCGGAGTCAATCCTAAGGATGATCAAATTAAGAGAATAGAACATGAGAGTATAGCAACTTGATCTGAACAAATAATTCTCAAACAAATAAACTGACTTAGAAAAAGGAATTAACAAGTGTAATTCACTTTGCGTTAAAATATGTAATCGAACCGAGAGTAAAAGAGTTAGAGAAATTATTTGAACATGTACTAGTTCTTAGTGATGTCCGAGTGAGTCGAAACATCGGTGTAGAAGATATACAATAATGTGTTTTCCGAGTCGATCAAAAACGAATGAAAACTTAGACGAGAGTTTCTATAACTCTCGGAATGACTTGAAATCAAAACTTAGGAAAGATGACGTTTATACCAATATGTTCATGTAGTACTCGAATGACTTAGAGTTAGGATCTAAGTCTTCAATCTACACTAAGGTACCGCTGAATAGGTTTTTGTCTGTTGTTGGGTTTTTGAGCGGTCTTATGGAGAGGAAGTTGACCATTGCAGAATATACTCTCCAATTTGTTCTTAAAAGTCCAACATTGCTGAGTATAGTGTCCTTGTATATGATGGTACTTGTAAAATTTTCCTACATCCTAATTTTTTACTCCTTCGCAGCTTCTAATTCCGCTCTTACAGGTGGTAGTGCAATTTTTCCTTTAAACAAGAGGCGTCAAGGGTTTAAGCGTAAGTAGTATCTATAGGAGTGTAGTCATTACACCTATTAAGGGCATTGACATCTGCAGCCTTACTTGTTGCCTTGGTGAGACGTTTTCTTGTCTTTAGATTGAGAATTACCTCTATAACTAGCCACAAATTTTGTGGTCATGGCAAACAACTCTTCCTAAAAAATGGTAAGAACTTCAAATGTTGATTATAGACGGGCCGAAGGTTCTTTACGATAATTTTGACTTTGTCTTTTTCGAAAGGTCGGTTAACCATATGGGCAACCTTTGCCCTCCATCTAGTAAGGAAGTTGTTATTGTCCGCTTGTTTGATTAGCTCTAAATCTCTAAGGGTGACAAGTCACCGTTATAGGAGTATTGATGTAGGAGCTCCTTGTGCAGATCGGTCGAATTAGTGACCTTGCGTGGGTCAATTACGTTATACCACTTTATTACATCACAAACATCCATGGGAAGATGATGTGGTAAGTGTCTTCGAGTACAGTCTTAAGAGTCATTACTCCCGAGAAGTTGCGAACATATTGACGGGGATTCTCGGAACCATGGAATTTAATATCTAGTATATTGAATTTAAGAGGTAGTTTCCTTTGGGGATTGAAGTGAATCCTTTGAGGTCAAAGTAATGACTCTTGAATATGGAGGATTCTCTTAACATCCTTTCTATCAAATCTATGCGCTGATCGACTTAGGTTTTGGCTCAAGACTATTATCCGGAGTAGGTTCTGGATCCATTTCGGTTGAGATGGGGGCCTCTAGGTTGTGGACGAGCTTCTTCTTCACCTCCTTTCTTATTCTCCGAAAGAGTCTTTAGGATAACATCAAGAGTTTTAGATATGGACTATATCTTTTTGTCTTGAGCCTCAATTCAGGCTTTCGTCTTGGCCGAGGATTCATTAAGCAAGGTGATGATACGAGATGGTCATGGTTCTTCTTCCATTTGAGGGGATTTGTTTTTGGGTACTGTCCTACGACGGAAGATTGATTGAACCGGTGTTGTGTGCACCAAAGTTGGTCGCACTAGTGTAGATTGAGGGGAAGAGGTACTGGATTCTCGTACTAAAGTGCTAACATTTTAGAGCTCATATTCCAACGAAACCCAAAGGTGGTACGCTCCCCTATTATGCAGCCCGAGAGGATAATTGCTTAGGACCATATTAAGAAAACCAACTTTTAGGGAGAAAAGGACTTAAGCGCAAGATGCGAAGAGACTAAGAAAGAGAAGGATGTTATTTATTTGGATGCACATAAGAAACACAAAGCAATTAAAGGAAAATATAATGGTGCTAATGACTTAGATTGGGATGAGTTTTATTTGGCTTAATGCAAAAATTAACTCATCTAATTTAAGATGAATTTATTTTGGCTAAAATGCAAAAATGGACTCACCTAATTTTAGATGAATTTTATTTTGAGTAAAATGCGAAATGGAATGCGAAAATGAACTCAACTAATTTGAGATGAATTTATTTTGGCGAAGATGCAAAATGAAATGCAAAAATGGGCTCACCTAATTTGAGCTGAATTTATTTTAGCTAAGATGCAAAATGAAATGGGAAAATGGACTCAATAATTTGAGATAAATTTAGTTTGGAAAAGATGCAAAATGGAATGTGAAAATGGAATCAGCTAATTTGAGATGAATTTATTTTGGCTAAGATGCAAAATGGAATGCGAAAATGAATTCACCTAATTTGAGATGAATTTATTTTATCTAACATGAAAAATGGAATGTAAGCATGCTAAAAAGTCAAAACCCTAAAAAAACTAAACCGACCGAGAAAAGAGATGAGGGTCCCCAGCAAGACCCTCATAGACCGACCGGAGGTGGCCGGCACCAGCCCGATGGTTGGTGGCTAAAAACCCTAGACTAAGAGAGAGATTTTTGGGTTGACTCACAAATGCAATTAACGAGCCGACCTTAAAAAAAGAAAGGCAATTTTTTACGTTTGGCTAAAAATGCACATATTGGACCGACTCAAGGAGATTAATTATTGTATTTTATTTGCACCCATGCAAGGGTTATTTAGCACTCTAACCCTAACCTAAAGGCTCACAAGAAGAAGGTTAAATATGAAAACAAACACACTCATTCAAGCATGCAAATGAAGAGCAAAGGTACCACCTAGACAACCAAGGATTTATGGTCAAAAGAGGGATAAATCTAGGTAGGATACATGGTGTCTTATAGTCCGAGAATTTATTCCTCCGTAGGCTGCACGACAAAAAAAAGCATAAATTCTCGGTGCCTCCCGGTAAACCAAAAGAGAGTGCTATGAGGGAAGAGTAACCACCTTCCCAACAATCAAGCCTACTTGGGCCCGCTGGGTTAATAGTTCGAACCCTCTTCCGGAAGATATTCTTAAGGGTAAATCCTAATGGCCAAAATCAAAAGTAACTATACCCCATGCAGGCCAAGCTCCATCGTACTTGCTTTGGAAGATGTGGAAAATCGTGCCCACAACTTTGTCAATGGGGAAGAAGCTAATCAAGAAACATATAAAATAGTTAGTTCTACTATTAAACTACTAAGCTTAATTTATTTTATTAATTATTATCACACTTACCCTTCACCATCCGGCTCAATTCGAATCTTTTCTCGGTTGCTAGCACTTGCTTGATTCAAGACTAGCATGCTCGTTGCCTGCATTAGTTGGCCCATCATTTGTAGGCCTTTGTGGTGGCCTTTGTTCGAAACCAATGTGAATGCTTGGTACATTACTTGTACCATATTACTTATATGCATATGTATTGGGCGGGTTTGAGTACATATGAGGGTGCTGAGAATATGGAGGGTTTGGGATGAAAGACCCACCCATTGGGCTTTGCATGTGTGGGATGTTTGGAGGTTGGAAAAAGGAGGGTTAGGAATGAATGACCCCCAATTGGAGTTTGGTTGTAAGGGAGTGTGTAGATAGTGCTCCACCTACGGGAGATTGAAGGTTATGAGGGTTTTGAGACGGGGTAGAAGTGATGACATCATTACCTTCCCCATCGATAGTGGTATTTCTTGGCCTTCCCCGAGTAGCCGATCTTTTGGACCCGCCTCTACCTCTCTCCATATTTCTTAACATAAACAACATAAAAACATCATTAGTAAACATCCAACGGTTAAAGTGATTCCATATAAAACAACATATAAACATATAAACATCTAAGCGTTAGATATAAATATTCTTCTATGAATAAATTACGCTTCAATTGTTTCACCTTCATTACATTAATAAGAATTCATTTCATTACAACATAAATAAAAGTTAGTCAATATAAAACAAACCAAAAAAAGAACATCATCAACTAGCCATCATCGAGTATAATCATCGTCTTCTTCACTATCCGCTTCGGCATCATTGAATATGATATGTTCTTCTTCCTCATCGGTGATGTTATCATCATCCCATTCACCTTCCTCATCTTCTTCACCATCCTCTTCATCACTAACATCCTCAATCCCATCTTCTCGGTTCAAAATAACATCATCAACTAATTCTTCTGTTAAGATTGAGTTATCAACCAAAGTGTCCGGCAAAGTTTCCATTATAGGCTCGATTGTACCCATACTATCCTCTTGGAATGCAAGAGGAATAGTATATTGGTCATCAACTCGACCCTTGGTTTTGATGCCACCACGACGAACCAATTCAGTTTTTCTCTAGGGAGCCCTTGTGGATATGACATATAATACACCTGAGTTGCCGTACTAGCAAATATGAAAGGATCGTAGTTACGATAACGCCTTGTACGATGCACTTCAACATACAAACTAAATTTATGGCACCGAGTTCCCGAGGACGACTAGGGTCAAACCAATTGTATTTAAACAGCACACACCTTTTTATTGGTTCACTAACATATTCAACTTCAACTACTTCTTGCAAGATGCGGTAGTAATTATTTTGAACATGTCCTCCATCGGTTCCTTTCACACAAACACCACAATTGAAGGTCATCCTCCCTTCATTTCAAGCCTCTCTATGAAATAACATTCCATTCACCGTGTATGCTGTCCATGTTTTCACTCTCCTTAAAGAACCTTGAGCTAATTGCATCAAGTAAACATGCTTTTCATCATGATATACCCGATAACAATGAATCTGTGCCAATAACATAGTGTTTGTTTAGTTTATTGAAATTGAACAACCAATACTAATAAATTTGAGGCATGAGCATTAAGTATTAATATATGATACTCACAACTCCTTTGAACCAATCTTCGAACTCACTTTCCACCATTGCATCAATTGCAGCATCATTAACATCACCATACATAGCTCATTTTTGGTGTTCGAAGAGACCGAGTTCAAATAGTTTATTAATATGAAATCATCGTTGTGAAAAAAATTTACTCAAACGAGTGTTGTATAGGACAAGATAACTCACTCAAGGTAAGGTTTAACTTCGGAACAATTCAATAAAATATGGACATGTGCAGCCGTCTTTTCCTTATCATCAAGGAAACGTGGAGTGCACTTCCCAATTGGAGCACCTTCTAGTATGAATACCGAAAGAGTAGGATTGTGGTATAGTGCCCATACAAGGCACGTTAAAGTCGAAATAGTAAGATGCAAAATGTGTTTCTTCAAATCGCGCGTACTTTTCAGCGATACTCCCTTCATGCTTCAATTTGTTTCCTATGGATCTCTTCAATCGACCAAAGAACCTCTCAAATGGATACATCCACCGGTATTGTACCGGACCACCCAATTTTGCTTCCTCCGCCAAGTGAACAAGCAAGTATTCCATGACATTGAAGAACCCGGGAGGAAATATTGTTTCCAATTTACAAAGTGTTATTGCAATATTTCGATGCATTTGCTCTAACTCTACATCCCATAAAACAGATGAGCAAAGGTTCTTGAAGAACTCACTAATTTCAATGAGAGGCGCTACAACCTCGTCCAGGAGTACACTAAATGCTATTGGAAGAAGACTCTCCACGAAAACATGACAATCATGACTTTTTATGCTATGGAACTTAGTGGAGTTTGGGTCTACAAGGTATGAAATGTTAGAACAAGTAATCATCCGGCATTTTCAACTCTCTTGCCCATTCACATATTACCCTCTTCTGCTCCAATGTGAACACATATTTTGCCTTCGGTTTGAGAATTTTACCATTTACTCCATGCTTTAAATTCAACTCCATACGATCACACAACTCTTCCAAATCCATTCTTGCCTTGATATCATCCTTTGTTTTACCAGGAATATCCATAACGAGTGGTAATTATATTCTCAAAAAGTTCTTTTCAATGTGCATCATATCTAGGTTGTGGCGAACCAATTGATCTTTCCAATATGGAAGCTCCTAAAATATGCTTTGTTTTGTCCAATTATGATCCTTTTTGAACCCCAAAATGTTAATTTCTTGCTCTTCTATTGCTTTAGGAAAGCTTTCAACCCATTGTTTAATTTCTTCCCCGTATATCGACGAGGAGGACCCAAATGTATGGTTTTTCCTTTTGTAAACGATGTCCTATTCCTTCGAAACGCGTGACTTCGGGGCAAAAACCGCTGATGGAAATCATAACATGAAAAATTTGGGCCATTTCTAAGTTTTAATGCTTTTTTTAATTCATACATACCCGGCATGACATGGCACCATGCGTACTCCATCCGGACAACATACCATAGGCCGGGAAATCATTAATGGTTCACATCAACGCAGCCTTCATGAGAAAGTTCTCACCTTTTGAAATATCATATGTTTCAACACCATCTTCCCATAGTGTTTTCAACTCTTCAATAAGAGGCTGCAAGTACACATCAATTTTATTTTTCGGATTTGTAGGCCCTGGTATGATACATGTCAAGAACATATAAGGCGTCGTCATGCATAACTCGGTGGTAGATTATAGGGCGTAACAACAATCGGCTAGATTGAATAAGACCTTGAAGGTTGGCTGAATGGATTAAACCCATCCGCCCACAAACCAAGTCTAATATTTCTAGGTTCGGTAGCGGATTCGGGGTGAACTCTATCAAAATGTTTCCATGCTTCACCATCCGAAGGATAACAAAGGACACCATCCTCTCTTACATTCTTATAATGCCATCTCATGTGCTCTGCTGTGGTTTTTAAAGTAAACAAGCGCGGAAGTCTTGGTATTAATGGCAAGTAATGCATCCTTGCAAATGGAGTTCTTTGACTTTTGCCTTGTCTTTCCCTTTGACGCTTCCATCTCACATTACCACAAAACTTGCATGAATCAAGATTAATGTCCTCTTTGTAGAACAACATGCAACCTTTTCAACAACAATCAATTTTTGAACATCCATCCCAAGATTTTTAATGACCTTCTTTGCATGGTGAATGTCACGAGGAACTCGGTTATCCGGCGGACAAATCTCCTTCATAAGTTGAGCAATTTCATTGAAGCAATTTTAAGGCATGTTGTAGTCGGACTTAATGCTCAACATTCTAACGGTGGCAAACAACTCAGGTGTGAGTTTCATTTCCTACCCACAAAGGTCGTGCGCAGCCTCAACCATATTAAAGAAAGTTTGGGCATGGGTATTTGGAGGCTCACTTGTAGAGTATTGATTTGAGATCATGGCATCCGTGACCATATCATTCATACGGTCGATATTTGATTCTACATCACCGTAGTTCATATGATTGGTGCCACTTTCGTCGTTGAATATGTTAGAAGTCATACCACCATCCTCATGTAAATGAGGATCTATTTCTCCATGACTAGTCCAATACCAGTAGTTTGGAAGAAACCATATTGATAAAGGTGTAACTCAACTTCATTGGGATCCTTATACTTCCGATTTTTGCATTTGCGACATGGACACCTATATTGTTGATTATGTACAAATTCTGATTGACTTCTAGCATGTGCATCAAACTCCTCAACCCCGTCTAGAAACTCTTGTCTATACCCAACTCTACCAGGTAATAACCTACGATACATCCATCTACGATGCGTAGGCCCGTCCGTATATATTATGATTGACATTTAACAATTTATTAAATTATTAGTTAGTAATATCAATACATGGAGATGTTATGATTACATTTCTTCTATAATGAACATAATCTATATATAACCATTGTCCATTGAACATATATTTTTGTATTATACATAAATTTCTTTAATTTCTATATTTTACTCTTAAGTATTTATATCATAATTAAACTAATCATATCTAATTAGCATAAAAAACTCACACAAATATAATTAAACTAATCATACATAATCATACCTAATCAAACCTAATTAGCATAAACAAACTCACACAAATAAACCACAAACAATTGCACATATATAAATCACAAAAACATTTACTTCAACTTCAACAATAATTTCCAACAAATCTAACAACACATACTTTCAACACACAAATTCTATACATAAATAACATTTACTTCAACTTCAATAATAATTTCCAACAAATCTAACTTCAATAACATTTACTCCATAAATAACACAATTGCACATTTTTCTTTTCAAATTCATTAACAAACAACATTCATTTGCAATAAATTATATAAATTCATCAATTTTAAGTTAAATTATTAAAAACCCTAAATCTAACTTCAATAACATTTACTCCATAAATAACACAATTGCACATTTTTCTTTTCAAATTCATTCACAAACAACATTAATTTCCAACAAGTTACATATATTCATCAATTTGAATGTACATTTTTAAAAACCCTAAATCTAACTTCAATAACATTTACTCCATAAATAACACAATTGCACATTTTCCTTTTCCAACATTAATTTCCAACAAATTACACATATCCATCAATTTGAAGTTAAATTTTTAAAACAATACCTTCAAAGAAGGGGCGGCACGGGCAGCGGCACAAGCGGCGGCAGCGGCGGGAGGACAAGCGTACGGCGGCAGGAGCGGTGGTGGCGACGGCGGCGTCCTCCAGGTGGCAACAGCGGCAACACAAGGGTTGGGAGAAACCAAGGAGAACTCACCCGTCTTTGGCCTTCATGTTCCTCACGCGGCGGACGAAGGGCGGCGGACGACCGGAGGGGCGGCCGGTCAAGGTGGCGGCGGGAGTGGGGGGTGGCGACGGGTCTTGGCACTAACGCTCGCAATCGCTCGGAGTCTCTCTCTCTCTTTGCTTTCGGAAATTCAGTTTGGCGAAAAGCCGGATCTGGATTTATTCGGATTTAGTGACTGAACATTCCTCGCTAATAAAAAAATTTTACTTAGCGACGGAATATTCTATCGCTAACCACTAACTTATTTTTTTTTTTTTTTTGGGTTTTCCTACATCTGAAAAATCGATCTAGCCCGAGCTACGGATTAGCGACGAAATATTCCGTCGTCGATTAAATTAGCGACGGATTCCTCGTTTTCGTTGCTAATTTCGTCACTGTCTCGACACAGCTTGTCGGCTTTTGTTTGAATCCGTCGCTGTTTCCATCGCTATGTGGCGACGGACATGTTCCGTCGCTATGTGGCGACGGACATGTTTCCGTCGCTATTTAGCAATTTTGTAGTAGTGAAAGGGGTTATTGGTAAGAAGCTCATTGGGTCAAACTCGGACAAATTCTATCCAAATTAAACTGGATTAAAACCTAAAACTTTAAAGATTATGAATTAAAAATCGAAACAGAAACAATCGGTCCAAATTTAGTCCAACCAAATTGAATCTTGGACCATACCGAACCGGACCGGTTTGCATTTCGTTCATAATACACTTTATTTATTTACTTTTTGTAACGAAAAAGTGAATAAGTTTTTGTATTGAGACACATCTCGTTGATATTGTCTTTTAGTTAATTAATTATAGGTTGTATGTGATGTCTATCTTTGAAATTGTTAGCATCATAATGTTTAGTTTTGATTAGAGAGATTAGAAAAGAAACTAGGAGAAAAAGAAAAAATAAAGATAATTATGATAAGGTTAAGTTATATAAAGAGTTCTTTTTAAATGATATTAGTGTAAGCAAATAACCTCTTTTTTTCTAGTACATTTTAAAACAAAATTTTGGACTTTTAGTATACATTGTATATTTAACTAGCCTTTTTCCGATTTGGGTTTGGTTTTTTCGGGTTTAGATCAGATTGGACAAAACCGAAAATTCATAAATTTTTAGACCCGAAGATAGGACCAATTATGTTCGATCTGGTTTGGCTTAAGGTGAAGACTCGGATATTGCTCAATATTCTTCCGAGTCATGCAAAAGGAATCGGGTATAACGATTCTATACATGTAGAGTTTTGATTCCAAGGCATTCTCCGTATCTTAGAAACTTACTTAGTATTTTCTCTAAGTGATTCGGCCCTCACTTATCTCTTTTATCGCTTTTCGGTTAGCGACTCGAAAAGCTGGTTCTTTATTCCGAGTCCACTCTCACTCGGATTAATCGCATTTTGAATATACCGAGTATTCCGCCGTTTCTCACTCGGAATCTAACTTATGGTTATCTATTCTATCGTTTGCATAGTCGGCATTCGTAGTTTATTTCATGCTTAGTCTATATCAAGCTTTTCCCACTCGATATTCGTTATAGAACTTGATTCCTCGCGTAAGACTAAGTTATATGGAATTCCGAGTATCATGGATATTAGACTCGAAAATTCCATTTCTTTTCTTACTCGGATAATCAATTGCGTAATTATCATAATTATTTTATTATCCGTGTCTAACCTTGGACCAAAGTATTTTATACTTTGAGAACCGAAGGTGTTTTACTTTTGTAGGTTATTCAATCGAGGATATTTTTTCAAACTACAAAAGTAGCCGGTTTCGAACGTCAAATCACCAGCGAGATATGGCTTTTCACCTCCCCGCTTTAGTCCCGAGAAGATTGTGTCGGAAGCGCATGCGCTTCCATATCCGGAAAAGCTGGAACGCCAAGCCTAACGGTGGTTTCCACCTCATTTTTCAAGACACAACCGATGGTTTTGGGACTTCCAAGAGAGTTAAACCGTTGTCCAACGTCCATATTTGAACGGATACTTTCCGAGTGACTCGGAAAGCCATTATCAATGGTCACGAGAGGACTCTCGGTCGGTAGATAAAGATAACGGCTACTCTGCTTGGTTATCTATAAATAGAAGCCACTTCACAAGATTTGAAGGTTGCCGAACATATTGTTTATACACATAATTGCTCAAAGTTATTGTATTTACTTTCAATCTTCAACTTACAACTCCCATTCCGTAATTCATTACTCTACGAGTTGTAAGGTCTTGTACTTAGTTACAAACTCTTCTTACATTCTTTGTAAGGTCCCTTGACTAAGTCTGTAAAGGTTAACTCAGCTTAGTTGTCCCTAGCTATAAGGGTTATCTCAGCTAGGAAGTACTAGATCGAGATAAGGTAACTTCGAGTCTAGGAAAACTTGTATAGAGTTGTCCAAGGAGCAACTCGGGTTCGATCGGTTCACGGTATTTTGTGGACTCAAAATAGTGGATTTGACTTTGTGTCTAGATTGACACGGGCCGTGGTTCTCCGCCCCAGGAGGGTTTCCACGTAAAATCTCTGTGTTCTCTTTACGAGTTCATTCTAGACTCGAGACAGCCTAACTCGCTCTTGTTTCTTCGATTCATTGCTTTCGAGTCCAATCTTTTCGACCCTGTGTTTAGACTCGAAAGCTGTCTTGGCCTCTTTTACGTCAAAAAGAGTGTGTTTTCGCGAAGAATTTTCTATCACCCTATTCACCCCCTCTAGGGTGACTCGGACTCTCCCCGAGCAAACCTTCAATTGGTATCGAGCCTAGCCTTTCAGAAAGGATCTAACAATCCAAAGGTTTAAAGATCGAGATGGCTCGAGTACACGGGAGAGTTCGACGAAGGAAGATCTTCTAACAGGCCACCAAAATTCAAAGGTTCAAACTTTGGTCACTGGAAGAAGCTTATGGAATGTTTCCTCATGGATCATGATGAAGAAGTATGGGAAATCATACAACAAGGAAACTACATTCCAACAAAGACAGATGAATTCAGAATCCTTCCTAAGACAAAGGCTGAGTTCACGCCAGCGAAGCGGAGAAGTTCGAAAGAACTTCAAAGCCATGAACATCCTCATGTGCGCCATAAGCTCATAAGAATATAATCGAGTCTCTGCGTGTGACTCTGCTAAAGAGGTGTGGAACACTCTGGTCAACACCTACGAAGGTACAAGTCGGGTGAGACAAGCAAAGATCGGTCGAGTATCTTCACAAATATGAGCTTTTCAAAATGGAGCCGAAGAGAACATTACTCGGATGTTCATTCGCTTCACTGAGATCACCAACAATCTCAAATCTCCGGGAAAGAAAATCTCCCATGAAGAAATGTGCCGGAAAATTCTCGAAGCCTACCCAAGAGACGATGGGGTCCTAAGGTGACTGCCATAGAAGAGGCTCGGAACCTCTCACTCTTGAAGCCGGATGAGCTCATCGGAAAGCTTCGACTCATGAGATACATCCGGAAGAAGAAGATGCTGAGGGTACTCGTCAAAAGGAACATTGCGCTTAAAGCCTCGGAATCCAAAGAAGCTAGTCCGAGCTCCTCGACTCGAAGATGATCCCATGGCCCTCATTGCAAGAGGCTTCAAGAGAATGATGAATCATAAATGATGGGACAAAAGACCAAAAGAAGAATTCTACAAAAAGGACAAGAGAGACGAAAAGGTAAGTTTTCTTCACCCTCAAAGTTATCTTTGTCTAAGAATTACGGATGTTTTGAATGTGGCAGCAAAGACCACATAGTCAAGGACTGTCCAAAACGAAGAAGGGACAAGAAGAAGAAAAAGGCCATGATGGCAACATGGAGCGATGAGGATTCATCCGAAGACGACGAGGACTCGAGATGACTCGAAGTGTCCGATGGCAATTTCGACTCGGAAGTTGAAAGAGAGTCGGACTCGGACTCGGACAAGGAGGAAACCGATCCTCAAGAGGTAATAAACTACTTCCTCAAATTCTTCAAAGTTGATTTAGCTAAATATATCTTTACTTTGGAAGAAAAGTCCAATTCCGATTCTTCTCATTTCAAGGAACAACTTGAGTCAATCACTTCGAGAGCACTTCTTTAAAAAACGAGTTAGAAAAACTAAGACTCACACTCGAGAGAACTCAAGACAAGTGCTCAAGCTAATGAGACTGAGTCCGAGTTACTCAAGAAAGAAAATGAGCGACTAAAACAGAAGCTCACCGAGTCTCAAGATCTGGTTTTAAAGTTTACTCAAGGTCGGAAGAACCTTGACATGCTCTTAGGATCACAATGTGTCTCGTTTCGAAAAGAAGGTCTTGGTTTCAACATAGAGGAAGAATCTAATTCTTACTCGGAATTGTTCAAAAGGATTCCAGAACTGTAAAGTTCAAAAAGGCTGAGCATGGTCCCATTCACGAAATGAAAGGAGGACTAAACCCAGACCTATTTACAAAAAGAAACCATTTTCTCCTGTTTCAAAAGGAAAGGTTTTTAAAAGGAAAGAGACACGGACTCAGTTCTCCGAGAGGAAGACTCAGAATCGAGACAAAACCCAAAGTCATTCAAATCTGGGTTCCGAAGCACCTTCTTCCTCGGAAAAGGACCACGAGTAAGGAATGTTACTTGGGTTCATTAGAGGAAGTGAGAAGGGTTAGATTCTCTCTGTTTTGCGGAGTCACTCAAAAAAGATCAAAGGACACTGGTACCTGGACAGCGGATGTTCTCGACACATGTCGGGTGACCAAGGACTCTTTTCCGAGCTGGAGTCATATAAAGGAGGAAAGGTGACTTTTGGTGATGACAACGAAAGGTAAAATAGTGGGCATTGGAAAGATTAGAAAAGGAAGCAATCTGGTGAGCCCGAGTGTACCTTGTCAAAGGGCTAAAGTACAATCTACTTAGCATCTCCCAGCTATGTGACAAGGGTCAAGAGGTAAGATTCACCCAATCCAAGTGCTACATCAGAGATGAGACCACCAAAGAGATAAAACTCTCGGGTAAGAGATCGGGTAATACCTACATCATCCCTTTTGCTGACCCAAGTCGAACTTATCCTGTTTAAAAGCATCGCTTCAAGATGATTCTTGGACTTGGCATCATAGATTAGGTCATATTAGCATGCATACTATCAAAAAGCTTGCATGTCATAGTCTGGTTAGAGGTTTACCTAACTGTGCATTTGAGAAGGACAAAGTATGTGAAGCATGCACCGAGGGAAACAAGTCGGATCTTCATTCAAATCTCTGAAGACAGTTTCCACATCCAACGTGCTTGAATTATCGCATATGGACCTATGTGGTGAAATTTCTGTGAAGAGTCTCGGAGGTAAATCTTACATACTTGTTATTATCGATGATTTTTCAAGATTTACCTGGGTGTGTTTTCTCAAGCATAAGAATGAAGCCTTCAAGGAGTTCAGCAAGCTCGTAGAAAGATTCAAGTTGAGTCTCGGACTCACATTCAAAAGATTCGAACCGACCATGGAAGGGAGTTCGATTACTCGGAATTCTCGAGTTTTGTGACAAGAATGGAATCTCTCACAACTTCTCAGCACCCGAACTCCTCGGCAGAATGGAGTAGTTGAGAGAAAGAACAAAACCCTTGAAGAGATAGCAAGGACAATGATGATTGAACACAACTTGCCTTACTACTTCGGGCGAGAGGTAGTAAACACGGCCAACTACACTCTCAATCGATGCCTCATCGGACCCATTACGAAGAAAACACCTTATGAGCTTTACAAAGGGAAGAAGCCAAATATTTCCTATTTCGGACCTTTCGGATGTAAGTGCTTTGTCCACAACAATGGTAAGGATCATCGACCAAGTTTGATGCTCGGTCGAGACGAAGGTATTTTTCTAGGTTACTCCTCTCATAGCAAAGCTTATCGTATCTTCAACAAGCGAACTAACAAAGTGGATGAGAGTATCCACGTAGTGTTTGATGAGCTTGAACAGGAGAAACCAAGTGAGTCTTCATACTCGAAGCTGAAGCTCGAAAGGATGATGACGAAGATGAGCCTACTAAGACTCACATTGAGACCACTCGAACGAGGAAGCTCGGAATGAGACAGCTCAAGAGGTCGCTCGGAACGAACAAGTCAATGAAGAGGATCACTCGGAACAAGCTTCGAAGATCAAGCAATTCAGCTCACAAACCTGGTGAATCAAAGAAGCTGGTAAAGCATTCAAATTTACTCCCAGTCATCCCCAAGAAAACATCATTTCGATATCAATAGTGGGGTAAGAACTCGTTCTTCTTTACACAATTTATGTGCATTCACTGCATTCATCTCATTAACTCGAACCCAAAAATACACTAGAGGCCCTTAATGAACCTGAATGGGTAGAGGCCATGCAAGAAGAACTAAATCAATTTGAAAGAAACCAAGTCTGGACTCTAACCAACCGACCTTCGACCACCCAGGTTATAGGAACCAAATGGGTTTTCAAGAACAAAGCTGGATGAGGGTGGAGTGGTAGTCGAAACAAGGCTAGACTTGTAGCTCAAGGTCACAATCAAGAAGAAGGAATTGATTGTGGGGAAACCTTTGCACCAGTAGCTAGAATTGAAGCCATTAGAATACTGTTGGCATTTGCATCCTGCATGCATATTAAATTATATCAAATGGATGTTAAGTGTGCCTTTCTCAATGGTTTTATTAAAGAAGAAGTTTATGTCGAGCAGACCTCTTGGTTTTGAAAGCTCGGAATTTCCAAATCATGTTTGCAAACTTCAAAAGGCTCTCTATGGTCTTAAGCAAGCCCCTCGTGCTTGGTATGAAAGACTGAGCGACTTCTTGGTTCAAAATAATTTCAAAAGAGGTCAGATCGACAAGACTCTATTCATAAAGACCAAAGGGAAAGATTTTCTTATTGTTCAAATATATGTTGATGATATTATTTTCGGTGCTACTAATGAATTTACGTGCCGAGAATTTTCCGAGTTGATGAGTCAAGAGTTCCAAATGAGTATGATGGGAGAACTCAATTTCTTCCTTGGGTTGCAAATCAAACAAGACAAAGATGGAATCTTTGTTCATCAATCAAAATACACCAAGGAACTGCTGAAGAAATATAAACTTCAAGATGCAAAGCACGCATTTACCCCCATGAGCAGCGACGATAAAGCTCGACTCGGATGAGAAAGGTAAAGCAATAGATCAAAAACTCTATCGAGGTATGATTGGATCACTGTTATATCTTACTTCAAGCAGGCCGGATATAGTGTTTAGTGTTTGCTTATGCGCACAATTTCAAACTTAGACACTCGCTGAATATTCTTCCGAGTCATGCAAAAGGAATCAGGTATAACGATTCTATACATGTAGAGTTTTGATTCCAAGGCATTCTCCGTATCTTAGAAACTTACATAGTATTTTCTCTAAGTGATTCGGCCCTCACTTATCTCTTTTATCGCTTTTCGGTTAGCGACTCGAAAACTGGTTCTTTATTCCGAGTCCACTCTCACTCGGATTAATCGCATTTTGAATATACCAAGTATTCCGCCGTTTCTCACTCGGAATCTAACTTATGGTTATCTATTCTATCGTTTGCATAGTCGACATTCGTAGTTTATTTCATGCTTAGTCTATATCAAGATTTTCCCACTCGATATTCGTTATAGAACTTGATTCCTCGCATAAGACTAAGTCATATGGAATTCCGAGTATCATGGATATTAGACTCGAAAAATTCCATTTCTTTTCTTACTCGGATAATCAATTGCGTAATTATCATAATTATTTTATTATCTCGTGTCTAACCTTGGACCAAAGTATTTTATACTTTGAGAACCGAAGGTGTTTTACTTTTGTAGGTTATTCAATCGAGGATATCTTTTCAAACTACAAAAGTAGCCGGCTTGAACGTCAAATCACCGAGCAGATATGGCTTTTCACCTCCCCGCTTTAGTCCCGGAAGATTGTGTCGAAGTCATCCGCTTCCATATCCGGAAAGCTGGAACGCCAAGCCTAACGGTGGTTTCCACCTCATTTTTCAAGACACAACCGATGGTTTTGGGACTTCCAAGAGAGTTAAACCGATTGTCCAACGTCCATATTTCAACGGATACTTTCCGAGTGACTCATAAAGCCATTATCAACGGTCACGAGAGGACTCTCGATTAGCGAGATAAAGATAACGGCTACTACGCTTGGTTATCTATAAATAAAAGCCACTTCACAAGATTTGAAGGTTGCCGAACATATTGTTTATACACATACTTGCTCAAAGTTATTGTATTTACTTTCAATCTTCAACTTACAACTCCCATTCTGTAATTCATTACTCTACGAGTTGTAAGGTCTTGTACTTAGTTACAAACTCTTCTTACATTGTTTGTAAGGTCCCTTGACTAAGCTGTAAAGGTTAACTCGGCTTAGTTGTCCCTAGCTGTAAGGGTTATCTCGGCTAGGAAGTACTAGATCGAGATAAGGTAACTTCGAGTCTAGGAAAACTTGTATAGAGTTGTCCAAGGGAGCAACTCGGGTTCGATCGGTTCACGGTATTTTGTGGACTCAAAATAGTGGATTTGACTTCGTGTCCGGATTGACACGGGCCGTGGTTTTCTGCCCCAGGAGGGTTTCCACGTAAAATCTCTGTGTTCTCTTTACGAGTTCATTCTAGACTCGGACAACCTAACTCGCTCTTGTTTCTTCGATTCATTGCTTTACGAGTCCAATCTTTTCGACCTCGTGTTTAGACTCGAAACTATCTTTGCCTCTTTTCGTCAAAAAGAGTGTGTTTTCGCGAAGAATTTTCTATCACCCTATTCACCCCCTCTAGGGTGACACGAGACTCTCCCGAGCAAACCTTCAATTAGTATCGAGCCTTGCCTTTCGGAAAGGATCTAACAATCCAAAGGTTTAAAGATCGGATGGCTCAGTACACCGGAGAGTTCGACGAAGGAAGATCTTCCAACAGGCCACCAAAATTCAAAGGTTCAAACTTTGGTCACTGGAAGAAGCTTATGGAATGTTTCCTCATGGATCATGATGAAGAAGTATGGGAAATCATAGAACAAGGAAACTACGTTCCAACGAAGACAGATGAAAATACTTTGGTCCAAGATTAGACACGAGATAATAAAATAATTACGATGATTAAGCAACTAATTATCCGAGTCGAAAAGAAATGGAATTTTTTGAATCTAATATCCATGTAACTCAAAATTCCATCCGACTTAGTCTAAGCGAAGAATCAAGTTACATGAAGAATCTCATAGTGAAATAACTTGATATAGACTAAGCATGAATTAGACTAGAAGCACCGACTTCAGCAAGTTAGAACAAATAGCATGAAGTTAGATCCGAGCGGAAAACTAGTCTAAATATTGAACGATATATCTAAGCACTAAGGGACTCAAAGCTGAGTGAGACACACATATATGTTTTCCGAGTCACTCAAGAATAAGCAAGAAAATCATGAAGTAAGTGTTGTATCACTTAGATAAGATACCATATCACTCAGAAAAGTTTCTAAGGTACAAGGAATGCCTTGGAATCAAAACTCTATAAGTAAGCAATTGTTATACCTGATTCCGTTCATACAACTCGGAAAGTGTTGTGTGGTGTCCGAGTCTTCAATGTCCCCTTTTTTATGAAAGGCATTCCATACTTAGACAGAAACTTTTCTTTTTGGATAAAAGCACATTAAGTCGGATGAGTAAAGCAAGCTTAATGTATCGAGCATGAAATGAGATATGCTTTAACAATGAAATAATGTTAACTCGGAATTGGTTGCTGTAAACGCGAGATAGAAATGAAGAGTAATCATTAATTCATTAAAAATTAAAGAGAATACACGAAGGAGAGGGAAGGCTCCCCTAAACAAGACAACAAGTTTTTCGACTCTATTTCTCCCCCTTGCCTTTCAAGTAAAAACAACAACAAAAAAAGAAGGGAAGAAAAGAACAATTAGTACAACTTTGATGTCCGGACAAAAGAAAGAAGTAGAAATCTCTCGTAAAGAAGAAGAATATGGCGGATCGAGGAATTGTGACTCGGTGCATGGCGCCTACGAGGGAGAGGGGATTTCTAAGTGGAAGCGGAGGGGTTGGAGGTACGCCGGCGCTGGTATGATCTTGACGATGTGCTTGAGTGCGGCGGAGGGAGAACCGGTATTGCCGTCAAGGGCTCGGCTCGGAGTGGCCGACCCGAACGAGTGGATCAAGGGGTTCCTCCCTTTGAACCTTGGTAGCTGGAGGGGCTGCTCTGTCCGACCCGCCGGTGCAGCTAGGTCTTCTAACCCACCCGGATCGCTGTCCGAGCTGAGTACTGACTATTTGGGCTTGTGGAGCGGATCGACCCTCGGTAGTTCCCACTTGCTTCTTCCTTGTGTTCCTCCCCTTGCCCGGATGAAGCTGCCTCAGCCGCAGGCTCCTCGGTGTCTGCTGCTTCGCATCTGCAACTTCTTCTTCTTCTTCCCCGCTGTCCGAGGAGGTCGGACACGGGCTCAAAGACGCTTCGGACACGTCCGAGTCACCTTGGACCTTCTCTCTCCGAGGAGCTCGACCAGCTCCTTCGCTCCTTCACCAGCTCCCTCATCTCAACAACCGGAGTTTGCTACTCTCGGATTTGGGATTGGGCGGTCTTTTGGTTGATGTTCATGTTTTGGAGGACAAGTTTGAAAGACCGGAGCGTGTCCCCGAAATCACGAGGACACGGAGATGATTTTGTCCATAAAAACGGGGGACAAAATAGGAGAGAGAGACTTTGAGGCACCTGAGGTGGAGGCACCAACAGGTGGAGAGGGGGAGAGAGAGGGATTGATTTACGAGTCCGAGGCGGAGAAGGTGGCCTCGGCTCCGAGTTGTGCACCCGGACACCGAGGTTGAGTTTCCTGGTTCCGTACCCTCGGAGTTCCTTTTGCCGACAACAACGGCAGCCTCGGATACGGCGTTTGGGTCTAAGGGAGAGGAACTTGGAATTGTTTGAAGACAAGGGTGAGAAGAGCACCGAAAGGAAGAGAGGTGTTCTTCTTGGTTTGGAGTTGAGCTGGCACAGCTGCCATCCGCTCAATTATTGAGGGGAAGAGGTCGACTTCGTAGCCCTCAAGAATGTCAAAAAGAGCTTTCGGATGCATGGAGTTGGGGTTCTCCTTGCTTGGAATGCTGCGAGAAAAAGGTTCTCATCGGCAGAAAGCACGAAGGCGTGCTTCGACTTCAACTGAGTCACCGAAAAGTTTTTACGTGACTCGGGAAACTCTTTAGCGAACTTTTCAAAGAAGTCGTCGGCGACTTTAGTGAAAGGAATGGGGTTCCTATTCAAGAAGAGAGAGGAGACCTTGAACAAGCGGTGGAAGAAAGAGGTGTTGATGCGAACGGTTACATTTTGAACCCTGGAGGTTAGGACACCTTCGAGTGGGTGAGGTGAGTATAGAACTCAGAAACGAGTTTGGGATACATGAACTCGCTGAAGCAAAGAAAGTTGAATGTTCCGGTGGTTTGAATGTAAGCCAACCAAGAAAATTTGGTTGTAGGAAAGAACTTGTCGTCCAGCGCAAGGTGATGGGTGACAATGGGTTTGGAAGGGGTTGAGCTTTCGGATTTTTGGTGCGAGGCTTTTTGGAGGAGGAGGAGACCTGAAAGTCGGGATGGTTACCTCTCTTAGGCATTGTGAGAAAGAGAGTGAAAGATGAAACTTTTGAGAAGGAGAAGAGAGGAAGAAGTAGATGAGAGCAAACGAAAAAGGGTAGAAGAACGAGATGAGAGCAGGTGAAACTTACTTGAGATGGCCTTTACTTCGCTTGAAGAAGTTCAAAGATCACTGTGTACGTAAATCTTCCGCGAAAAGTTTCGTTTGAAAGAGATGAAAAGTAGAATACCGAGACGAGGATGAATAGGCGCTATTTATAGAAAAAAATACACGCTCGTCAACTATCCGTTAAGTATAACTCCGTTCCGACTCGGCTTGTCCATCGAGTCATCGTAGACCGGTGTGACGGTTCTCATCTCAACGGTTAAGATTTCAGCGGTTAGAGATCCACGGCTATCGTCCGATCACGGCGCTCGAGAAAGAGACAGAAAAGATTTTGAAAATATATCCCGAAACTCTCCACTATTCTAGAGATAGTTTCAGAAAATTTGATGTCCAAGATTTTCTCTACGTCCGAGTGTGACTCGAGATAGATTTCTGTGTGACTAAGAAACAAGAAATAGCTACTAACCCGAGTATCACTTAATCAATCGAGCTAATGGTTATCAATAATTTGAAAACACATAACACGAGAATCATGCAATGAATAATAATAGCATATTATTAAGCATTTAACATACTAAGCTCATTACGAATAAAGCAAAGCCGATCTTCACCAAGAGGCTTAGTAAAAATATCGGCTAATTGAAGATTAGTAGGAATGAACTCAAGTTCAATATCACCTTTCTCAGAATGGTCTCTTAGGAAGTGATATCTGACCTCGATATGCTTTGTCTTCGAGTGCTTGGACTGGATTCTTGGTGATGCCGATTGCACTCGATTGTCACACTTGATTGGAACCGATTGAAAAGATAGTCCAAGATCTCTCAAGTGTTGTTTTATCCATAAAATCCGAGCGCAACACGCTCTAGCTGCAATATACTCGGCTTCACTAGTTGATAGAGCTACTGAGTTACGCTTCTTTGAGTGCCAAGATATTAGGGATTGACCCGAAATTGGCAAGCTCCGGATGTGCTCTTTCTATCAACTTTATATCCAGCGTAGTCCACATCTCGAGTATCCAGTGAGGCTCGGTTCTAAGTCTCCGGAATACCATAGACTTAAATTCCGAGTGCCTGCAAGATATCTCGAATATTCTCTTCACCGCGAGTGAGATGTGATTCCTTTGGATTAGCTTGAAATCTTGCACATAAATAGACACTCGAACATTATATCGAGTCGGCTGGAAGTAAGATATAGCAAAGATCTAATCATACCTCGATAGAGTTTCCGATCTATTGCTTTACCTTTCTCATCCGAGTCAAGCTTTATACTGCTTGCTCATAGGTGTAGATGCGTGCTTTGCATCTTGAAGTTTGTATTTCTTCAGCAGCTCCTTGGTATACTTAGATTGATGGACATAGATCCCATCTTTGTCTTGTTTGATTTGTAAACCAAGGAAGAAATTGAGTTCTCCCATCATACTCATTTGGAATTCTTGACTCATCAACTCGAGAGAATTCTCGATACGAAATTCATTAGTAGCACCGAAGATAATATCATCAACGTAAATTTGAACAATAAGGAAATCTTTCCCTTTGGTTTTTATAAAGAGCGTCTTGTCGATCTGACCTCTTTTAAAATCATTTTGAACTAAAAAGCTACTCGATCTTTCATACCAAGCTCGAGGGGCTTGTTTAAGACCACAGAGAGCCTTTTGATGTTTGAAAACATGATTTGGAAATTCCGAGTTTTCAAAACCAGGAGACTACTCAACATAGACTTCCTCTTCAATAAAGCCATTGAGAAATGCACACTTAACATCCATTTGATATAATTTAATATGCATGCTTGGATGCAAATGCCAACAAGATTCTAATAGCTTCGATTCGGCAACGAGTGCAAAAGTTTCCCCACAATCAATTCCTTCTTCTTGATTGTAACCTTGAGCCACAAGTCTAGCTTTGTTTCTAACTACCACTCCACCCTCATCCAGTTTGTTCTTGAAAACCCATTTGGTTCCTATAACTAGGTTGTCGAAGGTCGGTTGGTCGAGTCCGGACTTGGTTTCTTTCGAATTGATTGAGTTTCTCTTGCATGGCCTCTACCCATTCAGGTTCATTAAGGGCCTCTAGTGCATTTCGGGTTCGATTAATGAAATGAATGCAGTGAATGCACACAGATTTTGAAGAAAGGAGCGAGTTCTTACCCCACTATTAATATCGAAATTATGTTTTCTAGTGGATGACTAGAAGTAAACTTGAATGCTTTACCAGTTCTTCGATTCACGAGATTTGTGGGCTGAACTGCTTGATCTTCGGAATTTTGTTCCGAGTGATCTTCTTCATTGACTTGTTCACTCGAGCGAGCTCTTGAGTTGTCTCATTCCGAGTCGCTTCATTCCGAGTGACTTCATTCCGAGCCGGTTGAGTCCGAGTCTTTGTGGGCTCGGCTTCGTCATCATATCTACCGAGCTTCAATTCGAGTATAAAGACTCACTTTGTTTCTCCTGTTCAAGTTCGTCAAACACAACGTGGATGCTCTCTTCCACTTTGTTAGTTCTCTTATTGAAAATTCGATAAGCTTTGCTTGTGAGAAGAATAACCCGGAAAAATACCTTCATCTCGACCGAGCATCAAACTTGGTCAGGTGATCCTTACCAATGTTGTGAACGTAGCACTTACATCCGAATGGTCCGAAATAGGAAATATTTGGCTTCTTCCCTTTGTAAAGCTCATAAGGTGTTTTCTTCGAGAATGTGTCTTATGAGGCATCTATTCGGAGTATAGTCGGCTGTGTTGATCGCCTCTGCTCGTAAATAATAAGGCAAATTGTGCTCAATCATCATCGTCCTTGCTATTTCTTCAAGTGTTCTGTTCTTTCTCTCTACTACTCCATTCTGTTGAGGAGTTCGGGTGCTGAGAAGTTGTGAGAGATGCCATTTTTGTCACAAAACTCG
This sequence comes from Talinum fruticosum, assembly GCA_021018815.1. Lineage (NCBI taxonomy): Eukaryota > Viridiplantae > Streptophyta > Magnoliopsida > Caryophyllales > Talinaceae > Talinum > Talinum fruticosum. The sequence continues at coordinate 2,424,770 of JAITYX010000003.1, read as the reverse complement.
AGAATTCCGAGTAGTCGAACTCCCTTCCATGGTTAGTTTGAATACTCCGGATCCGAGTCCGAGACTCAACTTGGATTTTTCTACGAGCTTGCTGAACTCCTTGAATGCTTCATTTTTGTGCTTAAGAAAACACATCCAGGTAAATCGAGAATAATTATCAATAATAGCAAATATATAAGATTTACCTCCAAGGCTCTTAACGAGAATTTCACCGCATAAATCCATATGCAATAGCTCGAAGCACTTTGGATGTGGAAACTGTCTTCAGAGATTTGAATGAAGATTTGACTTGTTTCCCTCCGGTGCATGCTTCATAAACTTTATCCTTCTCAAAGACACGAGTTAGGTAAACCCCTAACTAGACCGTGAGATGCCAATTTTTGGATAGTATGCATGCTAATATGGCTCTAATCTACGATGCCATGTCCATGAGTCATCGTGAAGAGATGCTTTTAAGCATGATAAATTCCGACTCGGGTCGAACGAGGAATGATGTAGGTGTTACCCGATCTTTTACCCGAAAGCTTGATCTCCTTGGTGGTAACATCGAAATGTAGCGGTTGGTGCAGGTGATTCTTACCTGTTGACCTTTATCGCACGATTGGGAAATGCTGAGCGGATTGTATTTCAATCCTTTGACAAGATACACTTGGACTGACCAGATTTCATCCTTTTCCAATCTTGCCTATCCCAACTATCCTGCCTTTGCTATCATCTCCAAATGTGACCTTTCCTCCTTTATGTTTTTCCAACTCGGAAAAGAGTCCCGCATCTCCGACATGTGGCGTGAACATCCACTGTCAAGGTACCGAGTGTCCTTTGATCTCTTCCGAGTGACATGCAAAACAGAGAGAATCTAAGCCTTCTCACTTCCTCTAATGAACCCAGTAACATTCTTTACTTGTGGTTCTTTTCGAGGAAGAAGGTTTTTCGGAACCCAGATTTGAGTGACTTTGGGTTTTGTCTTATTCTGTGTCTTCTTTTCGGAGAACCGAGTTTGTGTCTCTTTCTTTTTGAAAACCTTTCCTTTTGAGGCAGGAGAAAATGGTTTCCTTTTGTGAACAGTTCCGGGCTTAGTCCTTTCTTTATTTACGTGAACGGGACCATGCTTAGCTTTCCTGAACTTTACAATTCTGGAATCCTTTTTGAATAAATCCGAGTAGGAATTGGATTCTTCCTCTTTGTTGAAACCAAGACCTTCTTTTCGAAAGAAGACACATTGTGATCCTAAGAGCATGTCAAGGTTTTTCGACCTTGAGTAAATTTTAAAACCAGATCTTGAGACTTAATGAGCTTACGCTTTAGCTACTCATTTTCTTTCTCGAGTAACTCGGACTCGGTCTCATTAGATTGAGCACTAGTCTTGAGTTCTCTCGAGTGTGAGTCTCAGCTTTTCCAATTAATTTTTCAACGAAGTGCTCTCGAAGAAATTGACTCAAGTTATTCTTTGAATTGAGAAGAATCGAATTGGACTTTTCTTCCAAAGTAAAAATGTATTCAGCTAAATTAATTTTGGAGAATTTTAAGAAGTAATCAATTACCTCTTAAGGATTAGTTTCCTCATTGTCGAGTCCGAGTCCGACTCCCTTTCGACTTCTAAGTCGAGATTGCCATCGGACATTTCGACTCGTCTAAGTCCTCGTCATCTTCCGATGAGTCCTCATCGCTTCATGTTGCCATCATAGCCTTCTTCTTGTTTCTGTCCCTTTTCCTTTTCGGACGAGTCTTTGACTATATGGTCTTTGCTTGCCACATTCAAAACATCCAGAATTCTTAGATAAGAGTAACTTTGAAGGTGAAGAATACTTACCTTTTCTGTCCCTCTTGTCTTTCTTATAGAATTCTTCTTTTGGCCTTTTATCCCATCTTTTGTGCTTCATCATTCTCTTGAAGCCTCTAACAATCGAGTGCCATGGGATCGTCTTCCGAGTCGGAGGAGCTCAGATTTGCTTCCTTGGATCTAAGGCTTTCAATGCTATGTTCCTTTTGGTACTGCCCTTAGCATCCTCCTCTTCTAGGTGGATTTCGTGTGTGAGAAGCTTTCCGATGAGCTCGTCCGGCTTTAAGAGTGAAAGGTTCCGAGCTTCCTCTATGGCGGTTACCTTGGGACCCCATCTTCTTTTGGATAGACTTCGAGTATCTTTCCGCACATTTCCTCGTGGGAAATCTTCTTACCCAGTGATTTGAGATTGTTGGTAATCTCGAGTAAATCGAATGAACATCGAGTGATGTTTTCTTCGGCTCCATTTTAAACAGCTCGTATTTATGAAGATACTTGGCTGATCTTCGCTTGTCCGACTCGGCTGGTGCCTTCGTAAGTGTTGACAAGTGTGTCCCACACTTCTTTTGCTGAGTCGTAGGTAGACACCCGATTGTATTCTTCCGAGCTAATGGCGCACATCGAATGTTCATAGCCTTGAAGTTCTTCCTAAACTTCTCGCTTCGCCAGGAGTAAATTCGGCCTTTGTCTTTGGAATGATTCTGAATTCTTCTGTCTTCATTGGAATGTAGTTTCCTTGTTGTATGATTTCCCATACATCTTCATCATGATCCATAAGTGTAACGCCCCAATCACCATTACTTAATAATCCCTTCATTAGGGACTAATACGTAAGGTCGCAGCGGAAGGTACCGATTGAAGACGTTACTGCCGTCCTAAAATAGGACAAGGCTAAATAATTGAAATAAAATGAAATACAATTGGTGCATCCACTGTTATATTTCCAATGATCCTGTTAAGAGTAATTACTTATTACCTAAGTAGTTAGGTCATCCCAAAATATAGTTTACTCGGTTTAGCAACACAATATTTATACAACCTAAACCTTTGTCTATTCCACAAGATAATATACAACGTACAACAATTCCCAAGGTCATACCTAAACCCTGGTTGAGGGTAAAATCACTCGTGAACGTCTATGCACCTTCAGAATTACAAATGCGGCGTGGCTGACTAGGCTCTGCCTTTGTCGGACTTGGTAAGTGGTTGATAGTTCACCAATGCTTCTTCCTAAAACAAAAACAGTAAAATATTTCGAAGAATGAGTCGAAACTCGATACGTACATCCCTGTACTATAAAACAACTTTGAAAAAATATTTTAATTGAGCGCGCGCATTTCAATTCATTTTAGTTTGAAATCGGGGGAGAGTATATAATTAAAATTTGCTTGCTGGTTATTATCTCGAAAGTGGAACCCCTTGATAATTGATACGATCTTAGTAAGGTGCACACCTCCCGGGCGACCGAGAAATCGAGTTGAAGTTGCGCGGGTTGGGCATAAGCCCCGATTATTGATAATTGATGGGCATAAGCCACGATAATTGATAATTGAGCGGGGACCACTTGATTAGGTGGCAAAACTTGATTTGCAAATGATTCATTATTAGTTATATATATGAGAAATGTTGAGATTTGATGAAACATGTGAGTTTTCGAAAGGTACGAGCAATGAACGTACTCGAACCGAAAATATTTGTTTCTCCCCTTTTGCGAAATTTGAGTCACCAGCTATTCGGCAACGGATGTGGCCTCGGTTCTGTTTAAAATGGATTTCTAGGGTTAATAATGGTTTCTTGAGTTTTAATGCTTGAGTTTGTATAAGCTTTAACAATTTATTTCATTTCCTATATTCGTATGAAAATCGATTAAACTAATGTTTGTATTACCCAGACTTTACTTGCATTGATTCCGTTTCAATTATTGGATACAACTTATATTAATCAAAGGAGTCGATTAGGTTAACTAAATACCCAATGATGTTGATGTTATTCGATTTGTTAGTTGACTTGGATTGAAAAACGGTGTACATATATATGCACAAACACTTATTTTTAATTCATTCCTCACTCGCTCCCTTCATTACATTCAAAAACCCCTAGTTAAGTAATTAGTTAACCCCTCAAATGCCTTCCTCTAGGAAGGTTCCCTAATCCACTTAATTGCTCAAAACTCATACATACACCATTTTAAGGTGATAAACATTATTCCCTCAACACAATTCGCATTCATAACCACAATGAGGTGTATTTACAGCTCATATTTCCTCACACCTATACACTTGTACATTACCGAATTTCAACTTCTACATGTGCATTCCTCTTCATTTGCTCAATATAACCAAAATGTAACAATTCCATCAACTTGCTAAATTCTACCATAGAACATCCCCTAAACTCATTCACTGATTCACAATCTCCCCAAGAAAATCATATTCGTTTACATTCATACACAATCGGACCATCAAGTGCTACAACTCGATCATTCACACCAACTCGGATTTTTTCCAAATTAATCCTTAAATTTACTACACAACCATATTTCTAATCATATACTTTAATTTACAATTACAATTGCTCAAATAAATAATGAACTTGGTAATTTAGGGTTTGGGGTTTTACCTTCGAATTCGCAGAGATGGAAGCCAAGAGTAAGAGCAGGGGCGTGGTGGTGCATGGCGGCTGCCGGGCGACCATTGAGCGAGGGATGGCGACTGGCTCCGGCAGCCGTTGCTAATTGTGGGTGGTCGACAGGTGGCCCGCGGCAGAGGTGGAGGCGAGATGAGGGAGATAGAGCACGCGAGGGAGAGAGAGCGATAGCGTGAGAGGGGAGGCCGGTGGCCTCCGGCTGGTGCTAGCGTCGGCTTCGCTCGGCGTTAGAGGTGCCCGGTCGCCGGAACCGGCGCGACCGAGGGAGGTTTGGAGAGGCAGGGCGAGGCGGATGAGAGGAAACAGGGAAAGCGAGGGAGAGAGAGAGCCATCGCGCGAGAGAGTGAGAGGGCGCCTACCGGACGGCTCCCAGCACCGGCTTCGGCCGGCGTTGGTGGCGTCCGATGGCCGGACTCGTGAGCCGGTAGCGAGAGGCGGTGAGGCAGGGAGATGAGGGATGGAGCACGGGAGAGAGGATGAGTGAATTGTGAGGGATGAAATGAATTTTAAGTTGTTTACATATTCCGGAGAATTCATTCGGATTTTTCTTTCAAAATATCAGTCTCATATTTTTTCTTTTTTTTTTTCTCTTTCTTTTTTTTATATTGTTTTCATTTATTTATTATCTTATTATCTCGTCCGATTTATGTAGCTTACTTACATTGTTACTATTATTATTATTATTTTGTTCTAATAATATTGTAAATAGATTATACGATCTCGTTTTCAAATGTAACGCTTCGTTTGAATATAACCTTTAGTAACTTTATAGCCAGGTATCTTCACATTTGTATGCGATATATATGTTTACACAAATTTCTAAATCTTCTTTTTATACATATCTCGTAAATTTATAATTACTAATATGAAATGTTATTGGAGGCCACTTCGTCACCTTAGCTGCATAACACACAAATAAAAATAAATTAAACATAAAATACCAAGTTGAAGTGCACGCGCTCAATGATATTAATCTCGTAATTGATAAGATAAATAATGTGATTTAAGGGCGGGCTGTTACAATAAGGAAACATTCCATGAGTTTCTTCCAAGTGCCCAAAGTTTGACCCTTTGAATTTTGGTGGTCCGATGGAAGAACTTCCTTCATCGAACTCTCCGGTGTTACGAGCCATTTGATCTTTAGACCTTTGGATGGTTAGATCCTTTCTGAAAGGCTAGGCTCGATACCAATTGAAGTTTTGCTTCGGGAGAGTCCGAGTCACCCTAGAGGGGGTGAATAGGGTGAAGAAGGATTTTCGTAGAAATTCAAACTCTTTTGCCAAATAAAATACGAGAGATGGATTCCGAGTCAAAACAGAGTCGAAAGGTATGGACTCTGCTTAGAGTAAAGTGGCAAATTAAATAAAGACTTTAAGGCGATCCGAGTCTAGAATGAACTCGGAAAGTAAACACTTAGAGATTACGTGGAAACCCTTCAGGGGCAGAAAACCACGGACCGTGCTAATCCAAGCACGAAGTCAAATTCACTATTTTGAGTCCACAAAATACCGTGAACTGACCGAACCTAAGTTGCTCCCTTTGACAACTCTTTACAAGTTTTCCTAGACTCGAAATTCCCTTATCTCGATCTAGTACTTCCTAGCTGAGATAACCCTTACAGCTAGGGACAACTAAGCTGAGTTAACCTTTACGGCTTAGTCAAGGGACCTTACAGAGAAACTAAGAAAGTGTTTGTAACTAAGTACAAGACCTTACAACTCGAAAGTAATGAATTACAGAGTGGGAGTTGTAAGTAGAAGATTGAGAGTAAATACAATGACTTTTCTCAAGTACGTGTATTAACAATAATTTTGGCAATCTTCAAGTCTTGTGAGTTGGCTTCTATTTATAGATGACCAAGTAGAGTAGCCGTTATCTTCATCTGCTGACTGAGAGTTCTTTGTGACCGTTGACAAAAGCTTTCGAGTCACTCGGAAAGTATCCGTTGTGATATGAACGTTGGACAACGGTTTAACTCTCTTGGAAGTCCCAAAACCATTGGCGGTGTCTTGAAAGATAAGGTGGAAACCTCCGTTAAGCTTGGCGTTCCAGTTTTCCAGATTTGGAAACGAGACGGCCACGACACAATCTTACGGGACTAGAGCGAGAGAAGGTGAAAAGCCATGTCTCGCTGGTGATTTGACGTTACGAAGCCGGTTACTTTTGTAGTTTGAAAAGTGTATCCTCATTTGAATAACCTACAAAAGTAAATCAATTTTAGTTCTCAAAGTATAAAATACTTTGGTCCAAGATTAGACACGAGATAATAAAATAATTACGATGATTAAGCAACCAATTATCCGAGTCGGAAAAGAAATGGAATTTTTGAATCTAATATCCATGTAACTCAAAATTCCATCCGACTTAGTCTAAGCGAAGAATCAAGTTACATGAAGAATATCATAGTGAAATAACTTGATATAGACTAAGCATGAATTAGACTAGAAGCACTGACTTCAACAAGTTAGAACAAATAACATGAAGTCGGATCCGAGTGGAAAACTAGTCTAAACATTGAACGATATATCTAAGCACTAAGGGACTCAAAGCTGAGTGAGACACATATATACATTTTCCGAGTCACTCAAGAATAAGCAAGAAAATCATGAAGTAAGTGCTGCATCACTTAGATAAGATACCATATCACTCAGAAAAGTTTCTAAGGTACAAGGAATGCCTTGGAATCAAAACTCTATAAGTAAGCAATTGTTATACCCGATTCCGTTCATACAACTCGTAAAGTGTTGTGTGGTGTCCGAGTCTTCACATCGTTTCTCGATCTTTAAAGAATAAAGCTATTGGTCCACTTTTTAAGTATCCACCAACCCTAGTGATGCATCCGGAAGAATGATAACCGAAGTATGGTAAGAGCTATTACCGCTATGCTATGAAGGAACCAATAGTAGCTCGTACACTTGCGGTTATCTCCAATTCGAACATTGACTCCGACCTTCTTAACAGAGTCAATCAAATTGTATTGCATGAGTGAGTTGTTCCTGTCTTTAACGTGAAACAGGCAATTCAACGTGGGATGGACAAACTCCAAGCTCACCCTATCCTATCTTCATGCCTTTTGGTGAAGAAGATGATGGTTATATCGATGGAGATTCCGCACCTCCATCTTCGAAAGTCTCGTTTTTCTCTCAATCTGAAGTTGAATCATCTAACATTATCATATGTCGGTGATACCGACAGGAGCTATTAATGTTGAAGAACAATTGAATTCGATGAAGGAAACACTAGCGAGACTTGCTAAAGAGAGCAAAGAAAAGGTTGCGCAAATCAAGCATCAAAGTGAACAAATTTCTCACTAGAGAAAGAAGTTGGAGAAGCGATGATCCGAATCCAGTAATAAAGACGTTAATAATTAAGAGTTTGATAAGGATTCCAACTGCAATGAAGAATCCGACGATGCATGAAAGGAGACTCCATTGACTTCAATGTTAGTGGAATAAATCCGAATTTCATCGCAAAAGCAATTAAGAATCATTAGGGAAAGGTCTTACAAGTCTTATCTATACACGAAGCCCTATACTAAGAGGATTGATGCCCTGTGAATGCCCCATGGTTATCAACTATTGAAGTTCCAAGTAGTATGATGGTAAAGGCAATCCTAAACAACACATTGTGCACTTCATCAAATCCTGCAGCAATGCTCTGCCATGGAAGGGATTAGATGGTGAAGTAATTCTTTTAAACTCGAAGGGAATTGCATTTGACTGGTAGATGGACTTAGAGCCCGAATCCATCTACAACTAGGAGCAAATGGAAGAATTCCTTAACAGGTTCTATAGCACCCAATGTATTGTTAATATGACAGAGTCGACGAACATAAGGAAAAGGAAATATGAACCAGTTCTCGATTACATTAATCACTAGAGAGCCTTCACTTCTGAATGCAAAGATTGATTGTCCGACGCATCAACTGTGGAGATGTGTGCTAAAAGTATAAAATGGGACTTTCTTTATGTTCTGTAGGTGAGTAAGCCAAGGACTTTTCAGGAATTGGCAACCGAGTCTAATAACATTGAATGATAATAGCAAGTCATCGCAGTAAGTTTTCTTCCTCGTATGTGAAGACTCGGGTATGACTGACTAACCCCTTAAATATGTTTTGATTTCATGCATTCATATAAATTTAGGATAAAGCAAGAAGCATCCTAAAAGAAATTCATTTAACTAAGTCATATGCCTTATAATTCATCATATCAATATGACTTATTCTTGATCGCACTCGAGACTTAAGCATACTAAGATTATCCGACTAAGTCCGACCCACTAAGTCGAGTCGGACTCGAAAGTAGAATCTGAGTTAGTTATGAAAAACTGAGTAAGACTGACCCACTCGGATCTCATATTCGACCCACTCGGCTTTACCCACTAAGATCTCATATTCCGAACCACTAAGTCGATTCGGACATTTAGTCCGCCTACGATATTATTTGTTTAATCATGCATAATTGTAAAATGTCTATATAACTCATGTGCACATTAAGATTGAATGATTTATTTATGAGTGTTAGCATATCTGGAATCTAATTATATTGAATATTAGACTTGAAATATTCCAGATTAATAGATTAAGGTAATTAGTCATTAAATGCTTTATTTAGACAAATCCTTATCTAATTATGGACCAAAGTATAGGTATACTTTGAGAACCATTGTGCTTAATGTTTTTGCAGGTTTTTCTAATGTAATTATCTGAAAAAAAAGCAAAAACAAAAGGCTTTGATTGTTAAAGCACTGGCGGACAAAAAGCTAGAATTTCTAGAAAAGCTCAAAACTTACTTGACGACCTTATTTGTTACTTGTTTTGGGTAATATTTTATTTCGAATCTAACGGTCTTTTTGTTCTGCTTTTCCAATTTACAAAAGCTGAAAAAGAGTTGTTGCAAGCTAGGACCAAGGTACAACGGCTATTTCAAGGTGGTCCGAAATCTGAGTGACTTAGACTATCTCGTTACAAAGGCTAGTTGACTCAGACGGCTTCAACGAGAAAGATGTTGGAGAGTCAAGGGCTATCTCTTCAAGGCAAACTATTTATAGAAGCCTTAGCACAAGATTTCAACTGATGAATGGAAGCAAAAGAGAGACCATATTGAACATTGTCTCTAGCATACAACTCCCAAACTGTAATTATAGTATTACGAGTTGTATTCTTCCGAGTCGGTAGTATTGCAATTCTTACTACTCTTCTACTCTTTCTCTCCGACTGAGTTGTAAAGGTTACCTCAACTCGGTTGTCCCAAACTATAAAGGCTACCTCGGTTTGGAAGTACCAGGTTAGATAAGGGAACTTCTAACCGTGAGAAAAATTGGAGGATCCCAAGTTGATAAGGTAACTTCAACTTGGAAGTACTAGGTCGATCGGATAAGGTAAATTGTAAGCCTGGGAAAATTATAATAGATTTGTTTGGGAACATATCTAGTTAGTCATATTCAGTGTAATTGAGGATTCAATTAGTGGATTGACTTGGTGTATGGATTGACACTCGCCCGTGGTTTTCTACGTATATACGAGTTTACACTTTTCCGAGTCCAATCTAGACTCAAAATTTACTTCTTACTCGTTACTGTGCAAAAAGAGTTTGATTTTCTCAAAATCTTCCATCACCCTATTCACCCCCTCTAAGGTGACATAACTTCTCCAAGAGCAAACCTTCAATTGGTATTAGAGCCTAACCTTTTAAGAGGATCTCACCATCCAAAGGTTTAAAGATCATGGCTCATCGTACTTGGAGAATTCGAAGAAGGAAGATCTCTTTTGAGGCCACCCAAGTTCAAAGGTTCAAAGTTTGCACTTTGGAAGAAGCCGATGCAATGATTCATCTAAGATCTTGATAAATAAGTGCGGAAGGTCATCACCAAGGGAAATTATATTCCCACAAAGCAAAAAGGTGACCAAATAGTGGCAAAACTAAAGTCAGAATACACCACTGAAGAGAAGGAAAGGTACAAGAAGAACTTCGAGCTATGAACATCCTTCTATGTGCCATAGATGCTTCGAAGTACAATAGAGTCTCGGCTTGTGAAACGGCTAAGGAGGTGTGGGACACCTTGGTGACAACATATGAAGGAACAAGCCAAGTGAGACAAACTAAGATCAGCCAATAATTCCACAGGTATCAGCTATTCAAAATAAAAGAAGTTGAGAGAATCACCGAGATGTATATCCGATTCACGAGAGATTGTTAATAATCTCAAATCTCTTGGTAAGAAGATGCCTAATGAAGAAGTTGTTAGAAAACTTATGAGGAGCCTACCAAAGAAGAAATGGGGTCCAAAGGTGACTGCAATAGAAGAAGCACAGGACCTCAGCAAATTGAAGTTAGATGAGCTCATAGGAAAACTTCGACCCATGAGCTACATCTCCAAGAGGAGGATTCCGAGGACAGCCCAAGAAGGAACATTGCACTAAAAGCCTCGGAAGAAGCTGAACTAAGTTCAAGTAGTTCCGACTCAGAAGAGGACCCAATAGAGCAAATTGCAAAAGGCTTCAAGAAGATGATGAAGCATCGGATATTAAAAAGAAGCCTAAATCCGAGGTCCTCAAACAAGAAAGAAAGGGTAAACTCTCTCATCCTCTCAATTCTTTTTCTACTAATTATTCCGGGTGTTTTAAGTGTGGTAGCAAGGAACACACCATCAAATATTGCCCGAAAAGAAGAGAGATTACAAAAAGAAGAAGACCATTACTTATAGTGAGGATGAGTCGAAGAAGAAGGAGACTCATCTGACTCGGACATAGAGGATGAGTCCAAGTGTCTAATAGCAATGACTCGACTCGAGCACGTAAACCGAATCGGAACAATACTCATCCGATGTTGAGGAAAATGATCCTCAAGAGGTAATCAATTATGAAGGTTTGCTCGGGGAGAGTCCGAGTCACCCTAGAGGGGGTTGAATAGGGTGATGGAAGTTTTTCGTGGAAACTTTAGCTCCTCTATCGAAAATAAAACAAAGACAGGTTCGAGTCTATCAACAGGGTCGAAAAGTTTGGACTCGGAAATGCTATTACGAGTGGATAAGTAAATTAAGCAAGAGTCGTAAACCGCTGCGAGTCTAGAATGAACTCGGAAAGATAACGCTTAGAGATTACGTGGAAACCCTCCCGGGGCAGAAAACCACGGACCGTGCTAGTCCAAACACGAAGTCAAATCCACTATTTTGAGTCCACAAAATACCGTGAACCGATCGAACCCGAGTTGCTCCCTTAGACAACTCTATACAAGTTTTCCTAGACTCGAAATTCCCTTATCCGATCTAGTACTTCCTAGCTGAGATAACCCTTACAGCTAGGGACAACTAAGCTGAGTTAACCCTTACGAGCTTAGTCAAGGGACCTTACAAAGAATGTAAAAAGAGTTTGTAATCGAGTACAAGACCTTACAATTCGGAAAGTAGTGAATTACTGAATGGGAGTTGTAAGTAGAAGAGTGAAAATAAACACAATGACTTTGAGCAAGTATGTGTATTAACAATATGTTCGACAATCTTCAAGTCTTGTGAGGTGGTTTCTATTTATAGATGACCAGGCGAGTAGCCGTTTGCGTCATCTCGCTCACCGAGAGTCCTCTCGTGACCATTGATAGAAGCTTTCGAGTCACTCGAAAGTATCCGTTGTAATGTGAACGTTATGAAGACTCAAACATCTCTTAATGCATTTCGAGTTGCATTAAATGAGTCAAGTATAACAATCCCATACTTATTGAGTTTTGATTCCAAGGCATTCTCCATATCACGAAACTTCTTTGAGTAAAGTTGTATCTTCTTTATGTGATACAGTTCCTACTTCTTATAATTCCTGCTTATCTCGTAAGTGACTTAGAAAACTGGTTCTTTGTTCCGAGTCCAGCGTCACTTAGATTTATCGCAGTTTGAATATACCATTATTCCGCCATTTCTCACTCGGAATCCGACTTGTGGTTATATGTTCTATTTTGTTATAGTCAATATTCTTAGCTCATTCCATGCTTAGTCTATATCAAGTTAATTCTCTCCGATATTCTTTATAGAACTTGGTTTATTACTTAGACTAAGTCGGATGGAATTCGAGTATCATGGATATTAGACTTAGAAAATTTCATTTCGTTTCGACTCGAGATAATCAGTTGTTTAATTATCATAATTATTTTATTATCCGTGTATAACCTTGGACCAAAGTATTTTATACTTTGAGAACCAGAAGGTAATTTATTTTTGTAGGTTATTCAATCAAGGATACACCTTTTTCAAACCACAAAAGAAACCGGCTTCGTAACGTCAAATCACCAGCAGACATGGCTTTTCACCTTCCCTGCTCCAGTCCCGGAAGATTGTGTCGGAAGTCGTCTGTTTCCAAATCTGGAAAACCGAAACGCTAAGCTTAACGGTGGTTTCCACCTTATCAATCAAGACAATGCCAATGGTTTTGGGATTTCCAAGAGAGTTAAACCGTTGTCCAACGTTCACATTACAACGGATACTTTCGCGTGACTCGAAAGCTTTTATCAATGGTCACGAAGACTCTCAGTCAGCGAGATGAAGATAACGGCTACTCTGCCTGGTTATCTATAAATATAAGCCACTTCACAAGACTTGAAGGTTGCCGAATATATTGTCTATACAAGTACTTGCTCAAAGTTATTGTATTTACTTTCAATCTTCAACTTAGAACTCCCACTCTGTAATTCATTACTTTCGAGTTGTAAGGTCTTGTACTCAATTACAAACTCTTTCTTACATACTTTGTAAGGTCCCTTGACTAAGCTGGAAGGGTTAACTCAGGTTAGTTGTCCCTAGCTGTAAGGGTTATCTCAGCTAGGAAGGACTAGATCGGATAAGGGAATTTCTCGAGCCTAGGAAAACTTGTATAGAGTTGTCTAAGAGAGCAACTCGGGTTCGATCGATTCACGGTATTTTGTGGACTCAAAATAGTGGATTTGACTTCGTGTCCGGATTGACACGGTCCATGGTTTTCCGCCCCAGGAGGGTTTCCACGTAAAATCTAAGTGTTAACTTTCCGAGTTCATTCTAGACTCAGCATGCCTTTATTGCTCTTGTTCTTTCTATCTTATTGCCTTCCGAGTTCAATCTTTCTCGACCCGGTTGATAGACTCGGAATCTATCTTCTTCTCTATTCTGCGCAAAAGAATTTGATTTCACAAAGAATTTTCTATCACCCTATTCACCTCCCCTCTAGGGTGACTCGGACTCTCCCCGAGCAAACCTTCAATTGGTATCGAGCCTAGCCTTTCAGTAAAGGATCTAACAATCCAAAGGTTTAAAGATCAAATGGCTCGAACAGCCGGAGAGTTTGACGAAGGAAGATCTTCCAACGAGCCACCAAAATTCAAAGGATCAAACTTTGGGCACTCGGAAGAAGCTTATGGAATGTTTCCTCATGGATCATGATGAAGAAGTATGGGAAATCATACAACAAGGAAACTACATTCCAATGAAGACAGATGAATTCGTAATCCTTTCCAAGACAAAGGCCGAGTTCACACCAGCAGGCAGAGAAGTTCGTAAAGAATTTCAAAGCCATGAACATCCTTATGTGCGCCATAAGCTCGAATAATACAACCGAATGTCCGCTCGTGATTCAGCAAAAGAAGTGTGGGACACCCTTGTCAACACTTATGAAGGCACAAGCCAGGTCATACAAGCAAAGATAAGTCAATATCTTCACAAATATGAGCTTTTTAAGATGGAGCCAGAGGAGAATATCACTCGGATGTTCATTCGGTTTATTGAGATTACCAACAATCTCAAATCACTCGGGAAAGAAGATCTCCCACGAAGAAATGTGCCGGAAAATTCTCGAAGCCTACCCAAGAAAAGATGGGGTCCCAAAGTGACCGCCATAGAGGAGGCTCGGAACCTCTCACTCTTAAAGCCGGACGAGCTCATCGGAAAGCTTCTAACACACGAAATCCATCTAGAAGAGGAGGATGCTGAGGGTAGTACCATAAGAAACATTGCATTTAAAGCCTCGGAATCCAAAGAAGCAAATCTGAGCTCCTCCGACTTAGAAAACGATCCCATGGCACTTATTGCAAGAGGCTTCAAGAGAATGATGAAGCACAAAAGATGGGACAAAAGGCCAAAAGAAGAATTCTACAAGAAAGATAAGAGAGATAGAAAAGGTAAGTTCTCTTCTCCTTCAAAGTTATCTTTGTCTAAGAATTCTAGATGTTTTGAATGTGGTAGCAAAGACCACATAGTCAAGGACTCGTCCAAAAAGGAAAAGGGACAGGAAGAAGAAAAAGGCCATGATGGCAACATGGAGTGATGAGGACTCATCAGAAGATGACGAGGACTCGGATGACTCAAAGTGTCTCGATGGCAATCTCCGACTCGGAAGCCGTAAGAGAGTCCGACTCGCACTCAGACGTTGAGGAAACCGATCCTCAAGAGGTAATAAATTACTTCCTCAAATTCTCCAAAGTTGATTTAGCTAAATACATTTTTACTTTGGAAGAAAAGTCCAATTCCGATTCTTCCCATTTCAAAGAACAACTTGAGTCAATTTCTTCGAGAGCAATTCTTTGAAAACGAATTGGAAAACCGAGACTCACGCTCGGAGAACTCAAGACTAGTGCTCAAGCTAATGAGACCGAGTCCGAGTTACTCAGGAAAGAAAATGAGCAACTAAAACGTAAGCTCACCGAGTCTCAAGATCTGGTTTTAAAATTTACTCAAGGTCGAAAAACCTTGACATGCTCTTAGGATCACAATGTGTCTCCTTTCGAGAAGAAGGTCTTGGTTTCAACGGAGAAGAGGAATCAAATTCCTACTCGTAACTGTTTAAAAATGACTCCGTAACCGTGAAGTTCAGGAAAGCCGAGCAAGGTCCCATTCACGTAAATGAAAGAAGGACTAAGCCCGGAACCGTTTACAAAAAGAAACCATTCTCTCCTGTTTCAAAAGGAAAGATTTTCAAAAAGAAAGAGACACAGACTCAATTCTCTCGAGAGGAAGACTCGGAATCGGACAAAACCCAAAGTCATTCAAATCTGGGTTCCAAAACACCTTCTTCCTCGTAAAAGAACCACAAGTAAATAATGTTACTGGGTTCATTAGAGGAAGTGAGAAGGGTTAGATTCTCTTTGTTTTGCAGGTCACTCGTAAGAGATCGAAAGGACACTAGTACCTTGACAAGTGGCTGTTCACGCCATATGTCGGAGATGCAGGACTCTTTTCCGAGTTGAACAGACATAAAGGAGGAAAAGTCACATTTGGAGATGATAGCAAGGGCAAGATCGTGGGGATTGGCAAGATTGGAAAAGGAAGCAATCTGGTCAGTCCAGTCTATCTTGTCAAGGGATTGAAGTATAATCCGCTCAAGCATCTCTCAACTATGTGACAAAGGTCAAGAGGTAAGATTCACTCGCACCAATTGCACTATTTCGATGTCTCTACCAAAGAGATCAAGCTTTCGTGTAAGAGATCGAGTAATACCTACATCATCCCTCTTTCGATCCAAGTCGAACTTATCTTGTTTAAAAGCATCTTTCCATGATGATTCATGGACTTGGCATCGTAGATTAGGCCATATCAGCATGCATACTATAAAGAAATTGGCATCTAATGGTTTAGTTAGGGATTTGCCTAACCGTGTTTTTGAGAAAGACAAAATATGTGAAGCATGCACCGAGGGAAACAAGTCGATCTTCATTCAAATCTCTCGAAGACAGCTTCCACATCCAACGTGCTTGAATTATCGCATATGGACTTATGTGGTGAAATCCTCGTGAAGAGTTTCGAGAGGTAAATCTTACATACTTGTTATTATTGATGATTATTCACGATTTACCTGGGTGTGTTTTCTTAAGCATAAAAATGAAGCTTTCAAGAAGTTCAGCAAGCTCTGCAGAAAATTCAAGTTGAGTCTCGCACTCGGATCCGGAGGATTCGAACCGACCATGGAAGGGAGTTTGATTACTCGGAATTCTCGTAGTTCCGTGACAAAAATGGAATCTCTCACAACTTCTCAAGCACCCGTAACTCCTCAACAGTAATGGAGTAGTAGAGAGAAAGAACAGAACCCTTGAAGAAATAGCAAGGACGATGATGATTGAGCACAACTTGCCTTACTATTTCTGGCGGAGGCAATGAACACAACCAACTACACTCTAAATAGATGCCTCATCGGACCCATTCTGAAGAAAACACCTTATGAGCTCTACAAAGGGAAGAAGCCAAATATTCCTATTTCAGACCATTCGGATGTAAGTGCTTCGTTCACAACAATGGTAAGGATCATCCGACCAAATTTGATGCTCTGGTCGACGAAGGTATTTTTCCGGGTTACTCCTCTCATAGCAAAGCTTATCGCATCTTCAATAAGCGAACTAACAAAGTGGAAGAAAGCATCCACGTAGTATTTGATGAGCTTGAACAGGAGAAGCCAAGTGAGTCTTCATACTCGAACTGCAGCTAAGGAGAGATGATGACGAAGTCGAGCCTATAAAGACTCGGACCCAACTTGATTAGAATGAAGTCACTCGTAACGAGGAAACTCGGAATGAGACAGCTCAAGAGCTCAATCGTAACGAACAAGTTAATGAAGAGGATCACTCGTAACAAGCTTCGAAGATCAAGCGGTTCAGCCCACCAACCTCGGTGAATCTAAGGACTGGTAAAGCATTCAAATTTACTTCCAGTCATCCCCAAGAAAACATCATTTCTGATATCAATAGTGGGGTAAGAACTCATTCCTCTCTACATAATCTATGTGCATTCACCGCATTCATTTCATTAACTCGAACCCAAAATGCAATAGAGGCTCTTAATGAACCTGAATGGGTAGAGGCCATGCAAGAGGAACTTAATCAATTTGAGAGAAACCAAGTCTCGGACTCCGAGCAACCGACCTTCTCGACCACCCAGCTATAGGAACCAAATGGGTTTTCAAAAACAAACTGGATGAGGGTAGAGTGGTAGTCGAAACAAGGCTAGACTTGTGGCTTAAGGTTACAATCAAGAAGAAGGAATTGATTGTGGGGAAACCTTTGCACCTGTAGCTGAATCGAAGCTATTAGAATATCTGTTGGCATTTGCATCCAAGTATGCATATTAAATTATATCAAATGGATGTTAAGTGTGCATTTCTCAATGGTTTTATTAAAGAAGAAGTCTATGTCGAGCAGCCTCCCGGTTTTGAAAACTCAGAATTTCCAAATCATGTTTTCAAACTTCAAAAGGCTCTCTATGGTCTTAAACAAGAACCTCGAGCTTAGTATGAAAGACTCGAGTAGCTTCTTGGTTCAAAATGATTTTAAAAGAGGTCAGATCGACAAGACTCTCTTCATAAAGACCAAAGGGAAAGATTTCCTTATTGTTCAAATCTATGTTGATGATATCATTTTCGGTGCTACTAATGAATTTCGTGTTAAGAATTTTCTGAGTTGATGAGTCAAGAATTCCAAATGAGTATGATGGGAGAACTCAATTTCTTCCTTGGGTTACAAATCAAATAAGACAAGGATGGGATCTTTGTTCATCAATCTAAGTACACCAAGGAACCGCTGAAGAAATACAAACTTCAAGATGCAAAACATGCATCTACTCCTATGAGCAAGCAGTATAAAGCTTGACTCGGATGAGAAAGGTAAAGCAATAGATCGAAACTTTATCGAGGTATGATTGGATCTTTGCTATATCTTACTTCCAAGCAGGCCGGATATAATGTTCAGTGTTTGTTTATGCGCAAGATTTCAAGCTAATCCAAAAGAATCACATCGCACCGCGGTGAAGAGAATTTTCGGATATCTTGCAGCACTCGTAATTTAGGTCTATGGTATTCCGGAGACTCGTAACTAACTCGACCGGATACTCGGACGTAGACTACGCAGATACAAACTTGATCGAAAGAGCACATCCGGAGCTTGCGAATTTCTAGGTCAGTCCCTAATATCTTGGCACTCAAAGAAGCGTAACTCGCAGCTCTATCGATCGCGGAATCCGAATATATTGCCACTGGAGCTTGTTGCGCTCGCATTCTTTGGATAAAGCAACACTTGAGCGATCTTGGACTATCATTCAAATCAGTACCTATCAAGTGTGACAACCAAAGCACAATTAGCATCACCAAGAACCCCGTCCAAGCATTCGAAAACAAAGCATATCGAGGTCGGTATCACTTCTTACGCGATCACTCGTAAAAGGGTGATATTGAACTTGAGTTCATTCCTACTAATCTTCAATTAGCCGATATCTTTACTAAGCCTCTTGGTGAAGATCAATTTTGTTTTATTCGGAATGAGCTTGGTATGTTAAATGCTTAACTATGTGCTACTCTTGTTGCATAATTCCGTGCTATGTGCTTTCTTTGTCAATAACGATTAGTTCGATTGATTCAGTGATACCGGGCTAATAGTTATTTTGCGTTTCGAGTCACTCGAAACCTTTCGAGTCAAACTCGACGTAGAGAAACTTGGACTTCAAATTTTCTGAAACTATCTCTAGAACAGTGGAGAGTTTCGGATCATATTTTCAAAATCTTTTCTCTCTCTTTCTCGAGCGCCGCGATCGTACATTAGCCGTGGATTTCTAACCGCTGGAATCTCAACCGTTGAAGAGAACCGTCACACCGGTCTTTTGTGACTGATGGACAAGCCGAGTCGAACGGAGTTATATTTAACGGATAGTTGACGAGCGCGCTTATTTTCTATAAATAACGTCTATCCATCTTCATCTTGGTACTCTAAACTCCATCTCTTTCAAACGAAACTTCTCGCGAAAGATTACTACGTGAACAAGTCATCCTTGATCATCTCGCAAGCATCGAAGAAGCTCTCTCTCTCTCGTAAGTTACGACTGCTCTCATCTCTTTCTTCTATACTTTTCTTTTCATCTCCTTCTCTTTCCTACTCGAAAAGTTTCATCTTTTCCTTCCTTCTCTCACAATGCCTAAAAGAGGAAACCATCCCGACTTCCAGTGTTTCTTCATCCTCCAAAAAGCCTCGCACCAATAAGCTAGAAAGCTCAACCCCTTCCAAACCCATTGTCATCCAAGCACCTTGCTCCGGACGACAAATTCTTTCCAACAACCAAATTTTCTTGGTTGTCCAACATACAAACCACCGGAGCATACAACTTTCTATGCTTCAGCGAGTTCATCTATCCCGAACTCGTTTCGAGTTCTATACTCACCTCACCCACTCCGAAAATGTTCTAACCTCTAGGGTTCGAACATTACCGTTCGTCTAAACACCTCTCTCCTCCACCGCCTATTCAAGGTCTCCTCTCTTTTCTTGAACAAGCAATCCTATTCCTTTCACCGAAGTCGCCGACGACTTCTTTGAAAAATACGGCAAAGAATTCCCTAGGTCCAGAAAAACTTTTCGTGACTCAATTGAAATCGAAGCTCGCCTTCGTGCTTTCTGCTGATGAGAACCTTTTTCTCACAAAGCATTCCAGCAAGGAGAACCTCGACTCCAAGCATCTCAAAGCCCTCTTCGACATCCTTGAGGGATACGAAGTAGACCTCTTCTCCTCTATCATTGAGCAAATGGCCGCCGTGCCAGCTCAACTCCAATCCAAGAAGAACACCTCCCTTCCTTTCGGTGCTCTTCTCGACCCTTGTCTTCAAGCAATTCCAAGTTCCTCTCCCCTCGGACCCAAACGCGGTGTCCGAGGCCGCCGTTATGGTCGGCAAGAAGGAACCGCAGGGGTACGGATACCAGGAAACCGACCCCGGTGTCCGGGTTCGCAACTCGTAGCCGAGGCCTCCTTCTCCACCTCGGACTCGTAAATCAACCCCTCTCTCTCTTCCCTCTACACTTGGTAGTACTTACACCTCTGGTGCCTCAAAATCTCTCTCTGCTCTCTTGTCTCCTGTTTTTATAGACAAGATCGGCTTCGTGTCTTCCGAATTCGGAGACATGCTCGGAGCTTTCAAATCTGTTCTCCAAAATCCGACCATCAACCAAAAGACTGGTCAATCCCAAATCCGAGAGCAAGCAGTCTCTAGTTCTTGAGATGAGGGAACTGGTAAAGGAGCAGAAGGAGCTGGTTGAGCTCCTCAGAGAGAGACGGTCCAAGGCGGCTCGAGACCATGATGACTCGGACGCGTCCGAAGCGTCTTCGAGCCCAGTGTCCGGCCTCCTCGGACAGCGGGGATGAGGAAGAAGAAGAAGAAGCCGCAGATGCAGCGAGCAGATAATGAGGAACCCGCGGCTGAGGCAAGCCCTTCCGGGCAAAGGGAAGAAGAGGCCGTGGCAACCGCCGAGGGTCGATCGCTCCACAAGCTCAAATAGCGGTTCTCAGCTCAAACAGCTAGCCTGCAGGTGGGTTAGACGACCTAGCTACTCCAGCGGGTCGACAGAGCAGCCCCTCCAGCCACCGAGGTCCCAAGGGAAGAACCCCTCGATCCACTCACTCCGGGTCAGCCACTCGGAGCCGAGCCCCGAGGATAATCCCGGTTCTCCCTCGTCGTGCTCAAGCACATCGTCAAGATCATATCAACGCCGGTGCACCTCCGCCTCCACTCGAAATCCCCTCCTCCCTCGTAGGAGCCATGCACTCGAGTCACGATTCCTCGGTGTCCCCGAATTTTCCTCTTTCTAAAATTGTTTTTTTGTCCGGACAACTAATTTGTATTACTTGTTCTTTTCTCCCTTCTTTTTGTTATTATTTTTGTTGAAAGGCAAGGGGGAGAAATAGAGTTAGAAAACTTGTTGTCTTGTTTAGGGGAGTTTTCCCTTTTTGACTTTTGTAATTTTTGTTAAGATCAATAAAGTAATGCTTTCTCTTACATAATTTCTATGCTTATAATGTTTCGAGTTTACTTTATTTCATTACTAAGCATTTTCACCTTATGCTCGACTATATTCTTCTTGCTCTGTTAGACTAAGTATACTTTCATCATGAGCTACTACTCGTAGTCGATTTTTTTCACTAACAAAGTTTCGTTTAAATTTGGAATGCCTTTCATCAAAAAGGGGAGATTGAAGACTCGGACATCTCTTAACGCATTTCCGAGTTGCATTAAATGAGTCAGTATAACAATCCCATACTTATTGAGTTTTGATTCCAAGGCATTCTCCGTATCACGTAAACTTCTTTGAGTAAAGTTGTATCTTCTTTATGTGATACAGTTCCTACTTCTTAGAATTCCTACTTATCCGTAAGTGACTCGAAAACCTGGTTCTTTGTTCCGAGTCCAGCGTCACTCAGATTTATCGCAGTTTGAATATACCATTATTCCGCCGTTTCTCACTCGGAATCCGACTTGTGGTTATATGTTCTATTTTGTTATAGTCAATATTCTTAGCTCATTCCATGCTTAGTCTATATCAAGTTAATTCTCTCCGATATTCTTTATGGAACTTGGTTTATTACTTAGACTAAGTCGATGGAATTCCGAGTATCATGGATATTAGACTTAGAAAATTCCATTTCGTTTCGACTCGGATAATCAGTTGTTTAATTATCATAATTATTTTATTATCTCGTGTCTAATCTTGGACCAAAGTATTTTATACTTTGAGAACCGAAGGTAATTTACTTTTATAGGTTATTCAATCGAGGATACAACTTTTTCAAACCACAAAAGTAACCGGCTTCGTAACGTCAAATCACCAGCAGACATGGCTTTTCACCTTCCCTCGCTCCAGCCCCGTAAGATTGTGTCGAAGTCGTCTGTTTCCAAATCTGAAAACCGAAACGCTAAGCTTAACGGTGGTTTCCACCTTATCAATCAAGACACCGCCAATGGTTTTGGGATTTCCAAGAGAGTTAAACCGTTATCCAACGTTCACATTACAACGGATACTTTCCGAGTGACTCGTAAAGCTTTTATCAATGGTCACGGAAGACTCTCGGCCAGCAGATGAAGATAACGGCTACTCGCTCGGTTATCTATAAATAGAAGCCACTTCACAAGACTTGAAGGTTGCCGAATATATTGTCTATACACGTACTTGCTCAAAGTTATTGTATTTACTTTCAATCTTCAACTTACAACTCCCACTCGTAATTCATTACTTTCGAGTTGTAAGGTCTTGTACTCGATTACAAACTCTTTCTTACATACTTTGTAAGGTCCCTTGACTAAGCCGGAAGAGTTAACTCAGAGTTAGTTGTCCCTAGCTGTAAGGGTTATCTCAGCTAGGAAGTACTAGATCGGATAAGGGAATTTCGAGCCTAGGAAAACTTATATAGAGTTGTCTAAGGGAGCAACTCGGGTTCGACCGATTCACGGTATTTTGTGGACTCAAAATAGTCGATTTGACTTCGTGTCTTGATCGACACGGTCCGTGGTTTTCTGCCCCAGGAGGGTTTCCACGTAAAATCTAAGTGTTAACTTTCCGAGTTCATTCTAGACTCGAGACAGCCTTTATTGCTCTTGTTCTTTCTATCTTATTGACTTCCGAGTTCAATCTTTTCGACTCGGTTGATAGACTCGGAATCTATCTTCGTCTCTATTCCGCGTAAAAGAATTTGATTTCACAAAGAATTTTTGATTACCCTATTCACCTCCCCTCTAGGGTGACTCAAACTCTCCCAGAGCAAACCACTCGGCGATGTCTTGAAAGATAAGGTGAAAACCACCGTTAAGCTTGGTGTTTCAGTTTTCCGGATTTGGAAACAGACAACCCCGACACAATCTTCTAGGACTCGGAGCAGAGAAGGTGAAAAGCCATGTCTCGCTGGTGATTTGACGTTCGAAGCCGGTTACTTTTGTAGTTTAAAAAGTGTATCCTCGATTGAATAACTCGATTCATTTAATGCAACTCGAAATGCGTTGAGAAGTGTCCGAGTCTTCAATCTCCCCTTTTTGATGAAAGACATTCCATTCTTGGACGTAAACTTTGTTAGTAAAAAATATCCGACCACTCGAGTAGTTGCTTATGAGGAAAGTTAAGTAAAGAATTCTCGGTGTATCGAGCAAGAGGTATATAGTCGAGCATAAAGTAAGAATGCTTAGCAATGAAATAATATAAACTCGGAAAGATTATACACATAGAAATCATGTGAGAAAAAGCATTAATTCATTGAACTCAACAACGAATTACTAGGATTAAAAGGGAAAACTCCCCTAAACAAGACAACAAGTTTTCCGACTCTATTTCTCCCAATTGCCCGAGGAATTACTAGGATTAATTCATTGAACTCAACAAGCAATTACTAGGATTAAAAGGGAAAACTCCCCTAAACAAGATAACAAAAAGAAGGGAAGAAGAGAACAAATAGTGTAACTTAGATGTCCGGACAAAAGAAAAAAAATCTCTCCGGAAGAAGAATCGCGGACCGAGGAATTGTGACTCGGCGCATGGCGCCTACGAGGGAGAGGGAGATTTTGGAGTGGAGGAGGAGGGAGTGGAGGTTCGCCGGCGCTGGTATGATCTCGACGATGTGCTTGAGCGCGGCGGAGGGAGAACCAGTATAATCGTCGGGGCTCGGCTCCGAGTGGCCGACCCGAAGTGAGTGGATCGAGAGGTTCTTCCCTTGGAACCTCGGTAGCCTGGAGGGGCTGCTCTGCTCGACCCGCTGGTGTAGCTAAGTCTTCGGACCCACCCAGGCTCGCTGTTTGAGCTGAGTACAGCCTATTTGAGCTTATGGAGCAGTCTAACCCTCGGCGGTTCCCACTCGCTTCTTCTTGGTGTTCCTTCCCTTGCCCGGATGGACTCGCCTCGGCCACGAGTTCCTCGGCGTCCGTTGCTTCGCATCTGCAGCTTCTTCTTCTTCATCCCCGCTGTCCGAGGAGGTCGGACTCGGGCTCGAAGACGCTTCGGATGCGTCCGAGTCATCATGGTCCCGACCCGCCTTGGACCTTCTCTCTCCGAGGAGCTCGACCAGCTCCTTCTGCTCCTTTACCAGTTCCCTCATCTCAAGAACTAGAGACTCGCTGCTCTCCGATTTGGGATTAACCTAGGTCTTTTGGTTGATGGTTAGATTTTGGAGAACAAGTTTGAAAGACCGGAGCATGTCTCCGAAATCGGAGGACACGGAGTTGATCTTGTCCATAAAAATGGGGGACAAGAGTGCAGAGAGAGATTTTGAGGCACCTGAGGTGGAGGCACCACCAGGTGGAGAGGGAGAGAGAGAGGAGTGGATTTCGAGTCCGAGGCGGAGAGGGAGGCCTTAGTTCTAAGTTATGAACCCGGACACCGTGGTCGGTTTCCGGCATCCGTACCCCTACGGTTCCTTTTTGCCAAAAACAACGGCAGCCTCGCATACGGCGTTTGGGTCCGAGGGGAGAGGAACTTGGAATTGTTTGAAGACAAGGGTCGAAGAGCATCGAAAGGAAGGGAGGTGTTCTTCTTGGATTGGAGTTGAGCTGGCACGAGTGGCCATCCGCTCAATGATGGAGGGGAAGAGGTCTACTCGTAGCCCTCAAGAATGTCAAAGA